>JAZHEH010001132.1:2165000-2765000 GCA_036589455.1 Ateles fusciceps
TACAGGTTCTATTTCTTTATTCAACTTCTAATCATATGTTTGCAGAGAAAAGAAGCCAAACTATTAATATTGGGCAGATTACGTATCGCTCTATAGAGGGACTACAAGTAGAGCATTAAAAAAACTTAGGTCTTGTGGGACTGAGTCACCCCACTGCCCTCCCTCAAAAAATTAAAATAGAAAAAAAAAGACTTAGGAAAAGGGTTAGTCAAATTTAATGACTGCCCACTCTATATCAAGCCCCATATCAAACAGGGGCTGGGTTTACTCAAGGGTGATAAAAAACAGATAGGGTCTTTGTCTACAGTGTATACTGTCATTATTATTTTTGAAAACAGTTTCTTAGCTTCACAGGGGTTCCCTGGTTGTTTTTATACTGAATATGTCAGATTTACATAAACTACTACAAAACTATTGAGAAGTGTGTTAATTTGGGGTAACAGCAATATTGATAGGGAAGCAGGGGAGGTGTGGGGCGCCAGGTCACATATATGCTGCACCTAAGGAAATACAGAGAGAAATAAAAAAGACTTACCCAGTGGCTGGGCAAGGTGGCTCATGCCTGTAATCCCAGCATTTTGGGAGGCAGAAGTGGGTAGATCACCTGAAGTCAGGATTCGAGAACAGCCTAGCCAATACAATGAAACCCCATCTCTACTAAAAATACAAAAAATTAGCCAAGCATGATGGTGGGCAACTATTCAGGAGGCTGAGGCTGGGGAACTGCTTAAATCCAGGAGGTGGAGGTTGCAGTGAGCCAAGATCGTGCCACTGCACTCCAGCCTGGGCAACAAGAGCAAAACTTCATTCCAAAAAAAAAAAAAGATTTACCCATAATGTGGAATCTTTCACAGTCTTTATCTGTTGGGTCAGGTTTTCTGAGATAAGCCATTTAAACATAAATCAAAGTAAATGCAAACTGTATGTGAATTCCAATAGCAGTCAGCTTACATTGTTGTACTGACAACAGATGCTAAATATGTGAACATCATATATACATATTCTTGAATTTATTTTTGCTGAGATTTTTTTTTTTTTGGTCTATGTGGGAAAATTCAGCATGTGAGTTTAAGGAAATGTATATGATTTCCCTTTCAAGATCCTACAAAAACATATGGGAGCAAGATAATGTTTGTTCTGACCTGCCAAAATCCTGTGGAGATCATCTCGAATCCACGCCACATTCCTGAGTCCTAATGCTCACACGGAGCTTTTGCATTAGCAGATGTGTGAAAATGCATGTACTCAGAGAATTCCCTCATGGTTTCATATCTAAAGAAGCTCCTCTACAACAGTTCTTCCAGCCAAATGCTGAAATGACATCTCCAAGTTCAGTATACCTTCATTTAAGCCAGTGTCTGGATGGAAAAAATTCAACTGAAGGGTTTGTTATCTGGCTCAAAACCAAGGGAAGCCGGAGTGAATGTAAGACAGATTTCAAAAGGCCTCCTATTTTCTACTTCTAATCCTCAAGTCACATCAGAGACTGTAGTAAATTTTTACTTATTCACGTCACAATTTCTTGCAATCAGATTTCACCATTTCAAATGCATCACTGGCAGATGCATGTGTATGATTTCAGTTGTGATTAAAAGTGGGGGGAAAGGGGACTGTTCAATACTGTTCTTATTTCAGCTGTGGCAAAACTATGCTGAAAATTTTAAGAAAACCAATCTACCTTTGCAGACTTTCTCTTAAACTTTCTTTCGTAAAAATAATATGTTTTTGGGCCTTATAAATATAACACAGGCTCACTACAGAAAACTTTGGAAAAGCTTAAAGAAAATTAAAACTTTTTATAATCCTATCACTTGGAGGTTAAACACTATTTACGAGATCTGATCTGTTCCCTTTCTGTCATCCATGAATGAATACTATAAAGTTGTATAAATCCGTAACAATAAAATTTTTCATAATACTTTGTGTACAGTTTTGTACTCTTCTAAGCTCATTAAAATGCAAAGCAGTGGTTACAATCTTAAACAGACAAAAGCATTAAAGAGGGGGGAAAAAGGACATCTAGAAATGTTAAAAGGTGTATTTTATTCTATAATGATACTCTAACAATTATGACTATCTATATATCAAATAATACAACATTGACACCGTATAGCAAAACCATAGAATATAATGAAAAGTAGAGAAAAACATTAGCAGTATGAGATTTTAACTTCACCATTTTTAAGTCCATAACAGGTTATATGTCTGTATATCTACATTTATAGCTCTCTCAAAAAGCATATAACATAATTAACGAGGTAAATCTAACCAACAAAATTGCAACTCTACATGCTGAAAAAAGAAAATAAACTCCTTTTTCTAAGTGCCATGAAACCTTTACAAAAATCATGAAATATTTTTGCCAAAATATAAAATTTGATCAAACCAATCTCCCAGATCTAATGAACAATTTACAGGAAATTTGAAATAAAAGGACACCAAGAGATCAGCAAATTCAGTCTATGGGAAATGGTGTAAGATAAATGTCCCGGTTTCCTCAACAAATAAACCATAAAGAGGTAAAAACAAGGAGATGGAGGATAAACCTACATATTAAAAGAGTCTTATGAGATATATCAACCAATTGCAAGGTATAGGTCTTATGTGAAACATCATTTTTAAAATGAGATAAAGAAATTTAACATAAATCAGAATTTGATATTAAATTATCATTATTAATTTTCTCAGGCATGATCATATTTTGCTTATAAAAAAGAGTCCTGGCTGGGCACAGTGGCTCATGACTATAATCCCAGCACTTTGGGAGGCTGAGACGGGCGGATCAATTGAGGTCAGGAGTTCGAGATCAGCCTGGCCAGTATGGTGAAACCCCATCTCTACTAAAAATACAAAAAAATTAGCCAGGTGTGGTGGCACATGCCTGTAGTCCCAGCTACCTGGGAGGCTGAGTCAGGAGAATGGCTTGAACCCAGGAGGTAGAGGTTGCAGTGAGCCGAGATCATGCCACTGCACTCCAGCCTGGGCGACAGAGTAAGACTCCATCTGAAAAAAAAATTTTTTTAGAGATGCCTACTAAAATATTTACAAATGAAATAACATGACATATGGATTTGCTTCAAAATAATGTGGTAGATTAGTGGGGTAGCATATAAAACTAGTTTGCTGATGGGTTGCTAAGGGTCAAAACTACCTGATTTTCAGGGGTACATCACGCTATTCACTCCGTATTTGCATATATTTGAAATTTTTCGTAATAAGGAGTTAAAGAGAAAAGAAAGCATGAATGTGTGTATGCACTGCTGATAGCAAGTATAGTTATTCTTTTGAGAAGGTGCTTTAAGGAAAGGAAAGATATGAGTTTTTAGCTGATACCACATTTACAGCAGAACACTGTTCATTTTTATTTAAATTTCTCTTTGGTGTAGACAGATGTCACATAATGTTAGCAATTGTTGAATCTAGTGAGAATGTTTATATATTCACTGTACTATATTTAAAATATTCTGTAAGTTTGGAATTTTTCATAATAAAACGTTGTGAAATTCCTACTTACTGTCAAGTTATCTTAGCAATTCTTGCCTATATACTTTCGGATATACTGAAGAATAATTTTATCAATATTCTAAATCCACTGGCCTTTTGACTGGGATTGCACAAAAGTTCTGAATTAATCTGGAAATATCTCCAATTGTTTAATCAATCTTCTTATTCAGAACATGATATATTAATTTATGTAAATAATTTTGTAATCTCTCTATAGAATTTCATAGTTTCCTTATATAGGCTCTATATCTTTCCTCTTAGGGTTATTTCTAAGTATTTTATATTTTCTGGTACTATCAGGAGGGAAATAGTCTAAAGAATTCAACCATCTAATTAGCTTTTACTTGTTTATAGAAATAATAGGAATGTTTTGCATATTTATCAAGCGTCTCACCTGTTGATAAGTTCAAAGATAATGCTCTTGAATTTTCTAGGTGAAAAAACTGCACTGTCTGTAAACGGTGATTTTGTAGTTGAAGCTCTTCTTTGTGTTTTATATATTACTGTCTTGTCTGGAACATCGAGAGTAATTGTATAATGGTCTTAGTATGATTGCCTCTTTCAAGATTTTAGGAGGAATGCCAAGAGTGTTTCATATTAAATATGATGATGGTTTTTGGTTTAAGAAAGCTATTATTTATTATTTAAAGAAGGCATCTATTTCTAGTTGTCTCAGAATAGATCTCATAAATAAATGCTGAATTTTATCAAATGCCCTTTCAGCATCTAATGACACTATTGTGTTTTCTTAGTAGACCAACAAATATTATACATTACAATAATCGATTTTATAATATGAGATAAATCATATTTGGTTATGGTAGATGATTCTTTTACTGTAACGTTCAATTTGGTTTGTTGGTATTTTATTTGGTATTTCTGAATCTAAATTAATATATAAGATTCCTACATAGCTATCTTTTATGTATGTTTGTTAGGTTTTAGTCATTCATTTTTAAAAGCCTCTCTTAGAGGGGGATTAGCAAAACCCTGTCCTCAATAGGTGTTAAAAAGTTCCTCAATGCTAATGCTATTTATTATGAAATAGAAAAAGGCAAGAGGCTACAGCCTGCAAGCACAAAGGTGAGATAATGGCTTCCACATCACTTAACTGTCAGCCTTGCTTAGTGTGAAGCGTTGTGTCTAGAGACATCCAACCAACAACCATCCATTTAGAAATATAGGGAATATTAAAGTAATTGACAAACACAGGAACTTTCAACTTTTTGGAAGATAATTTAAAAACCAAAATGCATTTTGGGAGTAGTGTTAATATGGAGTAAGAAACAAACAAACAAACAAACAAAAACAGGTTAGGACAAAAAAACAAATAATACCTACTTCAAATAGCAGCACAGAATCCTGTGAGGTTAGTCCCCATACTGGTAAAGGTTACTGAACCTCAAGGTCTGTCTATGCCTTTGTCACAACAAAAGCTTGTTCGCTACTGCCAAATAAACAGGAATGTGCAGCCTAGCAAGATGGAAACTTTTAGACAATCATTGCTTTACTCTACCCAAACGCCACACAAAAGCTTGCGGCACCCCCCACTACCCACTCAGGGAAAGGCCAAGTAGGGAGCCCAGACTCCACCCTTGAAAGGCTATGACAAGGTGCCCTACACCTCCACTGGGGTGGTGTTGGAGAAGACTAAGCAGAGTCAGAACTTTCATCCCTATCTGCTGGTAACAAGAACCACCTCCTAACACATGCATGCAGTTTTGGTGCAGAACAAATGGAAAGCCTGGATTTCACCCCTGCTTGGCGGAACCAAGGAACCACTCCTTCTCTCCACTGAGGTGCTTATGAAAGAGGTCTAGGGGAGAATCCCTTTTTGGACTTTGACTGTATCATCCAGCACTAATGCATTGTCATTGGAGACTATTTTGGGAGCTGGAACGCCCATCTCTGCCCAGTAGAAACCTGACTGGGTGGCAACAGTAGCATGGTAAGGAACCTGGGCTTCTACCTCCACCTGGCAGAAATAAGATAGAACATCCTACTTACCCTGCCATTGTGATACCAGAGACAGCCCTTTAAAACAGAAGGCTTAAATACAATTCATATCATAGGGAAATGCCCAACTTTCAACTGAAAATGACTCAAGATACCTCCAGCCAGGAAGATATCATAGAAAATGAAAAAAAGACAATCAATAGATATGAACACCAAGATGACAGAGATCTTAAAATTATCTGACAGACTTTTAAAGTAGCCATGATAAAAATGTTTCAATGCATAATTATGAACATGCTAGAAACACATAAAAATGAAAATGAAAGAAATGTAAATGTCAGGTGATAATATATCAGTTGTTGGCGTAGGTTCATCAGTTATAGCAAATATACTACTCTGGTGGTGGATGTTGATAATGGGTGAGGCTATGCATGTGAGGGGGTGGCAGCGAGTACATGGAAATCTCTCCACCTTCTGCTTAATTGCACTAGGAACCTAACTAAAATTGCTCTAAAAACACTCAAAGGCTCATCAAAGAAATAGAAAGTCTTAGCAAAGAAGTAAAAGATACAAAAAAGAATAAAATGCAATTTTTATTTATTTATTTACTTATTTTTGAGACAGGGTTTTTGTGTTCACTCAAGCTGGAGTGCAGTAGTGTGATCATAGCTCACTACAGCCTCAAACTCTGGGTTCAAGCAATCCTTCTGCCCTCAGCCTCCCTAGTAACTTGGTCTACAGGTGCAGGCCTCTCCACCCAGCTAATTTTTAAATTTTTCTTGTAGAGACACGGCCTTGCTTTGTTGCCCCAGCTGGTCTCCAACTCCTGGCTTCAAGCAATTCTCCTGCCTCAGCCTTCCAGAATGCTTGGATTGCAGGTGTGAGTCATCATACCTGGCCTCAGATGAAAATTTTAGAACTGAGAAATACCATAAACAAAATAAAAAGCTAAGTGGATGGGTTCAATAGCAGAATGAAGAGGCACAGAAAGAATTAGTAAACTGTAACACAGAGCAACAGAAATTATCCAGTCTGAATAACAGAGGCTCAGGGATCTGTGAAATTATAATGAAATATGTAACATTTCTATCCCTTTAAGTCTGGAAGGAGGGGGAGAAAGGGTATGGGTTGAAAAAGTATTTGAAAAATGATGGCTGAGTAATATCCAAACTTTGTAAGAGACATAAATTGACACATTAAAGAAGCTAAATCCTGAACCTCAAACAGGATACTTCCAAAGAAACCCACTAGAAGAGGCCGGGCATGGTGGCACATGCCTGTAGTCCCAGCTACTCTGAGGCTGAGGCAGGAGAATCGCTTGAACCCAGGAGGCAGAAGTTGCAGTAAGCTGAGATTTCACCACTGCACTCTGACCTAGGTGACTGAGTGAGACTCCGTTTCCAAAGAAAAAAACCCACTAGAAGAAACATCGTCATAGAGTAGTTAAACATCTGAAAAATCTTGAAGTCAGTGAGAGAAAAATAACACTTTATATGGGAAGAAAAACTTCAATTAATGTCACATTTGTCATCAGAAAACACAGAGGGTCAAAAACAGTGACGGTATTTTTTTTTGAGTACTAAAAGAAAAGAACTATCAACCTTAAATCCTATACCCAGCCATAATATCACTCAGTAATAAAGGAGAAACCAAAACATTTTCACATGAAGAAAGACTAAGAATTTGTTGCCAATGGTCTTACTCTAAAAGAATGACTAAAGGAAGATCTCTTAACAAAAGGAAAATAAATGAAGAAGTAACCATGGAACAGTAGAAGAGAAAACATAGCAAGCAAAACTATGATTAAATACTATAGGCTTTCCTTCTCCTCCTGAGTTTTCTAAATTATGTTTGAGAGTTGAGGCAAAACAACACTCTTTGATGTGGTTCTAAATGCATGTGAGAGAATGTTTAAAGATAATGATATTATAAATCGGGGTGGTGTAGGGACATAAGGGGAAGAAACGCTACACTCAAATTGGTGAAATAATGAGAGCAGTAGACTGTGATGAGTTAGGTATACATAATGTAATATACATATATTGGCCACTAATAAAGATATATAAAGAACCATAATTTTTAAAACTATACATAAAAACTCTGCAACAAATGGTGCTAGGATAATTGACAAGCCACATGTAGAAGAATGAAATTGCATCCTCATCTCTCACCTCATATCTAATACAAAAATCAACTCAAGATAAAGACTTAAATCTAAGACCTGAAACCATGAAGATTCTAGAAGATTCTAGGCATTGGCTTAGGCAAAGACTTCATGACCAAGAATCAAAAAGCAAATGCAACAAAAACAAAGATAAATAGATGGGACTTAAATAAACTAAAAAGCTTCTGCATAGCAAAAGAAATAATTAGCAGAGTTAACATACAACCCACAGAGTAGGAGAAAATCTTCACAATCTATCCATCTGACAAAGGACTGATATCTAGAATCTATGAAGAACTCCAACAAATCAACAAAACAAACCCAAATAATCACATCAGAAAGTGGGCTAAGGACATGAATAGACAATTCTCAAAAGAAGATATACAAATGGCCAACGAACATATGGAAAAATGTGTAACATCACTATGGAAATGCAAATCAAATACGCAATGCAATACCACCTCACTCCTGCAAGAATGGCCATAATAAAAAAATCAAAAAATAATAGAAGTTGGCATGGATGCGATAAGGGAACACTTTTACACTGTTGCAGGGAATGTAAACTAGTACAACCAGTATGGAAAGCCGTGTGGAGATTCCTTAAAGATCTAAAAGTAGATCTACCGTTTGTTCCTGCAATCCCACTATTGGAAATCTACCCAGAGGAAAAGAAGTCCTTATTCATAAAAGATACTTGCACACTCATGTTTATAGCACCACAATTTGCAATTGCAAAAATATAACCATCCCAAATGCCCATTAATCAACAAGCAGACAAAGAAACTGTGGTGTGTGCTTGGAATATTACTCAGCCATAACAAGGAATGAAATAATGGCATTTGTAGCAACCCGGATGGAATTAGAGACTACTATTCTAAGTGAAGTAACTCAGGAATGGAAAACCAAACATCATATGTTCTCACCTGTAAGTTGGAGCTAAGCTAAGGGGACACAAAGATGTAAGAATGATACATTGAACTCTCGGGACTCAGGGAAAAGGGTAGGGGGTGGCAAGGGATAAAGACGACATATTGGGTACAGTGTACACTGCTCCGGTGATGGGTGCACCAAAATCTCAGAAATCACCACTAACGAACTTATTCATGTAACTAAATACCACTTGTTCCCCAAAAACTCATTGAAATTTTTTCAAAAACACTACAGATAAATCAAGATAGAATTTTAGAAAATGTTCAACAACCCACAGGAAGGCAGGCAAAAGAAAAAACAAAAAACAAAACAGAGAAAGAAAAAGCAGAGAACAAACAGAAAATGAAAAATAAAATGGCAGACTTAAGCCCTGACAGATAATTACATTCCATTACATTCAATGTAAACGGTCTACAAACACCAATTAAAAGACAGATATTGGAAAAATTGACTAAAAAAGATGACTCAACTATACATTTTTTACAGGAAATCCATTTTAAACATATCAAATATAATGATACAGACACACTGAAAGTAAAACGTTAGAAAAAGATATATGATGTAAACATTACACGAAGGAAAGCAGGGGTGGCTATCCTAATATAAGATAAAGTAGACTTTAGAGAAAAGAAAATTACCAGATAAGAGAAGGACATTGTATAATGATAAAAAGTTACACAAAGAAAACACAGCAACCCTAGACGTGCATGCACTAAACAGCAGAGCTGCAAAACAGATGAAGCAAACCCTGACGGGACTGAAGGAAGAAACAGACGTATCTACAGTTACAATTGGAGACTTCAACAAGTCTTTCTCAATAGGTAGATTTCTTATATATTGATGGTAGGATTACAAAATAATACAGACAAGTATGGAAAATGGTTTGGCAGTTTCTTGAAAAATTAAACATACACTTACAATGTGACCCAGCAACTGTGCTTGTGAGCCTTTAGCTAAGCGAAATGAAACTTCATTTATCTACATGAAAACTTTTATGTGATTGTTCAAGGTAGTTTTACTTGAAATAGCTATAAACTGGAAACAGCCAAAATGATGTAAAATAGGTGAATAGTTAAATAAACTGTGCTACATCCATACCATGCAATACTACTCAGCGATGAAAGGGAATAGACTACTGACACATGCAACAACTTGGATGGATCTCAAAGGCATTATAATCCATTTTAAAAACAGGCAATATCAAAAGGTCACATACCGTAAAATTCAATTTCTTAAAAATCTCAAAATGACAAAATTATAGAGATGAATATATTAGTTGCTGGCAGGCGTCAGAGGTGATGGTGGGACGGGGACTGAATGTGACTATAATGGGTTAGGGGAAAATTAGCAAGATATTTGTGGTGATGGAACAGTTTGTATCTTGATGATGGCAGTGGTTATATGAATCTGCACACATGATAAAATGACACAGAAGTATATGTACACTTTAGACCAATGTCAATTTTCTTTCACCTCTGTAAAGTACAGGTAATAATAAGTCTGCTGGGAGGATCCGCTTCATCTAGTGGCATCATTAGGCAGGATTAGAGGCTTCCTAGATGACTTTCTGCCTATTACATTAAGGCAAGATGGCTCAACATAACATGATAAACTCAAAAATTTCTTCAGCTATAGGAGTAGAGACAGTTTGTAAGTACAAATAGCCACCTTCTGAAAGCAGTGTGACATCACTAAAAAAGCTTGAGCTTGATGCTGAAGAACTGGGAATCTAAATCCCAGCTTTCCAGTTACTAAATGTGATACCTAGTAGAGGAGAGAAGGATACAAGGGGACAGGTCTTAGCTTCCTGTGCTTAAGAGAATTTTTGTCAGAAGGGGAAACACCTAACTCTGTAGCCCTTCCAACTCAAGTTAGACACCATCTCTTTTGAGAAGAACTCTAAGACTTCCCCGAAGACTGGTGAGGTGCTTCCATGGTACCATTGTCTTCTGCATGAACTAAACTTTAAACAGAGGGATGATTAATTAAAATAGAAGACTGATTACATAATTTATAAAACAGGCATACAATGAAAAATAATATAGTTATGAAAAAATGACCTGGACCCAGAATAGCCAAAGCTATCCAAAGCAACAAGAACGAAACTGAACGTACTACGTTACCTGACTTCAAATTATACTACAAAGCTATAATAACCAAAAGAGCATGGTACTGGCATAAAAACAGATACACAGACCAATGGAACAGAATAGAGAATCCAGAAACAAATCTTTTTTTTTTTGAGATGGAGTTTTGTTCTTATCACCCAGGCCGGCGTGCAGTGGTGTGATCTTGGCTCAATGCAAACTCTGCCTCCCAGGTTCAAGTGATTCTCCTGCCTCAGCCTCCCAGAGTAACTGGGATTATAGGCACTCACCACCATGCCCAGCTAATTTTTGTACTTTTAGTAGAGATGGTGTTTCACCCTGTTGGTCAGGCTGGTCTTGAACTACTGACCTAAGGTGATCCACCCTCCTCAGCCTCCCAAAGTGCTAAGATTAAAGGCATGAGCCACTATGCCCGGCTGAGAACCCAGAAACAAATCTACTCACCTACAGTGAACTTAATTTTGACAAAGGTGTCAAGAACATATAATGGGAAAAAGTCTCTTTAATAAATGGTGCTGGGAAAACTGGATATCCATATGCAGACAAACAAAACTAGACCCCTCTCTCTCACTATATACAAAAATCAAATTAAAAAATGGATTAAAGCAGGGTGTCCAACCCCCATGTTGTGGACCTGTACCGGTTGTGGTCTGTTAGGAACTGGGTCACACAGCAGGAGGTGTACAACCTCAGATGATCCACCCACTGAGTGACATGGTGGGAGTGGGTTGGGGGAGAGCATTACTGCCTGAGCTCTGCCTCCCGTGAGATCAGCGATGGCATTAGATTCTCATATAGGAGCAGGAACCCTATTGTAAACTGTGCATGTGAGGGATCTAGGTTGCACATTTCTTATGAGAATCTAAATCTAATGCCTGATGATCTGGGGTAGAACAGATTCATCCAGAAACCATCCTGTCCCCTACCCCGGTCCACGGAAAAATGGGCTTCCATGAAACTGGTCCCTGGTTCCAAAAATATTGGAGACCACTGGATTAAAGACTGAAATTTAAGACCTCAAACCACAAAACTACTACAAGAAAACACGGGAAATGCTCCAGGACATTGGTCTGGACAAAAATTTATTGAGTAATACCCCACAAGCACAGGCAACTAAAGCAAAAATGGACAAACAGGATCACATCAAGTTTAAAAGCTTCTGTACAGCAAAGGAAACAATCAACAAAGTAAAGAGATAACCCATAAAATGTGAGAAAATATGTGCAAACTACCCATCTGACAAGGAAATAGTAACCAGAATATGTCAGGAGCTAAAACAACTCTATAGGAAAAGATCTAATAATACTATTTAAAAACGAGCAAAAGATCTGAATAGATATTTCTCAGAAAAAGACATACAAATGGCAAACAAGCATATGAAAAAGTGCTCAGCATCACTGATCATCAGAGAAATGCAAATCAAAACTATAATAAGATATCATCTCACCCCAGTTAAAGTGATTTATATCCAAAGGACAGGCAATAACAAATGCTGGCAAGGATGTGGAGGAAAACCCTCATACATCTTTGGTGGAAATGTAAATTAGTACAACCACTGTGGTGAACTGTTTGGAGGTTCCACAAAAAACTACAACTAGAGCTACTATACAATCCAGCAATCACACTGCCACGTATATACTCAAAAGAAAAGAAATCAGCATATTTAAGAGACAACTGCATTCGCATGTTTATTGCAGTACTATTCACAACAGCCAAAATTTGTGTCTATCAACAACAGATGAATGGATAAAGCAAATGTACTTATACACAATGGAGTCCTATTCAGCCATAAAAAAAGAATGAGATCCTGCCATTTGCAACAACAGGGATGAAACGGGAGGTCATTACGCTAAGCAAAATAATCTTGGCACAGAAAGACAAACATCACATGTTCTCACACATTTGTGGGATCTAAAAATCAAAACAATTAAATTCAGGGAGATAGAGAGCAGAAGGATGGTTATCCAAGGCTGGGAAGGTTGACGGGAGGGTAGGAGGGAGGTGGAGAGGAATAATGGGTACAAAAAATAGAATTAATAAGACACAGCATTTGATAGCACAACAGGGCGACTATAGTCAATAACAATCATACACTTTAAAATAACTAAAAGAGGATAGATTGTAACACAAAGGATAAATACTTGAAGGAATAGATACCCAATTTTACATGATGTGACTATTATGTATTACATGCCTGTATCAAAATATCTCATATATATATAGTAGGGGTATATATGTATGTACAACACACACACACACACACACACACACACACACACACACACATCCCTATGTCCCCACAAAAATTAAAATTTTTAAATTAAAAAAAAAAAAAGACAAGGAGGCCAGGCATGGTGGTGCATGCCTATAGTCCCAGCTACATGGAAGTCTGAGGCAGGAGGATCTGTTGAGCCCAGGAGTTCAAGACCAGCCTGGGCAACACAGCAAGAACCTGTCTCTTAAACCAACAAACAAAACTGACATGGAAGGATATTCATGATAAACACACAGTAAAAAAATTTGGAAGTATATATTCCAAAGGTTTATCTTTAGATGACTCTGAACTCCCTCCCTCCCTTCCCTCCCTGCCTACCTTCCTTCTTATGTATTCTAATGTTTCTAAAACAACCATGGTTTATCTGTAACATATGAAATGTGCAATATAAATACAGAAGATTGATAATCTTCATATATGAGAGCTAAAAATCAATGAGGGCCAGGCGCAGTGGCTCACACCTGTAATCCCAGCACTTTAGAAGGCCGAGGCATGCAGATCACTTGAGGTCAGGACTTTGAGACCAGCCTGGCCAACATGGTGAAACCCTGTCTCTACTAAAAATACAAAATTAGCTGGGCGTGGTGGCTCCCACCTGTAATCCCAACTGCAACTACTCAGGAGGTTGAGGCAGGAGAATTGCTTGAACCTGGGAGGCTGAGGTTGTGGTGAGCCAGGATCCTGCCACTGCACTCCAGCCAGGATGACGGAGTGACACTGTCTCAAAAAATCAAATCAAATCAATGAGAATAGAAAAATTTCAAAATCGTCAATGGGCAATTAACATTTTTGTTCAATGTTCATCCTCAATAATAATCAAACAAATATAAATTAAAATTGCTTTCTTCCCCAAATAAAACTTATTATTATTCTTTCTTTTGTTTGTGGTCACAGTATATAAAACAAAATTTGCCATTTTAACCATTTTCAGGAATACAATTCAGTGGCATTAATGACATTCACAATGTTGTACAAGCATCACCTCTGCCTATTCGCAAAACATTTTTTTTTTTTTTTTGAGACGGAGTCTCACACTGTCGCTCAAGCTGGAGTGCAGTGGCGCAATCTTGGCTCACTGCAACCTCTGCCTCCCGGGTTCAAGCACTGCTCCTCCTCAGGCTCCCGAGTAGCTAGGACTACAGGCACGCCCCACTATATTCGGCTAATTTTTTTTTTTTTTTTTTTTGTTGTTGTTGTTGTTGTAGTTAGTAGAGAGAGAGATTCACCATGTTGGCCAGGCTGGTCTCAAACTGCTGACTTCAAGTGATCCACCTGCCTCAGCCTCCGAACCCAAAACTTTTTACTCACTTCCCAGACTGTAACCAGTAGGCAATAACTCTCCATTCCCCTGTTTTTCCTAATCCCTGGTAACCTCTAATCTACTTTCTGTGTCTACAAATTTGCCTATTGTATATTTTTCATATAAGTGGAATCATACCCTGTTTGTCCTTTTGTTTCTGGCTTAATTTAAATGAAGAGTTTCATTCTTTTTTTATGGCTGAATAATGTTTCTTTTTCTTTTTTCTTTTTTGGAGAGACTCTCGCTCTATCCCTCAGGCTGGAGTACAGTAGTGTGATCTTGGCTCACTGCAACCTCCACCTCCTGGGTTCAAAAGATTCTCATGCCTCAGTCTCCCAAGTAGCTGGGATTACAGAGGCCTGCCACTATGCCCAGCTAATTTTTTTTTAGTAGAGATGGGGTTTCGCCATGCTGGCCAGGCTGGTCTCAAAACTCCTGACCTGAGGTGATTTGCCTGCCTCAGCCTCCCAAAGTACTGGGATTACAGATGTGAGCCACCGCGCCTGGCCTGAATAATGTTTCATTGTATGGACAGTCCACATTTGGTTTATTCCATTCTTCTTTTGGTGGATACTTGGGTTGTTTCCACATTTTGGCTCTTGTGAATAATGCTGCAATGAACATTGTCATACAAGTTTACTGTTTTCATTTTTTTGGTTATTTACCTAGAAGTTCAATGGCTAGATAGCATGGGAATAATAGGTTTTGTTTATTGAGGAACCGCCAGAACTGTTTTTCTACAGTGATTATACCATTTTACATTCCTACTGGCAATGTAAAAGAGAGAATTATTCTTTTTAGTCTACCAAATTGAAGTCCTTTAAAAAAATAAGCCTAGTGTGGCTGGGAGTGGTGGCTCATGCCTGTAATCCCAGCATTTTGGGAGGCCAAGGCGAGTGGATCATGAGGTCAGGAGTTCAAGACCAGTCTGGCCAAGGGTGAAACGCTATCTCTACTAAAAATACAAAAATTAGCCAGGTGTGGTGGCAGGCGCCTGTAATCACAGCTACTCGGGAGGCTGAGGCAGAGAACTGCTTGAACTTGGGAGGCGGACGTTGCAGTGAGCTGAGATTGTTGTGCCAATGCACTCCAGCCTGGCAACAAAACAAGACTTCGTCTCAAAAAAAAAAAGTAAGACTAGTGTTAGCAAAGCAAGACTAAAGGAAGGAAATGAGGTACATCAAACTTAGCTGAATGAAGCACAAATTGATAGAACTTTACTTAGGGCAACCTGGCAATATGTAAACATAAAATGACTAAAAAATATATGTATTGTGGACCCAGAATTTCCACTTCTAGGAATTTATCCTAAACAAATAATCACAGACAACCATGAAGATTTATATACAGGATTTTAATTTATTCAGAAAGTTTAATGACAGAAAACTAGACGAATGATCAAATCACCATTAAAATATCTATGTCTTCAAAAATATTTTATGACTTGAAGGAAATCTGCTGACAATAAATGAAGTAAGTTTCAAAATATCATTTATTCCACAACTGTCCCCCACTCCTTATAAATGGGGGATGTATTCCAAGACCCCCAGTAGATGCCTGAAACCATGGACAGTACCAACCCTACACAGTCATGTACTGCTTAACAACAAAGATGTGTTCTGAGAAATGTGTTATTAGGTGATTTCATCACTGTGCAAACATCAGAGTGTACTTATACAAACCTAGATGGAATAGCCTAGTACATACCTAAGCTATATGGTACAATCTCTTTTATTACTCCTAGACAAAAAAATCTGTACAGTGTGTTACTGTACCAAATACTGTAGGCAACTGTAACATAATGGTAAGTATTTGTGTATCTAAACATAGAAAAGGTACAGTAAAAATCTGGTATTATAATTTTACGGGAGCACTGTTGTACAAGCATATAAGGTCCACTATTGACTGAAAGGTCATTATGCCATACATGACTGTACACAACATGTTTTTTCCTATAAGTACAGACCTATGATACAGTTTAATGTATAAGTTAGGCACAAAGATTAACAGCAATAACTGGTAATAAAATAGAATAAGTATAACAATATGCCAGCATCACTACTCTTGTGCTTTAAGGCCATTAAATAAAATAATGGTTCCTTGAATACAAGCACCGCAATAGTGCAACCAAGATGGCTGCCAAGTGCCTAAAGGGTAGGTAGCATAGACAACCTGGAGATGCTGGACAAAGGGATGATTCATGGCCTGGGAGGAATGCTATAAGATTTCACCAGGCTACTCAGAAAGGCACAGAATTGAACATGTATCAATTGTTTATTTCTGGACAATATTTTAAATAAAACACCCATATGTGACAAATGAATTTAACCAAACATCCCTAGCTGCATTTCTTTCCCAAAGTGTACCAGTACTAAAGCTCTTTCACTTTTTGTTTTTTTCATTTTTTCCCCCATGCTCAAAGCAAGAGGTCTAAGAATTCTGTGGGTTTTTCCTCTAGTGTCAGCATAGCAGTCATGGCCTTTCATGGGTCTGGTGTTCTAGCCACATTCCACTTAAGTTTTATTGAAAACCTCACAAATAAAACTAGCTCCTCCTAGGTTTTCCTGTGATCATTTAGTTTAAAGAAATTAAAGGTCTGAGGAAAGCAAAGGCCAGGTTTTGGGGTAAACCATCTGGGTGGAAAACTGGGCTGGTGCAAGGTAGTTTTCCAATACGCTGTGCCCTGCGGCGGGGATAGTTTTCAATAAATGTAAGTAGAGAATATTTAAATAGCACCCAATTTACTTTTTATTCTCATAAAAAGGGAGGGGATAAAAGAGATGGATATACAGATATGGTTCCATAAAAAGCCACAGCTCAGCCAAGAGCAGTGAGGAAATCCACAGAGGTTACCTGAAGTATGTATTACACAGCTTGTGATGAGAAAATGCTTCACGACTTTTCCTACTCTCAGCTATTCCTAGCTTCATTAAACAACCTGGCACCCTAGCAAAAGACACTACCTGCTTCCACCAGGAAATCTTTTGTGCAGTGGTTACTTGCAGAATCATCCAACGCTTAGGTCTACTGGGCTTACTTTTAAGAATGCTCTGCTCCAGGGCTGGGCAAAGTTACTCTGCTAAGTAAAATGTAAGATAAGGTTTTAAGTATTTTTTTTTATGGAGAGGGCAAATATGTTTCATTTTTTTAAAGCTTTGAGATGATCATCTAAAGTTCTTCAATGAATCAATTGATGGGGTAATGCAGAGGACATCTCACAAGGTGACATGTAATACCTGATTTGGAGCTCAAGGTGTTGACACGGATCCTAAGTAAAGGAAACTGCTATGTGAGCCAATAAATGATGAAGAATGAGATTAAGGGCAGCTATGAAAGGCATATATCTCAATCCCCAAAGGTTGCCTCAAATAGTAATTACTGATGCTCGAAAGCATTTGCCCTATGTTCTACAAGGAAATAAACACTTTAAAGTCATCCTGTGTTATTTCCTTACTTTAGTTTCAATAGAAAAAGGTTTTTTTAATTTCGTTATACAAGATGAAAAAGTTATAGAGACCTGTTATTAAAAAAAAAAACTTACAAAACAAAGCAGAAAACTATATCTTAGTTACTCCTTGGTCAAGGCCTCGCCTCTTAAAAGCCTGAAATAAAACTCTCAGCATCTTTGCTGACATGAGTATGCGGGTGGGGAGGTGGAATGGGAAAGAGGACATCAAGCCCACCCAACTCCTGGAATTTTTACAGAAAAGACAAAACTTTCCAAGTGAAATAGTCATTTTGGTAAATGAAACCATTTGTAACTTTAGAGAACCTTTTTCTTTTATTCCAACGTGTCATAAGAAAAATCCACACTGTGCTTCTAATAGGCTATAAAGCTTTGGTTTAAAGATGGGTCAACAAGAGCTAAAACCACTAATGTCAGACTTGGAGAAGGAAGAGTGGAGGGTGGTGACGTCCCAACACTTCCAGGATCCCAGTGAAAAGTCTCACCCAGGCAAAAGACTGTCTGCCAAATGTATGCCAAGAACGAAGTTTTATAGCTAAGTTTAAATCTTTTGTATAGTTAGGGTCTGTTATAAAAATAGTAACATTTTCTGCATCCTTGAGGGAACCTTTCCCTTATAGAGATGAAACAGGATTATCAAAATAGGAAGACAGATGCTGTGAGGGGAGAGATAGAAACAGGATAAACTGAAACAGAGACAGAGAAAAAAGACCATAAAAGACAGACAAAGGCAGTAGGACGAGTGAAAAACACATATAAACTATCAGTCTGACATGCTCAGTAGAGTAATCTGTTCCTCTGGCAAACCAAAAAGCTTCATTTCTTTGCCTTTTTAGGCTGAGCAAAATGTATTTACGTGTAAAAACAAATATAACTATAGTTAAATCCATTTGGGCAGCAGTATTTTGAGGTTCTTTTTTTTAAGAAGAGGAGGCTTAGGGAGTTAATTTCATTTCTTAGTCCCCACCAAAAACCCCCATGAACTGGTTAATTTCAGGTCAGTACGAGTTCCTGGAGTTCAAGAGTAAAAATGCCAACATATTCCTTACTAAAGCCACAGTGATGAATACTTTTCCCTTAAACAATTCTCAGAGCTGCCTCAGACTACTGCAAATGTATCCAAATGACAGAGGATCACAGGTTTTAGAATCAGAAGAGTGTTTAAGCATTTAATATACAAACTTATTACAAGAGTCAACTGAGGATTAGAAGACACTGTTGTGTCTCTATTGTACCAGCATAACCTAAGAATGGAAGAACTCAAGGGTAGGGATGGAGGTGCAAGATAATAATCTCTGGGATTTAGATTCTTGTCTGAAATATCAGAATATAATCTTCATACCAAAGCACATTATAGAAAAACACAGGCTCTGGAATCAGACTGCTATGGGGACTTGACCTGGAATCTACATATTTCAGTCTGTTTCTCAGCTATAAAATGGGGACAATAGTATATCCTATTTCCTTAGGACGATTACCTATCTCCTTAGGACATCCCACAGCCTCATACATTATAATACACATGAAGAGCAAAACTAAAACTTTGGGACAGACAAAAAGAAACTCTTTTATGGAAAGAAGGTAAGGTGGTGAAAACTGACATTTAATGAGTCATTGTTATGTACCTGAACTATGGCCAGAAGATTTACAAATGTTGTATCTATTAATTTTTACAACATTGGAGACAGATGTTCCTATACACTTCTTATGGACAAAGAAACTCAAGGTTATATACCCAACCAGCTACAGAAGTGGGAATCAAACCTACACCTGACCACAAAGTTCATCCACTTGCATTACACACCTGTCTATTCAAACAGTTTATCAAAAATGTGCTTTAACAATGAGCTATGTAAAACATGTTCATGACAAAATTCAGACACTGCCAAAGTGTGGATGTAGTATACAATACTTAATTTCTCTGAATCACACCTTCTGAACAAATGGAAATTATAACAGTGCTTTTACCTCATAAGATTTTGTGAAGAATACAGATGATAACGCATGTGGAATGCTTAGCATAGTGTATTCAGCAAGCAAATGTTACCTAAAACCACGATTAATTCATTATATATAATTTTAATATACATATAGGAGAGAAACTCTATGAGTTGCATATAATTCAGGATTTAAGTACAGATGTTAAGTATTCTATTTATTTAACTTTTAATTCCACAATTTTTCAAGAATAAACCTCTCCAAATAGGCTTCCTTCATGAAAACAGATGCATACAATTCAAAATTATATCAGCTTACATTAATTTTCATGATCAAAACCTCAATATAATTTTGTCTCAGCCAAGGCCATCTACTAATGTACACAGAGCTGTTTTTATGAATGTTAATAGAATTGCATTCGGGAGGTTCCTTAGTAATTTCTTATTTTTACTCTTGAGACCATATATGCTAAAGTATACTACAGTGAGCCATTCATAGCAGGAACTGATAAAGGCATCATCCCACAGCCTTTCAATTTATTAGTATTTTTATCATATCAACTAACTAGAAGGCAAAACTTAGTTACCATTTTGCAGATGAATAAATAGAGGCATAAAATGGGCCAGTTAAAGGCACTGCAGTCCCCCACACATTAATGGGTACACTTTCATATCTGTGCTTCCTTAAATTTATTAAAAAGCCAAAGATTATTCTGAAATTCAGGTGGGGAGGTATTTCTGAATACATCACACAAAACAAACCAGAATTTTAAAATGTGAAAACACAAGTCAAGAGGATGAGAGCTGAACAGCTCTTGTAAGTTTGAAAGTGGCTAAGAGCTCTTAGATCTTTATAGTAATAAATATTGTAGTGTACAATGGTCCATTGGGAATCCTCACTCATATGTTATTCCATGATTGAAGATCAAGGTGTCAGGTCCATTTAGAATCAGTGTATTTTGGGTGTGTGTTAAGCTTTAATCCATATTTTGAAACAGCAATTAGCAATATTTCTAAGGGAAATATAATCACTTTGCTAACCTTGCACTCCCACACCCCCTAGTATAGAGTGAACTGTGAATTTCAAACACTGGTATTCCTTTAGTTTGAATTTTCCCATAAGCATATGGAAAAGAAATGTATCCTTGGCCAATCACCATTCTTAAGTGGAAAGCCTTTTTCAGCTTAAGAAACCATTACCTGATTGACAGTGGCTTTCCTAGCTGAAAATAACTGTTTGCTACTTAAAGGGTGTCTGTGAGATGTGGGTATACTTAGGTGAGCCTTGAATATAATAGTCTTAAAATAGAGGTGCCATTCCAGAACGGAGGTGATGTATTTTGTGACTTCTATGATACAATAGTATATGATAAAAAGAATAAATATAAATAGTTCCTAGGTCACATACATGTCCTGATGATTATATGAATGAAATGAAGGTTGGCTGAGAAGGTCCCGGGAAAAGTGAAGTTTTCAGATTCATACCTTTGCTCTACCATCTACCAGCTGTGTGACAGTAGACAAGTTATTGAAATCACTTAACCTCACGGTTGTTGAAAAAAAACCTAAAAAGTACACTGTTAAGAACAGAGTTTAATTTACATTAGCATGGATAATGCATGTCTGTGTTCTAATGATCTCCAATGGAAAGATGGTCTCCATGTCACTTCTGCTTCCTACCACACGGTTTCTCTTTGAGAAGGTAATTATTATTTCCAGGCAAATGCAAGAACTTGGTTTCAATGTTCCATGATGAAATGTTGAATTCATTAACACTTGTTGAGTGCCTATTATGTGTCAGAACAATTCAGGGAGCTACGGGGAATACAAAGATGAGCTCAGAGTCTAGAATGAAAAATAATATCCAGCTAATTTCAATATGAAATGGTAAACATAACAGTGAAAGTTTAAGAACAGAAGAGAAAGTAATTAATTTAATCAACGGGGTGGGTTGGAATAAAGAGTAAGATGAAGAACATGTTTCAAGAGAAATGAAAATTTCAGGCGCCTTTGCTCTACCATCTGCAGTTCTCTCTGGCTTGCGCCATCTGATACAGGAACTGGGCCCCTCTCATGGCTATAAAAACTCTAATTTGAGGTACTGACTCAAGGCTATGAATTTCTAACAGAGGAAAAGGAAAAGGCAGCCCAAATAGAAGGTCAAAGGGTTCACTATGTTCTCTTTAGGTAGAGAAACACAGAAGAGTAAATGGATTCTGTTTACAATCTTACAAGCATTCATTTGAGAACTACATAAACTCATCTAAAGAAGGGAAAACTAACTGGGGAGTTCAACTAAGTGTCAAGTGTAACTTAGCATTCTCTACAATCTTAACACTGAGGATTTATAGGATAATGGTTGCCTTTCCAAATATTGTAGAACACCAAAGTAAAATAGGTTTAAGACTCGAGATGCCATTTCATACAACAGAAGTCAATTCTACTGTGTTTCTTGTAGCTGTCTAGAGCATAAGTACAAGTAACTAAACTGTAACGACGCTACTAAAATTTTGCAATTCTTCAACAAAATGTTTTGGCTTAATGGAACTTAAGCTCTGATCTCCATATGCCAATAACCTGTGCCCAAAATGGGCTAGCTTCAAAGGCAGCCCAAAATATCCCTAAAATTACATCTGAAACTTAACCTATTATGAACAGAAAGCAAAAGCATGTCCATTCTTTTCAGTACATGTTTACCACAGATCCCAGAAAGCAGGACTTTGTTATAGTTAACGCTTTATAAAGATATTCTTAAAACAAAAATTTCCATGCTAAGTCTAACAGAATGAAATCTTGTATCAAAGATAAGAAACATTCTGCTTTAACATAATGCTGCTTAAAAATAATAACATAAAAGATAATTTGAAATGCTTTGTGAAATATTTCAGTTGATCACACAATTGACCATAGGCCTAAACAAAGGAATAGTGATCATAACATAAGCGCAAACCTAACTGAGGACCAGGTTGAAGTCACATAATGAAGATAAAGACCCAGCATTACATTATTTCTGAACACTGACAGAAAAAAATTTTTAAAAAATTTAAAAAAAAGACTCAGCATTATCAACGTTATATCACTTTAAGATATATTTAAAGCCTTATGTTTTATAAGAAATCAACAATGGTAATCATTGTTGATTATCATTGACTATCATTATTAATCAGATATCAACAAATATTGATTATCTGCTTTGTGGAAGGTGCCAATACCAGGCAAAGAGAGAAACAAAGACAGCCCTTGTTCTTAAAGAGTCCTTATTATAAGCCATTACTTTTACCCTTTGTTCCAAGCATGCTACATATAGGGGAATCCAGTAACAATGCCATCCAGGGGTATCTTAAGCCAAGCAGTAACAAGCAGTAACAGAGCAATCAGGATCCTCACCTACTATTAAGGTGTTTCATCCTTCCGCTTTTGCCATTTTCATTTGGCAACAAAATCTTGATCCCAATAACCTAAAAACATTTAGAGACATAAGAACTGCTATCAGTATCATCTCCTTTTACTTACTCTTGCCCATGGATCACAGATGCCATAAAATCTGCTCACCTAACTTCTTTCTGCAGCATACCACTTAATTGCCAGAAAAGCTCAAACTCAAATGTGTTATTATTTAAATCCAAGCCTCACTTCAAATTCAGGTATTTGGGTTTTGAAAAAAATCCTCCCCCAAATTCTACTCTGGTATTAGAAAAATCCCAATTATAAGCCACAGAATATTAAAGCCACAACATTTGCAAAATATCAGGATCACTTCAGGGGTGAGATTTGGACTTCAGGACCCAAAACCAAAAATACAATGTTCTAATCCTGTAATATCACTCTCTTCTGATTGTGAAAGCTTCTTAAACATTAAGAACAGAAAGAGGGAGAAAACCTCTATTTTTCTCCTCTCCAGGCACAACTTAGTCCCAATGTTCTGAATATAAGCATCTTCTATAACAACAAGCTACCTTCAAAATGTCCAAATAATCACAGGTTCAGGTCAAGAACTCCAGACCAGATCGATTACATCTCTAGGCAAGAAGGGCCCTCCAGCACCATTTGTATCCACTATAACAGGGGCAGCTTTTAAGGATCTGTGACACTAAGAATTTTCTCTCCTATCAATGCCAGGAATGGAAAGCCAATGACCAGTCAGACCTGTCAGTTGTTGCCTAAAGCAATAGGGACAAGCTGGGAATTCATCATACTGGAACGTCATCTGCCAGCTGCATTCACACATTTTCACCACCTGAATAGTTGATTCTCTTCAACTCCCCACACGGCTCATTTCAGCATACAGTGTTTTGAAATGAATATTTGATTAGTCAGGGTAGAAAGAGATTTGGACTTATCTGAGGTGTCACCATAATGCACTTTAAGTTATTTTAAGTATTAGGAGCTAGGTGTCCTAGGTCTTGTTCTTTGAATATTGCTAAAATGGACCTGTGATCCTAATTGAAGAAGATTAAATGAGATGAGACATGTGGCAAGACCTAGCACAGTGTTGGACACCCAGCTGTTTATAAATTAATACTGGTTTCCCATCTCTTTTACTTCTGTCTATTGAAAAATATCCTAAAGATTTCTCATAGAGCTCTTGATTATTTAGAGACAGGGATCTCACACTGCCAAGGAAACTTAAAAATCACCCTGCTACTTGTCAAATTTCTTGTTTTATCAAAAGTCGAAACCATCACCTAAATATAAACCTAAGAACTAAAAAAACAGAGTAGGCTTCTTCAAATTCCTTATGTTTAGATCTGAACAGTTTGATTATAATATACCTAGTTATGGTTTTGTGTTTTTTAATATCGCACTCACTGTACATCGAGTTTCTTAAAACTTTGACTTATGTCTTTCATTAATTTTGGAAAATTCTCAACCCTTCGTGTATTTCTTTTGCCATATTCTCTCCTGTTCTTCCATATATGTGAAGTAATTACACAGATGTTAGGCAGTTTGCTATTGTTATAGTTTGATACACCACTCACACTGACTCCTGTTTTATTTCATTATTTCTCTCTCTCTGCTTCAGTTTTGATGAATTTTTACTTATCAAACATTATACTTAATAGTGAAATAATAAACCTTTCCTCCTAGGGTTGAAAAGAAAACAAGAATATTCAATACCATAATTTCTTTTTTTTAAATTGAGACAGAGTCTTGAGTGCAATGGTGCAATCTCGGCTCACTGCAACCTCCGCCTCCTGGGTTCAAGGGATTCTCCTGCCTCAGCCTCCTGAGTAGCTGGGATTATAGGCGCCTGCCACCAGGCCCAGCTAATTATTGTACTTTTTAGTAGAGACAGGGTTTCGCCATGTTGGCCAGGCTGGTCTCGAACTCCTGACCTCAGGTGATCCACCTGCCTCAGCCTCCCAAAGTGCTGGGATTATAGGCGTGAGCCCCATGCCCGGTCTTCAATATTATAATTTCTATTCAACATCGTAGTGGAGGTTTTTAAGCAAGTTTAATATGGGAGAAAGATAAAGATTAAAAATAAATAAATCATCTTTATTTGCAGATGACATGATTACATAGTAGAAAATCCAAGGGATTCTATTAGAATATTAAATGAATTTGGAAAAGTTGCTGGATACAAGTTCACATTTGTTTAGTGACAGGGTCTCCCCCTCTGTCACATAGGCTGGAGTGCAGTGGTGGAGTCTTGGCTCACTGTAGCCTCCATCTCCTGGGTTCAAGTGATCCTCTCACCTCAGCCTCCCAGGTAGCTGGGACTACAGGCGCATGCCACCACACTCAGCTAATTATTAAATTGTTTTGTAGAGATCAGGTCGCACTATATTGTCCAGGCTGGGAAACAAGTTTATTACACAGAAAAATATTTTATTCTATATACTATAAAGAAAACTGGACCAAAACACCAAAAGCATTGGCAACAAAAGCCAAAATAGACAAATGGGACCTAATCAAACTCCACAGCTTCTGCATGGCAAAATAAACAGTCATTAGAGTGAATCGGCAACCAACAGAATGGGGGAAAAATTTTTGCAGTCTACCCATGTGACAAAGGGCTGACATCCAGAATCTACAAAGAACTAAAACAGATTTACAAGAAAAGAACAAACAAGCCCATTCAAAAGTGGGCAAAGGATATGAACAGACACTTTACAAAGGAAGACATACATGAAGCCAACAAACATATGAAAAAATGCTCATCATCACTGGTCATTAGAGAAATGCAAATCAAAACTACATTGAGATACCATCTCACGCCAGTTAGAATGGCGAACGTTAAAAAGTCTGGAGACAACAGATGCTGGAGAGGATGTGGAGAAATAGGAACGCTTTTACACTGTTGGTGGGAGTGTAAATTAGTTCAACCATTGTGGAAGACAGTGTGGCGATTCCTCAAGGACCTAGAAATAGAAATTCCATTTGACCCAGCAATCCCATTACTGGGTATATATCCAAAGGATTATAAATCGTTCTACTATAAGGACACATGCACACGAATGTTCATTGCAGCACAGTTTACAACAGCAAAGACCTGGAACCAACCCAAATGCCCATCGATGATAGACTGGACAGGGAAAATGTGGCACATATACACCATGGAATATTATGCAGCCATCAAAAACGATGAGTTCGTGTTCTTTGTAGGAACATGGATGAACCTGGAAACCATCATTCTCAGCAAACTGACACAAGAACAGAAAATCAAACACCGCATATTCTCTCTTATAGGCGGGTGTTGAACAATGAGAACACATGGACACGGAGGGGAAGCATCACCCACTGGGGTCTGTCGGGGGGGGAAAAGGGGAGGGATAGCGGCAGGTGGGGGAGTTGGGGGAGAGATAGCATGGGGAGAAATGCCAGATATAGGTGATGGGGGAGGAAGGCAGCAAATCACACTGCCATGTGTGTACCTATGCAACAATCTTGCATGTTCTTCACATGTACCCCAAAACCTAAAATGCAATAAAAAATATATAAAAAAAAAACAACTGAAAGGTGAAATAAAATGTGCTATAATCATCAACACATAATAATAGAAATAAATTTTATATAAGATGTATAAGACTTCTACATTGAAACTTACCTAGGAGAAATTAAAGAAGGCTTAAATAAGTGAAAAGCCATAAAAGTTTATGTTTTGCCTATAATCTCAGCTACTCAGGAGACTGCATAAGAATTGCTTGAACCCTGGAGGTGAAGGTTACAGTGAACCTATATCACACCACTGCACTCCAACCTGGGCAACAGAGTAAG
This sequence comes from Ateles fusciceps, assembly GCA_036589455.1. Taxonomy (NCBI): domain Eukaryota; kingdom Metazoa; phylum Chordata; class Mammalia; order Primates; family Atelidae; genus Ateles; species Ateles fusciceps. The sequence goes on from JAZHEH010001132.1 coordinate 2,191,862, forward strand.
ACCCTGTCTCAGAAGAAAAAAAAAACTTCATGTTTTGGAAGATTCAGTATTTTTAAGACGTCAATACTTTCAAATCTGATATACAGATTCAATGAAATCCCAATCAAATCTCATCTGAATTTCTGTAGAAATAAACATGCTGTTTATTTAATATGTGTGTGTATGAGAATATGCATACCAGTGATTTTCAAATATTTTTCAATTCAGGATCCCAGTGTGCGTAAAAAAACTCAGGACCCTGGCCAGGCATGGTGGCTAATGTCTATAATCCCAGCACTTTGGGAAGCCAAGCGGGGAGGATCACTTGAGTTCAGAAGTTGGAGACCAGCCTGGCCAACATGGTGAAACCTCATCTCTACTAAAAACACAAATATTAGCCGCGTATGGTGGCACGTACCTGTAATCCCAACTACTCAGGGGGCTGAGGCAGGAGAATTGCTTGAACCCAGGAGGCAGAGGTTGCAGTGAACCACGATTGCACCACTGCACTCCAGCCTGGGTGACAGAGCCAGATTCCGTCTCAAAAAAACAAACGACAATGACAAAAAAACCTCAGGACCCCAAAGATCATTGGTTTATATGTGCTATATCTATCAACATTTAATACAATTATGTTTCAACTAATTTAAAAACAATAATAAAGCCTATAAACATAAATTCTATATAAAAATATTTTCTATCAAAAATAGTGAGAAAAGTAATGTTTTTACGAGAAAACTCTAACAGACAACAGCTAGATTCTCATATCTGCTATTGCATTCAATCTGTTCTGATATGCTGTTTTGGTTGACAAACATGAAGAAAAGTTGGCCTCACTCAAATACGTAACTGTTAAAAAATAAAGTATATTAACAGCATTTTTAGGTTCTGGGGATGTTCTTCCTTGATATGACCCTTAACAAATTAGTTGCAATGCAGAATCTGAAACCATATCAATTAACTTTCATATTCTATTACATTAAAAATCCTTTGTCCTATCTCGCACTTGGAATGAGTCCTTCACTCATGCATAATTTTGTAACAACATGAAATTGGTCATTTGGAAAATGTTTCAAATGCTGATATATTTTATAATCCATTATGTAAAAAATCATATTAGTTAATATCACTACTTATTTCATGAGAAATATCTTTAAATACTGGGACCCTGTTAGGCAGACAGTAGTGGATACAAGATTCTCAAATTTCTAATTTTCAATCAAAAGCTAGAATTTAATTATTGGTAATAAATATTGTTATTTGTTTTCTTCAAAGTGACAGGCCTTCCTTATTTTTGAGAAAATTTCTGCCAAATGCCCATGTCTGAATAAACATAGCTTGTTTTATTCAGATAAAATGGTATTCCATGAAAACAGCTGCTAATTCAGTTTACAAATCATAATGGCTTTTCCTTAAGACTATTGTGCATTCACTTCCATTTGATATATAGAATATTAAGAAGTTACACAAGGATTAAAACTTAATAAAATTGATGATTTTTACTGCTTCAAAGATATTCTTAGGTGAATACAGCTAAAAAAAAGAACTCTGAGTAGGTAGCAGAGGCTACTAGCATAGTTTGGTGCCATTGCCTTTACTATGATAAGAGGCCACCAGTTTTATCCACAACTGCTTCTGCACCATCTGTACTAAATGTCACCAGAGTAGAAAAAAGAAAGGCAAATAATAACTTAGTGCTAGCATAAATATAATTTAGACTTAATAGACCACTTGAAAGTGTCTTGGGAATTCCCAGAGTTCTGCAGACCACACTTTTGAGGAACCACTGGTATGTTCATACAAATGCACGTGTGTGTAAATGCAAAGGCTCTAGAATAGCCAAGATAACCAGAAAGGAAAACAAAAGTGGAGGCATTAAAATTTGAGACCTCAAAACTTACTAAGCAGCTACAGTAATCAAGATAGTACAATATGGGTAAGACAGCTATATAAATCAATGTAACAGAATAAAGAACTCAAGGAAAAAAAATTTTAAAAAGACATCAGTGCAATTCATTAAAGGAAAGGAATATCTTTTTGATAAACACTGTGGGAGCAACTGGGTATCTATACAGAAGAAACTAAACACCTTGATCCCTGCCTTACATCATCTCATATATATATATATATATATATTTTTTTTTTTTTTAGACAAGGTCTTGCTCTGCCACCTAGACTGGAGTACAGTGACATACTCACAGCTCACTGCAGCCTCAACCTCCCAGGCTCAAGTGATCTTCCCACCTCAGCCTCCTAAGGAGCTGGGACTAGAGGTGTGCACCACCATGCCTGGCTAATTTTTCTATTTTTTGTAGGGACAGGGTTTTGCCATGTTGCCCACACTGGTCTCAAACTCCTGAGCTCAAGCAACCTGCCCACTTGGGCCTCCCAAAGTGGGATTATAGTCATGAGCCACCATGCCTAACCACTCACAATAAAATATTAATTTGAAAAAGATTGTAGTCCTAAATGTGAAGGCTAAAACGATACAATTTCTAGAGAAGAGTATCTCTCAAGACTGGAGGGGCTGGGCATGGTGGCTCATGCCTGTAATCCCAGCACTTTGGGAGGCCAAGGCAGGCATATCACCTGATGTCAGGAGTTCAAGACCAGCATGGCCAACATGGCGAAACTTCATCTCTACTAAAAATACAAAAAATTAGCTGGGCCTGGTGGTGTGCACCCACAGTCCCAGCTACTTGGGAGGCTGAGGTAGGAGAATCGCTTTGAACCTGGGAGGCGAAGGTTGCAGTGAGCTGAGATCACACCACTGCACTCTAGCCTGGGTGACAGAGTGAGACTCCATCTCAAAAAAAAAAAAAAAAAGACTAGACAAAAGATCATATGTTTTGAAAACATAAAAGGAAAAAACAATGAAAAAATTAGACTTCTGCTTGTCAAAAGACACCATTAAGAAAGTGAAAAGGCAATTAACAGAAAGAAAATATTTGCAATGCATATATATCACAAAAGACCTATATCCAGAATATTTAAAGAACACTTGATATTCAGTGAAGACAACATATCTAATAAAAATCAGTGAGTTAACTAGGATATTACAAAAGATGATCCAAATGGCCAATGAGTATATTAAAGGTGCTCAATATCATTACTCATCAGAGAAAAGCAAATTAAAATCACAGTTCACATCCACTAGAATGGTTAAAATAAAGATCAATAATATAAAATGTTGATGAGAATGTGGAGCAGCTGGAATGCTCATGCATTGCTGATAAGAATGCAAAACGGTACAATCATTTTGGAACACATGTTGGTAGCTTCTAATAAAGTTAAACATATGCCTAATTTGTGATCCAGCAATTCCAGTACTAGGAATATGTCCAAAGGAAGTGTATGCATATGTCAACTAGAGAGACAGCGAGAGAGACAAAGGGAGAGACAGAGAGACAGAGACTTGTAAAAAAAAAATGTTTATAACAGCTTTATTCCTAATAGCCAAAAGCTGGAAATGACAGAATAATGGACAAATAAGCTGTGGTATATTTGCAGAATGGAACACTACACTGCAATATTAAAAATGAAGTAGTGATACATGTAATATCTGGATAAATCGCAAACAAATTAAGTTGAGCAAAAGAGCTCAGATACAAAAGCATAGATACAAGATGATTCCAAATATATGAAGTTTAATATAGGCAAAGCTAATCTGTGATGATAAAAGTAGTTACCTCTAGGTCACAGATAGTATTAACTGGAAGGAGCATAAGAAACTTTCTGTGTTGATGGAAATATTCTATGTTTTTATGTGACTGGTGGCTACCTGAGTATAAAAATTCATCAAGCTGTATGATTAAAATACGTGCATTTTTGCTATACCTAAATTATATCCTGATTTTAAAAACATCTTCAGAGGTGCTTCAAAGTACAGCTTCATCCATGTTTCAAGCTGAAAGGAGCTCTGCTGAGACTAAAACTAAAGACCCGTAAAGTAGTGGTCATTATTCTTTCCCTAACACCAAGCTTCCAGAACAAGACTTTTCTCTGGAACAACTATTTTCATTTTGATTATTTACTTTAGCCTTTTTGTGACAGTTCTCAACAATATCCACGGGGAATATCAGGAGCTCTGGTTCTGACTACTTGACCGAGCGGAGTCCCAGGCTGCTCTTTAATTGCCCACTGGGCTTACTATTCAATGGAGAGGGGCTCTTTGTTTGTTTCTAAGTTTATAGATGGCACCTATAAGCATAAGCCTCTCAGGCTCTTGCACACAGTTTAAAATAGTGTGGCACTAACAGTTTGACACTCATGTCACTAAGACAAATGGAATTCCCGGTTCAGACTTAAACAAATTCTAATCATGCCCCCAACCTTGTCCCTTAGCCACCATAGTCTGATGCAACAAACTACATAAACAGTCCAATCCCATATGAGAGACGGAGTAAAGGCACAGAAGTGAAAAGTTGGGTCTTTGGTCAAAAAGTTCCACATAAATATGTGGAACCCTAGCATATCAACAGTGAGAAGAACTGCACCAATTCCTTCTCAAAATGCTGAGGCAAGATTTAAAGTCATGTCAAGGACCTGGTGCTTGCAATACAGAAAGCATAGGCAAGGTTTTAGTTGACACAGAGATTTATTCAAAGAAGCAATGTGTCATCAGAAGACACTTTCCCAACAGCTTCTACTTCTGTTTACCGCATCTTCATCTTCAAATCGGGCTATCATTTTTTTCTTAATTGTGCTGAACTAAAATTTTCCTCATTGTTAACTTGACTTTGATCTTCTAACATCCTATAAATATTAGAAAGAAGAATAAGAGGAATGTTTAAATCAGAAGAGGAGAAATGCAGCTGAGCATTTTCCTTATGGGCAAATAAGGTTTTTTTCCCTACATTCTTAATCTCTAAAACCTAATTTTGATTTTATACAGACAATAAATAGTTGAACGATCAGAATTAATTTAATGTATATACTTCCCCTCATTTAATATTTGAGTTTGAATATTTTTCCCCTTTGAGGGATTGTTCACAGGTCAAGGCTGAGCCTTCTTTTAATTTCATTCTTATTCTTACTTAATCCTCTTACGGATCCCACGAAAGCTTTCAATACCCAAGGTACATGCCTGGAGTTTTCGTCACTTTATAATCACCAAGAATATCTGAAACTCTGTTAACTGAATATCACATCATTTATTCAAAAAAATCTTAATATTTCTGAAGAACTTTATATCCAGGAGTTACTTTAGGAAATAATTTGAACACACCCCTTCCAAAAAAGGTAGGAAAAAAAAAGTTTTGCACAGGGACTCCTTCTTTTTTTTTTTCCCCAAGTAAAACCCAAAGCAGATGCATGCATAGGGACTCTTAATCTTCCTTTACTGAGGTACAAGTGAATGGCATGGTAGGAGAATGACTTGACTTGAAGGTTTTAGCAAAAGTTCAAGACCATGATTATAAAGTCTTGGCTTTTTTCACTGAGTTCTAGCTTTGAGACCATGGAGCTATGTGCCCATACCACTGTAGACTGAACAGTCTCAGCATCTCTGTGCCTCTGATAGCCTTAAGTCTGCCTCAGACTGAAATGGTAACTGTTGATACAGTGAAATATAATCTTAGAATACTCTTCCCCCAGTGCATGAACAAAATCCCTAAATGATAAAAGCATGCCTCTGTAAGAAGGTCCTTCCAGCATAGATTTGACTGCAAGACCAAATATCTAATCACACTTCTCTAGTACTATTTGTTTTTATGAAGGTGATGTACCAAATGCCAAATACATCAAGTCGGCATAAATGATCATTACCAAATCAATAAAATGGAACCAGTTTGGAATTTTAAGTGTATAATTTTCTTCAATAAACAAGTTATCTTGATAGTGGGAAAAATTAGGTGCTCAAAATTTATCTCCTAAATTAATTATTTTTATTACCTCAATTGTACAACAGAAGTAGTATTTCTCTTGAGTCAAGAACAACAAAAAACACAAAGTCTGCAACTTTGTCCCTATTTACTGAAATGCTTGATGTAACACTAATACCTTATGATCCAAGCCTGCTCAGAAGGATAAGAAGTCATTTTACTTATCTGTCACAACGGACCGTCTCACACTACCATCTTCCTCAGGCATGTAGACAAATGCTGCCTCTACCACACTTGATAACGTCATAAAATTTTTTCTTTATTAGAGTTTGACCAAGATGTCTGCTCTGCATGTAAGTCAGGCATAAGTTTGTCTTTCAATCTCAACTATCTGAGTTCTTTGTTAGTAAACATCAGTCTCCACAGTACAACTACAAATCAGGACAAACAAACTCCGGGTGAACCAAATCTTTCCAGGCTCTTTGATTTGATGACGCAGAAGCAAGGAAAGCTTATTTAATAGGTGCAGCCTTCAAGTTTTGGAACAAGAATAGTCACCAATCTGGAAAACAAAGTTCCAACAAGACACTGATAGCTACCTTTCTTTCTCTTTAGAGGTCCTACACCTTCATCAAAAGAAGGGCACGTGTTATAAGGTACAAACGGTGGGGAAGAAATTCTTAGCTACCTAGCCAAAATGAACATACAGAAAAAAATGAATAAATTGATGCAGTGCTTTGGCTAGAAATACTATCAGTGATTCATAGACACTGTTGTTCATTAGCTGGTCATGGGAAAAAGTGAGCAACTGCCTCAAATCCCATTTGTTCTGGCTAGCCTGCGTCTTAGGTTAAAAATCTTATAATGTGTCCATTTCCAGAATGATCTCAGCCAAGAAGGGAACATCTTACAATCATTTAACTGCCTCCCCCTCTCCAACCAAATTTTAGGTAGGATGGTTTGGTTTTGTCTTTTTGAGACAGAGTCTTGCTCTGTCACCCAGGCTGGAGTGCACTGGCACAATCTCAGCTCACTGCAAACTCCACCTCCTGGGTTCAAGCAATCCTCGTGCCTCAGCCTTCTCAGTAGCTGGGATTACAGGCACATGAAACTACGCCCAGCTAATTTTTTTATTTTTAGTAGAGACAGGGTTTCACCATGTTGGCCAAGCTGGTCTCAAACTCCTGATCTCTAGTGATCCATTCTCTCGGCCTCCCAAAGTGCTGGGATTATAGGCATGTGCCACCACGCCCAGCCGGGATCATGTTTTTTGAATCACCAAAGACAAGATGAAACAGATGTGATGGGAATAACATCTATTCATCAAGCAGTTATTGAACTGCTGAAAATTGAAACCAATCTATATGTATTTTATAGAGAGTAAGAAGCTAGTTCATAGGTGTCTAAAGGCATAGAATTTACCCTGTGTGTAAATCACCAAGGTTAATAATTTAAAAATGCGTATCTTTTACACATTTGCAATGTGTTTCTTTGCAAAAGAGTAAACCAGAGATTACCAGATGATTAAGAAATTGTGAAAAAAAACCATTACATGGTAAAAGTGGTACACTCTGCTCATCTCTTTTGGTTTCAATGGAGTAACACTGTTAGATTAATACAGATATCTAAAAAATAAACTGCAGACCCAAGATTTAAATAAAATATTTTCTCTTTAAAAACTGTTATAATTGTCAAAGGATTTAATTATATCACATTAAATTCTACATCTGTGAAAAATAATGATACCACCACAAGGTTAGACAGAGCAAGAGCTGTCACTAAAATAGAGGGTTAAGTGTAACATGTGCCATAGGAATAATTAAAAAGTCAATATATAAAGTCATATAAAACGCTTGAAGTACTACAAAGCAATGAAGACCAATAGAAGATGTGCCACCCTGGTCACATCTCTAAGTAACAGGCAACGAAACCTCCAGATAAGGATCTTCCCAATGTGCAGCTGACTCCAATGCTGGGATCATAATCAGAGGCACGCTGCCTGGTTCAGGAGCAATTATACACATTTATTAGCCTCTTTTTAATAAAAGAATCTACAACAAAATTTTCCCATAAATTTGTTTCCATAAAGAACTCAAATCGTTTAGCCACAATCTTGTTAGATTTGCTACCTTGATTTTTTTGTTAGCCTAGATGTTGTTTTCCACAGACACAGAAAGTAATTCTGTTAAAACAAACCGTTGGTCCTATTAGATAAAGTGGATGAACATTCCACAATAAAACATTATTCACTGAAAAAATGTGTTAACATACATTTTTCATTCAAAAGGGATCCGAACCTTGAAGATAGCTGAAGAGAGAATTACTCATAAAAGTCCAATTCTTTATCTACGGGGCTTCTTTAGCTCAAAGTTAAAGAAAGCAGCACGTATGCTTCACTGTTTTGGCTGTCTTTCAGAAAGGTACCATGGCTTCTTGGAATGAAAATAAGCCTAGAAAAATAATAATAAAGCTTAGCCATCAAGAAGTTCTTTCCTACTCAAAAGATTGGTACTTTCAGGCAGAGAGGTTCAATGCCATAGAACAATATTCTGCAAACTCACAGAGTGTATCTCTGATGCAAATTAAGTAATCTTAGGACTACTTACAAATCAGATTATTTACATGTAGGCTCTAATTCCTTATTCAAAAATCAACTTAAAAACTCTTCTTGCAAAAGGATTTAAATAAAGTTCATTGAAGCTCCTCCCATGTCGCATGAGGTGACTTTATATACAGCTAAGATTGCTACATGATAAATACGGAGTGTTGGCTAGGCGCGGTGGGTCACACATGTAATCCCAGCACTTTGGGAGGCTGAGGTGGGTATATCACCTGAAGTCAGCAGTTCGAAACCAGTCTGACCAACAAGGTGAAACCTCGTCTCTACTAAAAATACAAAAATTAGCCGGGTATGGTGGCAGGTGCCTGGCCCAGCTACTCCGGAGGTTGGGACAGGAGAATTGCTTGAATCCTGGAGATGGAGGTTGCAGTGAGCTGAGATCGCACCACTGCACTCCAACCTGGATGACAGAGCAAGACTCTGTCTCAAAAAAAAAAAAAAAAAAAAGGAAAAGAAAATGAGTGTTACCTCAGAATATAGTATTGAATATGCTCACTTTTAATAACACAAGGTAACTGCTTTGGCAGCATGTGTTCCTAGTGGCTAGTCACTTGACAATAAAACATCGGTAATGTGGTAGTTTAAGAAGGTTTAAAAAGCCCAGTCAAGGCCTACTCTTGTAATCTTGAATAAAATACTTCAGGTTAAAATCTGTAACATTTCCAGGATTCACAATTGTGAATGATCACTCCAAATGAGCACATCTCTAGCATTCTCAGAATGTGACTATAAGAAAGATTTATTGTTTAAGTTCCTTATCTTGATATCTCATTCAACACAGGGAAGCAATGATAGAGACTCTTCACATTTCCATGCTCATTTCCAGGGGACAACCATGGTTGCCAAGTTTAAGCTTTAGGAACAAGTATGAGTCCTCTAAAGTAACAGTCTACATTAAAAATGAAGGCATAGCCCTAGACGGGGCAGCTCAGTAGGATGCAGGGTACAAACCACTAACCCAAAAATCAGAAAGTTAAGAATATGTATAAAACCCATTAGCTTTGAAACTTAAAAATGTATCTACAGGCAGAAACTTTGGTCATTTTAAAGTGACCTTCACAAATCAGTTTTGTGTTTGTTTCCATTTTCTTTCACAGTTTAAGCCTCAATCAAATCAGCAGTCTCTAGGGATTTTGAAATCGCCATAGATTAAAATCCTCTCTGACTCAACTGTTTGACTAATGCCGAGTATTTAATAATTCTACTTGAGAGAGAATTTTGGACAAAATCCTGCTGTGCGCTGTCTTCAGATACTCCCCAGCTGCACTTGAAAGCAGGGCATCACTGTCCTTATTTTATCACTCGACTCAGAGATGAGAATATATATCACTACAGACAGTTCCACTATTTAGTAGGCCTGGCGGAAAACAGTTTTATAATACTAATGGAGCAATTATCACCTATAAAGGCAAAACTCTCCTCCTCTGTACTAATACATATTCATAGCTTGTTTCCAAGGATAAGAAATTAATAACTGTGATAGACCAGAGTTAAGTTAATGAATTTCTAAACTTCATGCTTTTGATAATAAAATCATTTAAGCTATAGCACTTGGACTGTCTCTACTTCCACAGATTAGGCACTTTGATACTCAACAGGTTGAGTAAATTGAATCCATATATTGTATTTACGTTCTCTGTCAAGGTTGCTTCTCCACATTTCAGTGATCAAAGGCAAAACAGTCATCAACCCTGTAGCCTTCAATACTATGTTCACTACATTTAATCAAGTGCCAACTCCAATGCATCTTTCACCAACTTTAGGAATGCTTAAAAGCATGGCATTGTTCAGCAACAAATATAGGCACAGTACTGCATTAAAATGCATACACACCACAAAACAAAAAAATAAAGAAAGCAAATAAATGTCATCCTCTACATTGCACGAGAAAATTAGCTAAAAAGCACAGGACTGCCCAATAAACATTTGAGAGGTGGTTTTCTACCTGAGGCAGCATCAATCACTGTGGAAACTCCCCTTCGATCAGAGACTGGACGGGATGACCCTGGCATGCTGACTGGGTCAGAGCGGACTGGCTGGATCCTGCAATGCAATTTAATTTAATTCATATATGTTACTGGCATCAAAACTGTCACTTGCTACAAAAGACCTTAAATCAGAAATGTTGGAGTAGCACAATCCATTAAAGAACCATCCATCCTAAAACAAGACAAACAGGGGGCGCAGCAGTCCCTAATTCCTGCACAAGGATAAGGCACTACAAATAGTCTCTACACTCCAGACCCCTTCTAACTTATCAGTGTGTGTTATTCCATAGATTTTTAAGGAAGGGACTGAAATGCTAACATTAACTTAAAGGGATACAATTTGGCATTTCCAAGGGACACGCAAGAAGAGTTTTGAGAATCCTGAAATTCATGAATAGACCATAGCTATTAATGTGTTCCGTAAAAGGCAGCAATATGTAATTCAAAATTTGGATTCCAAAATTTGTAATTCAAAATCCTTAATGAAAGTTACTTTATATCTGACAGGAAGCAGAGGATAACAAAGGTATACTGTGGCTGGGGGAGAGGGAGCTAGCTAGGGTCACTACTAACGGAGCTAGCTTTATAAAATTACCAACTAGCATATAAGAATCAATGAGAACCTCAGTAAATGTGCAAATTACTACATGTAATTTAAAGTACCATAAACATTCATCCTGGCTAACATGGTAAAATCCGGTCTCTACTAGAAATATAAAAAAAATTAGTCAAGCGTGGTGACACGCGCCTGTAGTTCCAGCTACTCAGGAGGCTGAGGCAGGAGAATCACTTGAACCTGGGAGGCAGAAGTTGCAGTGAGCTAAGATTGGGTAACTGCACTCCAACCTGGGCAAGAGAGTGGGACTCCATCTCAAAAAAAAAAAAAAAAAAAAAAAAGAATAATAAACATATAAATGCTGAGCGTCTCTTTCTAGCTGCATTAGAATAAATCCTATCAACATAAAAATATCTGGAAGATTAAAAGATCTGAAAGTCCCAGGCAACTTAGAAAAACAAAAACTTATTACAACAATATATGCATGCATTTCTGGTAATTCATTCATACAGTAAGTACTGAATACTAACTGCATGTCAGAATTACTATGGGAACAAGCAGAAACAAAACAAAACACCGACCAATGTGTATATGTATGACACAGCACATGAAATTCATGACAATGCAAAATAAAACTAAAGTGTAAGTAAGAATGACATAAACAATAAAAGCTCAGATTGAGGAGACAGGGGAATACATTCAGGGTCCAAATCAGATAGAGATCTTGCAGAGCTGAAACAGGAATTAGGTCTGTATGTAGGAATAGTACATGCATAACGAAGAGGAGCAAGAAATGGCCTTTACTCACGACTGCAACATGCAGAAACATAGATCAGTGACTAAATATGATAAAGTCAGGGCATCTTCGAGTACATGATATGGCTGAAGTGTAGAGTTCATAAAGGGCATTGGGGGAAGATAAAAAGTTGATAAGAAACGTGGGACAAATGACAGAAGCCTGAAATGTCAAGTATGAATTGCAAACTAGTTATGAAACTAGTTTGAATGCATGCGTTTGTTGTGAGGAAGGAAAAAAAAAAGGAGAGAGGTATACCATGATCTAGTACCAGAAGGTGAAACTAGAGACACGGAGCTGGGTTAGAGCAATCATAAATGAGAATGAGGAGAATTTCAGTAGTTGGGTTTCTAATTGGATGCTGGGTGAGAAATGGTGGTACTAAAAACGACTTAAAATTGATGAGAGTTAAATCTAAATTTCCCATAAAAACTGTGCTGTAGGGTCTTAGCCAAGGTCCCTACCAAGCTTACCTGCTGAAAATTTAAAATATAAATTACAGATGCAATTAATATAAATTTATGAACCTGCTGCTCAATATAAAGGTTTCTAAAGTTATATGTGCGCAGTAAACAGGATAATATTCTAATCAAACATAAACAATTTAAAGTCATTTGGATTTTTTTTTTAAATTGAGGGAGTTATTTAGTATTATTAACAAAGGAAAAGTCTCTGAGGAAAATTCTTAAGGATTCTGAAAACGTAGCTACATCTACTTTTTTTTTTTTTTTTAGATGGAGTCGCACTCTGTTGCCAGGCTGGAGTGCAGCAGCACAACCTCAGCTCACTGGAACCTCCGCCTCCTGGGTTCAAGTGATTCTCTTGCCTCAGCCTCCCAGGTAGCTGGGACTACAGGTGTGCGCCACCACACCAGGCTAATTTTTTGTATTTTAGTAGAGACGGGGTTTCACAATGTTGGCCAGGACGGTCTCAGGATGGTCTTGATCTCCTCAGTCAGGGGAAAGCAAAAATTTAAAAAGGGACACCAGTTAGGAGTCTGTGAGACATTGCTAGGGTGCCGGCATTGGGAATGGAGAAGAGTGGAAGGTTTCTAGATGTATTTTGAATAGAAATGGCATAAGTTGGTAAAGAATTAGATGTGGCATGTGTGAAAGGAGAGATTTCAAGAGTCATTTAAAGAGATGAGGCCGGGCACCATGGTTCATGCCTGTAATCCCAGCACTTTGGGAGGCGGAGGCAGAGGCAGGCAGATCACCTGAGATCACGAATTCAAGACCAGCCTGGCCAACACAGTGAAACTCCGTCTCTACTAAAAATACAAAAATTAGCCAGGCATGGTGGTGTGTGCCTGTAATCCCAGTTACTTGGGAGGTTGAGGTAGGAGAATTGCTTGAATCCGGGAGGCAGATGTTGCAGTGAACTGAGATTACACCATGGCACTCCACCCTGGGTGACAAAGTGAGACTCAGTCTCAAAAAAATTAAAATACTCATGCCTGTAATCCTAGCACTTTGGGATGCTGAGGCGGGAGGATCACTTAAGGTCAAGAGTTCAGGACCACCCTGGCCAACATGCTGAAACCCCATCTCTACTAAAAATACAAAAAATTAGCTGGGTGTGATGGCACACGCCTGTAGTCCCAGCTCCTTGGGAGTGTGAGGCAGGAGAACTGCTTGCACCTGGGAGGCAGAGGTTGCAGTGAGCAGAGATCACACCACTGCACTCCAGCCCGGGTGACAGAGTGAGACCCCGTCTCAAAAAATAAAATTAAATAGAATAAAAAATAAATAAAAAAAGAGATGAGAAAGAATGGGGTGAGAACAGGATTAGGAAATGAGATGAAGAGTTGCAATTCAGACCAAAGTAGGCAACTGGCCGTATTCTAGGAATATCTCCTGGCACTTAGTAGAGTCCCTGATAGGTACTCAATAATATGTGTCATATTTTCTAAACAGATATATTAGGCATAATCCAACTTTGCAATTTTTGTTTTGTAATAAAAATTTATTATTGCTACTGACAAAAAAGAAGACAAAAACATATTTCCACTATTTTTTTAAAGGTGTGCAAGAAAGAGGTCAGAGGGTGTTTTATATTCAAGATACACTACAGAACTTTTTTTAAAGAGAAGACAAGAAAAGGGAGATTATATTATATTAGACTGAGTCCTTCATTATCTGTTGTACCCTAATGTGTCAAGTCTTGATATAACAAATTAAACTGCTAAGCAAACTTAAGACTGCAAGTCAAAACTGAGTTACAATAAAAAAATAAGCTAAAAATAAAAAGCATAATTTGTACACCTGTACTAGGATTCCTACAAGTAAGGATGAGAGAACATGTATTATAAAAATAATATATGTATATAACTGGATTTATACCAACATTTTTCCATTCAAAAACTTTTTATAATCGAAAAGAAGGAAGATACAGGATTAGATAAAAATCACAGATGAAATTTAATTGAAAGGTGATGTCAACTTCAGAGAGATCAGGAAAAGAGTACATAATTAGACTTCAAGCAGTTAGAAATCATGAGCAAAGCATCAAAAAGTGGAATTGCTTGAAAAGTGCCGTATTAGATTTAGGGAAAATTTATATTTTCTGAAAAACAAATATTTATTTCATGTAATGTAATCCCACATGACATCCTATATACCATCCCAAGTCATGACAGTGAATCACATGCAACAGTACATGTGGACTGCAACATGATATTGTGTCAAAAGGGGAAATGTAAATATTATGTATGATGTTCATTTCACATGAACATATTAATCCTTTCATTCAAATCACTCCCTAGTTCCCATTTCCTACCTGAGACTGTGAAGATCAAGATCATCTGTATCAAAATCCAAAAGAGGCTGTGGCGTGTCACTTGGACCATGAGACTGCAACACAGATGAACTGGATGAGATGACTGTGGTTTGGCCTGAGGGGTGGATGGTTTTGAACTGGAACTGTGGACCCATCCACAGATGTCTGTGGGGTCCAGTGTGTGTTACAATCTCAACCTGGAACAGAGTAGCAATGATGATTTAAATGGATTATGATCTCGATTTGAGAGCCTTTCACAATCCCCCATTCTTCCTCTCTATACCCACATTCTTCAAGAACCCCATGTTAAAGTGGGAAAAGGATAGGACACCCACAATTGAAAGGTAATAATCACAGACGATGCAGATACTCAAAATATCCCTCTACTGGTTTTCAGCAACATAAACAAAAAAATACAGTTTGTGTACATATACATACACAGACACACATGCACGCCTCACACCATATACAACACAAAAATCATATGAAAGTAAAAGAACCAGTTGCCTGCCTCATGTAACTAGTTTCAGCCCCCTAGGGTATATCTTTTCATTCACTCTAGACAGTACTTACCATGTTGTAGGCATGCACTCAATACTACATCTATTAATCCACAGATTAAAAGTAATTCCTTCACTGAGGATCAAGCTCATGACAAACCTGAACCTGTTCTTGAACTACCTAAGGAAAAGTAAAGGTCTGAAATAATTTTAATGCCCAAAGCTACTTTCTTTCCATAATAAAATATTATAATATTTACTATACTGTCCTAATATTCCCCCAATCCACTTTTAAATGAAAAAAATTATTATATATTTTCTCTCATACTAGATATTTGTCTTCCAAATATCATTAATTAGTGTTTTCTCAACTGCCACAAATATTGACACAGGCATTTTATGTGCTACAAAACAGAAATATCAAAATACTTTATGAATTTCACACTCAATGGAGGGGTTAGGGAATGTTCCCAATATTTTATTAGACATTATAAAGTCAAAGAAGTGGGTGGAAGACACTGGGAAAAGCCTGAAAATATACATATTACATGATTTTTTACAAATAAGCAACTCGAATGAGAGATTAAATATGCAAACTACTTTAATTGTCTTGTCATTGCTACATCCATGCCTCTGCAAATACTTTATGTAATTGACTTCCCACGTGCCTTATTTTTGTCCTGAGTTCTTTTATATTTAATCACATTTCTCTGATTGTGGTGATTAATTCTTAACAAAACATAACTGAAAAGGTTCACAGAGTGTAGCTCTGTGTTTGTAAGTCCAAAAGGGCAAAAGCATCACGGTCTTTGGAACAATATTCACATTCCCACTAATCACAGGGAGAAAAATGCTCAGATTGAGGACAGTGATTTCTGATTCAAGTAGTTGTATTCAGCAATGTAAATTAGGCCACAGATAAAGCATTCTGTGTATTTTGAGCTCAAAACCATCAGTGTCACAGAGCCGAGAGGTAAACAGATGCCTGTGCAATTTCACTGAGGCGATGACCAGATGTTCCTATTCACTCTCCTGTTGTGTGCCGGACAAACATATTGTATATACTTTCACACTGACAACACACATTATCCCTCTCTCTAATTGAAAAGTTGAAGTGAAGGACAGTGGTTTCTCTGCCAGCATTCCTTGGACAAAATTTTGATTCTGGAAAAAACACATGCATTTTGGGTTTATCTTCCTATCATTAAGGAAGGATGGATCGTCACATGCCATGAACTGAAGAATCGACCTCCTTCAAGGAACTTCCTATGAATATTTTTGGTGTGATGAAATAAATACATGTTACCTAGACACTATTTGATTTCCCAGTTTCCAGACTTACTTTAGGTTTTAGGCTACTCTCCTTGAGAAAGAAATGAAACTACAAATGGCCTCCACATTTTCTGAGGCACCTGTCCGATGAAAAGCTGCCAGATTGGTAATCTGAGATAGATCATTAGCTTCACAAAATGATGTCAGACTTGAGGCAGACATAACAGCATTTGTAATGAAGTCATTTGTAATCCCATCATTTTGAAATCTGTCCAAGTATCTTTTTATTTCAAAGCCCTTTGAGATGAAGACAGCTTCGCCTGGCAAGGGGAAGGATGGTCAACTGAAGCTGTTGGAGACTAGGCATGGTGGCTCATGCCTGTAATCCCAGCACTTTCAGAGGCCAAAATAGGAAGATTACTTGAGCCCAGGAGTTCAAGATGAGCCTAAGCAACATAGGGAGATCCAGTCTCTAGATTAAAAAAAAAAATCAGCCAGCATGGGGATGCAGCCTGCAGTCCCAGCAATATTGTAGGGCTGGTTTAGAGACCACTAGAAGCAGCATTACATGGGCTTAGGAAAGGAAACCCAGTCATGTACCATCAGAACTTCTAGAGAGGAATGTTGTATTTACAATAATGGAAGTATGAATTCAACCTTTAGAAAATGTTGGCTCCACAAAACAGATCCCAAAGATTGTTGAGCAGCTTTTCACTGTTTCAACAAGGTAAGCTTTTATTTTAAACCTGATGAAAATGTGTTCCACAAAGCCTATTTAAATTCCAACCTCTTCACTGGGCACGGTGGCTCACACCTGTAATCCCAGCACTTTGGGAGGCCAAGGTGGGTGGATCACTTGAAGTCAGGAGTTCAAGACCAGCCTGGCCAACATGGCGAATCCCCATCTCTACTAAAAATACAAAAATTAGCCAGGCATGGTGGCGCATGCCTACAATCCCAGCTACCCAAGAAGCTAAGGCATAAGAATCGCTTGAACCTGGGAGGCGGAGGTTGCAGTGAGCCAAGATCATGTCACTGTACTCCAGCCTGGGTGACAGAGCAAGACTCAGTCTCAAAAATTAATTAGTTAATTAATTCCAAGGCCCTAAGGCTTTAAATAGATTGTGTGAAAAATACACAAATTTTATGCCATGTGTATGGACGCTCACACACACACACACACACACACACACACACACACACACACACACACACACACAAATATGTATAATATGTATATGTACACCGGCAGCAATATTTGTGAGTAATCTGTAATATGGAAAGACAACTAATTCTTGATAACCCAACAAAGAGTTACTAATTCTCCCCACTTACCTCTAAGGAAAAGAATAAAAACAGACAGTAAATTTCTGTTTTCTGTTACTTTAATACTCCTAATATTTCAGAGTTTTACCTGGGAAAGCCATTCTTCATCTTCCTGTCCACTATGGTCAGAAGCTAAACTGTCATAAGACCCATGTCGAGTAATGGGCCCAGGACTTCCAGGAGGAACCACTATAGGAGAAAGAAAATAGATTTAAAGCACTTTATTCCATGCAGTGGAAAAACAGACGTGGGCACAACCATTTTGGATCCTGTGGTAATTTATAAGATAAAATATAATACTTTAAAGCACAGAGGCAATTCAAATAATTATTGAACAAGAAAGAATAAAGTTCTTCGGAAAAAGATAATTTAAAAACTATTTACAGGAATTTCATAATGACATCTTCTTCCAATAAAAGAAATAAACAACTAAGTACATGCTAATAGCAAAAGTACACTGAAGAGCAGTGACAAATCTATTCACTGGGGGAATGACATTAGGATTCTTTAAGAGAGTTTACTTAGCAGCTTCATATAAATGCTAGGCATAAAAATGCACATTTAATTGAAAAACACTTTCGGTTCCCAAAAAAAATTAATTTATCCAGAGAAATACATCATTTTTCTTAGATACCTGAGTAGTTTTCATGATTCTTAAGTGGTATGACATAGTCAAATTATAAACAGCCTACTTTTTCATTCAAATAGGAACATTTGCTTAGTAAAACAATAAAATAATTCAAAAACATTTACTGAGTTCCTAATATGAACCAGACATTATCGCTTCAAAGTCTTAGTCTCTTCTTTGGAAGCTACCACTCACTCACTCGTCTCCGTATCTCTAAAAATATTTATTTTCTTTTTGTTTTACAGCAGTTTTAGGTTCACAGCAAATTAGAGCTGAAGATATAGATATTTCCATATAACCCCCAAACTCATACATATTTATTTAACCTTTTTTTTTTTTTCTTAAGAGATAGGATCTCGCTGTATCACCCAGGCTGGAGTGCGGTGGCATGATCATAGCTCACTGTAACCTCAAACTTCTGGGTTCAAACCATCTTTTCACCTCAGTCTAATAAGTAGCTGAGACTACAGGCATGAGCCACCATGTCTGCCCAATATTTTCTTTTTTGTAGAGACAGGATCTCACAATGTTGACCAGGTTGGTCTCGAACTCCTGGCCTCAAGTGATCCTCTGGCTTTGGCTCTCAGAGTGCTGGGATTATAGGCATGAACCACCACACCTGGCCTACCATTTTAATACTCAGAGAAATCAAGCAATGAAGTATTGGGAGGAACAGAGGAAAAGAGGGGAGGTAAGCAGGAAGAAAGTAAGAAAGTAAAAGACGATCATTAAAGAAGTATGGAAGAAAAAGAAAAGAATGAGAAGCAGAAAATAACCTGATAATTTCCACCACCCAGAGACATTTATATATACACATCAACATACAAAAATTTCCTTGAGCTAGATTCCTACATATGTAAACAGAGGATGTGAATATATACATTTCTTAATATATATTCCCAGAAAGAGTTATACACTTACCCAACCAGTGAAGAGAATGCCAGCCTCACTGAGCTTTTGCTAGAACATGGTAGCATTTTGAAAAACTATACCTTAGTGAAACACACAAATAAAATAGACAAAGCATAATCTAGGGCAAGATTTTAAAAGACACAGACTCACAAAAAGCTTATCTTAACTTGCTGCAAGAGGAGAAATGCTAATTCAGTGAATTACCCAACAGAGGCATACATAGTATTAAAGTGTAGGATCTGCAGCGGTTAAAACTTTTAGCTGCTAGCTCTTCAAAATCACAGTTCTACAGCCAAGAAGCATGGTGGCATTTGCACAAAACACAAATGATCACAAAAGCATACATCTACATTCTTGTGATGACAGTAATATCAAGAAGAAAAGAATACTACAATAACTATCTATTATTTCAGCATTCTTTTGGAAATAATTGATATATATTGAAAGGCTGATAAGTAAACTGATGTTTTCAAAAGGCTAAATTATTTTCACACCAGTAAATTCTATATTAATTCTTAATACAGAGGAGAATAAGAGGATCCTGGAAATTCCCACCCCTTAAATACCAGTGAAAAATGTGAATATGGACAAATATGTAGAGGCTGGAAAGCAGATGAGGGCAGAGAAGATTTTTAAAGAGGTAAGGTAATATGTTCTGCAAATATCTGAAGGAAAGGTGTTAACAAACGGAATGTTAAGTACAAAGATTTTGAGGTGTAAACATAAAGGAAATCACTAACAGCCAGGAGGCCACTGTGGTTGGGTGGGGTAAGCCATGTTGTGAGTGGAAGATGAGTCAGCAAGGCAAAGGGGGCAGGACCAGCAGATTATTGTGGGCTTTTCCTTTCTTTTTTTCTTGTCTTTCTTTTTTTTTTTTTTTTTGTAATAAAGCTGGAGTAATACAATGGAAAGCAATTGGAAAGTTATAAGTAGAAGCGAGAAACCATGCCTTACTTAACTAGCTAGTACCTAATGTGAATTTCTCCAAGAGTTTATGTTGTGTTTTATATATGCTGAGTCTATGAGTCTAGACTGGTACATGTCACAGAATAACTACTCAATTAAGTATTTACTGGGTGGTTGGAGTTTTGGATTCTATACTAAGTAAGTAATGGCACCAGAATGGCTGGACACTTAATTATCCTTCATCAGAAAAGGGAAAATATAATGTCTGGGATTAGCTTCAAAATAACCCAGTGGCAGGGATGGAGGTGGGAAGAGGATTACAGATGAAAAGAAGATTGGTCATTAGTTGATCATTGTCATAGCCAGCTGACAGCCACATGGAGGTTCATTATACTATTATTTACTACTTTTGTGTATGTTTGGAATTTTCCAGTGAGAAGGGAGAAGGATCCTCTCTGCCCTCATTAGCTTTCTGAAGGAAGTAATAAAGATTCCAAATATATATGTAGAAATAGTACCATAAATATGCATCCCAAAATTCTAAAGAGATTGTAAGAATTTCCATCCCTTTTTTTTTCTCTAAAAATAGTTTTCTAATTAAGCATGCTTGAAAGCCATCAGAAGATGGGCAATATAAAAAATAAGTATTTTTCACGATCAAATAAATATCCTTCCTTATCCCCACCGTTTTTTTCCATGTTTGATACATTTTTATTACTAAATTGGGTAACAGGCACAAACATCAAAACAGGAAAAGCATATAACTAGAAGATAACTAACATCCAAGTAATTTTGAAAAGTCTGAAAGAAGAGTGCAATAAGGGAACATTTTTTCACAATAAACTAATCATTAACTGGCACTGTGGTATTAAACATACAAGTAGATATATTACTGTTCAAAATTGGTAATGTAATATATTAAAATCTGTTGGTCTTCCTATTACATTCAGTATTGGACTCCTTTTTTTTTTTGAGATGGTGTCTCACTCGCCAGCTGGAGTGCAGTGGCGCAATCTCAGTTCACTGCAACTTCTGCCTCCTGGGTTCAAGCAATTCTCCTGCCTCAGCCTCCCAAGTAGCTGGGATTACAGGTACACGCCATCACGCCCAACTGATTTTAGTGTTTTTAGTAGAGACAGGGTTTCACCATTTTGCCCAGGATGGTCTCAATCTCCTGACCGCATCATCTGCCCGCCTCAGCCTCCCAAAGTGCTGGGATTACAGGCATGAACCACCGTGCCCGGCCCAGTATTGGATTCTTAACACAGTTTTAGGAATTACAATATGCAGTATGGAATACCTTACAACAGTCCCAACTGTATATTGTTCCTCCAAATGTGGTCCTCAGACCATCAACACTGACATTCCTGGCAGAGCTTGTCAGAAATAAGTAACTTCAGGTTCCACCCACCTAGGCCTACTGAATTACAATCTGCATTTCAACAAGATCCCTAGGTGATTTCATTACACACTAAAATTTGAGAGCTGTGATATACAGGGGTAGACTCACTGCCATTCCTCTAAAATAATCAGTAGCAAAAGTTTGAAGAATCTATATTATCCTTTAGAAGGAAAATAATACAACAAACTGGTTTTCATTTGAGAGCTTAGGAAGAAAATAATTAGCTACTTAAAACTGTCTCTAAAATCTAGACAAGAAAATTCTGAAATAAGCATGGCTATTTTGAGATTAACTATAAATTATTAGAGATTTAAAATAGAAAAGTACTATCATTTTCATAGGATTTACTTTTTTGTCCACTTCTTATCCTTCTAAACTCTTCACTGTAACCTCAAATTTCACTATACATGGCCATTATAGCAGAAAAGCCAAGCTCTGTTTGCCATGGCTGATGTTAGGGATATGTCAAGCCAGTACTTGCATGAGTTGAAGTGATAGATCTAAAACATTCAGCTTACCAGTATTCGATACTTTTCTTAGTTTTTGTTGTTGTAGTTGTTGTTTTAGCCAAGGGTGGTTAAGTGTTTGGAAATGAAAGCTTTATCCTTAGGTGGTTTTTGTTTTACAGATATGATCTGCCAGAGTCACACAACTTTCATACAAAGAAATCAGGAAGTCTATTGATTTTGGTCAGTCTATATACAGTATTGAAAAGCTTTCTGAGAGTAATTCTTTTAATGTTACCAGGCTGTCTGGGTAAATATAGAAAGCCAGCCTAGGAGACAGGATGAATTATCTGTGGGAAGGGCCCATAATCAATAGCCAGTATTCTAGTTTAAAATTCATTCTTGGCCAGTCAACGGTGGCTCACGCCTGTAATCCCAGCACTTTGGGAGGCCAAAGCATGTGGATCATGAGGTCAGGAGTTTGAGACCTGCCTAGCGAACATGGCAAAATTCCGTCTCTATTAAAAATACAAAAATTAGCCAGGCATGATGGCATTCATCTATAATCCCAGCTACTGGGGGGGCTGAGGCAGGAGAATTGCTTAAACCCGGGAGGCAGAGGTTGCGGAGAGCCAAGATCATGCTTCTGCACTTCAGCCTTGGCCACAGAGCAAGACTCCATCTCAAAAAAAAAAAAAAAAAAAAATTCATTCTCAAAAGCTTTGGGCACAAAAAAGGAAAAAATAAACTAAATGTTTGCTCTTTTTTATATAGCATACATTTTCTTAGTTTGTACTAATATTTTCTCATATTACAAAGACAATTTCATGGAAGAATCTTCCTTTTGATACTGAATCAACTGAAATTATACAAATAGAACTATACATTCAAAAAATTCTCATTTGAATAACAAAAAAGACAAGTTAAACAACAACAAAAAAGTTTCCTTTCTTTCTTTTTTTTTTTGTTTTGAGACAGGGTCTTACTCTGTCACACAGGCTGTAGTACAGTGGCATGATCTTGGCTCACTGCAACCTCTGCCTCCTGTGTTCAAGTGATCCTCCCAACTCAGCCTCCCGAGTAGTTGGGATTATAGGTGTGCATCATCATGTCCAGCTAATTTTTGTATTTTTAGTAGAGATGGGGTTTTGCCATGTTGGCCAGACTGGTCTCGAACTCCTGACCTCAAGTGATCCACCCGCCTCAGCCTCTCAAAGTGGTAAGATTACAGCCATGAGCCACCACACCTGGCCTGAAAGCTTTTCTTTTTTGCAGGTGGACATTGAAGAGTAGGCTTAATTTGGTTTTGTTTTAAAAGTCTGAAAACAAAAGCAGCTTAAAACCTAATTAAAATGAATTCTAAAATCTGTGCACTAAACTACCGATCTCTGGCACCACTTCCTGTTTTCTTTTTCACTGGCTCAGTTGCACCATTCTCCATCACATTCATCATCACCATCGAATTTGGTTTTCTTGCCTTGAAACTGTACTTTTCCATTAGCAAACCCAGGCTGGTCAGCTTTATTACTCTTTCCTTTTCCTGTACATCTGCAACCTTTTGACTTCCATTTGTTTGAGAATTCTTGTTGGTCTTGCACGATTTTTTTCAATGCTTCTCTTTCATCTCTCCTTCTACTATTTCCCAAGTCACTCCTTTGTTTTTTAATTGTAGGTTGCCATTATTTGTGTCTATGGTTTTACCTCCTACTTCTTTGGCTTTTTCTTTAAATAGAATTATCCTCTCTTTTGCTCCTCTGGCAAAGTCTATCCATTTTATTCCACCACTTCTATTTATTTATATTTAAAATTTTCCCCCCAATCCAGGTAGGAAGAACATTCTACGTTCACTACTTTGGGAAGGAATGACATACCATTTCACATGAAAAAAAGAATTGACAACCTTGATTTAAAAAGAAAAAAAGTATGATAAGAGCAAAGTTTCCATGCTTCTAACTACTCAAGTATCAGGAATGATACCCTGAGATTGGAGCAAAAGTGGCAGAGACAGAAAGGGGAAAAAAAGAGGGTCGCAAAGAGGAGTGGGATATGACAGAATCCCACAAAAAGTTTTAGGGACCAATGGCTGTGAAAACTTATGTCTTCGTTCTTGGGCTGAGTTAAGGGAAGCGGCAAGAGATCCCACATGGTACAAGAGTAGAAAAGGTATGCACATAGTGTGTCTGTACAGCCAGGTCTGTGACAATCTTACCGTGTTTCCCATGGCTTAGAGAAGAATGTTTCGTACATGTACAAGAATAACACAGACATAGTCCAGAGAACTGACAGGAGTTGGACAAGAAACAAGAATGGGCCGAGCGTGGTGGCTCAGGCCTATAATCCCAGCACTTTGGGAGGCCGAGGCGGGTGGATCACAAGCTCAAGAGTTCGAGACCATCCTGGCCAACATAGTGAAACCCCATCTCTACTAAAAAATACAAAAATTAGTTGGGCGTGGTGGTGCATGCCTGTAGTCCAAGCTACTCGGGAGGCTCAGACAGGAGGATTGCTTGAACTCGGGAGGCGGATGTTGCAGTGAGCCGAGATCGCACCACTGCACTCCAGCCTGGCGCCTGCCAAAAGAGTGAGACTCTGTCTCAAAAAAAAAAAAAAAAAAAAAGAATGCATGTTGCAGAGACCTATATGAACCAATGACCAATGATCTGGTGAGGAAATGGGACCTGTCAGTGGTAGCAGTTAGGATAAAATGTCCCCAAATCCTTTCCCTCATACTTTCATACCCTATAAACCCTAGAGAATTTAAGTATAACTTTGGAGGCAGTATAATTGATTGTGATTAATTTTTCCACTTTTCTTAGAATGGAGGTGCTAAAAAAGACTTCATAGAGTTTATTTAAAGAAAAATAAAGTTACATATCTTGCAAATCCAAGTTCAATAGACCAAGATACACAATAGCTACCCTAAAGAAAAATGTTTAGTATCTTTTATATTTACCAATTGTCCTTAGATAATTAATAGACTTGGTACAGGAAAAGGATATAAATCTTGCCATGTTCTCAGTACAGTAATTTTCAAACACACCTAATCTACCAAACTGAAAAGGATATGCTATCAATTTACTTAGAGAATACAACTTCAAAAATATTGTCTCTAGACACAGGAATTTGCCAAATATAGATCAACAAGCAAGGACAGGATGAGTAGATCATTATGAGGTAACTGTGAGCCGGCCCATTTTTAGTGTTTATAAGCAAATTGTATTTGTAGTGAGTAAATAAAAGCTAAAAAAAAAAAATCACTAAAGGTATTTTTCTTACACGGATATATGGGCTTCTGTGTATACATGTGTGTGTTTCTATGTATATATTTATATATTTTCTTTTTTTTTTTTTTTTTTGAGATGAAGTCTCACTCTGTCACCAGGCTGGAGTGCAGTGGCGTGATCTCGGCTCACTGCAACCTCCATCTCCCGGGTTCAGGCAATTCTCCTGCCTCGGTCTCCTGAGTAGCTGGGACTACAGGTGAGCACCACCACACCCAGCTAATTTTTGTATTTTTAGTAGAGACAGGGTTTCACCATGTTGGCCAAGATGGTCTCCATCTCTTGACCTTGTGATCTGCCCGCCTTGGTCTTCCAAAGTGCTGAGATTACAGGCGTGAGCCGCCGAGCCCGGCCTATTTATATATTTTCATATGTGAGTATGTGTAAACCAGACAAAAGCCAATCTACTTTAGGGCTGACCTTTGAAAATTAGTCCTGTTAATCTAAACCAAAAATACTGCCAAGTCCGTAGAATAACATATATAAAGTTATGAAATGAAAGATTAATGGTCCCTTAATAATATCCATAAGTCTGAATCCCATATAACAAAATTCACAATATTCCAAAAGGTCAATTAATAATATAACTTTTCAAATCAAAATCTTGGAAGAATTTTATTTTTGAATTTTTAGATGTCTTCTGCAACTTAATACAAGAATCAATGTGTAAAGAATTTTTAAAAATTACCCACAGAAAATATGGTATTTATGAGTTAGAGAAAGTTAAAAGTATTGCTTAATATACTGCTAAACTATAGGTGCAGAGTATTAAAGTATGCAAAAAATAATTGCAAGATTAAAGGTATAAGCATTATATTAACAGACATCTAAACTGACATCCTTAAGTTTTTTCAAATATCTACTTCTTTAACACTACTTAATATAGGTTAGGATGGGTGAATTTGAACCAAGATTCCAAGAATAAGTTATTACCATTCCTAGAAAAATTTAAACCTAACATTTCAATTTTTCCCTCAAAAGAAAATAGCCTTAATTTTATGGAATCAAATTCCTTTTAAAATATTCCCAAAGAAACAGCTAGATATCAAAAAAGCTCATCTGCAATTAATCCAGTCTTCTACTTAGAATACAAAAGGTAAGAGTTTTATCATTAACATATTGAATATAAAGTACGTTAGAACAGGTAATTAATTACTCTCATTATATTGGGCATGATTTTAGATACTCAGGAAAAAAATTAGACCTCCTAAAAATGAAGCTTATAAGATTTAAGTGTTTCTTTACAAAGAAAAAATAAAAATAAAAATATCTGTATCCAGCGCTATTTCATTTAAAGCAATGAAAAACAATTGCCAATGCATATAAAAGTTAAAAGACTACACACAGCTTGTAAGCATCCTCTTTACATAAACTAGCAGAAAGCATGATACTGAACATCGAGCAGTGCTTACTTATGAAAGTAAAGAAGGAAAAGTCTATTGCGATTGGTTTTGTTCTGTTCTTGTTCTATCCTTTCCTACATTTCTTGAATTTCCAGTAATAAATTCTCTTAGCTGTAGCTCTGGAAGCTTTAGAGGACACAGCTGATCAACTATAGGTACCGCTGTTTGTAAACTCTAGCCTCCCAACTCTAGCAGATATTAAGAAGCTCTTTTACTCCTTGAAATTAATGGCAATGCTATCACTATCAGAGAAATCTGCTTCTCAAATTAAGGATAAAAATGCTGACCCTAATGGTACCTAGTTTTATATGTGAGATAATCATATAGTTATCTACATTAAGGTTTTGTTGGAAATTTAAAATATGATAACAGGCTGAATATATATATATAGAAAAAAATTTAGAGTCTTTTAATTCAAAAATTCACACTCTGATCTATAAATGAAGATTAAATACATTTATAAGTTTAATTATACATGTAAAATTCACACTCTGATTTATAAGTGAAGAATCAAAGATGGACCCCAAAGCTCTTATCTGGACAAGTGAATGCAAACTGGGTCCTTCTGGCAGATGAGTTTTATATGTGCAGTGGAATTCTTCAGATTCAGGACCAGATACAGTTTCTGTTTTCTCCTACTTTTTACTATTTCCCCACCCTTCCTCCACAAACAATAAAACCCTTCCCATGTTAAAGTTTTTAGTGGAAACTTGAGAGATGAATAATGTTATGCCAGCATTTTTCAGTCGTTTAGGTTATTTAGAGGAACAACATTCCTTTTTCTAGTAACAGAGAAATTTGCAGTTAAATGACATCATGCTGCCTTGAATGAAACAGCTCAGGCTCAAAGTTCACCCAAAGGCCAACAGTGATAAACTCTCTTCCAAGGACAAACTTCAATATATTTTGGTACTTATTAAAAACAGCATTTATATAGCACCATACAATAAGCAAGGGCTCTTTACCAAACTCTGTTTCTGATCACAAAGCACTCAGGATGTAAGGATGAAATTCTGCTCGGAAATGTAGTTTCTTAGTACAGAAACTAAAATTTGCCTTTTTAAAACAAAGGTTCTGAAGACAAATAATCCAAAAGCAAAATGAACAATGGCAGTTATCAATGAACAAGCAATTCACAGAGAAGGAATTATAATATCCAACAAATATATTTAAATCATAGTAATTAGAGACCTACCAAGTCAAACAAGTTATCATTGCATACCTATCAAAGTGGCAAAAATTAAAGTGTGATTTTTTTAAATGACTAAGAAAAGGGAGAAGCTTCTCAGATTAAATATAAAACACATAACTACCTTGAAAATAGGTAGTATTAAAAAATTCACACCGATTTATAAATGTGACAATTTAAATGTAGAGGAATTCACTAAATTCAATACACAGAGCAGTAAAGCAATTCATGGACTATCACTGGTTGTTCTGTTGATTAGCATGCATCCCTATACCAATAAAACAACAATACATAAAGGGGAACAAGTTTTAGCCACATTATATATTATACGGATCAATGATCTTCCTTGCACCCTGACCCTGTAGTACCATAGATGTTCTCTAATTAATTATTAAAGTTTTCTAACAGTCAGTATTGTACATCTCTGGTTTCACTTTCCTTTTATACCACATTCCCAGAAGAACAGTCACAGGCCATATATAATTAGAAAAAGTATGTATCTTCTCTGTGTATAAGCTAATAGATTTCACTGAAAAAATGACAACTCTGGGGTGCATCTTTCCCCCCCCCCTCCATCTCCTTTTCTGTACCCCCACAGTATCATAATATTACTACAGAAGACATAAACTAAGGAGCTTTCATTTATTGTTCTTGCTACCAAAAAGGTCATTTTACTTTTAGCATCTGGACAAGTTACACCTGGAGGTAGTCTGGCTGGGCTTACAATTGAGTTTTACTTCTTAGTGGCCCTAAATATCTCATAAAATAGATAGAAAGAATAAAGTATGACGGGTTCATGCTATCAGCCAGATCTCTGTTAAGGAAAAATTTCAAACAGTCCAAGTATAGATATACATATATAATTTTTTTTTTTTTTTTTGACACAGAGTTTCACTCTTGTTGCCCAGGATGGAGTGCAATGGTACAATCTCAGTTCACTGCAACCTCCGCCTCCTGGGTTCAAGCGATTCTCCTGCCTCAGCCTCCTGAGTAGCTGGGATTACAGACGCCCGCCACCACATATATTTTTTTAAAGAGACAGGTGTCATTATGCTGACCAAGCTGGCATGCAGTGGCTATTCGCAACCATGATCATCACAGTGAACTACAGCCCTGGGCCTCAAGTGATCCTCCTGTCTCAGCCTCCTGAGTAGCTGGAACTACAGGTGTATACCATGGCACCCAGCCTCTAATATACTTCTAAGAAGTGAACAGACTGTAACAATACCCTCAAAACATTTGCAAGGTCAAGCCATTTTAAGGTCAAGGTGGAGTTTATGAGGGGTCTTCAAAAAGTTCATGGAAATGCATATTGTTAAAAAACTATGCATGGATTTCAAAAAATTTTGCACCAAAGTGAATGTACTAACTTGTTATAGCACATCTGAGCAGGATCTAATTTGAGGTGATAAGAAGGATTAAGGTATCAGTTTGAAAAGAGCCCCTATCAGAGTAACATGAATTCTGCTAAAACTGAAGTAAGAACTAATGTCAAATTTACAGGCAAGCTTGGGTAGAAGAATGGTGAAATTGTTGATACTTTACAAAAACTTTATGGAGAAAATGCCCCAGAGAAATCAGCAGTTTACAAATGGATAGTTCGTTTTAAGAAGGGAGAAGATAGTGTTGAAGATGAAGTGGCCAAGCCATCCATATCAATTTCATTAAAAAAAAAAAATTCATCTTCTTTGTGCCTTAACTGAAGAGAACCAATGATTAACAGCAGAAACTCCAGCCAGTGCCAAAGACATCTCAATTGGTTCCATTTCCCCAATTCTGATTGAAAAATTAAAGGTTAGCAAAATTTCCACTTGATGGGAGCCAAAACCATTCCACCCAGATCAGCTGCAGACTACAGCAAAGCTTTCAATGGAAATTTTAATCAAGTGGGAACAAGATCCTGAAGCATTTCTTCAAAGAACTATAACAGGAGGCTGGGTGTGGGGGCTCACGCCTGTAATCCCAACACTTTGGGAGGCAAGGCAGGCGGATCACGAGGTCAGGCGTTTGAGACCAGCCTGGCCAACATGGTGTCTCTACTAAAAATACAAAACTTAGCTGGGCATGGTGGCGCACACCTGTAGTCCCAGCTACTTGGGAGGCGGAGGCATGAGAATTGCTTGAACCCAGGAGGCAGAGGCTGCAGTGAGCAGAGATAGTGCCACTGCACTCCATCCTGGGCAACAGAGCAAGGCCCCTCTCTCTCAAAAAAAAAAAAAAAAAAAAAAAACTGAAACAAGAAATAAACCGTGGCTTTACTATTACAGTATGAGCCAAGAGACAAAGCATAATCAAAGCAATGGCTACCAAGAGGCAGAAGTGGTGCAGTCAAAGCAAAAGTGGGCAAGAGCAAAGGTTATGACAACAGTTTTTAGGGTGCTTGAGGCATTTTGCTTGTCGACTTTCTGGACGGCCAAAGAAAATAATAACATCTGCTAATTATGACAGTGCTTTCAGAAAATTAGCCAAAGCTTTGGTGGAAAAATGCCTAGGAAAGCTTCACCAGAGAATCCTCTCCACCACAACAATATTCTTGCTCATTCCCCCAGCAAACAAGGGCAATTCTGTGAGAGTTTTAATGGGAAATCATTAGGCATCTACCTCACAGTCTTGATTTGGTTCCTTCAGACTTTTTGCTTCTAATCTTAAAAAAAAAATCATTAAAAGGCATCCATTTTTCCTTAGTTAATGTAAAAAAGACAGCATCGACAGAATTAAATTCCCAGGACCTTCAACTCTTTAAGATGGACTAAATGGCTAGTATCATCACTTACAAAAATATCTTTAACTTGATGGGGCTTATCTTGAGAAATAAAGTTTATATTTTTAATTTTTATCTTTTAATTCCATTATTCCACAAACCTTTTGAAGTCCCCTCATATTTACCTGGAAAGACACACACAATATCTACTCTCTGTGTTCTACTATAACTCATACTAGTGCAACTCATTTAATAGCACAACTGCACTATACGTACATTAAATCACCAACAGCAGGATAGCTAGAAAGTAAGTCCACACTTACTATTTTAAATAACTGTATCATAACTATGTAAGACCTTGCAAATAACAACTGTTGCCTTACCATGGGTTATATTAATCTGGCCAGACTCGTACATAACAATAAAAGCATTCTTATTAAAGCTCATCTTTATAGTGGTGTAGAATAGAATACGTTATTACTAATAGTAGTTGCCTCCTGGGAGGAGATGAGGATGGTGGTGGATACAGAGGATTTATTTTCCACTGGATATTTTCTGTTACCTTTTAAACTGTGTATACCAGGTAGCTATATAAAAATTCATATTTAATTAAAAGTTGGGAATAAGAACAATACAATTGATACAGTTAGTGCAGTACGCCATAGTCAATACATGTAAACAAATTAGATATACATCAACAGAAGGTTGAAAATGATAAAATAAAAGGTGACCTTACTGCATGGTGGGTCATGTGTTTTTCCCCCTATTTTTTAGGTTCAGTAACTTTTTAAAGGGGTGTGCTACTTCTAATTTGTTTATGCCTAGTGTCTCCCTATCTGCTTATTTATCATTATCGCTGTATTTACACATACAAATATCAAACATAGGACCAGCTTTATCAATATTGTTGTATTTTTGTTCAGAAGAATGATTATTTGCTGAAGGCATCCTATTCTAAATTCTGTGTAGAATTATGAGTTGTAATCCTTCAACAGTAGCAACTATAATCTCACAGCCAAACCTGAATATGAGATGCATTTCTTTCAGGAATAATCAATTCTCCATTCTAAATGCAAGCAACATTCTAAAATAGAATATATCCTATAAGATACTAGGATGAGTACAGCATATATGGAACCTACTGTAAATTGATGTTGTAAAGGTAAATAATCACGATTTTTGGTCATTAAATTGTGTGCAGTAATCAATGTACCAATTTGTACTTGCAGGGAATAGGACAGTTATTGTAAACTTACTGCTCTTGACCACATCTATAATGGCACAGTTGAAGAGCAAAGACTCTAATGTAGCACTCAGTCTAGTATCTATACCAAGCCCTGACAAAAAAAAGCAGGCAGTGGCTGGGGGGGTGATGTTTGTAAATGTAAAAATGGCAAAAATCATTTTTTGCAGAGAGTTAATGCAAGTTCTTTCATGTTTCATTTATTATCTAGTTACATACTAGAAAAACCCACATCATTATACAGCAGGAAAAATTAAATACAGATTTTCTCTTGCCTAAGCAAAAGAGGCAAAGTTGCCTTGGCATGGAGAGATAAAAGCTTTTAGAGACCTGGAAGACACCAACATTTTCACCCTATAGTCAGGAACATAATCTAAAATCTTTTCAAACGATCATTAAGCATTCATGATGTTTTCCATATTTTATCTCTAAATTCATCAGAAAATTCTCAAAACTAAACAGACAGGGGAAAACATGAGACAGAGAACACAAGCCTCCAAGCACTGCAGGGTGTTAACTTTCCAAAAGTAAGACAAGCATTTTCCAGGCTTGATCTTCCTCTCCTGCTCTACAACGTCAAACTACTAAACAGAGATCTCCACAAATCACTGCCCCTGCCTCGCCTACGTTTTATGTAATGGCATGGGAGTAGTGTTCTTTAAAAAGTCTTTATAATCAGATATACAGTGAAGAATCACGTGTAAAAAGACAATAGTTAATTGCTTTCTTACGATACTTTGTGGCAGAATGTTGTAAATTGTTGAAACTTGGTAATTGGTAGATTCCTTATACAACTGTGTACTATGTCCGTTTAACACTTCTCTAATAATTTTTTTAAAAAACTATTTTAAGAATGTTTCAAAGAGATTGAGCAACCATTTCTTGACATGCAGACTGACAGAGTCATCTTGACTCTTCTAGGCTAGGGTATGGAATACACGAAATAGTCTGGATCACTCAGTAAGTGATAATTTAAAAAATCATAGTAATACTTTTATAGAACAGGTTTTTTTCACATAATACTATATGTGTCATCCATGTTAATACATTTAGGTCTGGCTTACTTTCATTACTGTATACCATTTTATTTTCATCTTGTACAACAAAGTGAGGTTGTCCTTTTCCCTGCATTTCCTTCCTCCCTCCCTCCCTTCTTTCTTCTTCTTCTTCATTTTCACTCTCTCTCTCTCCTACTTCGTCATTTTTTTCCTCCCTTCCTAAATATATATATATATATATATATATATATATATATATATATATTTTTTTTTTTTTTGGAAAATGGACTACTAATACTACATGAACTAATTGTCAACTTCAAAGAATATGGAATAAAAAATAAAACTTCCTCTCATTTTCCTCAATCATTGCAATAGTGAACAGTGATTCCAATGATAATCTCAGAAAAGCAAATATTTTTCCAGGATTTCAGAAGTTTTAGTGTTAAGAGTCTAACATTTTTAGGGAAAAGTTTCAGAGTCTAAACGCAACTGTCAAAAAGAACTTCCAGAGCACAGCCTTTAAGATAATACAGGACACCAAGAAAAATCTCACTCTGTATAAATTACTAAGGGAAAAAAGATGCTCAAAGAAAATAGGTCTAATAGAAAACTTCAATTTGCATTAAAACATTAGAACTGCTGAGTAAAATTTTTTTTTTAATTTTTTTTTTTTTTTTTGAGACAGAGTCTTGCTCTGTCACCCAGGCTGGAGTGCAGTGGCATGATCTCAGCTCACTGCAACCTCCACCTCCCAGGTTCAAGAGATCCTCCTGCCTCAGTCTGTAGCTGGGACTACAGGCATGCACCACCATACCCAGCTAATTTTTGTATTTTTAGTAGAGAGAAGGTTTCACCACATTGGCCAAACTGGTCTAGAACTCCTGGACTCAAGTGATCTGCCCATCTCGGCCTCCCAAAATGCTGAGATTATAGGCATAACCCACCATGCCTAGCCAGTAAAATGTCTTTCTATAGCTTCGAAAATTCACCCAATATTGGAGCCATACTTGTCCAGATGACCACTGACAGAGGAGATAAAATACAAATGCTTTCTCTTCACAACAAAGTATCTTTACCTGAGCCACCTGGTAGTGTCTGTGATGAAGTAGGTGGAATTGTTAGAGGCAAGAAAGACCTCACAGGAGAAGGTTATTCGTTCTCACACAACTACTTACAACCACCGGCTATTGTTAATGAGTTTCTTTTTCTATCCAAGCTATTGGGTAAGGCATTTTGGATCAATTATCTCATATTATCTAACAATGGTCCTGTACGGTAGGTATTATTTTAAAGACAGGGAGAAAAAAGTTTGGGGAGGTTATCTACCTAAAGTCATCCAGATAGCAAGTAGCAGAGACAGTTCAAATTCAGGACTGCAGACTCTAAACACCACATTCTTAACCTTAAGCAAAATCGCCTCACCTCAATTTATCACTTCATTACCTACTAAGTTCATTATTTCAAATTAAATATATCATATAAAACATGTAAGAGATTTTTTATCCCCAAACATCAATTATATCATTGTCTGAGAGTCTCTGTTGTCTGTCTATTCAATGTCTGTGTAATTTAATATAATCTTTTCTATAATCATAATAAACATCTATGTATCCTGATTAAAGATACCTATAAATGTGATCAAACGGGGAAAAATTACTTTAATCAGAAGTCACAACATAAGGAGGTTACAGACATTTAAGGAAGCTTCACATGCAATGACAGAAACAATCAAAATGCTACTTTACATACTCTATAATATCTCTGATTAAAATATTTCATCTTAGAAAATACTGATTTGTTGGTTGCATAGGTAAAGGTGTACATGATGCAACCACAGAAGATGTTCCAGCATCTAGAAAAGAGGACAGAAGTCGGCCAAGTGACCAAGAAAAGAAAAAACACTATCCGCACAAAATCCCCAAATCTCAGCTTTGACCAGATTTCACAACATATAGCGTGGTTACAGGTGTTCGTCACGAAGTCATAAAACACAAAGAAAGCATACTATAGAAGACAACAAAGTGAAGGTATAAAGGCAACGAAGGCAATGCAGTGTTTCTGGTCTCTCTTCCAAGTTCCACAAAATCGGATGGCCAAAAGTCTCCTGTCCTATGACAGCAATAAGGGGAAGAAGAGACTGAAGCTTCAGAGAGACGATCTGTGGCACTCACCCACCGCCCTTATGCCTTGGTTACTGGGTTGGTTACCTTCAGTAAGAAAAATCAAGAGAGAAAATTTCTTTCAAAGAAAGAGGAACTCAGTAATGGTAAGAGCTTATATACTATCAAAGCAAAATTAAAATTTTTGATAAATGGAATAGTCAGAACTCAAAAACTAAAATATTAAATATACTAGCTTTATAGTCAGCAGCTAAAAGAGGCTGCAATAAAAAAGCAGCTACGCTAAAGACACAAGACTATAATTTAAAACGAAGTATTAGAACATGCAGGAAAAACTAAAACCATGTATACATTAATTTGAAGAAGGGATTTCTAGGTATTCCTAGAAATAAAGAATAATTCAAAATTATTGCCTAAAAATGTTTATGAAACATACATTTTCCATAAAGAATAGCACAGGCTGCTTTGTTTCTACTATTTTATAATCAGGAATTATTTGCTAACTATTAGAAAATCCTATCACTACATAAAATGTGGGGGAAAAAAATAGTAATAAGACAGAGATCTTGACTTCGGGGTGTCCTAGCTGCTTGTTTCCTTCTCTTTTAACATGTCTTGGGTCTTAATTTTCATGAGTTTCAAAACAAGTTATGAGATTTTAGGGCAGGCACCTCCTTAAATCTTAAAGTTCAAAAAGATTTTTACACCCTTAAATTATCAAGATGAGAAAACTGAGGAGTAGAAGGCAATGATTCATCAAGGTAACAATGTGAAGGAAGTCAAAACCATCAGTGTCTGGATTTCCTGTTTCCTAAGTAAAGGCCCTGTTACACTGGAACAGTCACAAATCTGTAAGGTTATCTGGGAAATCATATGAACATACAAGCACAAGATGGACAAACAGAGGTGCAATTGAAAATTCAGTACAAAGGCTGAGCTACAGGGTTTTGCTAATATTTCCTGGAATGTTTAAAAATGACTATGTAATCAGGAGAGAGTAGAACACACCTTTTAACACCACAGAAATTAATTTTTTATTATTTAAAAGATGGTAGGTAGGCACAGGCCTTCTACTAATGGCAAAGAGATGTAGATATGCATATAAACAACACTACCATAAAGAAGACATTTTTGTTTTAGCAAAATCTATATTTATATGATTACATTTCCTATGGTTGAGAGCAGCTATAATTAATGGATTTCCCTCCTTCTCCTAATGCAGCCATTTGTCAATTCAAATAAAGAAGGTCCAATCAATTTTGATGTATTTAGTAAGCAATTTGTCAAAGAGTGCTATAATCCAGTTAATATATTAATTCTTGTCATAGAGAGAGTTCTAACAACTATGAGGTTTTCCATAACTCGTTTGGAGAGAAAAACCTGTGCATGGATGCAATGGTCACTCTTACGGAGGTAACACCTCTGTATTCCAGTATCTGAGAGCACGCAGTAGTGCTTCACTTAACAGGAAGACCATTTTGTTATAATAAAACCCCTGGGTCTCCTGGACAGGGTGGCAGCTGATTTATTATAATAAACTGAGTTTCTTCAAATTTCTGTGTATCTCATGTACTTTTAATAAACAAGCCAGTATATGTAACAATAAACACAACATCAGTAAGTTCTAAGAGGAATATGGCTTTGTTAATACAAAACCTGCATCTTAAACTTTAAAAAGTACTTTATAAAATAATTTTTATACTTCATAAATGTATTTTAAATACTTTAAAATAAAGTATAAGTTAAAATTTTAATTTCCACTCTTAACGTTCTTCATATGACTTGCAAAGTAAGTGTTTCTCAGTCTTTTATTTTTCTTGTCCCAACATATTTCAAGTAAATGACTGACTTCTATCAATATATAACATAGGCACTGTACTAAGGCCACACAGTTAGTTACTGGTGGTCAAGTCTCCAACTCGTGGAAGGCTGCCCTTCAGCTGACACTACGTAAAGTTCTGGACATGACAGTTTTCTTACTTTCCATCTTGGAAGCTGGAGACAGAACCAGTAGATATGCAGAACATTCTGGCAGGTGGTCCACATTTATACCACAAAAGAAATGTGGACTACAGTGACCAAAGAAGGGTCCAATCCTTTTCCAGGTTGGTCACTACCAGTTTGGGTAGAACAGAGGGCAAGAAGAAGACAGGTTTTGAGCCTGTCACAGATAACCTCCAGAGCCATCCTGAGCAGATTTGGCAAACGCTTTCCAAAGATGATAACTCTCTCCATTCACTATATCCAAGGCTTTCTACAGTACTCTATCAGGAAATGCAAAATCAGGGAAAATCATTTCTAGAAAATACAATGGAAAAACATGGCAATTTTTTTTTAAACTAGAAGAATAAGAAAGATACAAGGAATATATTTATTTTCCAGACATTAGGATCCCCTTGGCCCATTTATAAACTATGTTAAGAGCAGAGAAAAAAAATTAGAAGAGTAATTTGGCACAAGGCTGTGTATTTATTTAAAAACCTGCAATGTATACTAGTTCTCCAGACTACCAGACGTCCCATTGTTTCATATGTCTGCTGAGAAAGGTGCCCTATGTGTCAGTAAAGCACACTGAATATTTTTCAATGACCCAGGGGGCAGAGGTCACTTATTATAAATGGATAATGAGACCTAATGCAGTGCTCTGAGTATGGACAAAGAAAGGGTCTATCCATAGCCCC
The DNA here is from genome assembly GCA_036589455.1 of Ateles fusciceps. Taxonomy (NCBI): domain Eukaryota; kingdom Metazoa; phylum Chordata; class Mammalia; order Primates; family Atelidae; genus Ateles; species Ateles fusciceps. The sequence continues at coordinate 2,229,412 of JAZHEH010001132.1, forward strand.
TGGTGGATTGGTCATTCAGGCTTTTATTTCCTCTGCACACTTAATGGAGTCAAACAATTGACAGAAATTCTATAGAGAAGGCTGAAACTGAGAGAAACGACTGCATTCCAACTATGATAGACAAATACAAATAGTGACCCTGAAATGGCGCCAGAATTCCTGTTACCACTAACACAGCAGACAGTTGTAGCATTCCTCCTAAGGTCCCAATCAGTCATTTATTAGCAATTAACCGTAGTGATGGAAGTGATGCCACATCAACCCACAAGCTCCTGCCAATATCAACCCATTACATTATAGCAGGTAAGCAGAGACAGACCATTCTATTTTAGCTCCTCATTTTTTGGAGAAAAGGCAAACATATATTCAAATGCTGCATCCCCTATCCCTACTACGCAATCATCAAAACACACATTCAGGAATATCAGCATCTGCATGTTAGGAATCTTAAACTTAATATTCTTTAGGTGAGATAGCATAAATGACATCAGGAGCAGAGTTCTGATAGCCTACAGGCTTTATGACCAGTAGATGCTTTTTCTTTAATCTATCAGAATCAATGTCCTAGCCCAGTCATATCTTTCAATCCAATATAATAAATATGACAAGCTTCAAAGGAAAAAATGCTTACTCTCAACTGTATCTGAAAAATAGCAAGTCATACGACAATCTGAAGGAACACCGAGATACCACCATTGCATAGAATTTTGTAAAATAAAGACACTAAAAAGTAAAAAGCAGCCCTTTATAGAGACATTCCTTTTGTTTCACTTTGATATTAAGAACACTTATGACAGGGCCAGGTGCGGTGCCTCACGCCTATAAGTACCAGCACTTTGGGAGGCCAAAGTGGGCGGATCATGAGGTCAGGAGATTGAGACCATCCTAACCAACATGATGAAACCCCGTCTATTGAAAACACAAAAATTTAGCTGGGCATGGTGGCACGTGTCTGTAATCCCAGCTACTCAGGAGGCTGGGGCAGGAGAATCACTTGAACCAGGAAGTCAGAGGTTGCAATGAGCCAAGATCGAGCCACTGCACTCCAGCCTGGCGACAGAGCGAGACTCCGTCTGAAAAAAAAAAAAAGAACAATTATGACAGGGCCGGATGTGGTGGCTCACGCCTGTAGTCCTAGCACTTTGGGAAGTCGAGGTGGGTGGATCGACCCTGGCCTTGAGCCCAAGAGTTTGAGACCAGCCTAGGCAACATGGCAAAACCTCATCTCTACAAAAAATACAAAAATTAGCCAGGCATGGTGGCGTAGTCCCAGCTACTTAGGAGTCTGAGGCAAGAGAATGGCCTGAGCCTGGGAGGTAGAGGCTGCATTTATCTCTGGTCATGCCACTGCACTCCAGCCTGGGGGCAACAGAGTGAGACCCTGTCTCCCCCTGGCCAAAAGAAGAATTAGGACAGGATGGTGGTACGACATCTACATTTTTTTTTTTTTTCTAAAGCAAATGATAGAAAATGCCAAGATTCACTTCAGAATAGGGTATGGATAATTAGGTTATAATGGAAAGAACTTCTAATGTTGAAACATCTCAAGACCAGCAATGACAGAAAAACTCAATGAACTCTATTCCAGAAGCCTGAAGATCTAAGCGAAGACATGGAGAAGTATGTAAGCAATGAACACAAAGGCAAAAGGGAAATCTATCAGAAACTTTAAGTTCATCATTTATAACATTTGCAGATTGCTGATGGTACTTTCATTTAACTACTTGACATCTTTTCATTGAAAAAGAAACTTTTAATTTCATAATGTTCCCCAAGTTATAAAACATACATGTGGGTCAATTCAGGGTCTAAATGCCTGAAATATTTAGTTTCTTAAAGAAAATCAGTTTCAATGAAATCATTTCTCTACGGAAGGATATATGTCAACTGAGAAGTCTAAGTATAAATAAGTAAAATTTTAACTATCCCATATTTTCAAACCTGGATAGAGCAGTATGACACACCCTATGGACAACAATGGACTATAAACACTCTTTAAATAAGCCCTACATTACAAGTTTCCTCTACAAGAGAAAAACATTTCTTTCTTCCCCTTCCACCCCTATCCAGTCCTGGGCAAATATTTATTATGGACAATGCAAGGAAATATTGTTGAGTACCTCTACCATGTACAGTACACATACCACAACAGCAATGCAATCCAGGATGTTAGGTTAAATCTACTGTGACACTTGAAAGGGAGCAGCTCATAAAAAAATTGCTGCATATTTAATTGCTTTTCCAGCACACTGACAACATCCATGGTAGAAAACACCAATAATTTCTTAAACTTTTTGTATCATTGTCCTTTTTATAAGCAGCAGGGAGTGGCGTTGATAACAGCAACATGCACAAAACATATCACCACTGGACTGCAAAACTAACGAAACAATAGGATAGTAAACTATTTTTAAATGACTTCATTCTAAATCCAAATGCATGACTTTATATTAGAATGAAAAATATTGCCTCTTTTCTAGTTTCAGTGTTGTGGTTTATATGCCAGCAGTACATATGGTCAGGAATCAAGATCCCTAGAATTTAACCTTAATCATGTTGCTGACTTCTGATTTTAGTACTTCTCTACCAAAGCTCGATACTACTTTTAAATCCTGTCTACTTTATTGTATGTAAATGCCAAAATAAAAATGTAAGTGAAGTCTAAGAGATTAGCAAAACAATCATATTTTTTAAAGCACATAAATCAACAGACAGCCCAGCTATTCAAAAGAAACTCACAACAGGCCAGGCATGGTAGCTCATGCCTGTAATCCCATCACTTTGGGAAGCCTAGGCAGGCAGATCACTTGAGGTCTGGAGTTCAAGACCAGCCTAGCCAATATGGTGAAACCCTGTCTCTACTAAAAATAAAAAAATTATCCAGGCATGGTGGCACACCCCTGGAGTCCCAGCTACTTGGGAGGCTGAGGCAGGAGGATCACTTGGCCTGGGAGGCGGAGGTTGTAGCGAGCCAAGAGTGTGCCACTGCACTCCAGCCTGGAGAATGGGAGAGAAACCCTGTCTCAAAAAAAAAAAAAAAAAAAGAAAAAGAAAGAAACTCACAACAGACTTTGTTATCTTCAGTACAATAAAAACTAAGATTTTGTCAAAGGAACACTACTATTTAAGGTCAGGTTCCAGTAAGACTTTTTAGAATGATGAATTCAACTCATGATCCTCTTTCTAATTCCCAAAGCATTGTTTTATGACTTCCATTGCATAAAATTCTGCACTAGTTGCTTTTCCTTCTAATCACTTGCTTTCACTTTGATCTGCTGCCTTCTAACATGTCGAGCTGTCTATAGTTCCATAAGATTCCATACGGTCAAACATGTAGTTAAGGAAGAGGAAATTAAAGATATAAAGAAGATCCAAATGGAACTACGAGAGATTAAAAATATGATATCTGAAATGTAAAATACATGGAATGAAATTAACACAAAGAAAAAGAATTAATATATTTCAGATACAGAATTAAAAACTATATATAACCAAACAGAAAGGAAATTAAGAAGGAGAAAATCTTAACCAAGTATCAGTGAGCTGGGAAAGTAGCAAGTGGTCAACATAAATAAAACTGGAGTCCAAAAGAGGGAAAATGACAGAGAGGGTGAAAGAAAAAAATATGTGAAGATATAACTGTATAAAAATTTCCAAATTTGGGAATGGGCGCGGTGGCTCACGCCTGTAATCCCAGCACTTTGGGAGGCCGAGGTAGGTGGATCACAAGGTCAGGAGATTAAGATCAACCTGGCTAACATGGTGAAACCCCGTCACTACTAAAAGTACAAAAATTAGCTGGGCGTGGTGGCGCATGCCTGTAGTCCCAGCTACTTGGGAGGCTGAGGCAGGAGAATCACTAGAACCCAGGAAGTGGAGGTTGCAGTGAGCCAAGATCGTGCCACTGCACTCCAGCCTGGGCAACAGAGTGAGATTCTGCCTAAAAAAAAAAAAAAAATTTCCAAATTTGATGAAAACTATAAATCTACAGATCCAAGAATCCCATTAACCCCAAGCAGAAGAAAGGCACAGCATAGTTTCACGGCTTTTTCTTTATTATTTTTGTTTTCTATTTCACTGATTTACACTCTGATCTTTTTTGTTTCCTTTTTTCCTCTATTTTCTGTTTTGCTTTAATTTGCTCTGCTTCTAGTTTCTTAATGTGGAAGCTGAGGTCACTGATTTCAGATCTTTTCCCTTTATTATATAAACATTTAGCCCTATAATTTTCCCCCTGAGGATGGATTTAGTGCCATTCCATAAATTTTCCTGTTTTTTCTTTAGACGTTTTATTCTGAATTTAGCCAGGCATGATGGTGCGAGCCTGTAGTTGCAGGTACTCAGGAGGCTGAGGCAGGAGAATCACTTAAGTTCAGGAGCTGGAGGGCACAGTGAACCATAATTGACATACTACACTCCAGTCTGAGTGAGAGAGTGAGACCCTGTCACCATTAAAAGGAAAAAAGTTTTCATTTTGAAATTATTAAAGATTGACAAAAAGATGCAAAATAGTACAGTGATGCTCTGTGTACCCACCACTGAGCTGCAAAATCAGAAAATCACCATTGATACAATCCAGAAACTTTATTCAGATATAATGAAGTTTACATACACAGTTTTACACTCATTTTATGTGTGTGTGGGGCTATTCAGTTTTATCACATGTATAAATCGGTGTAACCTCCACTACAATCAAGACACAGAACTGTGTTATCACCACAAACATCTACCTTGTAATAATCCTATACAGGCACATTCACCTGGTTCTCTCCCCACCCCATCCCTAAGCCCTGGTCGCCACTATTCTATTATCAATCTTTATTATTTTGTCATTTTTGAGAATGTTACATAAATGAAATCATGCAGTGTGGAAACTTTGGAGATGGGCTTTTTTCACTCAGAATAATTTTCTTGAGGGTCATCAAACGTGTCCCAAGTATTAATAGCTTGATCTACTTTTTTTTTAAAAACTGAGTTGTCAAAGATATGGATATATTCTGATCTCAATGTCATTCAGTTAAAACTAATTTCTTATTTCTCTTTAGATTTATTCTGTGAATCATGAACTATTTAAAAGTGTGTTAGTTCCCAAGTATTTGTGTACTTTCCAAAGATATTTCTGTAATTCATTTCTTACTTAATTCCTTTACGGTCAGAGAATATACTTTGTATAACTTAAAACCTTTTAAACTTATTGAGACTTGTTTTAGAGTCGAGAAGATTCCCTGTATTGGTCAATGTTTCCTGTGTACTTGAAAAGAGTGTGTATTCTGTGGTTGGGTGAAGTGTCCTACCTAGTCTAATATTAATGTAGCAATTCCAAGTTTAAAGTTCTTATAAGTAGCATACAGCTAGAACTTACTTTTTAAATCTAATTTGACAATCTCACTTTTTATTAGAATGTTTGACCATTTATAACTAATGAGTATTGATATGGTTAGAATTACATCCTCTTGCTTGTTTCCATCTTATTTCCTTTGTTGGCATATTAAATACAACATTTTGTTTTTGTTATTTTAGTAGTTGCTTTTGAGTCCATTATGTACATCTTTAACTTATCACAGTTTACCTTAAGGTAATATTAACAAACTCACATATACTACAAAAATCTAATGATAGTATAGTTCCATTTCCCACCACCCTGGAGTTTATGCTACTGTGTACACACATACATATACAAACATACATATATATACACGCACATATACATTAAGAACAATATGCCTTTTTTTGTTAACAGTCAATATTTTAAAACAAGTCAACTATATTTTAAATTTTAATTATTTACATTTTTACAAATTAGAAAAATATCTCACCCTTTTACCTATGTTTTCTCACCATTCCCTGTGCTCTTAATTCCTTTTCGCTGATGTCATTTTCTTCTCTTTTAAAGACTCCCTTTAACATTTCATATGAAGCTGTCTACAGCTGATAAATTCTTTAAGCTTTCATATATCTAAAATTTTTAAAATTCTGCCGTCTTCAGAGATTTAGGAGTCAAAGGCAGTACAGAATTCTAGGTTGATGGTTATTTTCTTTCCATACTTAAAAAAAAAAATCTGCTTAAATTTGCTCCTTGGTGTGTAACATGTCTTTTCCTCTGGCTGCTTTTAAGATTTTTTTTCTCTGTCAATGATTTTGAGCAAATTGATCATAATACACTTTGCGGGCTGGGAATGGTGGTTCACGCCTGTAATCCCAGCATTTTGGGAGGCCAAGGCAGGTGTATCACCCGAGGTCAGGAGTTTCAGACCAGCCTAACCAACATGGAAAACTCTGTCTCTATTAAAAATACAAAATTAGCTGGCTGTGGTGGCGCGTGCCTGTAATCCCAGCTACTTGGTAGGCTGAGGCAAGAGAATCGCTTGAACCCGGGAGGTAGAGGTTGCTGTGAGCTGAGATCATGCCATTGTACTCCAGCCTGGACAATAGAGCAAAACTCTGACTCAAAAAATAAATAAAAATAATACACTTTGGTATGCCTTTCTTTAGGTTTACTGACCTTGTTCTATCTGCAGTTTTATAGTTTATATCCAACCTGGAAATGTTTGGCTATTATTTCTGTCCCACTGCCCCTTCTTCAGAAACTCTGATTACTATTATCTATTTTCCCACAGTTCAGTGATACTCTTTTAAAATTATTTTCTTTCTGTGTTTCATTTTAGATACTTTATCTTGTACTATCTTCAAGTTCAGTAATCTGTTTTTCTGCAATTTATTTATTTATTTAATTAATTTTTTTTAGACAGACTTTTGCTTTTGTTGCCCAGGCTGGAGTGCAATGGCGCAATCTCAGCTCACCATAACCTCCGCCTCCCAGGTTCAAGCAATTCTTCTGCCTCAGCCTCCCAAGTAGCATGCGCCACTATGCCCAGCTGATTTTGTATTTTTAGTAGAGACAGGGTTTCTCCATGTTGGTCAGGCTGGTCTTGAACTTCCAACCTCAGATAATCTGCCTGCCTCAGCCTCGCAAAGTGCTGGGATTACAGGTGTGAACCACTGCACCCAGCCTAATTTAATTTTTTTCTGATGCAGGGTCTTGCTCTGTTGCCTAGCCTGGAGTGCAGTGACAGAATCATGTGTCATTGCAGCCTTGCCCTCCTGGGCTCAAGCAATGCTCCTGCCTCAGCCTCCTGAGTAGCTGGGATTATGGGCATGCACCATCACACCCGGCTAATTTTTCAAATTTTTTCTGTAGAGACAGGGCTGGTATTGAACTCCTGGCCTCAAGCAATCCTTCCACTTTGGCCTCCCAAAGTTCTGGGATTACTTTTCTGCAATTTATAACCTATCTCAATCTTATGCAATGAAGCTTTCTCCTCACACATTATGGTTTTCACATCTAGAAGTTTTTTTATATTTAGGTATAAGTATCTATTTATTATATTTTTATATCTACTTAACATTTTGAACATATGGAATACAGTCATAATAACTGTTTTAGTGTCACTGGTCCTGACTCTGTGCCACCATCGTGCCCTCTGAGACACTTAGATGGTTGTTTCCTAGGCTGCAGACAGTTTCCTCACAGCCACCAGTATTCTGTTGAATACTGGAAAAGGACCCTTGTCAGTCTTCAGCATTTTTTCTCCATGAAGATCTCCCCTGATACCCTATCCAACAAATTCTAGGTCAGGGTTTGAAAACAGTAAATATTTTTGGCTTTGTGGGTCATATGGTCTCAGTTACTATTACTCAACTCTGTGATTATAAGACATAAATGAAATGGTGTGGCTATGATCCAATAAAGCTTTATTTACAATAAGCACATGGTAATTTGCCGACACTCGTTCTTCTTTGGTCTTACTGGACTCTCAGCTCTGTCTCCTCAACTCAGGGAGTCCTCTGGGTTCCACTTGCTTTCTCCCTCACAGTGACACGGCCTAGAAACTCCAAAGACAATAAACTGAGGCAAGTGCAGGGCTTGTCTCATTTGTTTCCCATCTCTCAGGGATCACTGTCCTTCATTCCCTGATGTCAGATGACTTGAAAACAGTTGTTTCATATATGATTTTTGTTTCTGTTGTTGTTACATGCAGGAAAATAAGTCTGACCCCTGTTACTCCATCTTGCTGTGAAGCTACTACTCAGCTGGAACCTCAAGAAATAGTCAATGAAACTAGAGAACACTGTATCTCTCCAAAATTTGAGATCAAATTGAAACATATAAAATATTCTCTCCATCTTTCTCAAATTCCTTTTAAAGTTAGAAGAAACCAAGTATACTCCCAATAATACACAGGGAAGTACTATGGATCCCAGTCACCTTTCTGTTGTATATGAAAGCTATATTTTTGTTGAATGAATGTATATTTCTATTACAAATAAAACTCAGTAAGCTTACAGAGGAACTTCTCACATACTCACAGACTGATCTGGAAAGAAGTCCAAACTCTGAAACCCACTCTGCCACAAAGCTTGTTAATGTACACAACTTAAAAATATTGTTGCTGGGAACCGGGCGTGGTGGCTGACGCCTGTAATCCCAGCACTCTGGGAGGCCAAGGCAGGCAAATCATGAGGTCAAGAGATTGAGACCATCCTGGCTAACACAGTGAAAGTCCATCTCTACTAAAAATACAAAAAATTAGCCAGGAGTGGTGGTGCATGCCTGTAATCCTGGCTATTTGGGAGGCTGAGGCAAGAGAATCACTTGAACCCAGGAGGCGGAGGTTGCAGTGAGCCAAGATAGCACCACTGCACTCCAGCCTGGGCGACCAAGCGAGACTCCATCTCAAAAAAAAAAAAGAAAGAAAAAGAAAAAATACTGTTGCTGCTAAATTACCTGAAAGAAAAGGAGGAAACGTTATTTTTCCCTTAAATAAGGCTTTCCTAAGTCAACTCAGTAAGCTCTGTTTTTAATTTACAAATTGGAAGCTCTACAGCAGACTGAAGAAAAAGTTATTGTCTACTTTGGGATCATATTCAAAGCTGGCTGGCATTTACTGATATGTTATATGGTTTAGCTTCATTTTTGGCAAAGGAGTACCCTGAAATATAATGCCTATGTTAGAAGGCAATATAGTATGTAATTTTTATTTTAAAGGGAGTAAATAAAATGCTAACACAGAAATCACTAATGTCCTCTGGTGTCATCTTTTTATAAACTATGCCCAACATTTCTTTGACCAAGACAAAACATCTTTTGCATTATAAATTCTTGACTGTTACCTTTACTGAGTTAAACAGAAAGATTAGATTACCATCTATATATTTAGTTTGCATATATAAGTTAATCTACAAAACTGCTGAAATATCAGACTTTTAAAAAACGTATTAAAAATGCCAATTTCATATGGTTCCACCTACTAACAGAGAAATCATCTGTGCTTCTACAGTAGTCTCTGTATGGAGCACCGCAGTATGATCTAATTTACAATAAACCAAAATTCCTCAATTTGGAGTATCAATTTGTGATACAGCAAAATTCTTCAATAAAAACAAAAATTCATTACTTCTGGTCATTCCACTCTATACATACAGGTAGGAAATGTTACTACAATTTAAGAATACAGAATTTCAAGATTTTACGTACTTTATGTTAAGGTTACATAAGAAGCGTTTAGTGTTCGGGGCTGGTTCCCCTTTCCTTCCACTACAAGCCACCCTTTTTGTCACATATACAGAGCTTTGTTTTTGCCACATACACAGAACTTTGTTTATCAACTAACGGTGTATTTATTATGATTACCGGGTTGGAAGGGGAGTGGAGATTCCTTGCTAAACATCCTGCTCTCCTACTCTCTTATCACTGAGACAAAGCCTCTTTCCCATTTCCATTTAAATCATTCTTTGTCTACTATTATTATAATTCCTGGAGTTTGTACAGGTCTGCTTCATTTGATCCACAGATCCCAATACCAAAAAAAAAAAAAAAATGCTTGCAACATTTTTTAAGTGTACATTAGAGTTCTACTAAAAAGTTATATAGTCATCCTTCCATATCCCTGGTTCTACATCTATCAGTTCAACCAACCACAGGTTGAAAATATTCCATGAAAGAAAAAGATGGTTGTGTCTGTACTGAACATATGTACAATTTTTTCTTGTCATCATTCCCAAACAATACAGTGTAACAACTATTTATGTAGCACTTACACTGTATTAAGTATTATAAGTAATCTAAAGATAACTTAAAGCAAACAGGGGGGATGTCCGTGGGTCACATGCAAATAATACATCATCAGGGACTTGAGCATCTGTGGATTTTGGTATCTGAGGGAGGTTCTGGAACCAATTTCCCATGACATCAAGAAATCACTATATTTGAAAATAACATTTGTTAAAGTCTTCAAGTTGGGAAATATGAGGTAATTTCCAACATGGCTAAGGAAAACCAAAAACTTTCTGGCACCAGGTATGATATATTTGTGTTTTTTAAGAGATGTAGTATCTTTCCAAATGGCTTCAGTAAGGGAAATTGAGGAGAAAGTGAGACAGTAAAGCTTAATGGTTCTCCCCCTGCAGAAAGGGTGCAACAGATGGGTAGGTAAAGGCATTCTCTTGAAAGTGGCACCCAATTATATATATATATATATATATATATAATTTTTTTTTTTTTTTGAGATGAAGTCTCACTCACTCTGTCACCCAGGCGGGAGTGCAGTAGGGTCATCTTGGCTCACTGAACCTCTGTCTCCCAGGTTCAAGTGATTCTCCTGCCTCAGCCTCCTCAGTAGCTGGAATCACAGGTATGTGCCACCAAACCTGGCTAATTTTTGTATTTTTAGTAGAGACAGGGTTTCGTCATGTTGGCCAGGCTGGTCTTGAACTCCTGGCCTCAAGCAATCCCCCTGCCTTGGCCTCCCAAAGTGCTGGGATTACAGCCGTGAGCCACCACACCTGGCCTAGTACTGCTTTTATCAATTGTATTTCAAGCCTTTACTCCTCTGACCCAAATGTCCATGTTTTGCATATTTAGTTGCTTCAGTCATGTAATATACCAGCATGTCCAGCATTCTCAATCAGATACGTTATTCTTTATGTAAAAAAACTTGACTTTTTATTATTATTACTATTTTTTGAGACAGAGTTTCGCTCTGTTGCTCAGGCTGGAGTGCAGTGGTGCGATCTCGGCTCACTGTAACCTCCTCCTCCACGGTTCAAGAGATTCTCCTGCCTCAGTCTCCTGAGTAGCTGGTATTACAGGCACGTGCCACCACGCCCAGGTAATTTTTGCATTTTTAGTAAAGACAGGGTTTCACCATGTTGGTCAGGCTGGTCTCAAACTCCTGACCTCATGATCCACCCACCTTGACCTCCCAAAATGCTGGAATTACAGATGTAAGCCACTGTGCCCGGCCAAAAACTTGACTTTAAAATCGAGTCCATCTGTATTTCCACTCTCAATGTAAAGAAGCATTATGATTACTAAGGTATTTTTTTATTTGACACTATGATCAGAATCACATAGACAGAATAGATATTTCTTTTTTTTTTTTTCCTTAAGAGACAGGATCTTGCTCTGTCACCCAGGCTAGACTGCAGTGGTGTAATCACAGCTCACAGAAACCTCAAATTCTTGGGCTCAAGTGATCCTCCTACGTCAGCCTGCTGAGCAACTGGGACTACAGGTGCATATCATCATGCTCAGCTAACTTTTAAATTTTTCTGATAGAGACAGGGTCTCTCTATGTTGCCCAGGACGGTCTTGAACTTCTGGCCTCAAATAATCCCCCCACCTTGGCCTCCCAAAATTCTGGGATTACAGGCATGAGCCACCATGCCTTGTCCAGGTATTTCATTGTTAATGCTGAATACAAAAAGGGTTTTGTAAATTGTACTAAAAGTCCCAGAAGTCTATCATTTGAAAATATATTCTTCTGAAATAAGAAACAAAAGCTTATAATAATGCTTAAATGCATAAACTATTTTACAGTTTTAAAAAGGACTTTAGCATCACTTCACTGATCATCATAACATCTCTATAAGAGCAAGTATAATAACTGATATCTACATTTATCAAGTGATTGCTGGATTTAGAACTAGAACCCAGGTCTTTTCATCTTTATCCCAATATTAGTCTTTCTGGAACTCAAAAGGTCTAAAATGGAATGCATTATACAATAAGTCCTCATTTAACACCATTGATAAGTTCATGCAAACTGTGACTTTAAGTGAAATGAAGTATTACAAAACCAATTTTACCATTGGCTAATTGATGTAAACAAGAATTCTGGTCCTATGGCATATTGTGTTCTGGTCAAAAACATCAGTAAACTTCTGAATAAAGACCACAGATGCTTTAATATTAAATATCAAAATAAACGTGAGCTATATATACATTTAATAAAGATTAATCAAAACAAGTTAATAAAATTATTTACTCATTTTTTAGTGAATCACTTAGTGGAGCTTGAAGTGCTGATTAGTTAAATCAAGGAATAAATGTTTGCAAAGTGAAAATTTTAATATTGTTGTGCATTTGTGTGATTTACCATATATTTTAAGAATTTTTATTTTACAATAATTTGTATTCACCCATTCAGAGTTATGGGTGGACAGAGGGTATATCCTGGAAGCTCAGGGTATAAGGCAGGACCCAACCCTAGACAGGACACCATCTGATTGCAGGGCACTCTCACACATGCATGCCCATACTCACTCAGCCTGAGACACAATTTAGCCACGCCAATCAACCTAACATGCATACCTTTGGTATCAAGGAGAAAACCTGTGTACTCACTGAAAACCCATGAAGACATGGGAAGAATGTGAAAACTCCAGAACAGGCAATGGCCCCAGGTAGGGAGTGATTATTTTTTCTCATCAGCTTTATAAAGAATCGACGTTAAACAAAATGACATTATTCAAGAACCTGCTGTATTCTACATTAGAAACCACAGAATAATTAGTGACTACTTAGTTTCAAATTGTCTTTTTTTTTTGAAACAGAGTTTCACTTTGTCGCCCAGACTGGGAGTGCAGTGGCACCATCTTGGCTCACTGCAAGCATCACCTCCCAGGTTCAAGCAACTCTCGTGCCTCAGCCTCCTGAGTAGCTGGGACTACAGGTGCACGTCACCACACCGGGCTGATTTTTTTTTGTGTGCAAGGCTTCACCATGTTGCCCAGGCTGGTCTCAGACTCCTGAGCTCAGGCAATCTGCCTGCCTCAACCTCCCAAAGCGCTAGGATTATAGGCGTGAGCCACCATGCCCCGCCTCTAATTCTTTTCTATGCCAACTCTTCAACATCTCACAGGTCTGTCCGGTCTTCTCTATAATACAGCATTGATTTAAGGTCTCATCTTGCTCTAGGATCACCTAGCCTCCATTCCCTTCCTCTGAACTTCCTGCTGCAATGCTGCCAGAATGATCTTTCTAAAATACAATTCTGATGGTGTCATTCCTATGCTTGAAAACATGTGATGGCTTACTACTGCCAACAGTGGTGGTTCTTAAATTATGCACCTGGGGATTTTTGTCATTCTGAGAATTAGACAAAGGTGTTTAGGGCAGCTAAAATCAACCATAGTATAATGTCAATAAGGTCCATCACTGGAATGAGAAACAATTAAGAGACAGATATAGCTATATCTTTTCCCCAATATTTTTTGTAAATATTTCAGACTTGTTATTGCATATCTATTAAACAGACTTAATAGGTATCAAAATAACAAAACAAAACCGAATATTAACTCTGAAAGAGTCAACTATGCTTAATTCAACAATTAGTTTTGCTCCTTGAGAAGTAATGAAAAATGTACCCATGATTCTTATTTCATATCATATTCATGTCATGTATTTTTCCAGTTCATATGATAGTTAAATATATGCTTAAAAAATCTAGAAACTAACAACTTCTATATGCACTGCTTCTTGAATCAATCTGAAAACCACTGACATATTACCCTTCTGTGATGCCTTAGGCAACACACGCCACTGCTCTCACAGCGTAATTTACAACCCTCCACTGATACACCTACCCCATTTTATTTTACTTTTTTATTAAACATCTGTCTTCTGATTAGTGAATTCATTGAGGACAGAAGTAATATACTAATCACCTTTAAATCACAGCTGTCTCACACATAGTAGGCACTCAATAAAAATGCACTAGAAGAAGAGAGAGTTCAACAACTATATGAGAGAGCAAGACAGCCAACCATTGATGATAGTTACGGAGTTTCATAACTTGAAAGCAAAGTCTATAAAATATTTGTTTCCAGTATAATATATAACACATTATAAAGATAAAAATAAAATCATTTGACAACTATTTTAATTCATGCTTTCTAATACATCGGGCAAGAAAATACGTTAAATACAACAAAGCTCCATTAAAAACTGTCAATGTTGATTTTTAAGAATTTTCTTTAAAACATGCAATATTCAGAGCCATCAAATTAAATTAAGGATTCAGTCCACTCTACAAAACTGAATTATAATTGTAAATAATTTTTAATTCTATAAACACAAACTGGATAATAAATATTAAATTGCCTTTAAATGCTTTCCATATAAAAAGGCCATATCTAGGTCAATGAACTTGGTTCAGTCTCTACAAATGTTAATGCTTAAACATAAAAGTAAGCAAACAAACATAGTTGAAATCTTTACCTCATTACTGCAAGTAAAATTCTACCAAAAGAAAAGCCTACTGGCATAATTTTCACAGGTGCACTTTTAACCGTGCGAAGTTTTGTCTTTTTTAATTTTAATGTTAGAAACAGATTCCAAGCTTTATGAAACTTTTTATTATATCCTAGTATTTTCAGGTAGTTGTTTTTGTGTTTGTTTTAATTTTTGAGCCCTCCAGATATTACCTATCAACTTAACTACTATCATTACAGGAATATATTTCATAGGTACAGAGTATAAGCAGTCAGAGACATAATGTATACTAAAGTTTATGGCTTATATTCATATTAAATATCTTATTTGCCTCAGACTAATTATTGAAGGCCTATGGCCTATGGACCAGTGGTAATGTTTGCTTTAAAAGTTATCATTTTAAGATGAAATCTGAATAGATCATATGAAAGGAAAAAAAAAAATCTGAACTACTTACGGCCAGCAAGCAGGAACTGATAATACTGTACTGCATCTGCAGCGAGGAGCAGAGGGTGGTTTGCATTAAATGGTGGCTGCAATTCATTCCATTGAGGGGTTCTAAGGAAACAGCAGAAGAATATTAATATTTAAGCTTAATAGATGGGATGTAAATCACCATGACTGTCATCACTGATGAACACCGACTTAAACTCACACTATTTTTGTGATCATTAAAATAAACTTGTAATCATTAAAATGAATGTGCTGAAACCTGAAACACACGGTCATCTGCTATGAAAAAATAAAAAGGAGGCAGTCTTTCATACAAATAGCATGCAGTCAATATGAGCTTAACAGCAGAAGACCCTCCAACAGGATAGGCAAGACATTCAGAAGATTAAACGGGTGTAAAATTCAAATGTTATAGCTAAGTAGTTCTAATTTATGTAATTTCTGACCTCTCTATTCTTAAAATGTGTATATTTTAAAATAAAATGAGTAGGTAAAATGGTTAATAAAACACAGCTGTGTAAACGGATGACTTATTATAGATCAAATTAGCATGTGAGTTCTGAAATAAGTCACTATTTCAACAATGATAGTGCAGTAATTTTAATCACATCTGCCCACTCCTAAATAAGCTTGATAAATCAGATATTGATCAGGTCAATTCAGCATAGTAAAGTAGTTGTAAAGAATGCTGGAGCCTCCAAAAATCAATATAAAAATATTTTAAAATGTCAAAAGGACAGGGATCATTTTCATATCCATTTTTGTCTGTTTCCTTCCATACATGTCAGGAACAATTTTTTCTCTCCTGGACAATGAACTATATTAAAGAGGTTTTACTCCAGGTTTCATTTTTTTCTTTTGGTTATAGCTTATAAAGATTCTAATCATTATGTACTTTTGATATGGACTCTGATTCTTAATAAACATTCCTACAAGGCCTAACCACTGTATCTTAGAGAATCACTTTCAGAGAAACCTTCAAATCTATCTATATTAGTTTCTATTTCCCTTAATGGCTATCTCAATGTTACTCTCTATTTTCAATGAGCATGAGATTGCAAACAGCGGAAGTACAAGTCCGAGAAAATTTAACACAAAAGTGCAAGGAGAAAGAAGTTCAAACGGAGGTATTCTCCAAGGTACATTCAGAACACAATTAAAAAATATGTCCCCACAAAAATCTGTACATGAATGTTCACAGCAACATTATTTAATAGTAGTGTAAAAAGTAGAAATATCCATCAACTAATAAATGGATAAACAAAAGGCAGTATAACCATATAATGGAGTATTATGTAGCCATAAAAAGGAATAAAGTTCTGATATATGCTACAACATGGATAGATCTTGAAAATAAGCTAAGTAAAAGAAGCCAGACACAAAAGGTCACCTACTGTATGATTGCACTTACATGAAATAATCAGAGTAGGAAAATCCATAGAGAAAGTAAACTGGTAGCTGCCTAGGTATGAAGGGTTGGAGAAAAATAAGGAGCAACTGCTAATGGGTATGAGGCTTCTTTGTAGGGTGACAAGAATTGATTGCAGTGATAAGTGCACAACTTTGTGAAAAGTTACTTTTAATAGGTTAATTTTATTGTATGTAAATTATGTCAAATGAAAAAGTAATGAAGAGCCAGGTGCTCAGGCCTATAATCCCAGCACTTTGGGAGGCAGAGGAGGGTGGATCACCTGAGGTCAGGAGTTCAAGACCAGCCTTGCCAACACAGTGAAATCCCATCTCTACTAAAAATTAGCCAGGTGTGATGGCGGGCGCCCGTGGTCCCAGCTACTCAGGAGAATCACTTGAACCCGGGAGGTGGAGACTGCAGTGAGCCGAGATCGGACCACTGCACACCAGCCTGAGCGACAGAGTGAGACTCTGTCTCGGAAAAAAAAAAAAGTAATGATGTATTGTTTGTTTTGCTAGATGAAAGGGAGATTTAAAAAATTACATGCTGTATGATTCCATTTATATAAAATTCTAGAAACTGTAAACTAATCTGTAGAGACAAAGAGGGGCAAAAGAAGGAGAGATTACAAAGGGCCACAAAGAAACACTTGGGAGTGATGAATATGTTTGCCATGTTAGTTGTGGTGATGATTTCGCAGCTGTATGCATGTTAAAACTTATCAAATTAGACACTTTTAATCTTATATACCTTAACGAAGCTGTTAAAAGAAAAAAAAGAAAGGAGGTACTACCTAACCAGAGTCCAGCTGGCTCGAGGTGATGTCATCATTTCCAGTGGAGTGTCATCACTAATCTTGGGGGCAGTGCTGAGGGGTCGTGGCTCCATCATGTGCTCCACTAAGGTGCCGTAGCAACTGATAATGTACAGGGACTCAACTACAACTTGTTTGGACTGATCTACAAACAGAGAAACAGAACCCAATGTGTCATGATGGCATAAAAGGAGCACAGAATAATTTTTACAAGTTAATGACCTTATCAGTTCCCTCTTGAGGCTGCTCAGAGAAAATGAAAAGACAGGAAATCTTTATTTTTTCTAATTTTTCTTTTTTCTTTTTCTTTTTTTTTTGAGATGGAGTTTAGTCTTGTTGCCCAGGCTGGAGTACAGTGACACAATCTCGGCTCACTGCAACCTCTGCCTCTCAGGTTCAAGCGTTTCTCCCGCCCCAGCCTCCCAAGTAGCTGGGATTACAGGCACCTGCTACCATGCCCAGCTAATTTCAGTATTTTTAGTAGAGATGGGGTTTCGACGTGTTGGTCAGGCTGGTCTCAAACTCCTCACCTCATGTGATCCACCCACCTTGGCCTCCCAAAGTGCTGGGATTACAGGCATGAGCCACCGCACCCGGCCGAAAGGAATTTTTCCATATGGTGCTTGTTCCTTGCCTAAAGGTTGTCTCGTGTAAGTACATGCTAGACATTTTCACATATGAAAATGTCTATATCAGACTAATTTCAATCTTAAGCAACTTATTTCAAGAATGATAGGACTCTGCCCCAAATCCTAATATAGTAAAATACTTTATAGACTTTTGTTATTTGTCTACAATGTAATTCATCACACATTATGAAAAATGAACGATACCAGGGAATGGACTAACTGAAAAGGAATAACGTATGGAATAAGATTTAGTTACCCTGAATGCACCAAATGACTCACATGAAAGGTTACTTGTATGCCTAAATCAGCCTAATGTCTCATCTATTTTTTCTCAGAAAACTTAAATTTAGAACTTAAATTTCTGGATCAAAATAAACAAAAAACATATGGTGTATCAATGGAGGTTCATCAGTTCAAACACACATACCAGGGTGGGAGATACTGATAATAAGAGGCTTTGCATGTGTGGGTACAGAAGGTACATATGGAAAATCTCTGTACCTTCTGCTCATTTGGCTGTGAACCTAAAGCTCCTTTAGAAAATCAAGTCTATTCAACACACATACACATGTGCATCCCCTTCCCCCAAATCCTCTTCTTTCTTTCCATGGGATCACTGGCCCCTGTGGTAAATGAAGATCAGCCATACTTTGAGAAATCAGGTGCTGAATGTGGATCTAATCAACTGACTTTATAAGGAATACACATGTACTCACTACCAAAACAGGTTTAATTCTCTCTCTCTCAGGTTTTACAGTAAACCTGGGAGCATATAAAATCACTCATGAATGTTGGGTGGGTCACCTTATCTCTATGTCAGGCGAATCAATTACAGCTGATATGAGAAAATGGCTAATGATCAGCCAGTGGGACATAAAGGAGTAGCAAGTTAAAAAGGTAATTAGAACAGAAGGGAGAAGCATTTGAAATCGAGCTCCACAGAAGGTTTTAACTAGTAACAAAAAGTCCTTTCGATAGCATCACTAAACCTAAGGAGGTAACAAAAAAAATAAAGATGGGATAAGGAAATGGAAGGCTTGCATATTTAACAGTATCTTCTCCCACTCAGGTAAGGAACCTGCTGTGCCTGAGATCCTATTACCAAGGAAAGGGTCACTGAAAGGTGATAACAAGAGAAAGGGCTCATGTCTGACTGCCAGCGTTAGCATAAAGGAGACCCATTTTGCCAAGAACAATACAGCCTGTGGAACTCACCAGAGAAGTGCCCTAGTAACAACCCAGTTTGTGACCTAGTTTAATAATACTAAAATATTAACAGGAAAATCATAACACTCAAAATGATATACTTGGTTTATGAATGTAGGCATTCTCTTCTAAACAGAAGCAATAAGGAATCACATGCTATAAAGCATTAATCCTATAAACATTTTAGGTATGGACCCTGGTGATCAAAGCAGGGATTAAAAAGATAATAATTACAGTAGTCCCTCCTTAGGTGTGTGTTCAGTTACCCATGGTCAACTGCAGTCCAAAAATATTAAATGGAAAATTCCAGAAATAAACAATTCATAAACTTCAAAGGGCACACTGAGTAAAAGTGTGATGAAATCTCTCATTGTCCCATTTATCCTGCATGGGACATGAATCATCCTTTGTCCAGCATATCCACACTGTATACGCTACCAGCCCATTAGTCCAATAGTAGCTGTCTTGGTTATTAAACTGAAAAGCATTGTACCATATAGGGCTCCAAACCATCCGAGGTTTCAGGTATCCACTGGGAATCTTGGATGTATCCTCCACAGATAAGGAGGGACTACTGTATATTAATTCAAAGGAGCAATAGTAACCACAAAAGCTGAGCCTTATTTCTCAGTGGCGGGCTGTTCCTTTCTTCTTTTTCTTAATCGTGTTCTTAAAACATGGCAGAGGGCTGGGCATGGTAGCTCATGCCTGTAATCCCAGCACTTTGGGAGGCTGAGGCAGGCGGATCACAAGGTCAGGAGTTCGAAACCAGCCTGATCAACATAGTAAAACCCCGTCTCTACTAAAAATACAAAAAATTAGCCGGGCATGGTGGCAGGTGCCTGTAATTCCAGCTACTCAGGAGGTTGAGGCAGGAGAATCGCCTGAACCTGGGAGGTGAAGGTTGCAGTGAGCTGAGATCGCGCCACTGCACTCCAGCCTGGGCAACAGGAGTGAAACTCTGTCTCAAAAACAAAACAAAACAAAACAACAACAACAACAAAAAAAAAACATGGCAGAGTTTTTTTGTTTTTTTTTTTTTAATGTTAAGATTTTTAACACTAGAAAATCTGGTTTCAAACTCTGATTCTATTGCCTAACTAACTAGTGCTATTAGCTAAGATATTTAAACTTGCTGGTCTCAAGTTCTTCATCTCTAAAACAGGGACAATGAGGCTTTTCCTCTCCATACTTCATAGACAAGAAACTATCTTGTAAAAATGTAGAAGGTATAAAATCAGTATAGAATTGACAGCATTGAGATCACTTATAGATTGTCACCAACAAAACAAAACACAATCACTCAGTGGGCAATTCATTTAACGTTCATACTGAGAGGAGAGTTTTTCTTCTTGACTAGGCTTGAATAATTAGTTGAGGAGTGACAGACTAATTATTTTAAAAAATGGTTTCCAGACTATTGGGTACAAGATTATTCTAGGGGAACTGCTAGCAATTTTCCTTAAGAAGCAAAAACTACAAATAGAACATTAATTTTTTCAGCCAAAATACATACCTTTTTCTCTTTTCAGACCTGCATTATTTGCAAACCATGACCTGGATGTTCCGAAGACAGCAGCCACACAAAATTCTCCGCCCATCGATTTGCTGGGTGAAATTTGTGGAGGAGGTTTAACTTTGCTTAAAAAATAAAATAACAGTAAAAAACAATTATCATGATGAAATGACAGTCCGTTAGGTAATGACAGATTTTCCTTTAAATTCCGCCCCATTCAAGTCCTCCAATATGAACATGCATTTTGCCTTAAGTAATAAATGATGATGTGAGACTATGTTCTGGAGTAAAAGTCAAATTAGTTCAAAGTTCCAGAGTTTTGTAAAGAGAGCAACATTTGTAAGACCAATAAAAATCAACTCCTTTTTGAAGTATGTGCTGGCAAAATCCAAGTCAGTTCTTTTCAGACGGATAACTTTTCTCTAGAAATTTCAAAGTGAAGCAATAGTACCAGCATAAATATCTCACAATAATAAAATGGTTTAGCACGTCATTTTTATATATATTAGGTTGGTGCAAAAGTAATTGTGGTTTTTGCCACTACTCTTAATAGCAAAAAAATGGCAATTACTTTTGCACCAATCTATAAGACGTGGGATTAACAGTACAAATGAATGGAGACGGCATGGATGAAAATGAAGTGACACAGAATGAAGCCTTGAAAACGCTTTCTCAGCCACAATGCTATGGAGAGGTAGACGGTGTAAGGGGAGCATAGCTAATCATCTAATACAATAATATTCACTGATGTTCTATCTGTTGTCTCTTTTTCTTCTTAAATTTGTGAAAATGATGTGTCTATTTTTGTTCAGTGAAAAAGACCAAGATGGAGTTACATATCAATAGCCTCTCAAACCTAAATCTTTTCTGTTGCTCATATGTCTGAGGGCACATTTAGTAACTGCCATTACACTTCCTGTCACTGCCATTAAAAAGAAGTTGCTCTCCTCTGTTTTCCACAAATAAGTTTTCATACTTGGCTTCTAATATCAACCTCACAGCTTCTTTTCAATCTCATATTTCTGTTCTCTTTTGGTTTACCAAGAGCTTCCCAAAGAAATTTTGCCAACCACCTTTGATAAATTACTTTCTCTAATTCATAGACCAGTAGCCTCATCATGCACTGGTCAAGATCACAGCCCAGGTAGGAAACAGTAAAAACTAGAGCTCTGATGTTCCCCTCTGCTAAGTCAGTCTCCAGTGTCAAACGTTATTTCTACCTTATTTTGCTCAATTTTTGTTATCCCTTCATCTTTTAAGAAAGTATGGTGGGATGGAAAGAGACATTTTTGGAGTCAGGAAGAGACATGTAGTTGAATCCCGGTGCTATCACCTCTTAGCTGTGTGACTTTTGGTTAAGTTATTTAACCTCTCAAAGCTCAGACTACTCATGTGTAAAATAGAAATAGTAATGTCTACTTCATAGGATTATTTTAATGATCATATTGTCTCAAAGCACTGTCTCCACCTTATATAGTACCACCTGAGAACTTCTTAGGAGTGCAAGCAAATACTCATAGGCCCCATCCCAGATCTACTAAATCGGAAACTCTGGGAATGGAGCCCAACAATCTGTGTTTTGAAACAAATCCTCCAGATGATTCTGATGCATGCTCAAATCTGAGAACCACTATATTAGACAAAGCAGGTAAAGTTCCCATGGCAGTACTTTCCCATATCACAGTACTCAGCAAATACTAACTCTTCTATATGGCCCTCAGCCCTAACCTAATCTTCAAAAAATTCAGACTTTGCTTTGGTAATCTCAGTTTCCCAGTTCCTATGACACTTTTAATAGTCTCTCAGACATCTTATTTCCTGAGGTTTGTCTTAACATCTTCCTCTAAGGAAAGCTACATCTGGATCAGAGGCAACTATGATTGGTCCCTTTGGTCTCCCTCTTTGAACAAAATCCATGGTAATGCCTATTACTACATATGAAAAAAATCTCTTCTACCATTAACATTTCTTAAAATACTTCTCATGATTCCCACAACAAAAAACTTCCATACCTAAAATGTCAACCAGTCATAGTGAGACTTCCAGTGACAGGAATAAAGACGTTGTTTTAAATAAAAAGCTTCTCAGGGGAAATGAATCTGGTTTTTTAAACTGTTTCACCCCTTCATATTTGCATCTGGCACAACTGCAGTAACCTACTTCTAGAAAGGAAGACTCTCCTCTTCCCTATACCTGAACAAACATGCACCTTCCCATGATATCTGGGTCACTGGCATCAGAATTGTTCTTTCTGGTCATGATGCTCTGTTGCATTATCTGAGAATATAAGGTTACTTTGAAAGCTTTTATTTCCATCCCTGAACTACTATCACTGAACTGACAAATTCCTCTAACTGGTATTTTTGAGGCACCACTGTTCATTTTTAACTCTTAGAAGTTTGGGGAGGATGGGGCTGGCGGAATGGCAGAGATAAAAGTATTGTAGGGTTTTTTGAAAGCAGTTTGCAATTGTGCGACTATATGCTTTTACCAGAATCACCATCAGAGAAGAAAGCTACTATAATGTACCAACAAGCTTCACTGGGACAAACTCAAAGCTCTTTGCAAATTACTGGATGTCACTGTTGTTATTTTTAAATCACGTGGTAAGTAACAAGTGAGTATGCCACTTCTTAAGAGAAAATAATGGTCTCTCTAAAGTAACTATCCTAAACAGATTTAAAAATAGTTGCTTTGGGGGCAGATGGCCAACTTTCTAACATGATAAAAAGTAGAAAACTTAGAGGACATCAATTTAGTTTTCTGACATACAAAAAATATTCTTTGTATGTTTATTAGCTTGCAGTCTAATCAGCTCATGTCAAAAGCTAAAATCTCTTATACCTCTACAAGTTACATACAATTGTGTTTTGGAACACACAAGTAAAAAGCATCAACACAGTATTATTTTATATAAGGTCACTATCTCCTACAGGGAATAAGTATTTCGTCGTATAACTATGCTTCATTTCCATAAAGAATTATCATTTTTATTTTTATATTTCATCATTTCTTTTGTCCTCTGATAGGGCCTTAAATTCCATCAGTAAAAGTCTGTGTTTATTAAGGAGTCAAGAGTTTTCAGCCTGAAAATAACTCGCTACCTGCTACATAACATAGTGTTCAGTGTTGAGTCTGGAGAATACTGGGTAAACACATTCATATCAAGTTATTTCTATCATCAATCTATAATCTGGAATGACTGTGGTATTTCAGCAAAGTAGAAACATAAAAATATGTGTGTGTCTTTAAGATTTGCAGAGGAATATAAAGGAAAAATAATCTAATAAAAAATGTTATGAATAAAATATCTTCTATGGGGATACATTCAAAGTTAGAAATTTTAACTTGGGCTCAAT
Source organism: Ateles fusciceps (assembly GCA_036589455.1). NCBI lineage: Eukaryota > Metazoa > Chordata > Mammalia > Primates > Atelidae > Ateles > Ateles fusciceps. The sequence continues at coordinate 2,253,354 of JAZHEH010001132.1, forward strand.
CTGCCCTTCATCCTAAGTTTTTAAAAGTTCAAGAAGGCCTGGCAGAAGCAGAAGGGCTTTCCTATCAATGTGTGTCAGCGACATACCATGTATGAACTTTTCCACAATGACCTAGAATATTTCTTTCACAAAATAACCTTTTGCTGACAGAAAGATAAAACATTGAAAAATGACACATATTTGAATGTATTAGAAAAATGCTAGCTTTGTGTATTCTGTAAATTTACAGATTGGTGACCCAGTCCTCAGAGGAAAGCACTCCAATGCTAACCTTCTTTTTCTATCTTGTTCTCAACATCTCCCTTTCTACTCCTAAAGGGGTCTAAAAAATCTCATTACAGAACATTTGCAAGTTTAGCAAAAATTTCTCTGGATGTTTGGATGTCTTCTCTCATTTATTTAATCATTTACAGGGCATGTCTGTTCAAAGCAGGTAAAGTTCCCATACAATGATATTAAAATAATATTTCAATTTATATTGGTGCCCAGAAGATTAACGAGATTGATTATGTGGACTCATCCATTTTTTCATGAGAACAAAACATACTCCTGATGGACTCCTTTCTACTGATAATTCCTGTTCCTTTACTACCCTTAGCTTCTCATAAATAACCCCGTCTTCAATAGTTTTTAAAAATTTGAGTTAACTTTTGAGCAAAACATAAAAGAAAAAACGGAGTAAGTCCAACTTTCAGCATCTCAGAAGAAATGAGAACCACAAAACATCATATTTACTAAGTCTGATACAAATCAATGTAATCAAAAGAAAAACAAATGCCCAAGCAAACGAAAAGCCGAATAACCAAATTAACAAATAAGATGCTAAATTAAAAATCAGGATTTTAACTCTTTGTCATTTCTTTTGAGGTAATGCTTAACTGTCTAACCATAGAACGAGAATCATTTTCACTGCAATCATCAGAAGTTATAGGGATATTAACATTACTAGGACTTTAAAAGTATTTACAAAGGCTACTGAAGTTCCCCATTTTTCTTCCCTTGGCCTTTATTATGTAATCCAGCCAGGTCAACATATTAAATTTTTCTTGCCTATTTTTTCTCCGCACTCAACTTCAAAGAGAAAAAAAAAGAGCAAAACTCTAATCATATCTGCTTAAAAATTACAGGACAATGATCTTCATGTGAATAATTTTACTATTAGAATAGGATAGATGTGGAGTATCTGTGGACGGCAGGATAAGCACCACTGTGCTCCAGTGCCTTGTGTGGAAGGACACAGCATGAAAGGAGCCAATATGAGACAGAAGCACAGTTTCCTTCCTTTCTTAAAACGTAAAAGAACAGTCAATGTTTGAGTTTAAATGTAAGACCCAATATTGATGTAAGTATTACAAGTGGTATAACAGCTTTCTATAAAAGAAGAAAAAATATTCTTTATATTCTTTTAGAAGTTTTCTCTCATTCTCAATCTTAGTTTCTAAAATAAGACCTAAATGGGAAAACTGAAAGTATTTTATTTTAAATAACTAAAGATACTAATAATCTGTCAAAAATTATTCTATTCTGTCATAAATTTTTCTTAAAGGTCTAACAGATTTGTGCAAATGTGGCAACTAAAAATAAATTCTCCTCTCCATATAAATCTTTACCTTTCAAAAAATGAAACTGTAAAATTTTAAAATATTTAACAGAACAAGATTAGTTTATATGAACTCTTTATATCTTGATCAAAACTCTTAGAAAATCCTAATTAAAACTTTATAATATGCAAGTTTTAATTCTTTAAAACTTACCCTTATATAATACGAAGACATTTTATGAGGAAGAAATATATGGACTACCTATTGTCTATCTGTCATGTATATTTTTTGATAAGCAATTCAAAAATTACAGTAGCTTAAATACAATACTACATGCAAAGTAGGAGCTTGATAAATTCTTATTTATTTGTAATACTGAAAGCAAAATTCAAATTCAAAAATTCACACTGGAATTATTTATCTTAAATGTCTATGTTTAAACAGTATGTTATTTGTGTAATTCTTTTGTATTATTTTATATAGTCATCCAAACTCAAATATCCTAGTTAAACTAATCTAGAGGACATATGATACCAGGGAAGTCCAGAGTGACTAAAATGTTGAAGATGCACTGTTCACTTTCCAACAAGCTTATTTTGTTACCAAAGGGAATGACTTTATTTTCTAACTGACTCATCTGAAAGTGCATGAATGTAAAGGACTAAACCCGTTTAATGGAGAACAAAGAATTAGTATAAATTGTGATATACCAAAAGCAAATTCTTAGCTAAGTGTTAACGTTGCAACTTGAAACTAATAAAAAGTTTGTAGAAAATTTACATTGCATTTTAAGAGGAAAGGTAAAAATTTCATTTTTCATCCAAAATACATATATTACCCTATAAATGGATATATTAAAAACATATTTATTTAGCATAATGTTTTATTTCAGAACAGTAAATAAAAAATTCTCAGGTTGAATGCTAAATAACATGGAAAAATAGCAAAAACTATTAAAACAAAGGAGCTCTTATAAACAACATGGAAGAAGTTGTCAAATTTATATTCATTTGCTGCCTTAATTTGAGGTTTCATTAAGATCTTAATGGAAAAAACATGCAGCACTGGGAAAGTAACGTTTTAAAGGAGGACCTTTTAGTCTAGTATAAGTGACTAAAAACGAGTTTCTTGTGAGCTAACGATGGCATCAAACAAACCACAAAGCAGTCTTCTAAAAGACAGGCAATGATTTAAAAGTCTACTATATTTCATATATCCCCTTCTTTAATCTGGCTCTTTTAATCTTGTTTCAACCTCAGATCATTTCTGGTTGACAAGTGCTTTTGCTTAAATGTGAGGAGCACATACGTTGTTGGAGGAATGAACTTTTCTTATTTAACATACAATTGTTATTCCATCTTTAACTTCTATGCAAAAACTTCAGTCTTTATTAACATAGTAAAACTCTGCTTTGTACTTAGAAGAATTTATCCTTAAATGGAATTTAATTCTAAGCTTACTCTACAAAGACATTTTGTCATATGTCGAATGTGGCATTTAAAATTCACCGATCACTGGAAGGCTCATAAGTAAGATCTATGTATCTTATTTGTTTTTAGAAGACATCTGGTTAACAAAATAAATAAAGATCGACTTTCATGAGATTTACGTTCATGTATGTTCTGAATTTGTTTAGAATAGTTTTGCAAACTGTGTCTAATTATAATTTTCAAAGAGGAAAATTTTATGTTGATTTGTTTTATGTCACCTATTCTTAAGTGATAATAAAATTTTCAGATCTTCCTATGGCATATAAACATTGAAATTAGTTTGTGTCAAATAATAATTAACCTTAAAAAACTATTTAAGCTTCTTTTTGTCCAATAGAAAAAATGTTGGAATGTTTTTTCTAGTGTAATAGAACACTAAGAACAATTCCCAGTTAGCAGTTATGAGAACTATACATACATGTGCAGAACTCTTTTCAAGTATTCTGACTAAATTAATAAAATTAATATACCTTACATTTCTCAAAACTTCCCATTGGCCAACATATCCTTAAAAGTGAAAAACACAATCTAATTTAGAGAAGCTTCTTTTGAAACATGGTATTTACCCCTGAAACTGGAAAAGAAACAGTGGTAGCAGCTAACATTCACTGCACATTTACTATGTGCCAGGCACTGTTATATACTAACATATATGGAGATATGTATCAGTTTATTTAATTCTCATAGTGAACCTATTAGGTAGGTACTTTTAATACATAAGGAAATAAGAAACAGAAATGTTTCAGAAAATTCCCCCAAATCATACAGCTAGTAAGTGTGTGAATTGGGATCTATGACCCAGGTAGTCTAACTCTTAACCAATAAACATTTTATATCATTCTTAACACATTCCATTTCCCATCTTTACATGAAAGTATTAAACATATTATATTTGTTTTCTATGACCTTGATGCCTAAGACTAACAAAGCTATATTCTACACACTGATATGGAAGAAATTACTAAATAATTAAGCTACGATGTATATGTGTTAATAATTCAAAATAATTATTTAGGAGGTTTTATGTAAAGTATTATTTTGTCATTATGTAGCCCCTTAAATACCTAAACTATTCAAAACAAAACTTTTGTCTCTTTAGGACCAAGTAAAACACAACAAAAACTTTATAAGGCTCTTTTGGCATACCTTAAATATATTTATATTTCAAAAGAAATCATGTCCTGAAATGCTATGCATGATATGTAGAGAACTTCTAACACTATAATACTCAAAGCTTTAAACTTGGGTGTTAGCCTTGTCTTGTAATATTTATAAGCATTATGAGAGAATTCTTCTATTTAAAAAAAATTCATCTGTGATTTTTTTTTTTTACTTTTTAAAGAATAAAATGAAACCAAGAAAACTGCTTTTCTAAAGCTTAAATATCAACATTCATATTCCGTCTACAAATTATTCAGTAACTTGGTGCATCTAACTGTGATCAGGCCATGCAACTGGAAACAAAACTGCAAAATGAATTACTTTTTGAGAGTACAGCAAATGAATGAGGCATGCGGGACTGAACTGGAACTCACCATGGAGCTTTTATGGAAAAACACCCCGCTCCAAAGAGATATGGCCTTCATGGAAAAGGGGGGGAAAATGCACAAAAAATTAGAGAAAAATTCATTTAACATTAGCAAATACACGTATATCATACTGTTATAGAGTATGGATAAAAATAACTAAAAAATAAGTAATCATTTACAATTCTGCTGTACATACTGTCTGATAATAACCAATAAACAGAATGATGTGTAATAACAAGGCCCTTAATTTTGAGAGTTAGGGATTCAAAATTTTCTATTTCTCCCCCTTTTCTGGAGTACCCCTGTAATATTTCTAAGCTAAAATAAAATAAAATTCACTGCTGAAGCCCTTTAAAACAAAGTATAAGTTAAATGGAATAACCAGATGGAGAACAGTGACATCAATAGCAACCGACGTGTGGCTGTGTGACAAAAAATGGTTAAAATTAGCTAACAGTGACTGGATAAAAAATCTGATTTGACACTCTTGGCTTTTCACTGGTTCCAGTCTCAGAATCACAGAAAGGGGCACATATTTTTCAAGCTGCTTATTTGTCATAAGTAGAACTGTATATTGTCGGTCAATGGAAAAAACACTAAGTACAACTAGTATAACTTTTCTCTATTTTTGGTCATAATCCAGGAAATTAGGAGGTCTCTTAATAGCGATAAAAGAGTTTAGCCTCCTTTACCTGGTCTGCACTAGGTTAGGTTAGTACACAGTAAACTAAAGCTATAATCACTTGTTTTAAATACAACTGGGGATACAAAGTAAGACTTTAATGTTATACATATTTCTTCTCAAAATTCTGTTCCCAGCATTTAAGATATGCCATGCATATCTGCACATAAAGAAATCAGAGTGATTTAATGATATCCAAACCAAATGGTACTGTAACATCTGACATTTGGAAATCATAACAAATGGAGGAGAAAAGCACATTGGTAAAACGTGGGTATTTCCTTCTTTAAAATTGGTTCTAGCATTAAAAAAAAAAAAACCTGTTGATTAGCATTAATTTCCCAGTAAATTGAGAATATTTGACCACAAAGCAAAACTTGAGAAAAACGTTTTCACAACAGTGAGTACAGTTTTGAGGCTTGAAGTGCATTTATACAAAGAAAGGAACAGAGACATATAAGAGATACCTAGAAGAAAGTAAAGTAGAAGGAAAAGTGGGATAGAGAAAAAATAAAACCAAATTGTACAGATGATGTCAATGCCAAGCAAAGATAGCTCTCTCACAGTAACTCATAAGAACAGACTCAGTGATATGATGTCAGCATCCACATTTAAAATGGTAGTAGACTTTAAACTTTGACTGGGAACCCTTAGAAATACATTTTAAGGTATAAGCTTGTACATGCATGAATACAGTCAAAGAAGACTGAAACAACTTAATGAATGTGTTTTTATTTGTAATAAACTTTACTATTTTTTATTTCAATGTTTTATAAACATTAATGTTGGGATTATGTTACAATGCAGATAAACGCATATTCTAACACTGTGGATCTGGCTGGGATCTGAGATTCTGTATTTCCAATAAGCTCCTAGGTAACAGCAATGCTGCTGGTCTGCAGGATCAGTGGCAGAATTGCATTTTTTTCTATTCTACTTCATTAAAGAAAAAAATGTTGGCCATAATCTCTTTATATGATTTCATGACTAATTACCTCAAAACCAAAATGTTACTAGAGCTCAGCTTGCAGTTTGAAAAACACAGATTTAAATAACTAAGACTGGCGGGCGCAGTGGCTCATGCCTGTAAGCCCAGCACTTTGGGAGGCCGAGGTGGGCAGATAACTAGATCAAGAGATGGAGACCATCCTGGCTAACATGGCGAAACCCCAACATGGTAAAATTAGCTGGAGAGGTGCCGTGTGCCTGTAATCCCAGCTACTCAGGAGTCTCAGACAGGAAAATCCTGCCTGGGCCTGGGAGGTGGAGGTTGCAGGGATCCAAGATCATGCCACTGCACTCTAGCCTGGCAAAGAGGGAGACTCCGTCTCAAAAAAATAAAACTAAAAATAAAATTAATTAACTAAGACTACTTGAAGAGTACAATCTCTCAACAGAATACTGAGGCCGTTCTGAAATGCCAGGAAAATGAATGGTTCAAGCCATTTCTATATGCCTATAAATGCCTCTAAAACAGAGGTTTTTGTTGTCACACAGTACACAACTTCTCTTAATTTTACCTCATTAGGCAGGACACCTGAAATAACCAAATTGTCCAAATGATTCTGACAGAAGTGACTGTAATCTGGAACGTCCAGGCTTAAGTTGCTCTTTGGTGTATATTGTACCTACGTGGGGGTAGTCTCCCGTCTCATCCAGAACATCAGCATACTGATTTATTACAAGGAATTTAGAAGTTTAACTTAGTCCTTTATTACTTAAAAGGTTTCTCCATTGACTGCAAAAACCAACAAGCAAAAATGAAACAAAATCTTTAAGTTTCTAAAAATTCAAAAGACCATCTGATACTCCCTACCTATGGAGCCAGTAAATACCTTTTTTCCAGGTTTAGGTTTCCTTATATGTAAAAAGGAAACATACATTAGCCAAAGAAATGATACAGAAACTTAAAAAAAAAAAAAAAAAAAACTCAGATTTTCCTTTCCAAGCAGTAACATGTTACCAACAAGGAGATTTCTCTAGCTACTGCCTAGTCCCATGATCCTAAAATGCACCGTAAAACTCCAGACACTGTAGTTTACAGCCCTGTACTAAATAAATAACATCATTGTCGAGTTTGAAAACAATAAGGTTCACTATTCACAATTTGACCCATTTGTGTTAAAGTTATCCTACTTCGTGCTAGGCATGGTGGTTTACACCTGTAATCCCAGCACTTTGGGAGGCTGAGGCGGGCAGATCACCAGGTCAGGAGTTGGAGACCATCCTGGCCAACATGGTGAAATACCGTCTCTACTAAACATACAAAAATTAGCTGGGCATTGTGGCTTGTGCCTGTAATCCCAGCTACTCAGGAAGTTGAAGCAGAAGAATCACTTGAACCAGAAGTCAGAAGTTGCAATGAGCTGAGATTGTGCCACTGTACTCCAGCCTGGCGAGAGAATGAGACTGTCTCAAAAAAAAAAAAGTTATCCTACTTCTATCAAATTAGCATCCACTGGCTAACAGAACTCAAGGAGAAAGGGGGCTGGAGCGACAAGGTGAGAACATGGTTTAGCATGTACACTTGGCATGTATAAAATCTATATTCACCCGCCTCTTGCCTAGTCCTACAAGGTAGACCTCTGCCGTATACATGTGAAAGAAGATCCACAAACTCCAAAGAATTACATTGACTGATGTAATTACTATCTTTGTATGGGTAGTGTCAGCTGTTCTTTTGAAATGTGCCTGCTTCATCTTTCCCCAGTAGCAAAAGAATGAAAATATAAAGTCACAAAGTACAAATCCATGATCCAGCTGTCTTCACCCATGACTCCCCTCTCCCCCTTCCAAAAGTTCACAGCTGTAGTTTTGTATTAAAGCGGGATGAGGGTGGAAAGAAGAAAGAGAGAATGTGAATGAGGGTGTATACTGAATTAAATATTCTCTTTAACACAGGCAACCCAAATTACTATATTCAAACATGAATAATTTGTGTTTTCCAATCATCTTTATTATTAGCAGGCTTAACAATCCTGCCATATAAAACCCATTCAATTTGTCATAATTATATCCTTTCTGAGCTGAATTCTGATTTTTAAATCTCAGGAAAATCTGGTCAAGAGACTAAATATCTAGAAATATTACAGACTTATTTATAGACCACCATGAAATGACCTGGCCATTTGTTCTCAAAGGGTTTCTTCTGGAGACTCCCAGAAGATAGGAAAGAATTATGTTTTATAATATACCATAACACTATGTAAGCCATTCAACTGATTCATTTTGTTGAATGTCACATGGTACCACAAAGTCTTCAGTCTTACTAGCTGAAAACAAGGCAAATATGAAGATTTTTTTTTATGTGAGAAAAAAGTAAAACTAGATTTGATGTGAAATCCTGCAATCCTCTATAATCTGACTCCAGTGCTAAAAGGTGTTAGTAGTAATTCTGTTCAATCATCTCCAGAGTTAAAGAAGTACCTGGTATCTAAGAGACAAATTCTATAAACATACTCTATAAACCCTATTTTTCAATTAATCATGTCCTAAGACAATTCAGGCACTACCACATAACAGACATCAGAATGAGCCCATATAAATATTCAATGTAATAAACAGAGATAAAGCAGAGAAAAAGCTATACAACATTATGTGTCAAATATTGAAGTAGAGCCATATTTCTCTAAAAATAAATCCTAGAGACTCTATGACTTCTAAATTCTGTGTGCCCTCTGTTAAAACAACAACTGAAGTGAACTCACATTTCCCACATGCATATCAGTAAATTATTCCTAATATCATTTTTAAGTTCTACTTTGAATTTTTCATTAATTTTAATTGCTCCCTACCGAAGAGACCTATGGTATTATCGGTAGTGAACTATTGATCTGTAGGGCAAACTGAAGCTAAAATGGACAAGTGTCTAATTTGATACTCAATTTTAAATTATAAACTCAAGATTTACAAGATTTTCATTAGAAGGCTGGGCATAGGCCGGGCACGGTGGCTCAGGCCTGTAATCCCAGCACTTTGGGAGGCCAAGGCGGGCGGATCACGAGGTCAAGAGATTGAGACTATCCTGGCCAACACAGTGAAACCACGTCTCTACTAAAATACAAAAATTAGCTGGGCATGGTGACTCACGCCTGTAGTCCCAGCTACTCAGGAGGCTGAGGCAGGAGAATCGCTTGAAGCCAGGAGGCAGAGGTTGCAGTGAGCTGAGATAGTGCCACTGCACTCCAGCCTGGCGCCTGACGAAACAGCAAGACTCTGTCTCAAGAAAAAGAAAAAAGAAGGCCAGGCATGATGGCTCATGCTTATAATTGCAGAACTCTGGGAGGCTAAAGCAGGACTGATTGAGGGTAGGCGTTCAAGACGAGCCTGGGAAATATAGCCAGACCTCATCTCTACAAAACATTTAAAAAATTAGCTGGCTGTGGTGACACATGACTGTAGTGCCAGCTACTCAGCAGGTTGAAGCAGGAGGATCACTTGCACCCAGGAGTTTGAAGTTATAGTAGAGTATGATCACACCACTGCACCTGAGCCTCAGTGACTCTTCATTAGAAAAACATTGATAATGTTAAAATTCTGTCATACGTGGCAAAAAAAGAGATTAACATAACATAAAGTCAAACTTCTGTAGAAATTTATGCCTGCTGATTTTTTAAAATATGGTATATAGTAGACAACATCTAAAAAAATTCCCAGATTTATGATAACATGCAATAAACTATAATGTCGTTTAAGTACTCCATTGATTTAGTACAAAAATTGGAACTCAAACTATGTTAAATATATTGCATATGTAGTGATATCCATATATATTCCAATGAAAATACATTGCCCATTATTTTATATCTAGAACTAAACATCCATTGCTTAACTATGAAGAACTAGTAGTTACATAAGGTAGAGATGTAAGGTGGGGAATTACCCATGCTATTATAACTGTATCTGGTGGTCTTTATCCAAATATTTCCCATTTAATTCTTAGAACTTTGCCCACAAAGTTTAGGGCTCAGGTCAAACTGTCTAAATGGGCCAAGGTGTGTCTAATTGAATCAAAATAAGGAATAGACCTTCTGCAAGGCCTACTATATACCAATATCATTTACTCACATAGCCAGGTCTGACGGCAGGTTTGGTCTACAAATATTAAGTGGATGTGTCCAAATAAATGCTATTTAATATCATTTAAAAGCATCTATGCTTTCTAAATGGGGCCTGTGCTCATCAGCACTGGCTTATGGCTTCTCAACAGTCTTGAGGCTTACAAATGGGATCAAAGAACTAGGAGAAACTCATACATGATAAGAATAAAAGATTATAATCCATATATATATAAATCTGATTTTTCAGGTGAAGAAATTTACCTAGGACACACTGGCAAATAGGTGGTAGAACCCAGATGAGAAGAGGCTAGGGCCTGAGACTCCAATTCGATATTTTTTCCACTTCATTACCTAACCTGCTTCTACAGGGTAGGTCTCAAGGTTCCTAATAACCATCTAAATTTTAACAAAGAAATGAATAAACATGGCCAGGTGTTGTGGCTCATGCCTATAATCCCAGCATGATGGGAGGCTGAGTCAGTTGGATCGCTTGAGACCAGGAGTTCAAGACCAGCCTAGGCAACATGGAGAAATCCAATCTCTACAAAAAGTACAAAAATTAGCCAGGCATGGTGGCACACACCCACCTGTAGACCCAGCTACTCAGGAGGCTGAGGTAAGAGAATCATTTGAGCCCAGGAGGCAGAGGTTGCAGTGAGCTGAGATCATACCACTGCATTCCAGCCTGGGTGACAGAGCGAGACTCTGTCTCAAAAAAAAAAAAAAAAAAGATAAGAAAAGAAATTAGTAAATATAAAGATGGGGAGCGGGGAAGGAAATGAGGAGCTACTTCCATTTAGGGAAAAGGAAACCTATGAGACAGCAAATCATCTGATACGTCACAAAAAGTGGTCTACCTAGGTAAGAGCAAGGAAGTAACTTCATTTTCAATTTAATATTTTTTATTCCCATGGAACTACCTACCATGACTTCTTTTTGAAATTTACTGTTCTTTGCTTGTGTCCACAAAATAATTTGTATATATAAATAATTTTAGCTTTAAGCAGATAAAATCAAGCTTATTGGTGAAAATTTTTATTTTGTAAATTCTTACACAGAAAATATTTTTTAAAACTTGATCACTCACTTGATAATGCCAAAAACCTATGAAATGCTGCTAATAAATCCCTACTACAAAAACCTAACATCCAAGACATGGAGCAAACTCTTAGCACCTAATTTCACTTTTAATAGATGAGGAAAGCTATTCTTACTTACATATGATAAGAACATGATAGATGTGATAACCAGGACTTTTTAAATCTCCAGTCTTAAACTAGAAGAAAACAAAGTCTGTTTGAATGGGTGACTGTTGAAGCTAAATAATTTCTAACACTTCTTTTACCTCCATCAATGTATACTGTCATAGAGTTAAGCAGCAGCTGTTGCCAAAACAGGCCTTATTATCTCCAAGTGCTGCTTCAAGGTACTGAACAAGAAGGTGTAAATACATCTGTCTTCTGCTATTTGTAGTTCTACTGGCCTCCTGTATGTCCTGCAGTGAGACAGATGGTCCTTGACACTGCACAGGATTTCAGGCACATGTATTTGCAAAAATAAGAAGGCAGATGTTAAATATGGTAACAACATGTTTTATCCCCTTAAGGTTTAAGTTGAGGCTTCCATCTCAATTTGGATATTTAATTACTGGAACCTAGAAATCTTTGCTTTAGAAATATAGCACTTTATGGTTATTTTATGAGTATGTGCAAAATACTTAGGACATAGACCAAATAAAAACTCATTTAACCTAAGTATATAATTGTACCAACTACATTGTCAGGTATATTGAAAACAGAATATAATTTACCTGTCTATGAATGGGTCACTCTGTGTTTTCTTTCTACATAATCCATGCCAAATACTTATTGCTGATTTTATTTTGAAAATACTAGGAAAGGAATTTTATAAAAGCAAACTTTGAGTAAATGAGAATTTCCAGAATGAAAAGGGATACACGGAAAATGAACTCTCATGTGCTCATCACCCTGTGACATTAATGGAGCCACCAGATTTCTCAGCAAATACAATAAAACTTAATGCCAATAATTAATGCAAATTAGCTAACTCCAGTCTTGAGAATTTGTCACAGTAAAAAAAAATTAATAAAATATAGCCTTTAGAATCGAATAGGATGAAAGCTAATGGGATTAAATATTGTCTGAGATTTGCTTCAAAACTCAGCATATGGCAAAAATGAAAATTCATAGAATATATTTGGTTCCCACAAATCAAATATTACTTTTGACAAGGCAAAATACATGTATTTTAGTGAAAATGTTAAAATTTAAGATAATCAAACCATATATTATATTCTGAAAACTTCATGATTAAATGTTTAGATGACTTATAGTAAAAGAATAATCAGAAAAGTCAATAGGAGTTTCCGAGTATAATCAACAAACACATCAGAGAGTGGCTTACAGCAGCGGTCCCCAGTCTTTTTGGCACCAGGAACCGTTTTCATGGAAGTTTCACCTCAGATCATGAGGCATTAGATTCTCATAAGGAGCATGCAACCTAGATCCCCCACATGTGTACTTCACAACAATAGGGTGTGCACTCTTAATGAGAATCAAATGCCGCCACTGATCTGACAGGGCGGAGCTCAGGTGGTAAAGCTCACTCACCTGGTGTTCACCTCCTGCTGTGAGGCTCAGTTCCTAACAGGCCAGGGAATGGTACCAGTCCAAAGCCCAGGGGTTGGGGACCTCTGGTTTAAGGATACTGAATCTTGTATAAGTTATGACAGATCACTATCATCAAAGTCTTATCAGTCACTGCACTCTATATTAATAGGAAGGGATAAAAAACATAGCAGATGGGGAGGGAAAAAAGGAATAGTAGGCTGAGTAATTTGTAGTACACTAAAGCTATGCCACAAGTAGGAAATTCATTCTAGACAACAATTAAGTGGAATTGAAAAAACTAATGAAATATGTTCAGGATTTCTTCTTTTGATAACTGCATTACAGTTATATAAGACAATGTCCTTGCCTTTAGAAATTACATATTGAAGTATGTAGGGATAAAGGTATATTAAGTCTGCAACTTATTCTAAAACAATTAGGAAAAATATAATATGTATACGCAGGCAGAGGGAGAGAACATGAATGATGTGTTAGTGTATATGCAGGCAGAGGGAAAGAATGTGAATGATAAAGCAAGTAAGTTGATCTATTAACATTTGGGGCCAGGTGCAGTGGCTCGTGCCTGTAATCCCAGCACTTTGGGAGGCCAAGGTGGGCAGATCACTTGAGGTCAAGAATTCGAGACCAGCCTAGCCAACATGGCGAAACCCTATCTCTACTAAAAATACAAAATTTAGCTGGGCATGATGGTGTACCTGTAATCCCAGCTACCAGGGATGCTGAGGCAGAAGAATTGCTTGAACCTGGGAGGCAGAGGTTGCTGTGAGCCGAGATCGCACCACTGCACTCCAGCCTGGGAGACAGAGCAAGACTCCATCTCAAAAAAAACAAAACACAAAACAAAACAAAAAATTGGGGAACTTGGGTATACAAGAATTCTTTTGACTGGGCTTACAACATTTCTGTAAGTCTGAAACTATGTCACAAAAAATGTAAACCTAGTACTCATTGTGGGGACGAGTATAAATTATTCTCTCTCAACACTTGAACACAAGGCATGCTAAAAAGAATAGAAACCATGGCAGAAATAAAATGGTATGAATTGAGATACAAAGCCTAGTCGACAATATGATACAAGTATCTTAACTAACACTCATTTCAAAGCACATAAAATAACTCAAATAATACTTCATTTATTAATAATTATTAAACTGTTCATAATGCAACAGAATACATGCTCCAAAAATCTGAGAACAGAGAGCAAATTTTTATAAGAAAGGAAACATAAGAATTTTATCTAAATTCATAATGTGTGGTAACACAGGAGGACACCAAATGACTAACAGTTTCTATTCATCTTAGTGCAAAGAGAAACTGGGTAGTAAGAGGGAGACAAAGAGAGCAAGAGATTTTATCTTCTGATGGAAAATTTCAAATACTACAGAAAAATGTAGACTCACTTCCTACCCCTCCCCATAAATATTATGAATTAAATTCTAACATCATATCATTTTATGCACTAAACTTCAGTTACTATTTCAGAGATATATTTGGAGAAATATAGAAAAAGAGAGCTAATTCTTTGCATTATAAAACAGGACAGCTCTTATGTCAAAATTAAATAAACATACACCAGAAACAAAGCACCAGAATATGCTTTTATGACTCCAGGAGCCTTTTGAACCTTCTTAAATTTCCCTCACTCTGAATATAAAATTAAATTACAGAGAAACAATTTTGAGGATGGTTTCACTTAGATTCAGGAAAGACAGGCTAAAATTTGTAAGTGCTTTGGAGAATTGTACAATGCTGGAGTGAATCAAGATGATACAATTATGTACTGACTAACTTCGGTAAGTAAAAAAGAAACTTTAAAGTTATGATTCCAGATTTAGTCCTATTTTTATTTGATTCTACATCCCAGGAATGTAATATACAATGAAAAAGTAACCTAATTGTGAATATAAAGAACATAACCTCTTCACTATTCACAGCCATTATTCTTATTTTAAAATAAACTAACTGAGGAAGAGAGAAGAGAAAGTTAAAATACAATTTAAAAGTATACTTTTACTGGACACAAAGAGATAAAAAGGAAAAAAATTTAAAAAGATATACAGGCCAAATTATTGGTGCCTTAAGATGTCTGATGTGAGATGAAGTTTGCTGAAAAATACAGCAAATGCCACAGACTCAATTTTACGTCTGCCTGCAGCAATAGGATCTCTCTTTTTTTTTTTGAGACAGAGTCTCACTCTATCACCCAGGCTGGAGTGCAATGGCACAATCTCAGCTCACTCCAACCTCTGCCTCCCGGGTTCAAGTGATTCTCCTGCCTCAGCCTCCCAAGTAGCTGGGATTACAGGCATCCGCCACCACACCCAGCTAATTTTTGTATTTTTAGTAGAGAGGAGGTTTCACTGTGTTGGCCAGGCTGGTCTTGAACTCCTGACCTCATGATCCACCCACCTCAGTCTCCCAAAGTGCTGGGATTACAAGCGTGAGCCACCGTACCCAGCCTAGGATTTCTTTATACACAAACACCACTCCACCTAGCTATAGGGTCAATTTCTATGTTATGGTGATACCTGGAGCTGAAAGGCCTTGTCCCTGAGACTACTGAGTATTTTTTCTCACAAAAGTGACCTCTACAAACACATTAATACTGAGCACAACAACATTAAGATATATTAACATAGCAGCCAAATAATTTAATATATTTCTTTCATTGGAAAGAACTTGAGGACTGTTTGAGGCCAAAACAGGGTTTTCTCCTTACTACTTTAATACAGAAATGTAAAAAAGTTGTTCCATTTCAAACTAGGTTAAACTTCAGCATTGCTCATTATGGAAAACTAGCAATTTGCCTATAGACACATATATTTTCTGATATAAAATGGATTTCCAGTGTTAATATACAATTTACTATCTAATGATATCATAGAACTAGCAGTTTATTTTCAGGAACCTAATGAAGTTTTAATATTATATTCCTAAGGGGTAGCAAACTGCTAAAATAGCTAAAATAAGCACAAATAAATCAAGTGAGTCATCAAAAGTCTTTAAGGAAGTTAATGACCAATCTTAAATAAAGCCCAAATCTTACTGCACCAGCTTTGAAAATTACCAATAACATCACATTGTCCTGACATTAACGACAGATTAGTATATGTAAATTATATCTCAATATGGATGATTTTTTCAAAGTATTAAAAACATGGTTATCATTTAAGGTTCTCTCCATATTTGTATCTGTCAAAATTTGGGAGTCACTTCAAATCCGGAAAGAGCCAGGAAAATGAAACTGTACTTTCTTTGAGGCAAAGCCACAAGGCAGTGAGGATAAGACAAAGTAGATGGATCTGTTTTTGATTAGTCAATACAAGCTTTCACAGCTTGTCACTGCTTTGTTTTCTCGATCGACGTGTGTATACATGGTTGTGTGCGAGTACGTTTGTACAAGTTCTATGCTCTGTACTTAATCTGATGCCATTAAGTCTCATTTGAGCTAGAAATGAAGAACATAATAAAAACCACACAAAGAAAATATACGTGTTATTTTTATTCATTCAACCCTCTAAAACAGCTGTTAAGAAAGCACCAAGCCTTAGGCCTTACCCTGTTCGTTTGGTGATGGTCCCCAATGTCATTGGCTGCTTGATTTGTGCAAGAGGCATCACTACCATCAAGCTGGGGAGAGGAGAGAGCCGAGGGTTGCCGGGGTTGTTGTTGGTAAAATTGTTATAGGAGTCTTGGCTGTTCAGTTTCCCTACAAAGAGAAAAATCAAGAAAAGCATCACCAAGGGAAGTTCCCTATCTCTGATAGGGTTTTCACTGACTCCAGTAATCATTTAAGAAAGGCATCAAAGGTAGAATTGATGCCAAGAGAATTACAATTACGTGGATGAGAAGAAACCAAACTATTCTTGTAGAGCTGGATGGCTCATGCCTGTAATCCCAGCACTTTGGGAGACCAAAGCAGGAGGATAGGTTGAGGCCAAGAGTTCGAGACCAGCCTGGGCAACATAGCAAGACCTCCATCTCTACAAAAAAAAATTAAAAATTAGCTGAGTATGGTGGCACATAGCTGTAATCCTAGCTACTCAAAAGACTGAGGCAAGAGGATTACTTGAGTCCAGGTATTCAAAGTTACAGTGAGCTATGATTGTACTCCTGCACTGCAAGCCCAGGTGGCATAGAGAGACACTGTTTCTAAACAAACAAAAAGAAGTATTCTGGTAACATCAATGTGACTTGATTATAAACATATTTCAGTCTTTGGGAATTTGGGCTGAATTCCTTATCTTTCTAAAGACAGTTAAAGTGGTTTGTTGGCCTTCTTAGGTCCTTACATTCAACACAATCTGCTATTTACCCCCATACCTTGTCAATTTCTAGACAAAAGCCAGATGAGCTTTTGATAGGGATTACATTTAATCTGGAGATCCATTTGGTGAATATTGCCATTTTAACAATATTATATGTCCTAATCCAAGAACTTAGGATGCCTTTCCCTTTACCTAGGTATTCTTAAATTTCTTTCAATGTTGTTTCGTAGTTTTCAGGGTATAAGTTTTGTACTTCTTTGGTTAACATATTACTATTTCATTCTTTTTCATGTAATTTGTAAATGAAATTGTTTTCTTAATTTCATTTTTCAGATTATTCATTGCTAATGTATAGAAATACAGGTAACTTTTGTACATTGATCTTGTGCCCTACAACTTTGCTGAACTCATTTCACGGTTCTAATAATTTCTTCTGGATTCCTGAGGATTTTCTACATACACAATTGCATCATCCTCAAAACAGAGATAGCTTTACTTCTTCCTTTGGCCTAACTGACCTACCTAGAACTTCTACTATAATGTTGATTCAACATGGGAAAAGCAAACTGTGATTTATTTTTAGTTAATTTTGTGTATGTAGTGAGATTTGAGTTTCATTGTGTTCATTCTTTTTTTAATATAGATGTGTAATTGTTCCATCACCATTTGCTAAAAAGATTAACCTCTCTCCTTTAATTGCCTTTCCACATTTGTCAAAAACCAACTGACCATATATGTATGGGTCTATTTCTGGATTGATCTATGTGTTCCATTGATCTGTGTGTATATCCTTTCACCAATACCACATTTTCTGGATTACTACAGTTTTCTAGTGAAAAAAGAATTATTTTTTTCTATAATTCTATATATTTTCTATAATTAAATTTATTAATTCAATTTCTATTAATTGATGGATTTACAGAGAAACTTTATAAAAATTATCTCATTTTCTGTGTTATGGAATAAGTCAGTGCCTGTAATTCAACAATTCTTTCATGCAGAAAACTTCTCGTTCATCTAATATAATTTTATATCACTGCTCTTGACTGTTGATAAAAATTATCAACCCCATTTATGTGCTTAGCAATACATATGGTATTTTAAAAATGATAACTACAGAAAGCACACACATACTTTTTTTTTTACTAATTTGAATTAAGGTGACAAATTTATGTACACAACAAAAGAATGTCCCGAAAAGTCCTAATTAATATCTTATTTCTAAAACACACCCTAAAAAACAATTGCTTTAAAAATAGCATGGATTCAGAATAGAGGGAGAACTACCACACAGTATCTAATGGTAGCCTGAGAGGTAGTGAAAAGTCAAAAGTCCCTTTCTAAAAAATCGTAAGATGACAGTGGCTTCAGAATTAGATAACGGCTTAACCAAATGCTAATTCTTCCTTGGACACAAATCTGTCTTTCTATATTACTCTACAGAATTATCAAGTTAAACTTTGATAAATGTTTCGTTTTGTAAAATATGGGGAAAGATAAGAAATTCATGCAAATAAAATAAATCTTTCTCTATCTCCTCAATTTCTAATTCAGAATACACATTAAAGTTAACAGAAGCAATCTATACCTGTTGCAGGAATAATAAAAGACAGCATTCACAATACATACAAGATGATTTAGGCTACAACAGAGAACCCTGTAGAAAATATGAAGGGAGAAATCCCATTACAATATTATACATGTAGAAGAATATGAGAAAACCTGCTTTATAGTTAAGCCATTCAAAGCAATTTATCATCACACTCTCAAGGCCAATATAGATGTAAATAATTACAAGATTGCTATTAGACAACTATGCTAATATTAATTTGAATTTGAAATCAGACTGCAGCTTTATGTCACAAGCTGCTGAAAATTAATAAAGTGTACATCATATATATTTCACAACTAGTAAACAAATATTTGTTGAGTGCCTTAGCCCATGATAACACTGTAAGGGACTGTTTTGCTTGCTATTGTAAAGTTACAGTCTAACAGGTACAAACAGGAATCATTAAGTGTTAATTGTCTAGAACTAAAGGTAAGTAGATGTGGGAACAGCTTTATTTGGAAAAGGCTCAAGGAAAAGGGCAAATGGGATATGATCTAGATTTTGAAAACTGGACAAAATATGGATAAGGAAGGAGAGAAGCAACATTCTGGGCATGAAGGATAACACGAGGGGAGAACAGCATAAAGAGATGCCATTGTGTGAGGAGTAGTGAGCAATCTCTAACTATTGCAGAAGACAGATAATAGAAAGCAGTGGAAGATAAAATATTTCAGTTTTCGGAGGACCTCTCAATTGAGCCAGAGGAGTAGGAACTTAGGTTAAGTTCTTCAGCAAGGGAAGAGTATAGATGTTGAAATCATTGAATTTGACAGATAAAATGAGTACTCTAGGAAAATGAAGTGATCCACTGAGAAGTTCCAAATCTGTGGTTTAGCTAGGCATGACTTAAAATGTTTCACTGTCTCACCAGGATAAAGGACATCCTCAGAATAGCATACAAAGAACTTCAGACCTAGCCTTCTCTACCTGCTCCTGTGTTTATGCTGTAGAGTCCATTTGAAACCAGCACATCTGACAGAGCAAAGTAAGTTGTGTAGGTTTTACATTCATGTTTATGTTTGTAGGGGTGGTGTCTGTCTTACAATATTAATGGATATGGCTAGCAACTTATAGACACAGCTTTAATGAAACAATAGGTATATTAATAAAATGGTGAATAAAGCCAAGGTCCGGCTAACGCCCTTTTCAGCCTTAGCCCACCTGCACTCAGGTGAATAATAAATAAATAAATCAAATAAAAAATGAAAGAAAAAAGCCAAGGTCCAAGAAGACAAAATCAGAGAAAAAGGTACTAACTCTAATAGTCTTCAATAGGGTTGTTTCAGTAGTGAGGTGGAAAAGTCAGATTGTAAGGAATAAGCAAAGGAACTGCTGATAGAAAAATCAAGGTCACAGATACAGATCCAAGATTTAAAGACTGATACTGAAAAGAAGACATTAACAAAGAAGACATACAGCACCAGGCGAAAGTTTCATTCAGCCTTTGCTCTTCCACTTCACACTTTTGGAGGCTTACTGGTATCAGGCCCTGTTGTAGATTCTGAAGGAGTAAAGTCCAAGGGACTTCAAAGAGTTCATAATATAATGGTACAGAAAGACATATTAACAAAAAATGAAAAATGTGAGAAAAACATGCTAATAATTACATCTGAAAAATGACTCAGGAGCAAAAGGAAGGAGTCACTTCTATTATCATTTTAAAGGACAACTTAAAAAGGGAGAAAAAGTAGACAAATTTTGAGCATAAAGGAAGGAATCTGTATCTTATTTTGCTTTTCTTGTAGAAAATAAAGGAGAGATATATAAATAATATCAGAAGTTAGTAAAATGAAAGCGCTAGCTTAGACAAGAAATCTCAATAGCTGACACAGACATGCAAATAATACACATTAAAGAAATAAATGAAATAAATATACAAAACAGCCTACCAATCCTTTCTTCGCAAACCTATTGTTAAAATCTTTGGTTATAAATGATTTTACACTATTTATTCTGTATTAGATTTTCTTTGAAAATTCAGCTAGAATCTAACAAACCTCCAGATTTGTCCTCCACAATACTGGAGACTCCACCAAGCTGTCTGGACTCCTGAGGACAGTGTCTTACTAGTCATTAACAGCTAATAACTCAATAAATGTTTGCTGAATGAATGAAGGAAATATATTTATTTCCATATCCAGGAGGCAGAGAAAAATACAGCTCTATGATCTATAGAAAAAATAATTCTGGAGGGGACTCAGTACTTCAGAAGGTTGCCAGATGACTGGAGTCTGCGGCTTTCAGTATTCTGCTCAGTCTCATGTTCACTGGCCCAGGAGGTCAGACATGATAACTTTAAAAATAGATCTTTAGACATTTCCATGTGGTTATATCAAGCCTACATTTTCGAGCCAGAATTCTTCATTAAAGAAGTTTAGCAGGAAGAAAACTGTAGTGTTTGCCTTGGACCTACATGAAGTCTGTTGCTATTCTTTTTCTTTGCTCCACTTCTCAGAAATACGTAAGATACAAATAATATTTCTGAGATCTATGAAGAGGTATCACCTTCATTAACCTTTCTTTACTATACTCTTCTATTTTTTCCTTTATTGTAAGAGTACAGTGAAAAAGAACAGAGATTATTTAATTGCAGTTCTGGTAGGGGACTGCATGAAGTCTTGAGATACATAAAATATTTCACACACCATTATACTTTCAAATTCCAGCTAAGACGAGACCTGTAAGTGACAAATGCCATGAGAATGAATATTCTCACAGTATTTCTGGCACAAGCAGACAGAGGAAGTCCCAAAAATCTCATGAGAAAATAAGCTCATCTAAGACTCTCATCCCAGTTTTTTTGGGCTTACTCTATATAGATAAACTTGCATAAGCCTCAGGCTTTTGGGTCTTTATCCAAATCCACTAGAGCTTTGATCCTTTAGAGGTTTACCAGTCCCCACAATAGATGGAGTTCTCTTGGGGGGGAAGAAATTCCAAGTTCCTATAAAATGGCTTCTCAGTAAGTTAAAGCAGGAATTCTATTTAGGAATACAAAATTATTTTAAAATCTGAATTTTTAAAACATCCCTTGATGTTTAAAGCTAAAATGTCTTGTTTTTGTTCTGCTTTCAGTTTTTGTTTACTCCTATTATTGTTTTTAATGTTATAATACAAAGCCATTAAACCAGTTATGGCTGGGGTTCAACCACTGACTTTCTGTGTTCACCTTCTAAAAGTCTGCAATTTTTAAAAAAGGAATTATGAAAACAACTTCTTGTGCTTTTTTTTTTCCTATTATCTTTTGGATAAAGGATATCTACAGGTAATTTGTACTTTAGGGGACACAAACTCTCAATCTTCATACTAACACATAGTTCCACTGTCTGCATATATGAGAATGACATGGTGTGATCTGTTTACTAAAAGTTTTGCTAACTTCAAAATGCCACCTTACTTATGCTTTGTCCTAAATTATGTTTTCTCAGACATTTTATACTATAAAAACACAGAGGAAAAATGGATTAAGTTGAGGATGAAAGTGAACAGAGAAAATAACAATGGGCTTTGTTGCTGTGCTGGAGGAACAGCTTGTCAGGTCAGCTTTGCAGAGAGGCGTATTCCCAAACCAGCCATCATTAACGGACTCACTTCCACAGGAAAAAAAAAAAGACAGAGTCTGAAAACTCCGGACAAAAGAAATCCCTGCAGACAAAGTAAAAACAAATTAAAAGACCCATTATAAAATACAGATGCTACAAGGAAAATAAACTTTTTAAGATTTACTGGGCTTTGACAAACTTGGACATTTGTGGAAAAGACATCAGCAGCAACTCCCAGGTAATGCGGCTGCAAAGTTAGACTCCTTTCTGTTTTATCTTTACCCTCTGTGCAGAAGCTGCCAGGTTGGTATTCTTAGCTTCTGAATGCAGTGATGTGAGAACATGTGAATGTGGCAAACTGCCAACTACAAGAAATCTCTGAAGCTAGCAAAACTGAAATTGTTGAACGTTTCAGACTATGTTAAATATTAAAGTTACTATCAGTGTATCTGTGTGTACACATGTATAGCTGTATTTCTTCTTAAATGCAAATAAGAGGGGAAATAAAGAATGGATGCATATACATCCTTTCTACCTTAAAAAAATTTCCATATCTTAATATAAAATCAGTTAAAATAACATTAAAGAATCAAATGTTAATAGTTGTAGATCACAAAGTACCTTAAAAGAGTGTCATACCAGGTAGGTAGAGAAATTTTTGTTATAGATTTCTAAAAGTTATTGTTAATGGAGGACAAAGGAAGATTCTTTAGGAACAGAAAGTATGAGAAACTAAGACCTACAATGGAATAAAATGGGTCAAGTGAAATATTTAGAGGATAAAAAGAGTGCTGTCCTTTTGCTGTCATTAGAGATATGAGGTAAACAGGTATAATGGCAAAGCTTCATTTGCAAAAAGAGTAAATGACACTAAGCAATGGTGCCCTATGAAAGAGCAGTGTTATTAGGAGGTCCACATATCATCTCACTTATTCTTATCACAGACACAGACCTTGCCCACTTTAGGCACTCCACTTTTCTGAAAGTTTACAATAGACACCTTCCTATAACTCAGTACTCTAGACTCCTACGATTGTATTAAATTCTGTTCTCATCACCTCTCCATACACTTATCCACAAGATCCACTATTGTTCCAGGATATAAGCTCCTCAGTTAGTGTCTCTGGTCTCCTATTTTGAACTCCTGCATTTTGAAATTGGATTACTGAGCCACACTGAAGCCCAATGTCATGTGACTCTGGCACTCCTCAGAAGACAAATCTATAGAAACAGCCCTATTCCCAAGTATCTCCTTTACTTTTGCCCTCTTTGCAACACTTTACCTATTCTAAGACATCATGTAAATGTTCTATTCCCTGTATCATATTTTTCAAAAATAAAAAATAGATGAGTTCTATAGGGCTTTTTTTGGTAAACTTTTGTTTTCTACAGAAGAGTAAAGCTTTTGGTCTGTTTTTAATATTCTGCTATGAAATTGACAGGGATAGAAATCTAAAATATACCGAACAGTTTAAGTTAATTCTGTAGCTGAAAATCTCTAACTTCTCGACTCTGTCAAAGAATATAATGGTAGCTTGTTTTGAAATAGTCACTAGAAATCTGGGCTCTGAAAAGTTAAAAACACTGCTTAGTTCTTGCTTGCCATCCAATTTAACATTAAAGCTTTTTCAATCAAACTCTCAATAATTATTTAATAAAAAATACCCTATGTAAATGGGACTTTCCTGCAGGTGGGTTGTTTTTGGTTGGGATGGGAGTGTGTGTTCTCTCTCTCTCTCTCTTTTCCCGTTTCCTAGATGAGAATGTCAAGTTTCCCAGCTGCAATTCCAGGACTTTCACCCTCCTTTATGACCTTTTCTCAGGCATGTTCCAGTATAATCTGTAATCTACTCAAGTTGGAAAAGGAAACAGCAGCACCCTGGTGAGAAACAGTGCCTTCTGACCCACATACCAAACTGGGCGGAAGCAATGCTTGTTCACAGGAGCCAAGGAGAGTGGAACACACAACTAAAAGAAAATGAATTTTAGTGTGTCAACACACACACAGACACACACACACACACACACATATTTAAAGATGATAAACACAATAAACAGTTTAAGTGACAATTAAAGACAGAAAATGCTCAAGGACAGTCCTGTCTGGGCACTGATTTATTTTGCCTATAACTTTTTTTTTGAAGCAATAGTTGCTGAAGTAAAAACTGCAATTTTTGATGCATTTCAAGCAAAACACTTGTTCCTTTTTTCAAGTAAAAAGTTATGTCACCATAGACATTACTGTAAGTACTTTGAGAAAGGGTGGGAAGGGAGGAAGATAAGAGGAATCTCCCACAAAATGGACTCAAAAACAAGAATCCAATCTTTTTTTCTTTTTTTTACAGGATGGGGATTGAGATTATTAATGATATTGTCATCACCTCTCCCCACTACATACAAAGTAGCCTGCATGGAGCTTTGCCTAGGACTTATTAAATGTCACTAGAATTAAAAACGTACTTTCAGGAGAATTGAAACTGTATATACCTATGTACGATACTCCAATAAATAATTAGCTAGGTAGTTTTCCTTTTCTATTGTGACTCCATTATCACCTGTTAATTATTATCTGAATATGCCTGCTACTATAACATACACATTTGAGTATTTTTCTTTTCTTAAAGCTAAAGCAAACCCAATAAATTTAGAAGTTTGATGCCTAAAAATTAAAAGTCATAAAGAAATAATCACTGTTGCTAGAATTCTAAGTAGAGCAAGTATAGTCAACATTACTCCTAAAAAGTACCAAGGTGGGCCTAGAACAAGGAGTATCAAAAACTTAGGGGGCAAAAATTAGTCTAGAAAAGGAGATGAAATTAACAAGTCAGAAACAATGTTTATAAAATACAAGAACATAAAGGGAAAAATAATAGAACTAGCTGTGAGGAATTCTACTGAAATATTAAAAAATCTGTCTGAAAAGTTTCGTACAATTAAGTCTCAATCACATAGTCAACCCAAACTTATAAGTTAAATGAACAAAATCTCCTCCCTCAAAATGGTTAGTTCATTATTTATTATTCTTAGAGCACTCCAAGATTTTGGAATGAAGGAAATGCATTAAGAATTGGTGCTCTTAATATTTAAGAAGTTGTTGCAATTTTTAATGTAAGTATTAAGATTATAGTTTGACACTCTTTTCAACAATGAAAAATCAAACAAAACAGTAAAAAGACTATAATACGAGAGGGAAGATAAAGTTTTCATATGTATAAATAAAAATAAAAGAAATAGATCTTTGACCTTAAGCCTCAACCTGTTTCTAAATGTATCATATTAAAGCACCCTCAAAATTTCCCACTAGGGAAAATTTCCCCTAATTTTGAGGGTGCTTTAATAGAAATAGAGCCGGAAAATATCCTTATATTTCCCACTCGGGAGTGGGAAATTTTGACGGTGCTTTAATATGATACACTTCGAAATAGCTCAAATATAGTACTAAAACTAAGTGCCTAGAAGTGAGGAGTTTTAACCTAATGAAAAATGCCCACAATTAAAACTCCATCACCTAATATCCCTTAGAACAAGTCTGAGTTGAAATGTGCTCCCCAAAGTATAACTCCTCATTAAATTATTTCTTGAAAATACTCTGTACTCAACTCTCCCATCTTAATCTCACAATGAATTTTGTATATGAACACAGTAAATAGAAATGCTTTACTGTAGACAGAAAAAATATAGAATCCTATCTTCTCGTCTCAACAAATGTAACTTTATTACTTAAACTGCTAAACATATAAGATGTAGAAGTATCAGAACTTGGTTCTGAGATAAACACTTTGTAATAAGACGAAATATAGAATTGCAAGATTTAAAGTATATTTTCTTAGATCTGGAGAGCTCAAAACTATCGAATTTTACATTTGCAGAACTTATCTTTATATACTTTGTCACCTGTACATTGAAGAAAGTACACTTAAGGAACACTTTAATATAAAATCAAAGCATTTTCTCCTGAATAAAAAAGTACAGCCATAAATTTAAGTAACTTTCCTAACAATCAAAATGATGTAAACTGAAATAGCAAAGACTCTTTTCTCCCCCACAGTCCCCTATTCTCCCGCCCCATCCTACGGAAGCCTTCCTTCTTTTTACCCATGACTGTTAAGGATATTTTCTGGCTCTATTTCAGCATCATGACTCAGGTCATGAGAAGTGTCAAAGATGCATTTCCTTCAGATGGGAAAGTGCAACAGATTATAACAACCATGCAAAGATGGGAGTACAGTGCAAAAGGGCCAAATCAGCATTTTTGACAACAGGGCAGATAAAACCTTTCTATTCACATATACTTTATTTCCAGTTTTAAAACATTTAAATATCTATCAAAATATGCTTACATATTTTAATCAAGATGAAAACAGGAAACCAATATACAATTTAGCTGCTTAAACTATCAACAATTTGTGGAACAGTTTCCCAAAAAAAGAAAAGAAAAAAAGAAAGAAAAATCAAACTAAGCACACCACACGAATACTAACAAATAGATCAATCCCTTCTCTTCTAAATTTACTTTTCCAAATGTATGCCTATGATTTACCTATGTATGTATAACCTACTTTTATAAAAGATCCTTGACAGTAAGAACCACAAAGAGGAGTGATACCATGACCATCCCCCACTTGAGAAATAATGACTCTTCTTTCCCTGTAATTCCCTGTCAAGCTGAAACACTTCTTAATCAGCTGGAGCACTGCCGGAAAACTATATTCATTTATCAGTACTGTCATGCTGCATCTTCCCTCATCTACGGTTTTATCAAATACAGACACATTTCAATCTGTTCCAAAACTAGACCAGAGTGAAATATTATTGAACATTAATTAAGCCTTCCTTACTAGTGATGGCTCTTAACACAGGAAATGGAATGCTCTATTTCTTCTGAAGCCAACAACAACAGTGCCCATGTTAATTCCACCTTGGTCCATTCTGAAATAGTAATTTCCCTCTTGTGCCTCATTCTAGTTTCAATATTCTCACCTGCAAAAACACATCATCCAACGTTAATAACTCTTTCAATGAACCTTAAATCCTTTTCCTTTTCTCATCCTCCTCAAATTCAAAGTATCATTTACCTTATCATGGTAAGAACCATCATAATTTCTATCTCTATGCATAATCCTGGTATAGCCCTGATCCTAGTCTTGTTATCCTTTTGTAGTTTACAACTATCAACTAGCAGATTTCTAGTTCCTGCTCAGATTTTAACCTCAAGATTATTCTTGTCTGATATTCTCTAGTCTGATAATTTCCTAATCTGTTCATTTGGGTCAATCATTTAGACTCTAGCTATTATACACCCTAAGATGCCTACTCATCATTCTCTTCTCCCTCTCCAATTTTTCTCCAAATTTTTAAAAAAAGATTTCAAGTCTTCCTTTTGATAAGTACATAAGGAAATGAACTATGTTCATTTGTTGTTCTACCTATTTGCACGTCTATATTTGGATAAGTAGTTTTTACATTTATTCACTTTAGCAACTAAAAATTTCATCTCCAGATTTCCATAGAAATATTTTTATTTCAGTGAAACCAGACCAGAATTTCTTACTTAACTGTCCTCTTAACTAGGGAAGTTTGCAATCATACTTCTTAACTAGGGAAATTTGCAATCATATGCAAATAGGTTCTCCAAATTCTCTTTTTGTTATTCTAATCAGTAGACAAAAATAATGTAACTCCTTCAATTTCTTGAAAACTAACTTCTAAGTTTATTGCCAGAAATTCTTCATTATCCCAACCCCACCCTGAAGAGAGGATAGAAGGATTTCTTTGTGGGGGAGACTGAAGAGTGTATGTGAAAAGACTTACGGATAGTGACTATTTGAGGTATCATAAAATGGCAAATCCTACCTGATATATCACTGATACCTATAAGGTGGTATGCCCTTCCCACATTCAAAAGCTTCTAATCAGTTCCTTAGTATTGATTTGTTGATTAGCTGAATAAAAATGAAATAATAAAATAAAAATAAATTATTAAATAATAAAATTTAAAAATAAAATAAAAATGATCAGCCAATGATCCATCAAGGATTCCCAGTCACTGAAGTCAGTGTTTGGTTCAATCAATTGGATGAACTCTAGGCCTCAGTATTTTTCATATCTACCCAGCTTAAGTATAATGTACAGTCAAGGGTTGAAAATCACTGCTCCAGACGGCTTGGTGGGTCACACCTGTAATCCCCAGCAATTTGGGAGGCCGAAGTGGGCAGACTGCTTGAGCCCAGGAGATCAAGACCAGACTGGGTAACAAGGCAAAATCCTGTCTCTACTTAAAGAGAGAATGGAAAGGAAGAAAGAAAGTAGGAAAAGAAAAAAAAAATTGCTGCTCCAACATTAAAGATAAAGAACAAAACAAAAATAATTGAAAAAGGAACTCAGAGGAAATGGAGATAATAAAAGAAGCACAAAAAAGCTTCAAAATTTATATCTCTTAAAGAGATAAAAATATTACACATATAAATAAGAAAAGGGTGTGATAATAAAAAGAAACGTTCAAAGAAAAGCATATTAAAAAGAGGTTGTAGAAATAAAAATGCAACAAGAACAACAGAAGATTTGTTGGGGATATTCTCATAAAGTTAAAAAAAAAATAGAAAATAGACAAGACAGTTAAGGGCTCAATGTAGGAGACACATTATTCAAGTAATAGGATTTCCAGGAAAGGGCCAAAAAAAAAAAAAAAACTAGCTGAGAAAAAAACTAAAGAGTTGAAAGAAGAAGCCTCTGGGGAATGACACCTGGGAGTGAGGAGGATAGGCCAAAATGTGCCTTCTTTCATTATAAAATTATATTTTTGACTTTTATAATAAATGCACATATTTCTTTGATCAAAAATAAAAATCATATTTAAAGGTAAACAACAACAGTAAGTGTCCAACCAATGTTAACAGAAAAGAGAAAACTATTAGCCCTTATAATACCTCAGTTCCTCAAAAACGAAGTTTAATCATTCTGACATCGTATACAGATTACAAGTCCTCGAATAGCAACACATAGAGAATTTAAAAAAAAATTTTTTTAGCATAATGACCCCATGTACTCAAATGATATAACTAAAATATTTACCTCTATTCAATCACTGGCATTCACTGAGAGGAACTGGGTATCTACATGTAGTACTCAGAAAGGACATTAATTGATAGTAATATACTTCCAAAGTCTAATTCTCTAAGAAGACGTTGAAGAATAAATCACAGAAAACATAATAAAAAGGAAGAGAGGCTATTGAAGATCTGATAAGACATTAACATCCCTAGTACCTCAGGTTCATGCCAGGGTTGCCTTGATTACAATTAGAAAAGTTGAGAAAACATTGCCCTCTAGAGGCATGTGTCATTAACCATTTTAAAAATAAAACCATTTTGAAATCTGGAGTTTATGATTTGCTAATGTAAAAAATACATAGAAAAGTAAAAATATTGCCACAAGCAGTAAAAAGAAAAGAAGAAATTTTGGGTTAGCGTCAAGGAATAACTACATTATCTGGCATTTATTTAAAGGCAAACTTACAGAGAAAAGAAATGTGTTATATTCAAAATGAAATACACAAAAAGATAAAATATCTAAATAGAGTTTATTTAGGTTTCAAATATTTTAAAATTAATTTTCGTAGCACTAAATTTTAAAGTATAATTTATAGGCAACTAAATATCAGGTTTCCTTTAAAAGATATCCCACAGGCAATTTTATTTTCCTCAAAAACTATGCTATCTATACCTTTCTCTCAATTTTACTGAGAACCTAAAATTTCTCTTAAAAATAATTAGGAACAACAACTGTACAATCTTCATTTAATAGTTTCTTCCATTAATGATTCTTAAAATGAAAGCATCTTGTTTTCAGGAAGGTATTATGAGGTCAATCTTTTTTATCCACTTTCCCTAACAAACTCATCTGCACTGTCTTGAGAAAATAGTAAATGTCAAAACTAGCATAGCGTTATAGCAACATTTTTTTAAAAGATGATAGAAGAACTTGAGAAAATAAAGTCACCACGAAAACTTAAAATTTGAAAACAACAAATGAGAAACAAAACTGCATTTGAGCTAAAACAATAAAGTACACATAATCAATAAAGACCCAGGTACTAAACCAAGATATCGTCCCATAAGATTTTTCTCCATTTAACATGTTTATACTATTTATATACTCTATGTCACATGAGGCATAAAATTTAAAACAGAGCTACAGTGCACATGATTGATTTTTCTTGGCAAAAATTAAAACATACACATGGAAACTTCAATCCACAAGTTAATAGTGATATGGAAAGAGAAGTCAAGAAACATCACTTTATCATTGATACTCTTAAGTAGGTGAAACTATATAAGGCTGAAATGTGCGGTTGTTTTGTATTTACAATTGTGATGTGGTCTATATCAAGAAAACTACTGATCAACAAAAGTTAAAATTACAATAAACCATCAAATGAAAGCTATAAACAGAGTCTCTGAGTGGTAAAAAGAATGCCTCATACAGATGCTTAAAAGAAAAGTGATACTTCCAGTTTTGTAAAAGCACTTTACTGAAATATGGAGGCTCCAAGTCCAAGAAATGAGAGGCTTTGTGCAAAGGTCTCTGAGTCTCATCAACTACTTCCATTTAGACAAAGCAGAATATAGAATTCAGATGCCAAAAGCTGTGACTCAAAGATGACTCCTCCACTGAGGATGAACAAGTTAATAGGAAAGCAGACGCTTCCAGGAATTCCAGAGAACTGAAGAAGTGAATCCAAGATCTGTTTATTAGCTCAATAGGAATTGCAGGAAGAAAACAAATTCCTTAAAAGTCCCATGACACAACGAACTCTATATTTTTGAATCTAAAATTGAAAACTTAATTTGCACAATAAAGAAACGGCAAAGCCTCAAGAATAGGTGTACTGATTTATAAAACCATATTTCCTGATGTATACCATTAAAATGAGCAAAAGCCAATTAAAATGATAAAACTACCATCACTTTTGGTTTTACATTGGTGTCTCCCCTTCATTTCAGAAACAATGTAGCAACTCAACTTATGAATATTGAGGCCAGGATTGTTCTAAAAGCTTTAAAGAATAAGTTAACAATTACTATATTTAATTTACATATTATTTAGTGAATTACTCATTTATCCTGTTTTCTGGATAAGAGGTACTGTACCAAAAATATAAAAAATTAATCATTTCTATAGACTCTCACATTAACAGTAGTATCAATAATGATACTAATGAAAGCAGCTACAATAATCCTCTACTGATATGTGCCAAACACTATTTAAAGTGCTCTGATTCTCATGGTTACTCTATACGATTGGTAATATTATTACTCCAATTTTACAGAAAGAAAAGTGAGGTACAAATAGAATAAATAATTTGTCTAAGGTTACAGAGTTAGGAAATCATGGAAGATAGATTCTACCACTAGGGAGTCTGATTCCAGGGCCTCCAATTTCCTCACCAAGGAAGCTTTAACTTAGTAATCAGTAGCATCAAAAATAACAAGTAGACTCAAAATAATAAGAGCCATCTATAACAAACCCATAGCCAACATCATAAGGACAGAGAACTCTGAAATAAAGTTGCACTCCTACAACCACTTGATAATCTTCAACAATATTGATAAAAATTAACAATGTGGAAAGGATATAACTATTCAATAAATGTTGTGGAGAAACTGGCTAACTATATACATGCAGAAGAATTAAACTGGACCCCTACCTCTCACCACATACAAAAATTAACGCAAGATGGATTAAAGACTTAAATGTAAGACCTGAAACTATAAAAATTCTAGAAGAAAACACAAGAAAAACTCTTCTGGACACTGGCTTGGCCAAAGAATTTATTACTAAGTCCTTAAAAGCAAATGCAACAAAAACAAAAATTGACAATTGGGACCTAATTAAACTAAAGAGCTTCTAGCAACAGAGTAAACAGATAATCTACAGAATGGGAAAAAATACTACAAACTATGTATCTGAACAAAGGAATAACATCCAGAATCTATAAGAAACTTAAATCAACAAAAAAACCCCAAATGACCCCATTAAAAATGGGCAAACAACATGAACAGACACTTCTCAAAAGAAGACATACTAAGTCGCCAATAAACATATTAAAATGCTTATCACTAATCATCAGAGAGATGCAAATCAAAACTACAATGAGGTACTATCTCACACCAATCAGAATGGCTATTGGTAAAAAGTCAAAAAACAACAGATGTTGGTGAGGCTGCGGAGAAAATGGAATACTTATATACTGTTGTTGGGAATGTAAACTAGTTCAGTCCCTGAGGAAAGCAATTTTGAGATGCCACAGAGAACTAAAAATAGAATTACCATTTGACTCAGCAATCCTACTACTGGGTATATACCCAAAAGAAAATAAATCATTCTAACAGAAAAACACATGCACTTATATGTTCATCACAGTTCTATTCACAATAGGAAAGACATGCAATCAACCAAGGTGCCCATCAATGGTGGATTTAATATTTAAAATGTGGTACATATGTACCATGGAATACTATGCAGTCATAAAAAATAATAAAATCATGTCCTGTGCAGCAAAATAGATGCTACTGGAGGTTATTATCCTAAGTGAATTAACATAGAAACAGAAAACCAAGTATAACATGTCTCACTTATAAGTGGGAGCTAAACATTGGGTGCATACAGACACAAAGATGGGAACAACAGACACTAGGGATTCAAAAGTGGGGGAGGAAAAGGTGGAGAGGGGAGGTTGAAAAACTACCTATTGGGTACTATGTTCACTATTTGAGTGATGGAATCAGTAGAAGCCCAAACCTCAGTATCATGCAATACACCCATATAACAAACCTGTATATGTACTCCCTTATCTAAAACTAAAATAATAATGATGACAGGTAGAAAGTAGAAAACTATCAGTACAGATAAAGAGTATACAGAAGGATCAAATATATGAAGTTCAATCTATTTTTACAGGGAGAAAGTATATCACAAGCTGGGCTTGAAAGATGGGGTTTGAATGTATGCCTGAAGAAGTAGGGAGAAAGTAACTGAGGTGAAGAAACATGGTATTGAAGTTGGAAAGCAAAGACATATAATTAAATTTACTTAGGGCACAAATAACAGTGGTAGATACGCTTTATTTATTCAATGAAAATTTACTAACTGGTGAAAGGAATGCCTGTTCTCCAAGAGGACTTTTTCCTACCTTTGCCTTTCTCCTTAAAGCTCCAATACCTGCACCCATCCTCACTACCCATTTCCCTATGAAAAGAGAAAGCAACATCCTCTGTCCCCCTCTAATTTTCCTCATTTTCCTGCTTTCCCTTACATCAATGCTCCCTCAAAGACTTGTCAACACTGGCCTCTCTTCCTATTCTTATTAAAATCCACTGGATTTTAATAAGGCACCTACCATCCCACCAAAAGGGTTCTTACCAAAGACAGACATTTTTTTTTTTTTTTTGTAAAGAAATAGAGATTTATTGTCTTTTTTTTTTTTTTTATTGTATTTTAGGTTTGGGGGTACATGTGAAGAACATGGAAGATTGTTGCATAGGTACACACATGGCAGTGTGATTTGCTGCCTTCCCTCCCCCATCACCTATATCTGGCATTTCTCCCCATGCTATCCCTCCCCAACTCCCCACTCCCCACTATCCCTCCCTCTTTCCCCCGACAGACCCCAGTGTGTGATACTCCCCCTCCCTGTGTCCATGTGTTCCCATTGTTAGACACCCCCCTATAAGTAGAACATGAGGTGTTTGATTTTCTGTTCTTAAAGACAGACATTTTTTACATGAGGGGGTTCCCAACTCCCCAGGTGATGGACTGGTACTGTTCTGTGGCCTGTAAGGAGCCAGGCTGCACAGCAGGAGGTGAGTGGTTGGCAAGCGAGCATTAGGGCCTGAGCTCCCCCTCCTGTCAGATCAGCAGCAGCATTAGATTCTCATCGGAGACACGAACCCTATTGTGAACTGCACATGCAAGGATCTAGGCTGCACACTCATGAGAATCCAACTAATAGCTGGTGATCTCAAATGGAAAGGTTTCATCCTGAAACTTCCCACCCCTCCCCCACACTGGCTCATGGAAAAACTCTTCCACAAAACTGATCCTTGGTGCCAAAAAGGTTGGGGACCACAGTTCTGTTACTAATTTTAATGGTCTTCTGTCTTTTCTCGGATCAAACGGTAGAACTCAACACATTAATCATTCCTTTCTCTCTAAAAAAAATTAATTGACTTGGCCGCTAGGACTTTTCATAGTTTTCCTTTGTATGTCACTGGCTACTTAATGTCAGAGGGCCCCAGGGCTCAGTCCTGGGATATCTCTTTATAAACTCACTCACCTACAAGGTGATCCCATCCCATTTTTGTTTCAGCTATCTATGTGTTGCAAACATTTATCACTATATAAATGACTGATTTTCACCGACCTCCAGACTCACAGAACCAACTACCTACTTCACATCAGTAGGAGGTCAAAGAGACATTTTACTAAACTTAACATGTCCAAAACTCCTGATCCTGTCACCATGCCAAAACCTGCTTCATCCACAGCATTCCTCATTTCAATTGACAGCAACCCTATCATTCTAGATGTTTAGGCTCAAAGTTTTACTAGTCATCTTGACTCATCTCTTCTTTCAGACTTGACATAAACTTACCAGAAATTCTGATGGCCATACCATAAAAAACATATCAAGAATCTAATGACTTCTAACAATCTTCACTATAAACAACTTACTCCAAACCTCATCTTTTCTTGCGTGAATTTTTGCAATACTCTCCTAACTGGTCTCAACTAAGTTTCCACCCATGTCCACATACAGACTGTGTGTTCTTAATACAACCTCCACTCTAGTCCTGCCAAAACACAGTATTATCATGTCACTCTTATTCTCAACGCCCTCCAGAGTCTCCTCATCTCACGCTGAGTGAAAGGCCGACAATAATCTGCCCATATTACCTCTCTGATATCATCACCTATTATATACTTTAAACAGTGTGCTTTCAGCCACACTGGCCTCATCATTCCTTGAACATTCCAGGCACACTCTCACTTCAGGATTTTACACTGGCTGTTCTACATGAATTTCTTAGTTCTATCAGATCTTTGCTCAAATGTTATCTCAGTGAGGCCTATGGGAAGCATACTAATTTCAAATCACAATCCTCCCTAGGCATTCCCTAGTTCACTTCCCTCATTTTTCTCAGTAGCTCCATGGGAACAAGGACATCCTTCTCTTTTGTTCAATGCTATATTCCTATAACACAGAACAGTGCCTGGACACAATAAACACTAATTAATGTTGACTAATGTTGTTGATCAAATGATGTCTTAGAGATATTAATTTTTTAAGTTGTTACTATGAATAAAAAGCTCTTCATTCTAACAAGTAATTATTTAAATCTAATTTTTTTCTTTTTAGAACAACTTCTAAAGATGTTTTAAAACTCTGGTTTAAAGCCTTAGAATCTGTTAGGTGTGGTGGTTCACACCTGTAATCCCAGCATGCTGGGAGGCTGAGGCAGGTGGATCACTTGAGGTCAGGAGTTTGAGACCAGCCTGGCCAACATGGCGAAACCCAGTCTCTACTAAAGATACAAAAATTAGGCTGGGCGCAGTGGCTCATGCCTGTAATCCTAGCACTTTGGGAGGCTGAGGCAGGTGGATCACTTGAGATCAGGAGTTTGAGACCAACCTGGCCGACACGGCGAAACCCAGTCTCTACTAAAAAATACAAAAATTAGGCCGGGTGCAGTGGCTCCTGTCTGTAATCCCAGCACTTTGGGAGGCCAAGGTGGGCAGATCACTTGAGCTCAGGAGTCCAAGAGCAGCCTGGTCAACACAGTGAAACTCCATCTCTACTAAATATACAAAAATTAGCCAGGCATGGTGGCATGTACCTGTAATACCAGCTACTCAGGAGACTGAGGGGGAGGATCACTCGAACCCAGGAGACAGAGAATGCAGTGAGCCAAGATGGCGCCACTGCACTCCAGCCTGGGTGACAGAGCAAGACTCCATCTCAAAAAAAAAAAAAAGAAAAAAAGAAACAAATCAGCCATACCTGTAATCCCAGCTACTCAGAAGGCTGAAGCAAGAGAATCGCTTGAACCCAGGAGGCAGAGAATGTAGTGAGCCAAGATGGCGCCACTGCACTCCAGCCTGGGTAACAGAGCAAGACTCCATCTTAAATAAATAAAGCCTTAGAATCTATGTCAATTGCCAACATATAAACACAAGCAACAAAAAGACTTTGTGCTCATGGAGGGTCAATCTAATAGGAAGCCCGAGACATGTCAATGAATAACTTGCATATTATAATATGATAAAAGTTATGCAGAGCATACCAATACCAAGGTTGACTGAGATGATACAAATCAAAAGAAGGCTTAAGAGAGGCAGTACTATTTTAGCTTGCTTAGTAGGCATTCAAAGAGGCAATAATAATGTCAAATAGAGAAGAGCCACAAATAGTAAAGTTATCAAAAAATAAATACATGTGGCATATTCAGGGAAGGATACAGAAATCTAGGCATGGTTTAGACAAGCTGGAAATAAGATAGGACATTTTCCAGCCTTCTAGGAGTATGGTGAGACACAAAGATCTTAAGCAGAAAACTGGCAGATCATATTTATGGTTAACAAAGGAAGTGCTTGTGATAGTAAAAAAAAAAAAAAAAGTTAGAGATTACTGATATAGATGAGGGGAAGAAAATAATGATCAGAGATTCTTAACCATTTTTGTATCAAAGACTATTTGGACAGTCTGGGGAAGCCTGAGGAACGTTTCTCAGAATAAATACTTACAAAGCATGGAAAAAAGACATATAATTACAAAAGAAAATGAACTATATTGAAGTACAGCTATCAATATGTTAAAAATAAAGTGCTACAGTAATGTATGTAATCAATTAATACTAAAATATTATAAAATAATTTCAAAGTAGTGATGAGTGAAAACAATATTTAAAATATATTCAATAATGCAAGACATTTCAAAATATATATTTCATATATAAAGTGATATGCATATATCTGCATTTTCTATTGTATCACAAGCACTGTTAATATTATTTTCAAGTGTTTTCTATGTTCATAATAAAAAGGAAATGCTTACTTTTGGTTAAAGGACAGTGAATATAAAGATGTAAATTTTTTCCTATCCTGTTCATGGATCACAAGTTAAGAACTCCTCTCCTTGCCTCCTGGCTTCTTAAAAAAAAAAAAAAAAAAAAAAACCTCCTCAACTAGACTAAGTGAATGTCCATGCAACAAGATAGGAAATGGAAGAGATATTTATAAAGAATATATTTCAAATAAATAAACATCCTCTGGAGAGTTAAAAAAAGATTGGCAAATAGATAAAATAATCCTAACCTAAACTGGATTGGCTCCAAAGAGTAAAAAAGGAAATACCCCTGTATCAACTGTTATTTAACAGTTTCCTTTACTTGGCTAAAAAAGAGCACAGACAAACAACGGTGATACCGCCAAAACGTGATTCATTTTCAAGATGAATCCCTCCCTGTTCAATGGTTTACACTGTTTTTGACCAGCATCAGAGTGTTTACCCACACAAACTGTAAATATATCATTTTTAGAACTAACCAACAACAATACCCATTTTGTTATGACATGTAAGATACAAAAAAAATGAAGAAAAAGGACCATCGCTCTAATGTCTATGCTTCAAAAATGAGAAAAACTACACAGAGTAATAGAGGGAAATTCTTGGAAATACAATTTTAACACATGTTTATTTATCAGGAGGAATAGGCTGCCTGAAATTCCTTGCTTTCAAAAAGAAATCTTAGGTACAGCAGCATTGTCAAACAGTGTGGATTCTCCTCTCTGATATTTCTGCAAAAAACATGAGGAGAGACATGAAAGCAACAAAGCTGAGAGAAAACAGTATACTTTGACTTGGAAATCTAGTATTACTCTTTAATTACTGTCCTTTTACAAATGACAAAATCCTCCCATTAATTGGCACTTGCAACCTTCAACAAAAATATATTAACAAATATTTGTTCATAGTCATTTAGTACTCTGCCTTTCCCATGGAATAGAAGATATACGAGGGTAAGAATGACCATAATCTTTTGTGCACATGATGCTCAAAGCCCAGCACAAAACCTCTTACGTGGTCTGCTGAATAAAGAAGCAAGAATAAGAACAATAAAGAAGCTCAAGGGAATATTTTCTGAAGTCATATAAATGTAGGGACCACAAATACTTCTTTATTTTACTAATACATCTGTGGTTTCTCTTATTTGACCTAGCTGCCCCATGTGGACAGGGAATCTGTTAGCCAAAAGATTTTGGTGAAATTTTAAGTTTAAAGAGAAATATTTAACACAAAAAAGAAAAGCCCCCAAGAGAACCTACACTATACATCTAGAGAACACAATTTTAACATGAGCACCAAAAATGTAACTAGTTAAGACTGAAATAAAATGTCTTGCAAATAGCTGAAAATATCAACATATCATAGCTTTCTAAAGTTTATTGTATAAAAATTCTAAAGACTTTTTTGATATATAAGCTTTTTTATTTTCAATTTTTATTTTACGTTCGGGGGCACATGTGCAAGTTTGTTACATGGGTAAACTGCATGCCACTTAGGTTTGGGGTACAAATGATCCTGTCACCCAGGTAGTGAACATAGTACCCCACAGGTAGTTTTTCAACCCTCACCCCTACCACTCTCCCTCCGCGGGCGCCCCTCCCTCCAGGAGTCCCCCCCCCCAGTGTCTACTACTCCCATCTTTATGTCCATGTATTTAGCCCCCAATGACCTTTTGCATCTAGGACTGATTCTAAAAACTTTCAACCTTAAATATCATGGGCCACTAGTTAAATAAAATACACATGAATAACAATCATTCCTCATTAAAAATAATAGAGCGAAAGCATATAGTATAATCTCAGGAGAAAAACAGAGGTCTCATTTTTTTGAGTTACAAAAGTCCCAAGGATAATATTTACCTATATATTTTTTTCAGTCTATCTTAAAGTTTCCTACAGTATGTGTGTGTGTGTGTGTGTGTGTGTATATCTATACACACCCACACACACACACACACACACACACATCTGGAATTCATCAGATACTACAAAAGAATGTATAATGCCGTCAGTATAGAAGCTGAAACAAATTAGGATAGGTATATGCTCAAAAGAATTACAAAGAAGTACTCAAACGAATACATGTACACACATATTCATAACAGCACTATTCACAATAACCAAAAGGTAGAGACAACCCAAAAGTGTATCAGTGGATGAATGGATCAATTGCATTATATTCCTACAATGGAATATAATCTACCCACAAAAAGGAATGAAGTATTAATATATACTACAATGTGGATAAACCTCAAAAACATTATACTAAATGAAATAAGGCATAAACAAAAGGTCATATATTCTATAATTGTATTTATATAAAATATACAGAACAAGTAAATTTAACAATCTACGAAGCAGAGAGCGGTGTTTGCTAGGAGATTAGGGGAAAGAAGAATGAAGAGTAAGTGCTTAAAGAATATGCAGTTTCCTTTTGAAGTAAGGAAAATGTTTTGGAAACAGAGGTAGTAGTGGCACAAACATTATAAATATACTGTCACATTTACATGGTCAATATTATGTTATGTGAATTTACAGATCAATTAATAAAATAACAATAGACTTTCTGTGGTAACCATAATCTCTCTATATAAGATTCCCTAATCTTGAAAACCCAAAATGGTCACCTATTAAGGGAAATCTGCTCCAGAAAAAGTGATCTAATGTCAACGTTTTCTGTCATTCTAATGAGAATGAAATGGTACAACCACTCCAGTGTCGTTTATCAAGGTTAAGTTTCACCTACATTATGATCAAGAACTTCCCCTCAAAAATTAGTATACATATGACCCCAAACCTGAAACCATGCAATGTATATCAGCAGCAGTAGAAAGGATAAATTAATAGAAGTACAATGGAATAAGTGAGAGCTGTAAATAAATGAACTAAACCTACCTGCAACAACATAAATGAATCTCACAAGTATAATGTTAAAGAAGCCAAAGATTTCAAAATACACATACTCTATAATTTCATTTACATAAATGGAAACAACACTGTTTAAGGATACTTGCTCAGGAGTAGAACTATTTTAAAAAGTAGGCTGGGCACAGTGGCACACGCCTGTAATCCCAGCATTTCGGGAGGCTGAGGAGGGTGGATCATGAGGTCAAGAGATCGAGACCATCCTGGCCAACATAGTGAAACCCTGTATCTACTAAAATATAAAAATTAGCTGGACGTGGTGGTGCATGCGTGTAGTCCCAGCTACTCAGGAGGCTGAGGCAGGAGAATTGCTTGAACCTGGGAGGCGGAGGTTGCAGTGAGCCAAGATCATGCTACTGCACTCCAGCCTGGCACCTGGCGACAGAGAGAGACTCTGTCTCAAAAAAAAAAACAAAAAAAAAAAAACTAAAGAGGTGGTTACCATAAAAGTGAGATTTTTGGTTTAATGTTATGGAGAAGGTACACAAAAGAGAGATTCCAATAATGTTCCATTTATTGATTGGGATGATGATTACAAAGCTATTTGCTCTACTTTTGTTTTTCCTATGACATACTAGTAGAAATCCCACCAATCTCATTTTAAAATAAAACGCAAATGCTGCTCTATCTAAAATACACATTACCCATGACCATTTCTTTCCAACAATGAATATTTCTTAATAAACTATAGTGTCCCATTGAACATAGAATGTTCTGGAAGAGATACGTTAAAAAGAAAAAGGTTCAGTTCTCCGAAGTTATAACAATAGCTCCAAGTTTTACATTCCATAAATATGATACCAAATATTCATTATATATTGAAACAGGGAGTTAAACAGCATGGTAAAGATCACCATTACTATACTGGCTCCAATTTATTAAACGATTTAATAATTAAATTATTAAACTAAAATTTAATAATTTCATATAAGCCTAAGATCTTCTTTTTACATGAACAGACTATAAAAAGTTTAGTTTCATCCTAGATCTGTAAAAATAAGAACAAAAGGAAGATTCAAGAGAACAGTGGAGACAGAAATTTACCATGCAAGGGTGACCCAGAAGGGCTGCTTGATAGACCTGGAACAGGGCTACAGCGACCTCCTTGCTTAGACGTCAGTTCTTGTTCAATCTCTTCCAGTCCAGCACTTTTCTGGAAACGGCTCATGCGATTCACTACATGTGGTGACATATGTGTACGAACACAAGGCTGGCCACCATAAGGGTTGATGGGGAAAACGTGGGGAAGTACCCCGGAGAGTACTGACCACAACCCAGCGACAGTCATGGCTGAAGCAGATGTCTTGTACCTAGAAATGAAATAAGAAAAGATACAAAAATGTCTCAAACTACTTGGATTTATCGGAGTTATCGCACATCACCAAATATGAATGTAAATGATTGCCTCATTACCAAATGCATATAAGATCGGGTTATAAATTTACAAAAATATTCTATAGATGACTTTCACATTGACAGTTGATCAAAACTCCATTAGGTAGAATGTTACTTCAATAGTCAGGGATACAGGACCCTGAAGAGAGGTAAGATGCAAAGAAAGAAGATCTTAAAACACTCAATGCCCTTCGCCCCCCAACACACACACATAACTGATAACAACAACTACTCATGTATCTGCAGTGGCTGGCAAACTTTTTCTATTAGAGGCCATATGGCCTTGTAGGATGTAAAAGCTCTACTGTCTACTGCGATTACTCAACTCTACCCTTGGAATGTCAAAGCAGTCATAGAATATACGTAAACTGAATCATGAAAAAATCCTAAACCTGAACTTACCAGTAACAAGTAATCAGACTGAAGCTGTAATAAAAAGTCTCTTGGAAAAGAAAAGTCCAGGACCCACGGCTTCACTGCTTAATCTTAGATGTTTTACCCAATATCTAAAGAAAACTAATAGCAATCATACTCCAACTATTGAAAAAAGTAGAGGAGGAAGTAATACATCCAACCTCATTCCACAAGGCTAGTATTACTGATAGCAAAACCAGATATACACATCAAAATGAAAGAGAAAGCAAGAAAGAGAGAGAAAGAAACAGGAAAAGAAAAGAGAAAAGAAAAGAAAACTAAACTACAGGCCAATATCCCAGGTGAACATTGACACAAAAATTCTCAACAAAATACTAGTAAACCAAATCCAATAACACATTACAAAAATCTTTAGAATGACCAAGTGGAATTTATCCCAGGTATGAAAGGATAGTTCAACATACACAAATCAATATGACACATAATATCAAGAGAATAATGAATAAAAACCATATAATCATTTCAATTGATGTTGGAAATATATTTGATAAAAATTCAACCTTACTTCATGATGAAAACTCTCAAAAAACTGAGTATAGGAGGAACATACCTCCACACAATGAAAGCCACGTACAAC
This sequence comes from Ateles fusciceps, assembly GCA_036589455.1. Classification (NCBI taxonomy): domain Eukaryota; kingdom Metazoa; phylum Chordata; class Mammalia; order Primates; family Atelidae; genus Ateles; species Ateles fusciceps. The sequence goes on from JAZHEH010001132.1 coordinate 2,296,184, forward strand.
AGACCCACAGCTAGCATTTTACTGAACAGGGAAAAACAGAAAGCCTTTCTGTTAATATCTGGAACAAGACAAGGATGGCTACTTTTATCACTGTCATTCAATAAAGTACTGAAGTCCTAGCCAGAACAATCAAATTGGAAAAGAAAAAGTCAAATGATCCTTGTTTGCAGATCATATGATCTGATATTCAGAAAAACCTAAAGACTCCACCAAAAAACTATCAGAACTCATAAATTTAGTAGGGTTGCAGGATACAAAATCAACATACAACAATCAGAAGCATTTCTACATGCCAACTGTGAAGAATCTGAAAAAGAAATTTACAAAGTAATCCCACTTACAATAGCTACAAATAAAATCAAACAACTAGCAATTAACCAAAGAAATGAAAGATCTTTACAATGCAAACTATAAAACACTGATTAAAAAGAAACTGAAGAGGACACAAGAAAACGGAAAGATATTCCATGTTTATGGATTGGTAGAGTCAATATTGTAAAAATATCCATAATACCATACACAATCTATAGATTGAATGCAATCCCTATCAACATACCAACGACATTCTTTACAGAAATAGAAAAAAAAAGTCCTAAAATGTATATAGAGCCACAAAAGACCCAGAATAACCAAAGCTATCCCGAGCATAAAGAAAAAAACTGGAGGAATCACATTACCTGACTTCAAATAGTAACTGAAACAGCATGGTACTGGCATAAAAACAGACACACAGACCAATGGAACAGAATAGAGAACCCAGAAACAAATCTACATACCTACAGTGAACTCACTTTCAACAAAGATGTCAAGAAAATATAATGTGGAAAACATAGTCTCTTCAATAAATAGTGCTGGGAAAACTGGATATACATGCAGAAGAATAAAAATAGACCTATATTTCTCACCATACACATGTAAAATCAAAATGGATTAAAAACTTAAATCTAAGACCTAAAACTACGAAACTACTACAAGAAAACATTGCGGGAAACTCCTGGACATTGAACTGGGCAAAGATTTCTTGAGTATTACTGTACAAGCAGAGACAACCAAAGCAAAAATAGACAAATGGGATCACATCAAGTTAAAAAAGCTTTTGGACAGCAAAGGAAACAATCGACAGAGATAACCCACAGATTGGGAGAAAATATTTGTAAACTGTCAATCTGACAAGGGATTAATAACTAGAAAATATAAAGAGCTCAAACAACTCAAAAGGAAAAAATCTAACAATTCTATTTAAAAATGGGCAAAAGGTATGAATAGATTTCCTCAAAAGACATACAAATCACAAACAAGTATATGAAAAGATGTTCAACATCAATGATCAACACAAAAATGAAAATCACACTACAATGAGACATCATCTTCCCCATGTTTAAAAAAAAGGGGCTTTTGACATCCCTTGCGGTGGCTGGAGAGAAATCACTTGGACTTCGGGGCGGCTCCAGATGGCCATGGTCTTTACCCTGTACTCACTGCTGCAGGCAGCCCTGCTCTGCGTTAATGCCATCGCCATGCTACATGAGGAGCGATTCCTCAAGAACATTGGCTGGGGAACAGACCAGGGAATTGGTGGATTCGGAGAGGTGGAATTAAATCGCAGCTAATGAACCTTATTCGATCTGTAAGAACTGTGATGAGAGTGCCATCGATAATAGTAAACTCAACTGCAACCGTATTACTTTTATTATTTGGATGAATATCAGTGGAGGAAATGGAGACTCAGAAGAAGACATGCCAGTAGAAATTATCACTTCGGTCATTATTGGAATATTTATATCACTGGCTCACCTTGCACTTGTCAAAAATGTAAAGCTGAAAATAAAACCGGAATTTCTATTAAAAAAAAAGGGTGGGGGGGCTGTTACCCAAAAGACAGGTAACAGCAAATGATGGCAAGGATGAGGAGAAAAGAGAACCCTCATACACTATTGGTGAGAATGTAAATTAATACAACCACTATGGAGAACAGTTTGGAGGTTCCTGAAAAAGCTACAGCTAGAGCTACCATATAATCTAGCAATACCACTGCTAGGTATATACCCAAAAGAAAGGAAATATATCAAAGAGATATCTGCACTCCCATGTTTATTGCGGCATTATTCACAATAGCCAAGATATGGAAGCAACCTAAGGACCCATCAAGAGATGAAGGGATAAAGAAAATGTGGTACATATACACAATGGAGTACTATTTAGCCATAAAAAGAAAGAATAATATCCTGTCACTTGCAACAACATGGGTTGAACTGGAGGTTATTATGTTTAGTGAAATAAGTCACTTACAGAAAGACAAACTTTGCATTTTCTCACTTATTTGTGGGATCTAAAACCTAAAGCAATAAACTTGGCCAGGTGCGGTGGCTCATGCCTGTAATCCCAGCACTTCGGGAGGCAGAGGCGGGTGGATCACTTGAGGTCAGGAGTTCGAGACCAGCCTGGTAAACTTGGTGAAACCCCGTTTCTACTAAAAATACAAAAATTATTCAGACATGGTGGCGCATCCCTGTAATTCCAGCTACTCAGGAGACTAAGGTAGGAGAAACTCTTGAACCCAGGAGGTGGAAGTTGCAGTGAGCTGAGATCGCAACACTACATTCTAGGCTGGACAACAGAGTGAGACTCCATCTCAAAAAAAATTAAAATTAAAATTAAATAAATAAATAAAACAATGAACTCATGGAGACAGAGAGATAGAAGGATGTTTACCAGAAGCTGGAAAGGGTAGTGGAGGGAGGAGGTGGGAGTGGGGTGGTAGTGGAGGGAGGAGGTGGGAGTGGGGATGGCTAATGGGTACAAGAAATAGAAAGAATGGATAAGATCTAGTATTCGATAGCACAACAGGGTGACTACAGTCAATAATAACTTAATCATATATTTTTAAATAACCTAAAGAATATAATTGGGGCCACATATGGTAGCTCACACCTATAATCCCAGCACTTTGGGAGGCCGAGGCAGGTGGATCACCTACGATCAGCAGTTTGAGACCAGCCTGGCCAACATGGTGAAACCCTGTCTCTACTAAAAATGCAAAAAAATTCCCTGGACGTAGTGGCACATGCCTGTACTTCCAGCTACTGGGGGAGGCTGAGACAGGAACCTCGACCTTCGCTTGAACCCTGGAGGTGGAGGTTGCAGTGAGGTGAGATCATGCCACTGCACTACAGCCTGGGCAACAAGAGTGACACTCTGTCTCAAAAAAAAAAAAAAAAAGAATACAATTGAATTGTTTATAACTCAAAGGATAAATTCTTGAGGAGATGGGTACCCAGTCCTCACTATGCACTTATTTGACATTGTATGCCTGTATTAAAACATTTCTTTTCTTTTGAGACAGAGTCTTGCTCTGTCACCCATGCTGGAATGCAGTGGTGTGATCTTGGCTCACTGCAACCTCTGCCTCTGGGTTCAAGTGATTCTCCTGCCTCAACCTTCCCAACAGCTGGGATTACAGGCACCCACTACCACACCTGGCTAAATCTTGGATTTTTAGTAGAGCCAGGGTTTCACCATGTTGGCCAGGCTGTTCTCAAACTCCTGACCTCAGGTGATCCCCCTCAGCTCGGCCTTCCAAAGTGCTGGGATTACAAGCATGAGCCACAGCACCTGGACAAAATATAATATTTCATGTACTCTATAAATATATACACCTACCTACTATGTACCCACAAAAAATTTTTTAAATTACTAAAAAATATTTTTTAAAAAACTAAAAGAGTATAATTGGATTGTGTGTAACACAGAGGATAAGTGCTTGAGGTGATGGATACCCCAATTACCCTGATGTGATTATTATTTACAATATGCCTGTATCAAAATATCTCAAATACCCCATAAATATATATACCTACTATGTACCCACAAAAATTTAAAAAATAGCTATATATATACATATCTATGAATATGAGGCATATTAGCTTCATTATAATATCATGAACTAGGTAAAAGTCCCCAAGTAGCCAGAGAAGCACTTTTCAATATACGAGATCTTCAAATAAAACTACATATTTCAGAGATGCACCATGAACAAAAACTACAGGTAGCCATCGAAGCTTTTAAAAGAGCCTGGTATCTTTTAAATAAAAAAGAAATTTTAGTCTTATGTATCAAGATAAGAGACTTCATTGGTAGAAAACTGCTAGACGAACATTATCAATACATGAACAAACTCAAAATTCAACTATATGTCTGCCCATCCCGATTATTTTAACACATCCAAATGACACACTAATGTTATAAAGACTGTCCTGAAAATGAGAAATTTAACTCCCAACAATCCTGGTATTTCAGATAAACAATTGTTCCAGAAGTGTTTAACCTCTGTAGCTTGCCTACGATTATGTTCAGCTTAACTGACTTTTCTGAATAGATCAGGGATCCTATTAAAAGAAAGAATGGAAGTAGTAGAAAAGCAAGAGAAAGGGAAAGGCAGGACAAAGAAGGGTGTAAACAGAAGAAGCAAGAAAGGAGAAACCCAGTACCAGAAGAAATTAATATCATCATATGAAATACATTTTCACATGGCAGAGTCAACTATATAAAGTTGGGCAACCTATGTTTCAGCCACATTGAAACTGAACTATGTTATCTAACACCTTTTTCCAAAAAACCACTTCCTGGTCTGTCAATAAACAGGAATTTCTTTCTTTCATTTTAAGAATACTCATGATATAGAGGTGGTGTTAACAATCAGTAACAAGGCAGGAAGACAGAATTCCACCTAATGCTTTTTTAGAAAACTGCTATTAGCGAAGTGATTCTGCTCTACGACCTTGAAGACACATCAGCATATATAAATGAGCAGAGAAGACTGCTAAAGATATCAGCTGTCAAAACAAGCAGGGAAAGTTTAATCCTTTAAATAACATTACAGAGGATAACAAGTTGCCTATCCACAAAATGTAAAATAATACAACTGTTGCTATTATTTAACTAGCTAGATGATTTTCCAGACATTAAAAATGAAAAAACCTGTGAAAATGAAAAACTAGTAATACGGTGATGACATTATCTGCATGATTTTTGGACCTCAATTATGGAATGTTATTTCTTTTTCTTTTCTTTTTCGTTTTTTTTGGAGATGGAGTCTTGCTCTGTGGCCCAGGCTGGAGTGCGGTGGTACGATCTTGGCTCACTGCAACCTGTCTCCCAGGTTCAAGCGGTTCTCCTGCCTCAACCTCCCAAGTAGCTGGGATTACAGGCTCCTGCTACCATGTCCGGCTAATTTTTTATATTTTCAGTAAAGATAGGGTTTCACTATCTTGGCCAGACTGGTCTTGAACTCCTGACCTCATGATCCACCCGCCTTGGCCTCCCAAAGTGCTGGAATTACAGGCGTGAGCCACCATGCCCGGCCAGATGGAATGCTATTTCTAATAAACATTTTCTCATCATAAAAGGAAGAGCTAGACAGCAGTCGAGTTGCATCACTGATTTAATTCTATGGCACTAAATACCATGAATATCATGACAAATAACATTTACTATGTACAGATTAGCATCTGTGACAACAAATATTTTAAAAGTACAGGTACCACTCACTACCCAAACCCCTGCTCTCAAATTTAGGACACAAACATATTTAGATAATTATTTCTTTAAGACACTCACGAGTCAATATTTTGAACTCAGGAACTAACCAGATGTGAACAGCAAGAGATACACTGTATGTGCTCGTGTTTGGCCACATTTCAAAATGCTATAAAACTAATGCAGAAAATGATTGTGGATGTAAGAAAAGTGGAGGTTTCTTTCAGAACTGGGGTCAGCAAACTTTTTCTTTAGAGGACCAGATAATAAATTTTTGGCCTTGAAGACAAGAAAGCAAAATCAAGGGTACTATGCAGTTGTTTATAACAAGAGAAAAATCAAATTTTGACAAATATTTGGTTGATGCAATTCAAAATATAATAATTCAGTATACTGTTTTGTAATATAGATCTACAATGAGAAGAATGGCATTCTTTTCCTGGGAATAATCAGTTGAAATTCAAAGTTAGTGTTAACAGATTCTTCACAGTACAGAGCGGAAAAACTACACAGAAAGTCTTCTCTCAAGAAGAGTTCATACAAGACATGAGTTAAGAATATGAGACCAATGAAATTAAGGTACTTAAAAAAATTCAACAGTAAGCCAGGCACAGTGTGCACTTGTAGTCCCAACTACTCAGGAGGTTAAGGGAGAAGGATCACTAAAGCCCAGGAGTTACAAGGCTGCAGTGAGCTATGATTGTGCCATTGCACTCTAGTTTGGGCAACAGAGTAAGACTCCAATCTCTAAAATAAATGCATTCATTTTAAAAAACATGGATTATCTGCTTAAAGAAGAAAAATGAAATTCAATAGCAAGCAGACATTTTATTTTGTTTTCAAGGTAGAATATAGCTATATACAATAAAATAATAAAACACGAATACAGAAAATCACTTTAGTATTTAAAAAAATCACACACACATAAATCCCCACAACCCAGAGACAACTATTTCTCATTATCTTGGAACACATCCTTCCAGGCAACTCTTAATGCAAAAATACAGTATATCTATCCAGTTATATACATCACATAAATATATATGTATATATATATATATACACATGTGTGTACATACACATATAATTTCATATCAGGTTAGATTTAAAATACCAATTTGAAATGAAAAATAATCTACAAAGTTTAATATTATAGAAGATTATGAAAATACATGGAAACAATACTATAAATATAAAGCCACACATATTATAAGCTTTACCTAGAGGCAATATATCACAGTTACATCTACCACTCACATGCATATGAAAGTCTGTTGTTACCAGCTCTGTGCCTTGAGATTCTTCATTTGCAAAATAGGAATAATGATGCCAATTTCATAGGGTTGTTGGGTATGAGTTATTACATACAGTACTTAGAACAGTACCTAGCACTTCATAAGCACTATACAAAGATGTTTGCTATTATTATTGTCATCATAAAAATATATTCCAACTCTGTCCAAATGTCTGTTTTCACTGGTATATCAACAACTGCTATCACTCTTGTGGCCAGGCATAGTGGCTTACGCTTGTAATCCTAACACTTTGGGAAGCTGAGGCAGGTAGATCACTTGAGGTAAGGGGTTCCAGATCAGCCTGGCCAGCATGGTGAAATCCCGTCTGTACAAAAAATATAAAAATTAGCTGGGTATGGTGGTGCATGCCTGTAATCCCAGCTACTTGGGAGGCTGAGGCAGGAGAATTGCTTGAACCTGGGAGGCAGAGGCTACAGTGAGCCAAGATCGTGCAACCCAAGACAAAGTAGATAAATCATACCTCTTCAACATTAAAAACTTTGTGTGTATCAAAGAATACATTGGCTGGGCATGGTAGCTCATGCCTATAATCCCAGCACTTTGGGAGGCTGAAGTGGGAGGACTGCTGGAGGCTAGGAGTTCAAGGTTAGCTTGGGCAAAACAGCAAGGACCTGTCTCTACAAAAAATAAAAACTTCACCTGGCATGGTGGCACATGCCTGTAGTTCCAGCTACTCAGGAGGCTGGGAGAATCACTTCAGCCCAGGAGCCTGAAGCTGCAGTGAGCCGTACTGGTGCCACTGCATGCCAACTGGGCAGCAGAGTGAAAACCTGTCTCTTTAAAAAGAAAAAGAAAAGAAAAGAGAAAAAGGTCAGGTGCAGTGGCTTATGTCTGTAATCCCAGCACTTTGGGAGGCTGAGATGGGCAGATCACTTGACCCCATGAGTTCAAGACTAGACTGGGCAACATGGTGAAACCTTGTCTCTACAAAAAAATACAAAAATTAGCTGGGCATGGTGGTGTGTGCCTGTAGTCCCAGCTACTCAGGAGGCTGAGGTAGGAGGATTGCTTGAGCCCAGGGAGGTCAAGGCTGCTGTGAGCTGTGATCGCACGACTGCATTTTACCCTGGGTGACAGAGTGAGACCCTGTTTCAAAAAAAAAAAAAAAAAAAAAAGAATAGCATTAAGAAAGTAAACAAAACATAACAAAAACAATAAAATGAATGGGAGAAAGTATTTGCAAATAATACATCCAATAAAGATCTAGTATCTACAATACATAAATAACTTAAACAATTCGGCAACATAAAGACAACCCAATTAAGAATAAGCAAAAGACTGGGACAAATATTTCTCCAAAGAAGATAAACAAATGGCCAATAAGCATATGAAAAGACTCTCAACATCATTAGTCATTAAGGAAATGCAAATAAAAACCACAATGAGAATGGCTCAAATTAAAAAAGATGATACCACAAGTTTTTGTGAGAATGTGTAGAAACTGAAACCCTCAAATATAAAAAATATAAGAAATATAAATGGTATAGCCACTTATAAAACGCTTCCACCAGGTGCAATGGCTCACCCTTGTAATCCCAGCACTTTGGGAGACTGAAGTGGAAGGTTCACCTGAAGCCAGAGATCAGCCTGGGCAACACAGTGAAACCTGGTGTCTACATAAAACAAAAAAGAAAATTAGCGAGATGTAGTGGCATGTGCCTGCAGTCCCAATCACTTGGGAGGCTGAGGTGGGAGGATCACTGGTGCCCAAGAGTTTGAGGCTGCAGTAAGCTATGACTGAGCCACTGCACTCCAGCCTGTGCAACAGAGAGCAGGACTCCATCTCTAAAAAATAAAAGCTTAAAAAAAAAAACCTGTTTCCAAAAGTTTAACATAAAGTTACCATATGACCCAGCAGTTTCACTCCTAGATATTCAAGAGAACTGAAAATGTATGTTTATACAAAAACTATACAAATGTTCCGGATTCCTAAGAGCCTAAATATGGAAATAACTTAAATGTCTATCAATTGATAAATGAACAAACAAAATGTTATATATCCATATAATGAAATAATATTCATCCATGAAAAGGAATGAACTTTCTGATGCATATTTAAAAATGGATGAACTTTGAAGCATTATGCAAAGTGAAAGAAACCAGACATAAAAGGCCACATATTGTATGACTCCATTTTATATGAAAGGCATAAAATAAACAAATCCACAGATACAGAAAATAAATTGGTAATTGCCAAGGATCAGGGAGGGGGGATGAAAAGTGACTTGAACAGGTATACAAGGTTTATTTTGGGGTGATAAAAATGTTCTTGAATTGAATGGTAGTGATCAATGTATAACTGTGAATATACTAAAAAAACCCACTAACTTGTACATTATAAAATGGTGAACTTTATGTATGTGAATTATACCTCAATAAATCTGTCATTAAAAAAATGAAAGGAACACTAACTTGCTAGTTTGCTGAAAGTGAAGTTCTATAGCTTATTTTTATAGTTTGTGGTTTCATTTAATAGCCCCTTAGTTCTTAGAGATGCTTTTGCTGTCTATGCTCAAAGGAAGATAAGCAGCTGCTGAGAAGGCTAAACTAGCATTTTTATCTGTGCTTCGGCTCATTTCACATCTGGGGTTGGGTTAAACGAGTGGCTTGAATAAGGGTAAAAGGTATAACCAGATGTTCTTAATAAAGTTTCCTTCCATTCAGCATAAAAATGTGGCATAAGAAGAAAAATTCAAGCAAACAGCACCTAACTTAATCTGGGAATCCTCATTAGGGCACTCATTATTATCAATTTAGAGTTTTTAAGTATACAAATGTCAGAGTTCTTAACTAATGAGATACAAATACAGTATTACAGTGTTTAATTAAATGTTCTGCAAATTTACATTGGGTTATGCAATTTACCATTCATTAAATTTTCCTTATTATTTAGTATATTTATAATATCTCATATTTATTTCTCATTATAATGATATAAAATTTGGCTAATCAGAAACCAATGAGGCCTCTAAAAAGCGAATATATTTGTTCTTTAAAACATACTGTAGTCCTAGTCCAGTACTTCTGATTTATATAAATACTTTCAGTAATCTGAGTTATTTGTTTTTAAATATTTCATTGATTTGAGAATTCAGAACTGTAGTATTTGGGGTAACCAATATTTAATATAGCAGATATACTCACATGAAACATAAAATTTCAAAAAAATGTGTTTTCAACTATGTTCAACATTTTATCAAAACTTTAAAAAAATTAATTCACAAAATGGGTTGAAGTCAAAGTACACATGAAACAAGAGGACTGAGCACTAGAACTAAATATTTCTACATTTCAGCATCTAAGATGTAGAAATCAGCATTTTATAAGGCTGTGAATTCACCACCAAAAACTCAATAACAAACTCAATTAATAACAGTGATAAAACTTTGGGATTTAACATCCTAAAATCTAAAGCAGAGATTCTTAAACTTTAGTGTGCTAAGAAGCACTGAGATTATCTGCACAAAATGCACATCCTGTGGTCCCACCTTCAAAATTATGATTCAGTAGGTATTTGGGTGGGAGGGGGGGATGACCAAGAAATCTGCATTTTTAGAATAGTCAAATAATAACTCTGGTATTGATCAGCAATACCAGGCTAGAAAATAAAGTGACCAGCAACAGCATTCCCTCCATACCAAACCTTAGAAATTATTTTTTAAGAAGTATTTTTAGGCTGGGGGTAGTGGTTCATGCCTGTAATCCTACGGGAGCCCAAGGTGGGTGGATCACTTGAGGTCAGGAGTTCAAGACCAGTCTAGCCAACATGGTAAAATCCCATCTCTACTAAAAAAAAAAACAACAAAAATTAGCTGGGCATGGCAGAGCAAGCCTGTAATCCCAGCCACTAGGGAAGCTGAGGCAGGAGAATCCCTTGAACCTGGGAGGCAGATGTTGTAGTGAGCTGGGATTACACCACTGCACTCCAGCCTGGGGGTCAGAGCCAGACTCCTTCTCAGAACTACTGAGAGGCAAATCCAACATCATCTCCAACATTCGCTCTTTCACTGAATGCCACTACAGATACTTAATGAGTGATTGCCTAGCCTCTTTACAACAAGTGCTGACAAAGTTATGATCACTCAGACAAAGGCAGGGGGCTATTGCAGGATTCTGGAAAAGTATGTGCTTTCCTGATAAAGGAAATTAACATCACTGATGCTGCCCTTTCTTTCCATCTTATTGCCCTGAAGCCTGAAACGATGCTCAGCAAAGTGACATTTATAAAGCAATCATGAGGGAAAGAGCAAAAAAAGTCACAAAGACATCATTGAGCCAAGACCAGCAGCAAACTTTTTATAATGTGATAAAAATAAACCCTGATTTTAAAAAACCATTGTTAAATGTGCTTTTCTTTCTATGGCCAAAAGTATGCCTAATGATTCAAATTAACAACACCCTTTCTAACCCTACTGGAAAAGAAAGAAAACCCAAGAGCAAAGAGTTTCTGGTTAAAAAGTCTAAAAACCAAAAGTACTAAACTTTTAGATGCCTATGAAAATGGCATTCAAATCATAAAGATAACTGCATATACCAATAATACCCTGTCAAAGTCATATGATGTTATGTTTAATGAAAACATAAAGAAATATAAAAAAGGGAATTAAAATACAAGTTCTAGAGACATTGCCAGCCATGTACTTCAACAATTTTTATCCTTCAGAACTGATAAAAACACTTGCATTAAAAATGCTTTCAGGCTGGGCACAGTGGCTCATGCCTGCAATCTCAGACCTTTAAGAGGCCAAAGTGGGAAGATCTCTTGAGTCCAGGGATTCAAGGCCAGCCTGGGCAACATAGCAACAGCCTGCCTCTAAAACAATTTTTAGAAAAATTAGTGGGGCATAGTGGTGTGCACCTGTAGTCCCAGCTACTCCAGAGGCTGAGGTGGAGGATCTCTTCAGCCCAGGAGTTCAAGGCTGCAGTGAGCAATGATGGCACTACTACACTCTAGTCTGGGTGACCAAGCAAGACCCTGTCCCCCACCAAGAAAACAGGCCAAATGAGGTAAAAGCCCAACATCCTGGCTGTCCCACCTTATCCACAGGGTAGCTTCCCCTGTCATGCAGACAGGGAATAATGTTATCAAAGGGCAATTGTCACTGAAGCAACTGGCATGTGCACATTAAATACACTAGTCTATAATTTTCATGGGGGAAAGACATACTGGAATGGGATATAAAACGGTGGGGACGCTTTAGTCCCATTCAGTGTACTATCATTGTGACTTACGTTGATGAATATATAACTAGTATTAATGGCTTACATAACTGTACTTAAAGGCTTGTGCACGTATACCAAGGTGACAGTGAGACAACCGCACAACAGACCACCTACTGGGCTTCCAGCTCCTTCCCATGTTATACGCCAGAAACAACACAGGATTCCAAGAGTAAAATGTTTAGATAAAGGCTTAATGGTTGAAGTACGCAGAGGTGTTATCTCAGTACAACATCGCCACCTGCCTGATGCAGCCACCAAGTACATTCGCCTTTTTTAGAAGGCTGCTGTTAACCAGCTACAAAGTTCTAATTGTAATTGAACAATTGACCCATGGAGGCCTTGTGACTTTCTAGACTTTCTTGGTGATGGGTCAACTCAAACTTGAAAATGAACAAGATGGGAAGAGCCCAACCAACAGGGATTGCTATTCAAATGGAAATGGTATACTGCAGAGTACAGCCAGCCTGGTTGAGCAGAACCTTGGGATTTACAGCCACTTTATCTTTTACTCCACTGCCTGAAACATGCCACTGGCTCAATAGGCACTGGATTCACAAAGCTTCCTTTAAATACCTGGGCCTGATTCACTGATGGCTCAGCTAAGATGAAACCTGATGATGCCCACTGGGCCTTGACAACTGCATAACCCCAACAACTCTGGAAGGCTGATTGAAGTAAGGAGCAATCAGCATGGTAGAATAATGCAAAGCCATCACCCCAGCTTTAATTCAGGGTTAGGCAAAAACTATGACGGTGGGCCAACTATGCCAATTCATTTATATACTGTCTATGGATGCTTTTGTATGACAGCAGCAGAGCTGAGTATAGAGACCATATGGAATGCAGAGTCAAGATACTTATTATCTGGTCCATTAAAGAAAAAGTTCACTGACTCCTAATTCTGACAACCCTCCAGAAGTTTTATTCTTACTGACTTTTCCTCAGTTGGCAATGGCCTGGCCAGTGGTCTTATCTGCCGCAAGGAAGACTAATCACTCGCAGATTACAGATGTACCTTTTGGGGGCCATGAGTTCTGCAAACAAATCATGGCTGCTAATTGAACAATCTGGACCACTCATGCCCAAGGTAAGGTTGTATTCACTGATGGAATGAATGGAATCAAACTGCTTACCAAGCCTATGATACCTTCAATTGCACTGTGATTGCCATCCAAATCCATCAATAAATAAATGTTTTGCCTGTGGCTTAAGTACCATTTATTATCCACTGTTTCGTATCCATTCAAACTATGCATGATGTCATAATTGAAAAGAATATGTATTCAGCAGTTGTTGGGTTTGGTTATCTATTAGGACAATGTGGTTGATAGTGTTATTCTAATAATTTATGTCTTTTTTCTCTATTTATTCCATCAAACATCAAGAAAGTGGTATTAAAAACACCAATGCTTATTGTAGTATTACTCATCCTATTAATTCTACTGATGTTTATTTAACGTATTTTAAAACTCAGTTTTAGATGCATATATTTATTTTCTTTTTTATCATCCAGCCCAAAATGTCAAGGTGCATTTAAATTATGTGCATTTAAAACTGAGTTTAGGTGCATACATTTAAATTTTCCTGATAATTTGACTTTTGAACAATACAATATATTTCTGGCAATAGGTTTTGTCTTAAATTCAATTTTAGTTGACACTAATGTAGTCAAATTTCTAATATTCTTACATTTCTTATTTTCATGATGTATCTTTTAGCATACATTTACTATCATATTAATGTCTCTATAGTCAACATTATCTTATAGGCAATTTCCTCCTTTATATTGGAGTACATTAATATTTAATGTAATTTCTATATGGTTGAATTTTGAGCTACCATTTAATATTTGTTTTCTGTTTATCCCTCTTTTTCTTGTGCCTCTGCCTTTCCTTTCCCATCTTCTTTTGCATTAACTGAACATTTTTTAGTATGCCATTTTCATTGAAGTACTGATTTTTTATGTACAGCAACATAGAACCTTGCAATAGCACAGCTCCATATACCTGCCTCCACCCTAGCATCTTCCATCTTTGTGCTATAGTTGTCATATGCATTACATGTACATACAATACACACAGACTTATCATTTCCTTACGTTAGACACAACTTTTTAAAAGGGAAAAATCACCCCTTCTATTCAACAAGAAATTACCATATTCTTTATTATTTCCTAAAGATGCAAGTTTGTTCCTGGTATTATGTGCAATTAGCATAATTTCTAGAGTGGATGTCCTGGCTTTACTGCTCCTTCATCCTTGAGGGATATTGTTGCTTGATGGAAAACTTCAGGTGGCCAATATTTTATTCTTTGAATCCTTCAGACACGTTATTCCACTGTCTTCTGACTTCCATGGTTTCCAATGAGAAATCAATAGTGTGTTAAAATGTACTTTCTCTGTGTATAATGCATTATTTTCTTCTGCCTACTTTCAAGATTTCCTCCTTACTTTGGTTTCAGAAAAATGATAAGATGTCCTTAGACATGGCTCTTGTTGTATTTAATCTACTGTGTTGTTTGCTTATCTTTTTGAAGTTGCAAATGTATGTCTTTTGATAAAAGTAGGAAGTTTTCCACTTTTAGATATTTTTTTTCCTCCCTTACTCTCTCTCCTCACCTTCTGCAATAACTACATGTATGTTAGCTCTGATATTGTCCCACATGTTGCTAGGCTCTATTTATTTTCTATTTTTTCACTCATTCAGTTTGGAAATTTCTAGTGATCTATCTTCAAATTTATCTAATCAATTCTGCTGTTAACACATCCATTTTTTATTTTTGATGTTGTATTTTTAAGTTGTAGACTTTTCACTAGGTAATTTCTTACATTTTCTCTTTCTCTGCTGACATTTCCTACCCTTTTATTTAAAAGAAGCATATTTTCCTTCATGTCATTGAGCATTGTAATAATAGATGCTTTAAAATAATTTCCACTAGAAAATAGAGACTTCCAGTTCCAACATGGTGGCACAGCAGCTAACTGGCTTCACTACCCTTGCAGAAAACCAAAAACAAACATATAGCAATGAGATTTTAACCAGTAACACCCAGAACTTAAAGATGAGGATGAGACCATTTCTGAGGCCACAGAGAAGTGAAAAAAAATTCAGAGTGAATGGTCAGAGATTCGGACTTCCAGATCTGTGATGTCCCTCCCCCAGTTCTGCCTGGCATCTAGAGCATAGAAAATCTACTCCTGACTCATGGTGATTATACCAGAAAAGCTGAGACTGGGGTGGTAAACCAGCTTCTCACCATCTTGGGTGCTCTGGCAGGAAACCTGTACTTGCCTTAACCTGCAGAAAATATCATGGCTGCCTGATGGGAGAAACAACCCTGAGGACAGGCGACAAAGTGGAGAGACTAGACTACTATCCCGAGCCCTGGAAACTCTGTTCTGTTACTTGGCCAAAGGAGACACCAAATTAAAGTGGCTGTTCAGCAGCACCATGCAGTAAGAGATACATTACAAAGGTCCCTGGGTACAAATCCCTAGCCACCTTGACACACTGTGGGGATAACCACTTTAGGATGTTCCCAAATCAGGATAGGCAGCACTCCATTTAGCAGAGCCGAGGTGAACCTGGGCTTTAGGTACCACCTATATCCAAAAGGGAGGCAACAACTTAGCTGTAAAGATTCACTAAGAGGCCAGACACAATGCCTCATGCTTGTAATTCCAGTGCCTTGAAAGGCCAAGGCAGATGAGAGGATCACTTGGGGCCAGGAGTTTGTGACAGGCCTGGGCAATACAGTGAGAGTCTGTCTCTACACCCCCCACCAAAAAAAATTCTTTTTAAAGTTAGCCAGGTATGGTGGCACGTGCCTGCAGTCCAAGCTATTCAGGAGGCTGAGGTCAGAGGATTGCTCCAGCCCAGCAGTTTAAGATTACAGTAAGCAATGACTGCAGCACTGTACTCCAGCCTGGGCAACAAAAATGCACTAAGCAAAATATACCCAATAAAACCAAAACAAGGTAGACAGATAAAACTTAAATAAACAATCCTTCAATGCAAAGATATAGCTAAACACATGAAAAAAAATCAGCAATTAGGGAATTATGACCTTCCCAATAGACAAAGCAAAAATACAGTGACAGACCCTAATGAGACAGTGATCTGTGAGCCCTCTGACCAAGAATTCAAAATAGCCATTTTAAGGAAACTCAGTGATCTCAAAAAAAAAAAAAAAAAAAAAATGAAATAAAATAAACCACAGAAAAGCAATTCTGAAATTTATCAGAGAAATTTAACAAAGAGATTGGGGAAAAATATGAAAATCTTGGAATTGAGAAACATATCTGCTGAACTGAATAAGTCATTAGAGACTCTCAACAGTGGAATGGACCAAGCAAAGCAAAGAATCAGTGACCTAAAATACTGGTTATTTGAAAATACAGTCAGTGGGGAAAAAGAACAAAAAGGAATGAATACCACCAACAAGATATAGGTAATTACCTAGAAAGACCAAATCTAAGAATTACTGGTGTTCATGAGGGAGGTAAGGGTAAAGGGTAGAAAATGTAGCCAAAGAAATAATAATGGAAAATTTTTCAAAACTTAAGAAAGATACAAATACCCAGTCATGGGAAGGACTAAGAACAACAAACAAATTCTACCCAAATAAAAATATTCTAACACATATAATAATAAAACTCTCAAAGGTCAAGGACAAAGAGAGGATCCTAAAAGCATCAAGAGAAAAGAAGCAAATACCGTATCTCCAACTTCTCTGGCAACAGACTTCCCAATGTAAATCATACAAGCCAGGAGAGAATGTAACAACATTTTCAAAGTGCTCAAGGAGAAAACATTGCCATCCAAGAATATTAAATTCAGCAAAATTACACTTCAAACATGAAGGGGAAATAAAGTATTTCTGAGACAAACAAAAACAGATAATTCACCACCACCAGACATACATTACAAGAAATGCTAAGGAGAACAATTCCATCTGAACCAAAAAAACTCTAATGTTCAAAAACAAAGCTTTTCAAGGTTATAAAACCCACTGGTAAAAAACGCATGGTGAAACACAAAATGTAACTGAAATGGTGGTGTGCAATCCACTCATAACTCTAGTATGAAACCCAGAAGATAAATCTATCAAAAATAATCATTACTATTAGCAACCTGTTAAGACACAGGTAATACAAACAATGTAAACTGAGACAACTAAAAGTCAAGATGCTGCAGGTGCCAGGCATGGTAGCTCACGCCCGTAATTCCAGCACTTTGGGAGGCCTAAGAGGGCAGATCATTTGAGGTCAGGAGATCAAGAGCAGCCTGGCCAACGTGGTGAAACCCTGTCTCTACTAAAAATACAAAAAAAAATAGCTGGGCGTGGTGGCACATGTCTATAATCCCAGCTACTCAGGAGGCTAAAGCAGGAGAATCACTTGAACCCAGGAGACAGAGGTTGCAATGAGCCGAGATCGTGCCACTGAGTAACTTCATCTCAAAAAAAGAAAAGGAAAAAAAAAGCTGGGTGATGGAATAAAAGTATAGAATTTTTTTACATCTTCTTTTGCCTTCGTTTCTACTCTTGTATTTGTAATCTATGATAAGTTGTAGTCTCTTTAAAATAACTTGTTATATCTATTATAAGATGTCTCTGTAAGCCTCCTTGTAACCACAACACAAAAACTTGTAACACAAAATCTTGTAACTCACTCATTAAAAAGTAATAGCAACAAATTAACAGCGTACTACCAGAGAAAATCACCCACTAAGGAAGGCACTAAGAAAGAAACCGGAAAACAAGCAAAAGAATGGCGGTAGTAACACCTTACTTAATAATAACATTGAATGTAAACAGTCTCAATTATCCAACTAAAAGGCACAGAGTGGCTGAATGAATAAAGAAACAAGACCACGTTATATGCTGCTTTCAAGAAATCTACTTCACCTATAGAGACACACATAGATTGAAAGTAAAGGAGTGAGAAAAGATATTCCATGTATATCTAGAAACCAAAGAGCAGGAGTAGCTGTACTTATGTGAGAAAGTAGACAATCAGTTTAAGATTATAAAAAGAGACAGAGAAGAACACTTTACAATGATAAAGGGGTCAATTAAGCAAGCGTATGTAAGAATTATAAATATCTATGTAGCCAACACTGGATATCTCAAGTCTATAAAGAAAATATTAATAGATCTAAAAAGTAGACTGTAATACAATAAAAAAGAAGACCCCACTCCAGTAATGGACAGATCATTCAGACAGAAAATCAACAATGAAAAAGCAGAGTTAAACTACACATTAGATCCAATAAGCCTAATTGATGTTTAGAAAACATTTTATCCAACTGCTGCAGCATACATTTTCTTTACCAGCACATGGAACATTCTCCAGAAGAGACCGTATTTTAGGTCATAAAACAAATCTGAACAAAATTTTTAAAGTAAAAATTATATAAAATATTGTCTATGACCACAAGGGACTAAAATTAGAACTTAGTAAGAACAACTAGGGAAAATACATAAATGCCTGGAAGTTAAAACATGCTCCTGAGTGATCAATGGGTCAATGAGGAAATTAAGAAAGACATTTTAAAATGTCTTGAAACAAATAAAAATGGAAAAATGGAAATGCAATATACAGGCTGGGCGTGGTGGCTCATGCCTGTAATCCCAGCACTTTGGGAGGCTGAAGGGAGCAGATCACTTGAGGTCAGAAGTTCAAGACCAGCCTGAACAACATGCTGAAATTCCATCTATACTAAATATACAAAAATTAGCTGGGAGTGGTGGCAGGTGCCTGTAATTCCAGCTACTCAGGAGGCTGAGGCAGGAGAATCACTTGAACCTGGGAGGTGGAGGTTGCAGTGAGCCAAGATTGCACCACTGCACTCCAGCCTAGGCAAGAGAGCAAGACTCCATCTCAAAAAAAAAAAAAAAAAAAAAAAAAAAAAAAAAAAAAAAAAAAAAAGCAATATACCAAAATCTATGGGATACAGCCAAAGCAGTACTAAGAGGTAAATGAAAGAAAAATGAAAGGCTTCAAATAAACAACTAATGATATACCTCAAGGAACTAGAAGCAAGAACAAACCAAAGCCAAAAATAGTAGAAGAAAAGAAATAATAAAAATCAGAGCATAAACTAATGAAATGGAAGCTAAAAAATACAGATCAATGGAACAAAACATTGATTTTCAAAAATGTAAACAAAAATCAACAGGTCTTGAGCTAGACTAAGAAAAAAGAGAGAAGGCTTAAATAAATAAAATCAGAAACAAAGAAAGGACACATAACAACTGAGACCTCAGACACACAAAAAATCATTAGAGACTACTGTGAACAATCATACACCAACAAACTGGAAAACCTACAAGAAATGGATAAATTTGTGTAAACAGACAACCTCCAAGACTGAATCATGAAGAAACAGAAAACCTCAACAAACCAATAACAAGTAACAAAATTAAAGCTGTAATAAGAAGCCTCCACAAAAAAAAAAAAAAAACAAAAAAGCCCAGGACTTGACAGCTTCACTGCTGAATTCTACCAAACATTTAAAGAAGAATTAATCCAATTGTACTCAAACTCTTCAAAAAAATTGAAGAGGAGGACATACTTCCAAACTCATTTATCAGGTCTGCATTACCCTGATACTAAAACCAGATAAAGACACAACAAGAAAAGAAAACTACAGGCCAATATCCCTGACAAACATAGATGTGAAAATCCTCAACAAAAACTAGCAAACAGAATTCAACAACACATTAAAAAGATCATTTACAATGATCAAATGGGATTCATTCCAGGGATGCAAGAATGGTTCAACATAGACAAATCAATAAACATGATATATAATATTAACAGAATCAAGAACAAAAACCACATATTTCAATAGATACTGAAAAAGCATTTTATAAAATTCACCATCCTTTATGACTAAAAAAAACCCTCATCAAAATGGGTATAGAAGAAACCCCATACTTCAAAATAGTAAAGACCATATATGACAAATCCACAGCTACCATCATACTGAACAGGGAAAAAAATGAAGGCCTCTAAAGACTGGAACAAGACAAGGATGCCCACTCTCCCTACTGTTAGTCAATATAATACTTCCAGTCCTGGCTAGAGCAATTTGGCAAGAGAAAGAAATAAAGGGCATCCAAACTGGAAAGAAGAATTCAAATTAGCTTTATTTGCAAACAACATGATCTTATACCTAGAAAAGACAAAAGAGCTCACCAAAAAAATTGTTAGAGCTGATCAGCAAATTCAGTAAAGTTGCAAGTTACAAAATGAACATACAAAAATCAGTAGCATTTATATACGCCAACAGAGAACAATCTGAAAAAAGAAATCAAGAAAGCAATCCCATTTGTAATATCTACAAAAATATAAAATTCCTAGGACTTAATCTAACTAAAGAAGTGAAAGATCTATAAAAAGAAAACTATGAAATACGAAAGAAATTAAAGACACAAAAAATTGAAAGATATTTCATGCTTATGGATCAGAAGAATTAATACTGTTAAAATGACAATACTATCCAAAGTAGTTTACAGATTCAATGCAATTCCTATCAAAATTTCAACAATATTCTTCACAGAAATAGAAAAAAATCTTAAAATGTATATGAAGCCACAAAAGACCACAAATAGCCAAAGCAATCCTGAGCGAAAGGAACTGAAGGCATCATACTTTCTGCCTTCAAAATTTACTACACATCTACAATAACCCATAAAAATAGATACATAGACCAATGCAGTGGACTAGAGAAACCAAACATAAATCCATGCATTTACAGCCAATTCATCTTCGACAAAGATGCCAAGAGCATACAAAGGTGAAAGAACAGTCTTTTCAATAAGTGGTACTGGGATAACTGAATAGTTATGCAGAAGAATGAAACTAGACCCCTATCTCTCACCATAACAAAAAGCAAATCAAAATGGATTAAAGACTTAAATCTAAGACCTCAAACTATGAAACTACTAAAAGAAAACTTTAGGGAAACAGCCCAGGACACTGGTCTGGGCAAAGCCTTTTTGTGTAAGATCTCAAAACATAGACAACCAAAGCAAAATAGACCAATGGTATTACCTCAAGCTAACAAGCTTCTACACAGCAAAAGAACCAATCAACAAAGTGAAGAAACAACCCTTGGAATGGGAGAAAATATTTGCAAACTATCCATCTGACAAAGAGTTTGTAACTACGATATACAAAGAGCTCAAATAACTCAATAGCAAAACTCCCCAAATAATCTCATTTTAAAATCCAACCCCACTAGAGACAAGAGAAAAAATAAGAAAATTAAAAATGGGCAAAAGATCTGAACACGTATTTCTCAAAAGATGACATACAAATGTTCAATAGGTATATGAAAAAAAAAAAAAAAACGCTAGTCATCAGAGAAACACAAACCAAAACCACAATGAGATATCATCTCACCTCAGAAAAAATGGCTTGTATCAAAAGGACAATCAATAAAAGATGCTGGTGAGAATGTGGAGACAAGAGACTCCTGTACACTGCTGGTAGAAATGTAAATTAGCGCAGCCACTATGGGGAACAGTATGGAGGTTCCTCAGAAAACTGAAAATAGAATCATCAAACGATTCAGCAATTCTACTACCAGGTATATAGCCAAAAGCAAGAAAATCAATGCATCGAAGGGATATCTGTTCTCCCATGTTTATTGCAGCACTGTTCACAATAGCCAAAAATATGGAATTACCCTAAGTGTTCATCAACAGATGAATGAATAAAGAATACATGGTGTATATATATATGCAAGGAAATATTCAGTGATTAAAAAAAGAATGAAATCCTGTCATTTGTGGCAACATAGCTGAAATTGAAGGCCACTATGTTAAGAGAAATAAGTCAGGCACAGTGAAACGTTGCATGATCTCACTCCTAGGTGGGAACTACAAAAGTGGATCTTTGATCCTTTTGCAGTTCATAAGCATGATTGGGTTTTCACGCTCTTGTGTGAAATGTGCCTCCCTAAAGTGTCGTTACGTCAGCACATTACCCATCTGATGTGGAAAAAAAAAAGTGGGTCTCATGAAGATAGAGAGTAGAATGGCAGTTATCAGAGGCCAGGAAATGTGAGGCAGGGGGCAATGAAGGGGAAGAAAAGGAATATAAATGTATTTATTACCAGTGAACTGTACACTTTAAAATGGTAAAGATGGTAAATTTTATATGTATATTTTAATCTCAATTTCTTAAAGTGTAAAAAATAGGAGAAAATTGATGTGGAATATATAGAAACTCTGTACTATCTTCACAACTTTTCTGTAAATCTAAAATGATTCCAAAATTGAAAATTTATTTTTAAAATAATTTTTATAATTTTCTGCATCTGGGTAATCTTGGGGTTCATTCTGCTAATGTGACTATTGTGATCCTAGGGATTGAAGCAACAGCTTCTGCCTGAGATTTTCCACTGGGACATTCCTCCTGGCCAGCCCTACTGTTTTCAGACTAGCCTAGCCAGCCACCACAATCATGTATGCCGATAAACCTCTTTAATGGCCTACGGATTCTGTTTCTCTGGTAAAATCTTGACTAATGCAGAGGTTTAATCCAGTTCCTCTCATTACATCATGGCTAAATGACAAAATTTATGATATGATTTTAAGTTTTTCAGAATTTCTCCCTGACCTCAAATATCTCCGTTACTGCTGTTCAGAGTGCTTCTAATTCTACCATTAAGTAATACTTTCTTTGGATCTTCTGGTATTTGAATATCCTACCTAGGAGAAAAAGATGCTACTATAAGGAGTTTCATGATTAGGAAAATGTGCTCTGAAGAGAAGGCCAAGAGTATAGCTTGATGATATTCTGCTGAAGACATCAGGCATGTGTTTCATGAATCCACTCGACCAACAGAAGCCAAGAATAGAGACAGGGAAATCCAAGAAAGATCTGTGGATTGTCCTCCTGTCTGACGGCATGGATCCCCATGACATACAGAGGAGATACACAAGGTTTTTGAGAATATAGTATCTGCAGAATCTGCCATCTTGGACTGACAGGCACAAAGACAAAAAAAAAAAACAAAGAAGAAGAAGAAGGCTACTGGACTTGCAAAATTCTACAAGCAGGAAACAGGCTGATAGAGCTACCTAGGTGGAATCCTGTGCTACCCTTCAATAAAATGTATGAATGACTCCAAGGGCAGGGATATGGGCTTAAAGGTCCAAGCAGGACCAAGGCAGGAGTGGGCAGAGCCACAGGCCCAGAAAATGAAGCTGCAGTCCAGGAGGGCAGTACCTCAAGCCAGATAGGAGACTCCGGCCTCGAACACAAAATGGGATTTGCCCTGCCAGATTTCAAACATGTTTGAAACCAGTGACTCCTTTATTCTTTCCCATTTCTCCCTTTTGAAATGTCTATCCTATGCATGTCCTATTACTATATTTTGGCAGGAGGTAACTTTTATTGTAGTTTCACAGCTCCACAGAGGCACAAGAATTTTGCCCCAGGATGAATTCCAGAGTCTCAACCACACCAGAGTCAGATGGTTGAGATGATGAAATTGGACCTTTGAGCTGATAATATATATTTTTTAATTTTGGACTAAAGTTGATGCTGTAATGGGTTGTGACTTTTGAGGATGTTGGTAGGGGAAAAAGGTAATACTTAGCATATGGCATGAACATGAATTCTGGGGGACAGAGGAGGGGAATATAGAGAAGTGAATTATAGCCCCCAAAAGATGTCCACATCCCTTAAAAGACCAAAGAGTTACTCGCTGGCAAAATCGGTGATTAAGTTACAGATCCTAAGAGAAGGGGCTTATCCTGGGTTATCCAGGTTGGTACTTAAAACAAGCACATGTATCTTTACAAGAAATACAGAAGATGAGAAGACTCAGAAATGAGGAGGATGCAATACAATGAGAGACAGGGATTGAGCGATGTGGCTATAACTCAAGAATGCTAAAGGCCACCAGAGGCCAGAAAAGGCAAAGAACAAATTCTTCCTCAAAATTTCCAAAGGAAGTTCAGCCTTGCTTACATTTTGATTTTAGATTTTTGGTCTCCAAAACTGTAAGAGAATACATTTTAGATATTTTAGGCTCCCAAATTCATGGCAATTTGTTATGGTAACCACAGGATAAAAACCATTGAGTAATTTGGGACATCATCCTGAACAACATGAATTTTACAATGCGAACAATCTGCCCAGGATTGACATTGCTGGATTCTATGGTAAGTACATATTAATATTTTAAGCAAATGCAAAATTATTTCCCAGAGAAGCTGTACTATTTTATTTGTTTATTAGCTTATTCATTCACTCACTCATTTTTGAGATGGGGTTTCACTCTCATTGCCCAGGCTAGAGTGCAATGGCACAATCTCAGCTCACCACCATCTCCACCTCCTGGGTTCAAATGATTCTCCTGCCTCAGCCTCCCCAGTAGCTGGGATTACAGGCATGTGCCACCATGCCTGGCTAATTTTGTATTTTTAGTAGAGACGGGGCTTCTCCATGTTGGTCAGGCTGGTCTCAAACTCCTGACCTCAGCTGATCTACCCACCTCGACCTCCCAAAGTGCTGGAATTACAGGTGTGAGCCACCACGCCCGGTCTAGCTATACCATATTGTGTACAGCAATGTATGAAATATGAGAAATTTAGTTTATCTACTCACCGACTGTGGGGGAGTTCTTTAAAAGTATTGTGGACATAAGATATGTGACTTGTGTCTTTTCATTCTCGTAATGGTTTTCTTCAAAGAGCAGATGTGTTTCATTTTCATGAGATACAGTTTATCAATTTTTTTAATGGATTTTGCAATAGAAAATTTTGCAAAAAAAAAAAAAAAACTTTTTTTTTTTTTTTTGAGACAGAAGCTTGCTCTGTTTCCTATGTTGTAGTGCAGTGGTGTGATCATGACTCACTGCAACCTTGACCTCCCAAGCTCAAGTGATCCTCCCACCTCAGCCTCCCAAGGAGCTGGGACTACAGACATGTAACAGCAGGCCCAATTAATTTTTTTTTTTTTTTTTTTTGCTTTTGTAGAGACAGAGTATCCCTATGTTGCCCAGTGTGGTCTTCAACCCCTGGGCTCAAGCGATTCTCCCACCTCAGTCTCCCAAAGTACTGGAATTACAACTGTGTCCGACCTTAATGTCACATTTTAAAAGTCTGTGCCTCACCCAAGTCACAGAGATTTCTTTTGGTACTCTTATAATAACTTTATAGTTATAAGCTCTACATTTAAGTCTGTAATCTAATTTGAGTAAACTTGTTTTACACATCTTTGCACCTTTGTAAACAATAAATTGTCTCCATATGTGTGGAAAAGGTCACAGGATCCCTATCGATTATTACAGTTTTCATAAGTCTTGATATAGGTAGTGACATTCCTCCAACTTTTTCATTTTCAAAATTACTTTGCTCACAAGTCCTATGCATTTTCATGTGAATTTTAGAATTATCTTGTTAATGTCTACCAAAGAAAAAAAAACCCTGCTGGGATTTTTATGCAGATTACACTGAGTCTATGGATAAATTTGGACAGAACTGACATTTCAATGATGGTAAGTACTCTAGCATAAGAAAATGGCTTAATTCTCCATTTATCTACATCTTTACTCTCAGCAATATTTTCTAGCTTTCGGAGTACAAGTCTTGCTTACTGAATGTCAGTAGTATGTATTTTTGGATATTCTAAAACGATCAGTTCATTGCTGTTAGTATACAGAAGTCCAACTGATTTTTGTATATTGATCTTATATCCTGTAACCTTGTTAAAATCATTTATTAGTTCTTTTTTAAAAAATAAAATCCTTTAGTTTTTCAACATAGACAATCATGTCATCTTTGAATAAAAGATAGTTTTACTCTTGCCTTTCTGGTCTGATGGTAGTTCTTTGTTCTCATGTCTCCTCTGCAGATTGGAATCTCTCTCTGCAGCTCCCATATCTCTGGTCCACCGTATTGAGAATCTATGATCTTGGCCTCCTGGGACTCTTAGCAATATTCTCATCAATTCAGGGAGACTACCAGGCTCCATTAGGGTTCCCCCTTCCTGCACCATGACTGGAAACTCAAGGCAGTAAGTCAGGGAAACCATAGGCATCCTCTCTCTCATTTGTTCTCCATCTCTCAGGGATGGCCATCTTTCAACAACTAATGTACAGTAGCTAGGAAACCACTATTTGTTGTTTAGTTGTTTCAGGTAGAAGAGTTAATCCAGCTCTTAACTATATATTGGCCAAAAGTAGAGGCCCTAATATTAACTCTTTATTTGGCATTTACTGTGCCAGTGCTTTGCTAAGCATTTTACATATAATATTTCTGATATTTCCTCAAAACTCTGAAATCAGTATTGGCCCAATTTTACAAAAGAGTAACTTGAAGATTTGAAAAAGTATTTAGCCTGTCCTTAGTTATATAACTACTAATCAGCATCCAAGTATATAGGGGAGCTGGGGAAATAGGAATAAGGAGTGACTGCTAATGGATAAAGGGGTTATTTTAAGGATTACAAAATTGTTCTGAAATTAGATATTAGTGATGATGTGCAAACTCTAAGCACATAACAAAAACCACTGAACTGGACTTCTAAAAATAAATTTTATAGTATGTAAATTTTATCTCAATAAAAATAATGTTTTTTGGGAAAAAACTGAAGAAAATTACATGACTACAGGGCCACACATAGGGTTGCTAAATTCACAAAAAAAAAAATTACAGGAAGTCCAGTTAAATTTGCGTATTAGTATGAGCATAACTAGGCAGTATTTGGAACATCCTCACACTATTTGCAATTATCTAAAATGATCATCAAATAGTTATGTTAATAATATTGAATAGCTAGATTGTTTTCCCCCTTGACAATTGAAGATACTAATCATATTATTTTGCAGTATTATTCTAGCATGGTAAAATTAACACTTTTCTGATTTACAGTTGTTTTAAAAGCAAGTTTGCCATTACCAAAATTAGTATGCTAAGTACAAAAATGACCTGAGTCTGCTAGAGAAAGTATGTTAACAAAATACATGTAAGGTTTATATTTACTGTTGAAGACAAGGACTATTTTTCTTACTACATATGTGCTTCATGAGGAAAATTACTGTCAGATGCAAAGGATATTCCAAGTCACAGACCACAAAATAACTTAATTCAGTATAATTAGATCCACATACTGAATTTTTTCGTTGCCTGATTAAAGTACCCTCAGAGTTCTTGGAAGAATCCAGAAAAACATGCTTTTGTAGTACTCAAAGATGGCCAAATAGATCATGTGAAATATAGATTTCATGACTGGTGCTAAATTTTATATATTAGTTCAAAATGATTTTCTGTAGAACCTTATAAAAATTAATTTTGTGGTCACTAACTGAGGTCATGGTATATGGGTTTAGAAATTCTCAATCTCCCAAATTACAGAGTGTGTTCTAGAGCACAATCATGTGAATAATTTCTATTTGATTTTCCTGCCTGTTAAGTAGGAATATCATTGGCATTAGTGAACATTTGCACCACAACATGCAAGGCTCCATTCTAAGCATGAGAGATACCAAGAAGCTTAAGCAAAATTTCTATTTCCATATTGGACTTATAGATAAATTAAATGGCAAATAACTCTAATACAAAGAGGTATCAAAAATAGGTGTTAAGCACTTAAAATATCCAAATTCTAAAAGGTCATAGTTGAGGCAAAGCACCTCAGTGACTACCTCATCTATGATGGGACAGGGTTTGAAACAGAGTTAAGAAACAAAACGTGCCCAGAAGCACACTGAAATATTAACTCTAGATAAAATCCTCATCAAATTTAAAACTTCCATACAAAAGAGACAAAAACAAATGGTAACTAAACTTATGAATAAGCAAGTTAGTTGTGCCAGAAAGTAAGAACAAGCTCAAAGAATGATGAAGATATATCAAAAGGACACAGACACCAAGTTATTGGGCTCCCACTAGCCAAATGTAGGACATTTTGTGCACTATAATAAACATTGAACAAATATAATCCAATGAATAAAATAGGTATCTATGAGGCCAAAATGATAGGTAAATAAAGGAATAAACTGAAAGTTAGATACAGAATAGGATATTTACATAGTTTCAAATTCTGCCCAAAAAAACACATAAATTTTTGTAAGTACAAAAGAGTAACTGCACAGTGAAGAAGACTAGTAGACACCATCTCAGTCATGTGATTAAACTGATCATCATCAGTAACAAATCAAAATCATGTACCACCTGATAGGATGCAATAAAAACCAGCATCTACTCTGTGACATTCCTGTCAAAGATAAATAAGCTGAATCTAATCATAATGAAACATCAGAGAAAAAAATTGAGGCACTTCCAACAAAAATAAATGCCTTGTAATATTTAAATGTGCTGAGAGCATAAAAGTCAAAGAAATAATAATGACCTGTTCCAGAATGAAGGAGACTAAAGAGAGATAAAAATTCGCTTTCTCCGAACTAGATCCTTTTGCTAGTTACTGGGACAATCAGTGAAAATTAAAATGGAGTTTGAAAATTAGATGGTGGAAATTAATTTGATTTTTTTTTGTTTGAGACGGAGTCTTGCTCTGTCGCCCAGGTTGGAGTGTAGTGGTGCAATCTCAGCTCACTGCAACCTCCACCTCCTGGGTTCAAGGGATTCTTCTACCTCAGCCTCCTGAGTAGCTAGGACTACAGGTGCACACCACCATGCCCACCTAATTGTACTTTTAGTAGAGATGGGGTTTCATCATATTGGCCAGAATGATCTTGAACTCCTGAACTCATGATCCACCTGCCTCAGCCTCCCAAAGTGCTGGAATTACAGGCATGAGCCATGGCACCCCAGCCTGATTTGATTTTTTATGATTACATAGAAGAATGTTCTCATTTGTAGAAATACACATTCCACCATTGAGGGTAATAAGGCATCATGTCATGTTGGCCATCTACTTTCACATCATCTGAGGAAAAAATATATCTGTCTTGGTGGAAGACCTGTGCATATAAAAATCAATAAGGTACAATTTATTTTTAAAAGCAATCCCAGTATTAGTGGTGACAGACAAGTAGACAACCAGTCAAAATACAAAATAACATGTACTATAATGGGGCATAAAATGAGTGACACAAAGAAGAGAGGAATTGATTCCATCTAGATAAGGAGGAAAAGAAATAAGGTAATTTTGAACATGAATATGGCATAAATAAAAAATATTAATCATGATCCAACTAATATACTTCTAAAATGAAATCTTAACAAAAGAATCAATTTCATTAAATGCAATAGGAACTTTAAAAGTATGCATTGTAGGCATTTTTGGGAAGAACAAAGCAGATATAATAAACAATCCTCACCCTCAAGAAGGTAAAAATATTATAAGTATTTCTTCCGGAAGAAAGAAATTGGGCATTATATGTATGAAATGTTAAATATTCCCATACTTATTCATGAATGAATTAAAATTTGCACATAAATGATAATCTGCCTTATGGGAACATTGGAAGAAATGAAAAGATACTGAGCTAATGACTAAAATTCCATTTTTTAGTTTTTCACTAATTGAGGAACTACTGGTATGGATGAAATGGTAAATAGTGAATTTTTTTTTTTTTTGCATTTCACCACAATTTTCTAAAATGACAAGACTTCCAAACTGTTTTAAAATTCATATGAAACCAAAAAAGAGCCCAAATAGCCAAGGCAATCCTAAGCAAAAAGAACAAAACTGGAGGCATCATGTTACCCGACTTCAAACTATATTACAGGACTGTGGTAAGCAAAACAGCATGGTACTGATACAAAAGCAGACACACTGACCAATGGAACAGACTAGAGAGCCCAGAAATAAGGCCACACACCTACCATCTGATCTTCAACAAAGCTCACACACCTACCATCTGATCTTCGACAAAGCTGACAAAAAAAGCAATGGGGGAAAGGACTCCCTATTCAATAAATGGTTCTGGGGCAACTGGCTAGCCATATGCAGAAAGTTGAAACTAGACCCCTTCCTTACATCATATAATAATATCAATTCAAGATGAATTAAAGACTCAAATATAAAACTCAAAGCTACAAAAACTCTGGAGGATAACTTAGGCAATACCATTCTGGACACAGGAATTGGCAAAGATTTCATGACAAAGACACCAAAAGCAATCACAACAAAAGCAAAAATTGACAAATGGGCTCCAATTAAACTAAAAACATTCTGCACAGCAAAAGAAGCTATCAACAGAGTAAATGAACAATCTACAGAATGGGAGAAAATATCTGTAAACTATGCATCTGACAAAAGTCTAATATCCGGCATCTATAAGAAACTTCAACAGGCCAGGTGTGGCGGCTCATGCCTCTAATCCCAGCACTTTGGTAGGCCAAGGTGGGGGATCACAAGGTCAAGAGATTGAGATCATCCTGGCCAATATGGTGAAACCCCATCTCTACTAAAAATACAAAAATTAGCTGGGCATGGTGGCACGCACCTGTAGTCCCAGCTACTCGGGAGGCTGAAGCAGGAGAATTGCCTGAACCTGGGAGGTGGAGGTTGCAGTGACCCGAGATTGCACCACTGCACTCCAGCCTGGCGACAGAGTTAGATTCCATCTCAAAAAAAAAAAAAAAAAAGTTAAACAAATTTTTAAGAAAAAAACAACCCCACTAAAAAGTGGACAAAGGACATGAACAGACACTTTTCAAAATACTGTCATCAGAAAAATGCAAATCAAAACCAGGAGAAACCATCTCACACCAGCCAGAATGGCTATTACTAAAAAGTCAAAAAAGAAGAGATGCTGGTGAGGTTGTGGAGAAAAGGGAATGCTTATACAGTGTTAAAATGTAAATTAGCTCCATCACTGGGGAAAGTAGTATGGCAATTCATCAAAGAGCTAAAAACAGAACAGCCGTTCAACTCAGCCCAATCCCATTCCTGGGTATATACACAAGGGGATATCAATCATTCTGCCATAAAGATACATGGATGCATGTGTTCTACTATTCATAACAGCAAAGACATGGAATCAACCTAAATGCCTATCAATGGCAGACTAGATAAAGAAAATGTGGCACATATATACCATGAAATACTATGCAGTCATAAGAAACAATGAGATTATATCTTCTGCAGGAACATGGATGGAGCTGAAGGCCATTATCCTTAGCAAACTAACACAGGAACAGAACCAAATACTGGATGTTCTCACCTATAAGTGGAAGCTAAATGATGAGAACACATGGACACATAAAGGGGAACAACAGACACTGGGGCCTGCTTGAGGGTGAAGTATGATAGGAGGGAGAGGATCAGAAAAAAATAACTATTGGGTACTAGGCCTAGTACCTAAATGGCAAAATAATCTGTACAACAAATCCCCATGACACAAATATACTTATATAATAAACCTGCATATGTATCCCTGACCTTAAAAGTTTAGGCCAGGCACAGTGGCTCACGTCTGTAATCCCAGCACTTTGGGAAGCTGAGGCAGGTGGATCACCTGAGGTCAGGAGTTCAAGACCACGCTGGCCAACATGGTGAAACCGCATCTCTACTAAAAACACAAAAATTAGCTGGGCATGGTGGTAGGCGCCTGTAACCACAGCTACTCAGGAGGCTGAGACAGGAAAATTGCTTGAACCCAGGGGGCAGAGATTGCAGTGAGCCAAGATTGCAACACTGCATTCCAGCCTGGACAAGAGAGTGAGACTCCATCTCAAAAGAAAAAAAAAAGTTTAAAAATAACTTTTAAAAAATTAAGAAGATAAGACTTCCCAGTTTAGCCTGATGATAAAATAACAGAGATACAGAAAAATGTGCAAACCCATTTCCTGTCTTAAATCTTTTCTGAGCTGTAGCAACAATCACACAAAAAGTAGAAAAAGTATACAATAAAGGATACGAATTCAAGATTTTAACATTTTAATTAAAGCTGATGAATTAATTCCAATAGAACTTGGACTATGAAAATACCAAGACCCAGTCGGGCATGAGGGCTCACGCCTGTAATCCCAGCACTTTGGGAGGCTGAGGCAGGTGGATCACCTGAGGTCAGGAGTTCAAGACCAGCTTGGCCAACATGGTGAAATCCTATCTCTACTAAAAATACAAAAATTAGCCAAGTGTTGTGGCAGGTGCCTATACTCCCAGCTACGCGGGGGACTGAGGCAGGAGACTCACTTGAACCAGGGAGGCAGAGGCTGCCGTGAGCCAAAATTGCGCCATTGTACTCCAGCCTGAATGACAGAATGAGACTACATCTCAAAAAAAAAAAAGAAAATGTCAAAATCCTATCAATCAGTAAGTTAAATTTTCCCCTAGATATTAAATAGAAATAAACATACATAGCTTTTAAGAACTATTGATCTTTAACTGTTAGAACTCAAATTAGAAAAGTTAAGTAAAATCTTTTTATTTAATCCTCAGATCTCCAGTGGTAGGGTAATAACTGAAAAAGATATAATACCACTGCACTGTTAAGAATAATTTCATCTACATGAATACGTATGGGAATCTTAAGGAGGCACAACAGATTGCCAAACAAAGCAGCTCTGGGGTGCAGAGAGGTTAATGGGTCAGGTAACTTCGATGTTTTGCTCCACGTATTTCCAGATTGTCTAAAATTTACCTCCAAAATGTTATTACGCATTACTTATATAATAAAAAATATTCAAGAAATAGAGGAAAACAATAAAGTAAAACAAAATAAGATATTATTCAAAAAGCAAAGAATATAGCTATCACTACAAACTTGCATAATATTCTAGAGTTCCTAGCCAATAAAAGAAAAATAAAAGCAAAAAGTAATGATTTTCAGAAAATGTATTCCACTTAGAAATTCCAAGAAAATTTAACTGAAAAACATCTTACAAGAGAATCTAACAAAGGAGGAAGATGCAAATTCAATACAAAATTTTCAATAGTTTTGCCATATCACAGCAATGACAAACTTTAAAATGTTACAATTTCTAGTTGCAAAACTTCCACAACATAAAGATGTCAGTTCTAATTGTATTAAAATATAATTTCAATTCAATTTAAATCAAAATCTCCACAGGATTCACTACATAATGCAATAAGGTCACTCTAAAACACAACAGCTGGGAAAGCTTTTGAAAATGAACAATACATCAAGTTTAAAGCTAAAGTAAGTAAAAAAGTTGGTGAAGGGTGTTATTTTTGCTTCCTATTAGAGAAATTTCCAAACATACACAAAAGTATAGAGTATGTTAACATTACCCACCTATGTGGACATCACTCAACTTCAATAATTAACACTTTGCAAATCTTTTGACGCTATCTCATTGTTTGTTTTGCTAGACTATTTTAAAATACATTAGAGATACCATATCTGTTCACCTGTAAATAATTCAGAATATATACCTAATAAACAATGACTTGAAAAAATTAGTTACAAGAAAATGCAGTGGCTTATGCCAACACTTTGGAGACCGAGGTGGGAACCCAGGAGTTCAAGACTAGCCTAGACAACACGGCAAGACTCTGTCTTTACAAAACAGATATACAATTACATATACAGCAAATTAGTCATACTTGATAAACATCATATATATCTAGTTCATAGACAATTTTCTCCAACTGTCTCAAAAATGTCTCTTTATACTTTATTTAGATCAGGGTCCAAAGTTTTCATAATGCATTTACTCAGTGTATTTTAAGTCTCTTATAACCAACATAACCATCCCTCTATTTTCTCCTGTCACTTATTTGTCTTATTATCTAACCAACCCTCCCCTCCCGCTACATCATTTCAAAGCAAATTCCAGACATCTGTAAATACTTTTGCATCACTAAAAAATAAGGACTTTAAATTCTTAAATATCTAATAATATTATCTAATATATCTATATAATATCTAATAATAATAAATAATGTATGGTAAGTCAAATGTAAAAATATCACTACTTGTCTGAAATGTCTTTTTATACTTGGTTTGTATGAAAGACGATTTAAATAAGGTCCAAGCTTTGTATTTAGATGATACTCTCCAAAGTCTCCTTCAAATTTTTAACGATTCACCTTTCCCCAACCACACATCAACTTTTTTTTTTTGAGACAGAGTCTCTCTCTGCCGCCCAGGCTGCAGTGGAGTGTGGTGGCAGGATCCTGGCTCACTGCAACCTCTGCCTCCCGGGTTCAAGAATTCTCCTGCCTCAGCCTCCCGAGTAGCTGGGACTACAGGCATGTGCCACCATGCCTGGCTAATTTTTTGTATTTTTAGTAGAGACAGGGTTTCACCATGTTAGGATGGTCTCGATCTCCTGAAGTCGTGATCCACCAGCCTTGGCCTCCCAAAGTGCTGGGATTACTGGCATGAGCCACCACAACCGGCCAACTTTTATTTTCCCAATACAATTATTTGTGAAAGAAATCAAGCCATATTTGTATTGTAGAACTTCATATATTTTAGAGTTGGATAGTTTCAGTTTCATGATATTGTTTAATTCATCCCTCTATTTCTGTATTTTCTCCAAAATGCTAACTATATCTAGAAGCTGATTTGTAAGTTTGGTGCAAAAGTAACTATAGTTAACAATAATTTATTGTATATTTCAAAATAATTAGAAGAGTAGATTTAGAATGTTCCCAATGCAAAGAAACTAAATGTTTGAGGTGATAGATATCCCAATTAGTCTGATGTGATCATTATACATTGTATACTTGTATCAAAATATCCCATGTACCCCAGAAATATGTACAACTATTATGTACCCATAAAAATTAAAAATAGGCCAGGGTGGTGACTCACACCTGCAATCCCAGCACTTTGGGAGGCTGAAGCAGGAGGATCACTTGAGCTTAGGAGTTTGAGACTGGCCTGGGCAACACAGTGAGACAACACAGTGTCATGTCTACAAAAAAAAGAAAACAAATTGAAAAAGCTGCCAGGTGTGGTGGCATGCAACTGTAGTCCTAGCTACTTGGGAGGCTGAGACAGGAGGATCACTTGAACCCAGGAGGTCAAGGCTGCACTGAGCTACGGTCCCGCCACTGCACTCCAGCCTGGATAACAGAGCAAGATCCTGTCCCCAAAATAATAATAACAAATAAACAAAATATTATAAGAAACTTTTAAAATAATTTTTAAAATTTTACTTAAGCTTTTTTGTGTTAGACTATTTCAATGAAGCTGGGTGCAGTGGCTCACGCCTGTAATCCCAGCACTTTGGGAGGCCAAGGCAAGCAGATCATGAGGTCAGGAGTTCAAGATCAGCCTGGCCAACATGGTGAAACCCCATCTCTACTGAAAATACAAAAATTAGCCAGGCATGGTGGCACACACCTGTAATTGCAGCTACTCTGGAGACTGAGGCAAGAGAATTGCTTGAACCCAGGAGATGGAGATTGCTGTGAGCTGAGATCGTGCCACTGCACTCCAGTCTGGGCAGCAAAGCAAGACTCCATTTCAAGGGGAAAAAAAAAGAATATTTCAATGAAAAAACTTTCCCCTCATCAACTACTTGTCTTATTAAATTGATCTAAGAAGAGTGGGGTAAACACTGTATATTTTTGGTTTATCAATTTTCAGAGTGAGTTAATAAACAAGCAACCTAGAGTAAGAACTCATGCTTTTTCAAACATATTCTTGTAACTATTAGAGTTTAAGTTCCCTATATTCAAAATGATTCAGTCCATTATAGTCATTTATTTTGGTGGGAATTTAAGAGAAACCACTTTAGACTGTTGGAAAATGACAGGCTAGTCAATAAATAGAGTAAAGTTAATCAGCTATCTCGTAGAATAACATATATACAGTACTGGCAAGTGCATATAAGGCATGAAACAGAAGGTATTTGAGATTTTAGGCTATTAAGAAAATATACTGATCTACCATGTCATATTAAGAATATTAAACATCTGTGAAGTACTTAGCATGATGCCTGATGTAAGTAGTCAGTAAATGATACATATGAACGTACATGTACCCATGCAGGTATACACGATTACGTGCTGGTAAATGTTTAAAATCCAGCTCTCTGAAGGAAAAAAATAGCCCTGATTTGTAGTTTTTGTAAATTTTCATGATCGAATAGTCCCACCATGGATGATTTCATACAAACAATATAATGTCACTAAATATCACGCTAAAGAGGGATGTACATAACTGTTTCTCACTAGCCTCCACTATATCCATATATCCATATTATCATGAACCTATTTTTGTTTATATGACTATGTCCATATTTATATGTATATGTGTATGTATGCACGCACACACATATTTATGTCCAGAGAATCAAAATGCCCAGTAAAAGGTCTGGAGAGACAACAAATAAATGACAGGGGTTTTCTCTGGGGCAAGAAATGGTATAAGGTTGGGAAGAGCAGGATAAACAGAGCTACTGTTTTATCAAAATTTGTTGAGTTTTTAAACAAAAAAGTGTTCATCTAGTGTTTATGTATTTACTGGGTCAAATGGAATTTTTCCCTAATTATCTAACCCATTCTATGACAGAGAGCAATATTTTCTCACAAACATCAACATTAAGCTGCAATGTGATATAAATGACCAGATAGAGTAGATGTCATATTACACCAAGAAATCGCCTTCTGAAAAAATACACAGCTTACTTTGGCTTCAGTTTCTCCCCTGTGAAGAGTGTACAGATGGTGGACAGCACTTTGTGATGAGGACCAAGGATGAGTCAGAATTTGGAAGACATGAAAGTCATGGCCAAGGGTGTCTGTTGTGACTAGAAGCATTCCTGGAAGACAAAAAACAAAGGGTAAAAATAAAAGTGATTCTATATGTGGATGAAATATTCTAAAAAGCTACTCAACAATATTTAAAATATTA
The DNA here is from genome assembly GCA_036589455.1 of Ateles fusciceps. Lineage (NCBI taxonomy): Eukaryota > Metazoa > Chordata > Mammalia > Primates > Atelidae > Ateles > Ateles fusciceps. The sequence goes on from JAZHEH010001132.1 coordinate 2,333,032, forward strand.
TCAAAAGGAAAAAAATTACCAAGGCTCTAAGACACTTTACAAAAGAAAAAATTAAAACAATGTATCTTTTTCATGAGAATACCAAGCTTAATGACACATCATTATATCACCAAGGTATAAACACTAGATATGCAGGTATTATGGCATTCCTATAAAACTAGTAGAGAGAAGTTTGACATTCTTGAATTGATCAGTGATGAATTTACAGAATTCACAATTTTATTTCATATTTTCCTGAAGCAGAATCTCACCCAGTTTCCCAGGCTGGGTGCAGGTGCCTGATCACAGCCAACTACAACTGCAAATTCCTGGGCTCAAGCAATCCTCCCATCTCAGCCTCCCAAGTAGCTGGGACCACAAGCACATGCCACCATGCCTGGCTTTTTTTTTTTTTTTTTTTGTAGAGACAGGGTCTTGCCATGTTGCCCAGGCTGCTCTCAAACTCTGGGCCTCAAGCACACCTTCTGTCATGGCCTCCCAAATCTCTGGGATTACAGGCATGAGCCACCATGCCCAGCCACAGTCATTTTTCAAAACAAAGAATGTGAAAATGGCATACCCCCATGGAACTAAAATCCACTCTCTCTTTTGCAATTTCTTCAAACTTTAATTCTACACTCCAATGTATCTACTGATCCAACTACTACTTGCTCTACTTAATTCACCAGTTTAAAACTTATCTCGGCAGGGCACAGTGGCTCACCCCTGTAATCCCAGCACTTTGAGAGGCTAAGGCAGGTGGATCACCTGAGGTCAGGAGTTCCAAACCATCCTGGCCAACATGGCAAAACCCCCTCCCTACTAAAAATGTAAAAAAAATTAGCCAGGCGTGGTAGCATGAACCTATAGTCCCAGCAACTAAGGAGGCTGAGATAAATTTTTAGTTGTTTCAAATGTGTGGTTTTTCTTTTTTTTTTTTTTTTGAGACGGAGTCTCACTATGTCTCTCAGACTAGAGTGCAGTGGCGCAATCTCGGCTCACTGAAACCTCTGCCCTCTGGGTTCAAGCCATTCTCCTGCCTTGGCCTCCTGAGTAGCTGGGACTACAGACGTGCACTACCGTGCCTGGCTAATTTTTATATTTTTAGTAGAGACAGGGTTTCACCATGTTGCCAGGCTGGTCTTGAACTCCTGACCTGTGATCCACCTACCTCAACTTCCCAAAGTGAGCCACTGCACCCAGCCTGTAATATTCAATTTTTATGGAATGCTATAGACTTTTGAGCTATATCTCTTTATATTAAAATTTTACTGTTTGTTCCAGAGATTATAATACACACATCTAACTTTATGTGCCTGTTGATTTGTATTTTGTCCAGGTTTCATAATTGTTTTCTAGGGGGAAGAATGGTCTGTATATTTACCTTGGTGTTCCCAGAAGTAGAATCACACTAGTATAAGCATTTAAACTAATGTTTTGTTGAACAAAAAGGCATGAAAGAATTATTAAGCATCTGAGGGAAAACAAGATAGTGATTTCAGTGAAAAGATAAAGTATATTTGAGTTTGCTATTGCTTTGGCAAATATAAGGTACAGCTCTAGTCACTATATTAAAATATCCTACTAGATGCCACTGTCCTGGCTATTTCCAAGATAATACATTTGAGAAACTGAAAGGTGCCATTTATTATAAATAATTTAATAAATTATTTATTAAACCTATAACAATATATAATCTTACCTCTCATAATATATCTAGCTATGATCATAAGATTATTGACATACTTTATATTCTTTACTTATTGTTGTTCAAACAATGAATTTCTAAGTTTAGGCATAAATGCTTTGTTGTCCATTTGCAGACAGTACTTTGCCACTCTTCCTACTTTTTTGCTGAGTTATAGTAAGTTTGAATTATCAGTAAATCCACTACTATCTTCTGATTCCACCTCTCTGTAACAAATTTTCTGCACTTGACAAACAATTCAGTAGAAATATTCTGACAAAAAATAAGATGAATTTGCATTTGTAACGTATATTCCTCACCTACTATAAACTTCATTACATTTCGTTTTAAATCACACCAATGTTTTACGTAGAATGAGCATTCAAATAAAGGTCCTCATTTGCCAAATCAAGACTATTACTGTTTTACATATGAATGAAAATCACAAATGAACACTTTCCCATATGTTCCTATCTTTGCAAACTGGCATTCCTATCTGTTTAGTTATGATTATGTAAAACAAATATAAAATTTCAGGAAAATGTCCATTAAATATCTTCTGTGTATCCTATCTCAAACACTTTTTTTCCACTCCTCCATGCAAATGCAATCCACCAATAAGTTTTTTTTTTTCCACAAAATTTTAAAAATAATATAAAAAATGTAAGGAGCAGAAGAAGAAAAGAAATAGCTAGTACAGGACTATATAATCACGTGCTTTCTTTTCATTTACAATTTCCTCTTTTGCACACATTCTGCTAGGGCAATAGCAAGCTTTTTTTTTTCCTTCTAGAAAACAAGTTAAAATTCACATATACATAAAAGGAAAAACTTGTACAGAGTCGACTGTGGCTTGAGAACTATTTATGCAGCATCAGAAGACTAAACCAGACTCTGGTCTGGCCATAAACTAAACCCACGCCCCAAATGAGGTGCCAAGCCACAAAAAGCATTTGCGTCATCTTGGGAATACAAGGAAAAGAAGGACTTCTAATTATAGGGCCTGGAAGCGGAAGCCTAGAGTGATTAGCTGTTTAGGCACTGCTGTATGTTTATCTGGAAGCTTCCTCTCCCTCACTCGCAGCCTCAAGTTTGATAGATGAGCAATAGCGTTAGAGGGTGGGGATTGAAGCTGCTGAGTGGTACACAGCGTTCTCCAAAATCTGAGTTAGCTGGAGACTGAACATTAAGGCTTTTGTGGCCTCACACGAATATAAGTCTTTTCAACTGGGCGTCAGCTGGTTAACCCAAAAAGTAAATTAAAGAGTAGCAAAACTTCACCAGGCATATGCTATAAAATCTTGGAAACATGAGTAGGTTTGCCTTTTTTGCCATATCCTATTTATAACACCTACCTAATTGTATGGTTATCATATGCACACATGTGAACTAGAAGACAAACTACCAGCTATTCACACTCTTTCCCAAAAAGATATATAAACACAATTATGCTGAATCAAATAGAAATCTTTACAGGAATTCAGATTATATCACTCATAAAACAATTTTTTACTTTGGCATTAATGCTTGTACATGTGATGCTTTTCAATTAACACCTGTATAGATGCAAACTTACAAATTAATTATTTGGAAAAATTAATACCCAAATTTGTAAACACAAAAGCAAAGAAACAGAATCCCAGTACTGAAAGAAAGCTTTAACCTCAGTTTTCACAAATCCATAATATCATAGCTTATTAAAGTCGGATTAATAAAACTTTCAAGCTGAATATGAATACTGGAAAACAATGGTCCCAAAGTCACCATATGGGCAGCATCAATTTCTTAAGTAGCTTATAGCAGCATATTTTTAAGCTGCTTACAGATACTAATAATCAAACTCATCAATGTATTCTTCCACTGTAGTAGCCTAAAATATAGTACATATTTATCAAGTTTGCTACATAACACTCTGGTAAAGTCACTGAAGTTAATACTACCAAACAAAGCAGATGATTTAGCTGATCCCTTACAAAGGCTGCATATATCCATAACCAACATAAATTAGAAAGAAATCGATGATATTGCCCTTATTTGTTTCATATGGAAAAGTATACAAAGTCAACAACTCATTTTCTAGCTCACTTTATTTTTTAACTTGTTATATTCATCCTCCTGAGTTTTAGCAGTTCGAAGTGTCTTAACAACATTATTTAAACATTTAATTATTTTCTTTCTCTTTGAATCATAAAATTTTCAGGCTTATGATGACATCTCTGGTCATTTCCAGTGCATTTTCATATTAAGCATTCTAATGTTCATTATTTTTAACAAATTTCTTTACCAAATAGATATTTGGGAAAGTGGTGTGTGTCTATGTACATGTATTCTCATTTTTTTCAGGTAGTTGAGAGTATTTGTCCATTGCCAGAATATCTCTTAACACTTTAACCTTTACTAATATATAATTTATATATAATAAATCCATTCATTTTAAGTGTATAGTATGATGAATCTGACAAATACATATGCCTATGTAAACACTACCATATTCAAGACAGAGAGCATTCAAAAAAGTTCCTTTGTGTTCGATTGCAGACCATCCTCTCCCCCATCCACCTGGCCCCAAGCAACCTTCATCAGCTTTCTGTTATGAGGGATTAATCCCCCTGTTTTAGAATTTCATGAAATATAATCACATAATACATTCTCAGTCTATTGGCTGCATTTAACAGTACATCATTCATTGATTTATATTACTGACTAGTGTTCCATTGTAAGTATATACCGCAATTTATATATCCATTCCCTAGTTGTTTCTTCTTTTTTTTTTCTTTTTTTTTTTTTTTTTTTGAGATGGAGTCTTGCTCTGTCATCCAGGCTGGGTACAGTGGTGCCATCTCAGCTCACTGCAACTTCTCCCTCCCAGGTTCAAGTGATTCCCCCTGCCTTAGCCTCCCAAGTAGCTGCGATTACAAGTGTTTGCCATCACACCTGGATAATCTTTTTGTATTTTCAGTAGAGACAGGGTTTCACCATGTTGGCGAGGCTGGTCTCAAACCTCTGGCCTCAAGTGATCCGCCCACCTCGGCCTCCCAAATGCTGGGATTACAGGCGTGAACCACCATGCCTGGGACTGTTTCTAGTTATTTAATATTGTGACTCAAACTGCTATGAACATTCAAATACTAGTCACCATGTGGACATATGTTTTTATTTTTCTTGGGTGAATATTTAAGAGTGGAATCACAGGGTCACATATTAAATATTTATAAGAAACTGCCAAACTATTTTCCAAAGTGGCTGTATAATTTTACATTCCCACAAGCTCTGTAACCTCACCAACATTTGATACTGTCAGTCTTTTTAATAATTTCAATTCGTATTCTCACAGTTTTAATGTGCCAATATTCCTTGGTGATCAATGATGTTGATCAGTTTTTCATGTGCTTACTGGCTTTTAAATATTTTCTTTTGTGCAAGATTGTTTAAATCTTTTCCTCATTTTAAATCGTGTGTTTTCAATATCTATCTATCTATCTATCTATCTATCTATCTATCTATCTATCATCAGAAATTTTTTCCCAGTCCATGGCATGATTTTTCACTATTTAACATCTTCCCAAGAGATTTTCAATTTTGATGAAAATTTTGTGATTTGGGTGTTCTGGCTAAGAAATCTTTCTCTATCCCAAGATTAACAGATAAAACCTTTTGTTTTCTTTTAAAAGTTTCATAGTTCTAGTGTTTATGCTAAGCCTATTATCCACTTAGAATTAATTTTATGTATGACGTTAGTAAAATTTATTTTTCCACCAAAAGATATTCCAGTTGTTCTAGGACCATTTGCTGAAAAAAACTACACTTATTTAATTACTTGCCACTTTTGTCAAAAATCAAATATATTTCTGGACATTAGATTCACTCATCTATGTTTATATTTAGCCCCTAAAAAATATTTTCTTGGTGAGCTTTAGATTAATTCAGAAATTTAGGTAGCTTAAGTCTTTAAATAATTTACTTATCTTTTTCAAGACTGATTTCGGCTATTTTTAGGTCCTTTGAAATTTCACGTAAATTTTGGCCAGGCATGGTGGCTCACATCTGCAATCTCAGCACTTTGGGAGGCCAAGGCGGGTGGATCACCTGAGGTCAGGAGTTTGGGGCCAGCCTGGCCAACAAGGCAAAACCCCCATCTCTACTAAAAATAAAACAATTAGCCAGGCATGGTGGTGGGCACGTGTAATCCCAGCTACTTGGGAGGCTGAGGCAGGAGAATTGCTTGAATTTGGGAGGCAGAGGTTGCAGTGAGCCGAGACTGTGCCATTTCACTCCAGCCTGGGCAACAAGAGTGAGACTCCATCTCAAAATAAATAAATGAATATATAAAATAAGGTTAAGCATTCATGAATAATAACACACAAAATACTACTAATATATCAAGGCATAAAAGTGACAAAAAATTTTGTCACATTTTGTGTGACAAAATTTTTATAAAAAATATGCTCTGTTATCAGAATTAAATGGGTTTTCTTGCTCATATTCTAACATTGTAACATGGAGGGTCACTGGGATGACAAAAATGTTAAATTACTTAGGTAAAGTTGGAGAATTGGAAGGATATGAAAATTTAATTTGGATAGATTAAACTGACTCATAACTTTATTCAGGAAAAGAGTAAATGATACAGTTCCCAGTTGTCTGTCTCAGGAGGGCATTAGAAACAACTTCATTTCAATTAACAGATATGATGGCTGAAATCCACAAAGAGTGAGAAATATCACTGGAAAAGTCTAGGGATAAAACAGTGTTAGCTTCTGGTATATATTATGTTCCAACACAAGGCTTAGTACTCAAGATCTATAGGTATCTACATAGCAGTATCAGACTATAACCAACCTCAAGGAAAAATTATAGATACAGATACACACATAAACACACAGTCAACTAATGCTAAATTCGTGTGACAGACAGTAATTGCTAGAAGTGCGTAATAAAGTACACCCTGAATGGAGGTTAACAGGAATTTGGGAGACAGAGGGATAGTAAAGTGAAATAATTATGAACAGCATAAGACAGGAGCAGAAATAAAGAAGAGGATTTCATGGAGACCAATCCTTATCAAGCAGACTCTTTACACGTTAGGAACTGCAAAATAATTTGAAAGGTAAATTTGGAAATGCAGGAATTTCCAAATGCAGGGATGGCATTCCATGTGTTTCAGAGATGTCTGAAAGAGATCTTTTAAACTCTCTGGATGTTGCTTAAGGGGTATATACATACATAAAATTCAACAAGCCATATACTTAAAATTTGTGCAACTTGTATTACGTAAGTTACAGTTCAATAAAAATGAAGACAGACAAAAGCAAAAAAACCATGAGGACAAGATAAACATGTTGGTTTTATATGGAGTGAATGGAGAGAGGGAAAATACAAGATGTTAAATAGACCAGTTAGAAAGTTAAAACACTTGAGCAGCCACCCCACCCACACAGAAGAAAAAAGAGAGAGAAACTCAAAACACAGCATTCAGAGAAGGATATATAAAAGAAACAGATATATGGTGAGGGGTTAGAAAAAGACGTCAGTGAATTTGAGCTTGGCTCAATGGGTGCTCAAAGAACCAGGTATCATAGTACTACCCGGAAAATATAACAGACATGAATCAGGGTTCTAACCCAAGTGTTCAGAAACTAAGTAAGGAACAAATGATGATTAGATGAAAGATACATTTTCAAAGATAGTCATCAAGTATGCTGTATCAAACTGTACATCAGTTACCACATTTTGGGTATATGAGCATATTTTGAAAATATTACCAAATGGCCAAGAGTCTCTGGAAATTAGGTTTGATTACCTACAGGAGCAGTGTCAAAGCATAACTCTGTACTATGTTACAGAACAAGAATATATAAGAACAATGGCTAATCCACAAAAAAGATGACCGGGTAGGCTGAGCACAGTGGCTCACGCCTGTAATCCCAGCACTTTGGGAGGCCAAGGCAGGCAGATCATGAGATCAAGAGATTGAGACCATTCTAGCCAACATGGTATAACTCTATCTCTACTAAAAATACTAAAACTAGTTGGGTATAGTGCTGTGCGCCTGTAATCCCAGCTATTCAGGAGGCTGAGGTAGGACAATCACTTGAACCCGGGAGGCAGAGGTTGCAGTGAACTGAGATCGTCCCACTGCAGTCCAGCCTGGCGACAGGGTGAGACTCCATCTCAAAAAAAAAAGAAATAGAAAAAAAAAGATGACTGGGTAGGCAGGTATTCTGTACACAATCAATTATATATATATATTTATTTACTTATTCAATGTCTTCTAAGAAACAAAGGAACAAAGGGAAAATTACAAAATCAGTTCATTTTAAAATATATCAATAATAGTATAAATTATTTAACTATAATTTTACGTAATAGTATTATTTTACACTGTTGTACTCTTAAAACTGTAGTAACATTACATTTATTAATTCTCAATTCTAATTGATATACACTACCTCCACTTTCTTAGCATTCTAGATATCCTTTTTAGACTTCACATACATGGAAGAATTAATCAGACTTTTCATTTCATCTATGTTAATAAGTCTATACATAAACCTTCTCTTGCTGTTTTTATTGTATTGTATTGTATTGTATTTTTATTTTTGAAACGGAGTCTTGCTCTTCCACCCAGGCTGAAGTGCAGGTACGCAATCTCGACTCACTGCAATCTCCGCTTCCTGGGTTCAAGCGATTCTCGTGCCTCAGCCACCCAAGTAGCTGGGATTACAGATACAGGCGCAAGCCACCACATCCGGATGATTTTTGTATTTTTAGTAGAGACAGGGTTTCACCACGTTGGACAAGTTGGTCTCAAACTCCTGAGCTCAAGTGATCTGCCTACCTTGGCCTCCCAAAGTGCTGGGATTACAGGCATGAGTCACCGCACCCAGCTTCTTACTGTTTTTACATTTTCTCTTTGTTCCTCCATTCCTGCATCCACTCTTCATTTCTCACTGCTCCCCAACCACAGATACCCACCTTACAATATCTAATAAATCTCTCTGAAATGTATATATATCTTTGAGAAAAATCTAGGCTGTTTTCAAAGCAATGTTGAAAATATTTAATGTATGGCAAGATACAGGCCAATATGAATGAGAATAGTGAAACAAGGTATCCGCCGCCTGGGCCACTGAGGGAGACCCAGAGGCAAGTGGGAGGGGCAAGAAGTATTCAAGTGCTTCAGCGTTTAACAACCAGTAAGGGTATACTGATAAATCAAAGTTGAAATCAACAGGTGTTTTGCATGTATGTACCTGACTACATAGATCCTTCTTTACCCTTTTCAAAATTAAATTAAATATTATGTTTATATTATTGTAAGTATATCTGTTGTCCATAGGTATATTTTTACAGGTATATATGTTTACTTCACATTTTTACAAAGTAGTCCAGTGTATGCATTCACATCTTCCGTGAGTTCATGCACTATTAACTGAGCACCTTCATTCAATGAAGTGGTAGTGCTGTGGCAGTGGTGATGAAGAATGGGCAAGGCTCCTCACTTACTGATGGAAACTAGGGCTACATTGGGACTTTAGGTGGGACATGGGAATTTTTGTCTTCATGGGCCCTCTCCTCCATGAAAAAATATTTAAAGTTGTATTTTTATGACTCCATTATATTAACTTAAAACCATGATTTCTTTGTGTTTTTAAAAGAAATCAGAAGATTATAGCGAGGTTCTAAAAGTATTGTGGTCCCTAGACACTGAACCTACTACACCTAATGGTAAATCACCTCTGCAAAGATCCCTCTCTTACACAACTACGGTGCCACAATGAACAGAGAGCAAACAGAACCAATTCTTCAGGGAGTAAATCCACTACGTGAGCAAAGCACACCACTTTACAAGATGATGAAACAAGAGAGTAAGTACAAACCTACTATGGAAACATCCTCTTCTAATGAAAAAAGGAAATAAATTCTTCAAGTTGCCTTTGCATTGTGAATGAAATAATACAGGTGTCTGATAGGGATAAACCAGAAGCTGTCAGATTAAAAATCTCAAGCTTGTTATTCTGCAGATCTGTGATGCATCACAGATGTTAAAAACAAATCAAGACACAGTATTTCTCTAACCACTTGCTAGAGTCAATGCGACTTTTATGTCCAAAAAGAAAAACCTAAACTTCTTTAACGATTAACCCAAGACCACAATCACCTTTCAATATATAGCATTTAAGTAACCAGAAGACTTTCAAGTCTGTTAAAGACGTAGCCAAGCATCTAAAGGGGTACATATTTACTCTGTTTCACTACAGAGTCAACATTCATTTTCCTCTTATTAATGGATGGAAAAGCAACTTCCCTGCCAAAGAGGGGTAATTATTTAAAATGCAGATGTGTTATACTTCACAGTCCTCAGTTGCTCAGCTGGCAGAAATAATACCTCTGGGAAAGCAAATCAATTATTTACTGAATTAAAGGTGGCAGGTCTGTTTATGTCAGGCTTATTGCAGAGAATTGAGGATTTCTTCCTTATGTTTCTAATTGACAGTTTGATAAATAAGAAATATTCCTTTTGTTGTTGTCTAAAACAATATAATTAATAGTATACTAATCTATTGGTCTTAGACATAAAAATGTCATTTCCACAGGTGCTTTTTTTTTTCGAGATAGAGTCTTGCTCTGTTGCCCAGGCTGGAGTGCAGTGGGACCATCTTGGCAACCTCAGCCTCCTGGTTCAAGCAATTTTCTTGTCTCAGCCTCCCCAGTAGCTGAGATTACAGGCATGTGCCACCGCGCCCAGCTAATTTTTGTATTTTTAGTAGAGACAAGGTTTCCCCATGTTGGCCAGGCTGGTCTCAAATTCCTGACCTCAAGTAATCTGCCCTCCTCGGCCTTCCAAAGTGCTGGGATTACAAGGATGAGCCACCACATCCGGCCTCCATGAGGTATTTTTAATTAACACCTATTACATATTTCAGTTTTAGTTATCTGTGGTATGTATCTGCAAGTATTATAATTTGCCATCACGGATCACTCCCACAATACAAAGACAAAGACAATTCTTATTCAAACCACAATTTAGACATAAGCTGATTTTATTCAACAAATGAATAACAACATTGAATAAATGTCTTAACTTTGTCATGCTACAGTTTTTCCATGATTACAATTATGAAATAATCCAATGGAATTAATTATTATAATTATTCAATGTGCATTTACTCAGTATCAAGTATGTGAAAGTTACTTGGCTAATATGTGGGGACAAAATGTTAATGAAAGCTTACCTCTAACAGAGAATACATTGAAAAGATACTCTGATGGATGTAAATAATGTTACAACTAGGATGAAGGTGACTGATCATAATGGAAACAGAAACAACTAATATCTATTGAGGTTATTCTATTTGTTAGGTATTATTTTATTTTTCATTTTTTTAGACAGGGTCTTGCTCTGTCACCCAGGCTGGAGTGCAGTGGCACAAACATGGCTCACTGCAACATCTGCCTCCCAGGCTCAAGCAATCCTCCTGTCTCAGCCTTCCAAGTAGCTAGAACTACAGGCGTGCACCACCACACCCAGCTAATTTTTGTATTTTTTGTAGAGACAGAGTTTTGCCATGTTTCCTAGGCTGGACTTGAACTCCTGAGCTCAAGCTATCCACACGCGTTGGCCTCACAAAGTATTGGAATTAAAGGTGTGAGCCAGTGCACCTGGTCAGGTATTATTTTAGATACCATTATTAGCCCCCGTTTTACTGATGACGAAACTGAGGCATTGAGCGTGCCAAGCAGATTAACTAGCTTGCCCAACTGGTTAACAAAATGAAGGAGGAAGGGGAACATGACATTTTATGTAGAGTCAGGGAAGACTTCTTAAATTATATTTAAGATAGGACTCGGTGTAAGAGTTAGCCAGGCAAAAGATGATTCTGGCCAGGCGTGGTGTCTCACGCCTACGATCACAGCACTTTGGAAAGTCAAGGTGGGCAGATTGCCTGAGCTCAGGAGTTTGAGACCAACCTGTGCAATATGGTGAAACCCCATCCCTACTTAAAAAAAAAAAAAAAAAAAAAAAAATTAGCCGGGCATGGTGGTGCCTGCAGGACTGAGTGCCTATAGTCCCAGGCTACTTAGGAGGCCAAGGCATAAAATTGCTTGAGCCAGGGAGGCAGAGGTTGCAGTGAGCCCATGTCATGCTACTGCACTCCAGCCTGGGCCAGAGAGGGTGACTCTGTCTCAAAAAAAAAAAAAAAAAAAAAGAAAGAAAAGAAAAAAAAAATTGACTTCAGGCAAAGGACAAATGATATAACATGTTTAAGGAGCTGAAAGATACTTAATGGATGGAAAATGGGGATCACTTGAGGTCAGGAGCTCGAGACTAGCCTGGCCAACATGGTGAAACCCCACCATTACAAAAATACAAAAAATTAGCCATGTGTGGTGGGACATGCCTGTAATCTCAGCTACTCTGGAGGCTGAGGCAGGAGAATTGCTTGAATCGGGAGGTGGAAGTTGCAGTGAGCTGAGATCATGCCACTGCACTCCAGCCTGGGCAACAGAGTGAGGCTCCATCTCAAAAAATAAAGTGTATTAATTTTTTTTAAGTTGCCTAGAAAATGTTATTCAATTTGTCCCTGAGAGCAACCAATTTACACTGCCCATATTGAATATGCCCAGATCTAAGCATGGGGATCAATCTGGTACTTTTAAACAAATCATAAATGCTGCCACTAAAATATTTGTTTTAATTCTGGACTCAAAGTCACAGCTAACAAACAAGAATGGGAATAAAAAATTGAAAAACAAACTGAATGCAGCTGCTGAACTAGAAGTTTCACAACTCTATTTAATAGCATGACTTCATGTCTTCTCTAACTAGGTCCCATACAAGACAGAAATGTATGCCACCCAGTCGATCAACTTACATTGTCTCCTACATTCATTTTGCAGTGTTATTACATCATGTATGTTTTATATTATTTTTAACGTTTCCCCAGGAGGTGGCTACAGGCCTAGTTTGTTCTTAGATTTTGTTGTCCAGGGCATGTTTATAACACTGTCATCTAAAAATATGTCTCTCTTTAAAAAAGACGAAAAGGGGCCAGGAGCGGTGACTTACACCTGTAATCCCAGCAATTTGGGAAGCCATGGCAGGCAGATGACAATGTCAGGAGTTTGAGACCAGCCTGGCCAACATAGTGAAACCCTGTCTCTACTAAAAATACCAAAAAAATTAGCTGGGTATGGTGGCAGGCGCCTGTAGTCCCAGCTATTTCGGAGGCTGAGGCAGGAGAATCACTTGAACCCAGGAGGCGGAGGTTGCAGTGAGCCGAGATCGTGCCACTACACTCCAGCCCGGGCAACAAGAGCAAAACTCCATCTTAAAAATAAAAATTTAAAAAAAAAAAACCTGAAAGGGCCGGGTGTGGTGGCTCATGCCTGTAATTCCAGCACTTTGGGAGGCCGAGGCATGTAGATCACCTGAGGTCAGGAGTTCATGACCAGCCTGGCCAACATGGCAAAACCCCATCTCTACTAAAAAAAAATATAATTATTAGCCAGTCCCAGTGGCAGGCACCTGTAATCCCAGCTACTTGGGAGGCTGAGGCAGGAGAATCACTTAAACCCAGGAGGTGGAGATTGTGATGAGCCAAGATTTCGCCACTGCACTCCAGCCTGGGTGACAGAGCAACACTCCATCTCAAAAAACAAATAATTAATTTAATTAAATAAAAAAAGACTAAAAGAAATTTCTTTATATTCTTAAGTGTACCAGTGACAAATACAGGTAAACTGGTTTGAGTAAGATCAGCTTTAAAAGCAAAAATCATGCAATCCAACTTTTTTGCATGTTTTGTTTGTTTTACATGAACTTCCCTAAACTAGTAAAAAGTATTCTAACAAGCAATACTGTTATTATTAGCCATATTACACACCTCATGAAAATGCCTTTAACCAAATTAGAGAATTATTAGATGGTTAAAACTTCCCAACATAAATTTTAAAACATATATGGTTACATGTATGGGTAAAGAAAGACTAGAGTATATTACTAGAGGATCTATAAGCTATATTTTGGAAAAAGCCAATTTAAATTAAAAACTGTAACTACTGCGTTAAGGCCTATTGAAATTACATATCTTTGTACAAAATGCCAATTAATAAAATTTCAGAACCTAACAAATATAATGCAGCCAGTGTGCAAAGAACTACTTCATTTTATTTAATTTTTAATTTTTTTTCCAGACAGGCTCTTACTCTGTAACCCAGGCTCAAGTGCAATGGTGAGATCAGAGCTCACTGTAGCCTGAATTCCTTGGTTCAAGCAGTTCTTCCATCTCAGCTTTCCAAGTAAGTCGCTGGGACTACAGGCACATGCCACCATGCCCAGCTAATTTTTTTTTTTTCATTTTTTTTTTTAAGAGACAGAATCTTGGTATGTTGACCAGGCTAATCAAACTCCTGGCCTCAAGTGGTGGTCCTCCCCTCTCAGCCTCCTGGGTCACTGGGATTATGAGCACTCCGACCTCATTTTATAATGTCCCATGTCTTAATCACATTAGTAAATTTATTTACTAATGGGGAGGACTTAAATGAAGAGTGCTAGAAAATACATCATTTTATCTCACAAAAACAATTTTAAAACTGTAAGACAAATAATAATTTAAGAGAAAAAACCCAGCTACTGAGGTGTCTACGCATTTACAAATAGCAGTGCAGTTTACTTACTAAAACATATCCTCTATGTATGCGTGTGTATATGTATGTGTATCCATCAGAAGGGTTAGAACAGTAAATATGAACCAGAAACTAGCAAAGCAAAACAAAACGCCACCTCATGATATGATCTAATAGTTAGAAGTTATGGCTAACCCCAACAATTTTTTTTTAATAAAGCTGGGTAGCTACTGACTAGCACTTGCTAACTGAAAAAAGAAAGAAAGAAAAAAATCCAGACTTCAAATAATTAAGAACTGAGCATTTTCTGTATGCTTTCTCATAATCAAGTAATAAGTCAATATTTAGAACAGCAGAAATACTCAAAGCTGAAAGTAAATAAGATGAATTGTAAGGAATTACATAAAATTTTGTCTACCAGCTACTATAAAGCACTGTGCAAACCAAATGTATGAGCAGTTGCTGAGTTTTATATCCTCCACTGAATACAGATACCTAAACAGGTACAAAGGATTTATAAAATGTTGCAGAAACAAGGACACACTGAAAAACATATCTGTGCACAACAAACTAGTAAGTCCACTATATAGACTATGGTTCGCAATCTATTTCAAATGTGCCACATTTTTCTTATCTCTTTCATTCAAATAATATTTATGACGCTAGGCACTGAGTCATTATTTTCTAATTACATATCTTTTAGGTCCAAGCTTGGAATTGATTTCCTTTTGAAGAGCTGTCTCCAGTACCTCAAAACCAGGCTAATATTTATCCCCTAGCATGCTGTCCTTACTCCACAAAGGGTTTTCCTTCCTTATTTTAAGGCCCTAATTGTACATTTGTAACTAACCAGCAAGCAGACTTTATGCATAGGGACTATCTCTTATTAACTCAATTACCAAGACTTAGCCAGACAAGGTGAATAGAGTCACTAGTGAAAGAGGTATCTTCCATTGTGTTAGCTGAAACAGGTGAAATTAGTACCAGAAAGCATCAACCTTTTCGATAAAGGGTTCTAAAACATTTTTGTAGCATGGATCCTGTTAGCAATATGGTAAAGCCTAAGAACCGCTTTCCTAGAATAAAATTATTTAAAACACAAAATAAAATACCTAAGATTTTAAAAAATTAAAATATAAGTATTTTAAGTGCTTTTTTGTTAATATATTAAATTATAGGCTCTACCATAATTTTGGAGCATAAGCAATATTTAGAGGATTATAAAAAAATGTGAAATCATATTTTAAAAACCATTTTTTTCATCACTCATAAGTTTACAGGTACAGTTAACTAATCGGATCTCTATATGGGATTATTTCCAATGATATTAACAGGCTTCACAGATTGCTATATGAAACAACTTATGTAATATCAGAATAAGGAACTCTATACACCATGAACCATTTCAAAGTGAATAAATTCCAGAAGAACTTCAGTAAACTCTCATCAAAATTTCTATTAAAAAATAAGGAAAAAAAAGTATTTAAAAGTACTGGACTGACCTATCACCTTCATTGTCAAAACAGTGCCTAATACCGTGTCATGTATCTATAGTGGGGAATAGTTCAAAATAATTCACTAAGTTTCCTATTACTCTGAGACACCATGCTAAGCACTAGAGATACAAAGATTAATGACATCTGATCTCTTTGTAGGAGGAACAGAGAAGTTAGCAAGGGAAACAAACGTTTAAACAAATGATTATCACAAAATAAATTACATCATAGAGTTATAAATCTAGTGTCCCAGCAACACAGAAAAATAGGTATAAATATTGCTATTTTTAACCTTATTATATAAACACAAATGTGAGAGGTCAAAGAAATCAAATGGCAAATGTAAACCAAAATTCTGAAACCATTTTATGATAGAAAATTAATTGCAGATGATAAGAGACGACTGCAACACTCTTTATATTATAAAATACATTCTTCTTATAATGCAAAGTCATAGGAAAAAACACAGCTGCCAGTGTCAGAAGCACTGTAGGACTATATGAAATGTACACTAACAAAAAGGAGATTTGACATAACAGATGGAATATCAAAATGAGCCATCCTGGTTATTCCAAGGGGAGTGCTACAAGTAACATAATTTCCAGACTGTTTTTTCACATTTAACTTAATTCCCACAATACTCAGAGAATTTCAATGTATCTTGCCTTTATTAATTAAATCAATCCTACTGATAACCAATCAGGATAAAAATCCTGCTCCCTTAATCAAAGATGACTTAAGATATTAGAGGATAGATTATTCGAAGTGCTTTATAAAATAGTATCTCTATATAATGATAATCTCTTACTATCATTCTTCATTTGAAAAGATGAAAAGAAGGAGAAAAAGGATGGGCTTTTCCCATCAATTTTAGGTGATATAACCATTCCTGAAAACTAAGATAAAAACAGCATGCTCTTTAGATACATCAACCAAATGGGTAAGATCTGAAAAGACTGCAAGTTTCTGATGATTGTACCAGCTCTGAAAACAAAAGAGCAGGTTTATTTACAAAGTATTTTTAAAAAACAGATTGAGCATCCCTAATTTGAAAAACCAAAATCCTCCCAAAAATTTATGTTCTTCCTATAACACAAACCAAAATGCTCTGAAATGCTCCAAAACTGGAGGGCTGACATGATGCCACAATTGGAGAATCCACACCTGACCTCATGCACTAAGTCTCAGTCAAAACACAGTCAAAACTATGTTTCCTGTACAAAATCACTTAAAATACTGTATAAAATCACCTTCAGACTATGTGTATAGGGTGTACATGAAACAATGTGTTTAGACTTGAGTCCCACCCCCCAAGATAACTCATTATATATGCAAATATTCCAAAAGCAAAAAAAAAAAAAAAATTGAAATCAGAAAGATTTCTGGTCCCAAGCATTTCACATATACAGTACTCAACCTGTAACTTGTTTCCTACTACTGGAAGTATTACACCAACTCCATACTGTGAAAATGGTCATTTAAAAAAGAGAGAGAGAGAATTAGGCATTTATACTGCTTTTGATACATAGGAGAAATGTTGTTTACTACCGGCTGATGAGATAAAATGTTTTCTATAGAAGAATAACAGTCAATAAATGCAGAGACTGGGACAGAATTAAGAAAACAACCCACCCTTCTACAACCTTCAATGTAACAAAATTATTAATTAAAAAGTTGCTTCAGAAATAATGTCAAAATGACATACTGCAGAGTACTTGTTAATCTCCACAAGAAAACCCTATTTCCAATAATGTAGATATGTGATTGTCATTACCTATTCATGTGATCAAATACAGCACCACAAATAGGGAGACAACCTAAAATAATGTGTCTCCCATGGAAATGAAATTATGTAGACAGCAATACTTACGAAGTTTAGAAACAAACAAACAAAAACTCCTTAGCCTGAATGGATTTATACCTCTAGACTTAACTTCCAGTTAACAGATATCCAAGGAAAGGGGAAATATAAAAACATCATAATGAAAAAAATCTGGCCAAGCATGGTGGCAACACTTTGGGAGGCTAAGGCAAGAGAATTGCTTGAGGCCACAAGTTCAGGATTAGTCTGGGCAGCATAGTGAGACTCTGTCTGTATCTTTTTAAAAAATAATTTAAAAATTAAATAAAAATTTAAAAATCTTACAAATGCAGAATTTAAGACAACTGCTAGTGACAATGCAAAAAAAAATTAAGAGGTACAAATCATATGCTATATTAAAAGGAACTAAAGAGATACAACAAAAAGTAAGGAGTAAACCTTAAGAACAAACAGAAAAACAAAGAGCACCACTAAACAAAATCAGAGAAAATTAAATTAGCTTACAAACTGTTGTAAGTTACACAGAAACTTCAAGTTACAAAAAAAGCACTGCTCATATCCATTAATATTCTAGTTTAGAATACTGAAGTTTTTGGAGTAATTATAAAATAGAAATTAATATAACTCAACACTGCTTAAATGGCTACTGTTTAATAACTACTTTATTGAGAACAAAACTAATTTTAGAGTATTAAATTTTTATTATAAATTCATTTATTCAATATGATAACTTAATAACTTTTCTGATATGCACTGATGCATGAAGAAAAGTTAGATTCCATATTCCATATTTGGCTGGAAAACCCATTATATAAATGGTCTACAAAAGAGAGAGAGAGAGAAACTTACCACTTGTATTAAAAGCCATGCAGCACACTGGCTTCTCATGGGCAGGGAAGTGGGCCACAATGCCATCACTGTCAGAATCCTCACTCACAAGCACCTTCGCAAAAGAAATAAAGACAAATGGAGGAAAATATTTCTCACCAATAACCAAGCTTGAAGACTGTAAGAAGGTACATCACAATACCACTGACCAAATTACGTTTCCACACTAGTAAATTATGCTTGTCAATATAAGGAGAAAATTCCATTTTAGAATCAAGAAGGAGATATAACATGCCCCTAAGCAGATCAGTCATATAAACTCAAAGAGTCAGCTAACTTGACTGTAGATGACAGAAACAATTACTTCTTCAAGTATAGGTTCAGAGAAAAAAAAATAATACAATCAACTATTTTCGATTCTTTACAAAATCACTTAGAGCTTTATCCAAGGACAGGAAATATAGGTCTTACTGTGTTATGGGATCTGCTGGAAAATCACAATTTTTTTTGCCCATTATTGAAATATAACATGAGAACAGGGAAAATAACATGTTAAACATAAACAAGGAGGTGTATAGAGAAATCACTCAGTAACATTTGCATATTATAGTTTGAAAGTTGTGTTCTTCAACTCCTACTTTACAGAGAGAAATAGAACAACTTTGAAACTACTACCAAATCGTAAACACAGAGGTGTATTAGTAGATAGCTCTGTATCTCAAATGGAGTTTCTTTAATTCACTCCTCTTAATTTTTAAGGCTATATTGAAATATAATTTGCATCCACATAATTTCCCATCATAAGTTCAACAACTTTTAAAAAACTGTCCTTATCTAATGTTTCACAAAGAAAGCCTATTACACCAATTTTGGAACATAATATTTGGACGCAGAGAAATTTAATTTTAAGTAACCTTGGAAGTCGTCCTACACTGGCAATGCTAATTTTTTTCTTTCAAAAATGCATGTTAGACTGAAGTCCTACTATATGTAAAATACCCTGCTCAGAGCTCAAAATAAAGCCAAATGTTATTGCTGCCCTGAAAGATAAAGAGTAAATGACTAGAACAGTTACTCTATCAGTTACAATATATTTGCAAATATAGCCCAAAAAACAATGTACTTAAGCACCAAAATAGTATTTGTGTGCATGAAAGTTTTACAAAGATACAACCTGCATACCATAAAAACTACCCATTTTAACTTTACAGTTCAGTGATGCTATACAATATCATAACGATCACAAGCCATCACAAAAATGTCTGAAATGTTATCCTTTCCAATCTTTAAAACTTATTGCTTTAGCTAGAACCTCCACTTCAATCTAGCTACAAATACATTGATCATATTAATCTTTTCAAAGAACCAATTTTAGATTTTTCCGGTATTTCACTGTTTGCTGTTCCATCAATTTCTATCCAGATCTTTATTATTTGCTTAATTTGCCTTGCATTGGTTATAACTTGCTCCTCTTTTTATAATCTTTTAAGGGAAACACTTGCATTATTAATTTCAGACCATATTCTTTTCCTAATATAAGCATTTAAAGCTGTACATTTTCTTCCATATAATAGTATAGCTACACTCCTTAAATTTTTATATGTTCTGTTTTCATTTTCATTCAATTCAAAATATTTTCTAATGTCCCTAAGCTTCTTCTTTGACCCATGAGTTATTTACAAGTATGTTTTATTTCCAAATATTTGGAAATCCTCCAAATTGAATTTTGTTATTGATTTCTACTGTCCTTAGAGAAATACTCTGCATGACTTTAATCCTTTTAAAGTTATTGAGATTTGTTTCATGGCCAGCATCTGTTCTATCATGTAAAATGAATGTCCCAGATGTTTTTGAAATTAATGTGCATTCCGCAGGTTTTGGGTGATCAAGTTGGTAAATAACGTCAATCATGTCTTCTAAGTCTTTTCTAATTTTCTATCCAATTGTTCTATCAATTATTTTTTAATAGAGAAATAGTCGTACATGTTTACTAACATGCATGGGGAAAATTACAGAGTGCTTACTCCTATCAACTAATGAGAATAAATTATTGAAAGCTTGGGCTGTAACAAAGAGCTAAAATTTCTTCTTTCAATTTTGTCAGATTTTGTTCAATGTTTACAGGGGCTGTGTTGTTAGGAATTTATGCACTAATAATTGTTTTATTAATTATACATATTAATAATGGTTTTCTAGAATAAGTATCACTGAGCAAAAAAAGAAAAAAATTGTTTTATTAACAGTTATTTTATCATATTGACCTTATTATCATGAATGAAAGAAATGTCTCTCTTTACTCTGGCAATACTTCTTGATGTAAATTCTTTAATATTACTGTAGCCACTCTAATTCCATTATGGTTATTGTTTACATGACATATTTTTTTAAATTTCAACTTTTTTTTGAGACAGAGTTTCACTCTGTTGCCAGGCTGGAGTTCAGTGGCACGACCTTGGCTCACTGCAACCTCTGCCTCCTGGGTTCAAGCGATTCTCCTGCCTCAGTCTCCCGAGTAGCTGGGATTACAGGCGTACCCACGACGCCCAGCTAAATTTTTTTTGTATTTTTAGTAGAGATGGGGTTTCTCCATGTTAGTCAGGTTGGTCTCAAACTCCCAACCTCAGATGATCTGCCCGCCTCAGCCTCCCAAAGTGCTGAGATTACAGACATGAGCCACCGCACCAAGCCGAGTTTTTTTTAACCCACATCACTCAGAAAATTTTCTTGCTTTGGTACTGTACTATAGCTATAAAATATATCATCATTCAGGTTAAGTTGAAGGAAGTAAAGTGAAAGGCATGTGCAACTTACTGTTAGTCTAAAATTATTTCAAAATTAAAATTAAAAATATAGAATATATTGCAAGCTTTTGAGTGGCTCAGTTTCTGATAAGTAAAAAGTGGTATCTCACTTCTAATTTGCAGCTCTCTTATATTAATAAAAAGTTAAGTTATGGGCATACTTTCTATCATTTATATGTATAGTTGACCTTGAACAACTCATGTTTTACAAGTGCTAACCCCCTGCACAGCTGAAAATCTGCATATGACTTTCGCTTCCCCAGTATTTAACTAGTGATAGCCTACTATTGACCGAAAGCCTAAATGATGACAAAGAATTGTCAATTAACACATATTTTGTATGTTATGCGTATTATAGATTACATTCTTACAATATAGCAAGCAGAAAATATATTTACTGTTCATTAAGTGAAAGTGAATCAATCTTAGGTCTTCCTCTTCAATGTCTTCGAAATGAGTAAGCTATGAGGAAGAGGAAAGCCAGGAAAAGAAGGGGTTGGTCTTGCTGTCTAAGGGTTGGTAGTGACAAATAAAATCCACATATAAGTGGACCTGTGCAGTTCAAACCCATGTTGTTCAATGGCCAATCGTATTTTATTTTTTCTGTGAAATATCTATTTCTATCTTTTGCCCATTTTTCTACTTTAAACTTTATCTACAAGATTCCCTTTCCTTTCGTATATTATAACCCTACACCCTATATGTTTCCTTCCAACACAATTAGCATTGAGTATTCAATTTGATGGCAATAATAAAGACAGAAGCTACCCAGCAAAAAGGCACATTAATCTTACCACTACATAAGATTCTTTTAATGTTTTCTTTATGGATTTCACAAATATAAACAACCAGTTACTTTTGGAATAATGTTCTCCATTGCATCATCATCTAGCCTAAAACATTAAACCATGAATGTCAGAGATATTCCAATATAATTTTCCTAAGACATGGAATCTTTACTCACCACTTACCAAAGCAGGATGAACTCTTAAGTCTGTATTAACAACTTGACTACATTAAACAAAGCAGAGCACATGAATTGAAATAAGGTGGATAAGCCTTTATCATATGAACAAAACACCTCAGAAGCTATTAAATTATTATGAATAACACTTGCTCCTCAAGCAAGAAATAGCTCAGATTTATGTCATCATTCTGAAGCATTTTACATCCATCAGAGATTTTGCCACATTGCTAACTTCAACTATATAAACATGTGAAAAGTAAATTATACCACTTAACTTATTCTGGCCAAAAAATGCTTTTAAATAAAACATGAAAGTAACACAGATAAAAATGGATGCAAAGTCAATCAAATCCATTCCTCCTTAATGCAGTTAATACACAATGATCCCATCACCGTAAAATCAAACTAATCAATATGGCATCAGAAAGATGGTGAATCCGATTTTATATACTACCATTGTAAACACAAAAAATATCATTATTAAAGGCTCGATGGATTTAAACAGAAAAAGTCAATATATTGTCAGCTTTTCATATACAATCTAAGTTGTATCTGGAAAATGAAAAATATTACAGTTTAGGCTAAACGGCAACCGAAGGGGCTAAAAGCAATAAATCTATGACATTAACCACTGCAGTCTGAATACAATCCAGCATAATCTAAAAAGAGCCTGTACTCCAACTGAACTACTTATCAGAGAAAAAAACATTTTATTGACAAAAAACAGATTCATGTTAATTAAAAGAAAGACAGTATCATACTGTACAAATCTTGTTTTAAAAATTATAACTCTTTAAAAATATACATACTAATTTCCCTTTTATTGAAAATCAATTTCTTTCCTGTCCTCTAACGGAATTTTTTAATCAAGTTAAAATTTCAGAATATGTCATAAGTGGAATATTGGGGCTACCAACCAATAACAGAAAAGGTAGAATGTTCTATGTTGAACAACATTTAAGATTCTTAACTTTCAAAAGTTAGCATTTCTATGATTCTTCTTAATATGTTTGTTTCAAGTGTTATCAATGCATTTATCACAAACAAATGAACTTTTACAACTCTGCAATCTATAGTCCATTTCCATACTCCAAAATGAAGACTTCCTTTTTAAAGGTCATAAAAAGTTAATGAACTTGAAGAAAAAAATTAAACCACATTTTAAAACATAAGGCCTAAACGTTACATTTTTATATATGTCCCCATACTTCCATTTAACAAAATAAATATACAAATTACACCTCTATTTTCATCAAAAATGCTGAGATAATATTTTCTATTTTGAAATAACCCCAAATCTCTCCATCAACAAATGCTGGATCTTTAACAGATGTATGGACCTAGACAATGTTGAGGAGACTTGCTACTACCCAATAAATGTGGGTGGCCTTATAGGTGAATTAATTAAGAATCAAAAATCAAAGAACAAAAGGAATTTTTTCACTCTAACACTCACAACACTAAAGGTTACTACATTTCATTTCAATTAAAAAATAGAACATTTGTGTGTATCCAGATCAACTAATTAACACAGTTATTACAGTCAACTGAAAAGTTTTCCAGCACTTCATTAAAAAAATACAAATTTGTAACATATTTGGCTAACCACAAAGTTACGACAGGAGAGGCAGAGAATTATTATTCAGATTTCAAGTAAAATACAACAGTCAAATTTAACAACCCAGAATTTCAAAGTTTTTTTTTTGTTTTAATTGCAATAAAATTTTCTTGATGCCATTAATCTTACTATAGGGACTAGCACATAAGTAGCTGCCATATGTAAATTTTCATCAAGATGTCGACCCGTATATATTGGAAACATTTTCTCAAAACATATGCAATATTTAAGGTTAATACTCTTAACAGCTCACACAGTTTCTAACCATTGTGTTCTGAATACATAATTATATATTCTATACGAAAACTAACAGGAATTTTATTTCACAAATACTGCCTATTCCTACCTCACTCTAGGAATTGATTTTTAGATTGCATTTTTATATCAATGATCACACAGTATCAGAATAAAAAAATTACCTTCCTTTAAGAAACATATATTTAAAATGAAGACTATGATATAAAAGAAAACAAAGTTTAAGAGTGCATGGGGGAAAAAAACACAACCCAAATGTTATCTTACCAGCAAGATTTATATGAAAAGGTAACATGTATTTTCATGCTTATAATCACCCATTGTAAATGTTTCTGAAGGTAGATTTTTAAAACTTCAGAACATTGTATCAGAAGATACAAGATTTTATAATAAGCTATTGCCACATTATTCTGATATGCTACTTTAAGATTTCACAAATTTTTATAGATAAGGAAACATCTGTTATAAACTTTGATACTACTCACTAAATTACATAACTTGCAACTATTAATTAATTTTTATAAATTCCTCTAAATAAGTATGGTCCTGCCTTTAAAAAGAAATTTATATGACCAGGGGTGGTGGCTCACGCCTGTAATCCTAGCATTTTGGGAGGCCGAAGCAGGCATATCACCTGAGGCCAGGAGTTCAAAACTAGCCAGGACAACATGGCGAAACCCTGTCTTACTAAAATTACAAAAATTAAGGCTGAGCATGGTGACTTCTGGCATTTTCGGAGGCTGAGGCAGGCAGATCACCTGAGGTCAGGAGTTCGAGACCAGCCTGGCCAACATGGAGAGACTTGACTCTACTGAAAAATACAAAAATTAGCTGGGCATGGTGGCACACACCTATAATCCCAGCTACTCGGAAGGCTGAGGCAGGAGAATCACCTGAACCCAGGAGGCAGAGGTTGCAGTGAGCCAAGATCATGCCATTGCACTCCAGCCTGGTGGACACAGCAAGACTCTGTCTCAATCAATCAATCAATCAATCAATAATAAAAACATAAAAATAAGCTGAGCATGGTGGCACTTGCCTATAATCCGAGCTACTCAGGAGGCTGTGGCAGGAGAATCACTTCAACCCAGGAGGCAGAGAATGCAGTGAGCCAAGATTGCTCCACTGCACTCCAGCCTGGGCAACAGAGTGACACACCATCTCAAAAAAAAAAAAAAAAAAGAAAGAAAGAAATAAAGAAAAAGAAATTTATTAATCTTATAATTTAGGTTATGATAAATATCATTACACACAAAAAAGAAACAATAGTTGAGTCTCTGGGGTGGCAAGTTAAGAAGAAAAAGACTATTATGAACAGAACAGTATGAAACGTTACATAATTATATATTTATGAAACAAATATCCTCACAGAGCAAGAGGAGAATCTTAGAACCTTGACTTTGTCTTCGTTTGAGACATTAATAATGTTCAAAATAACAGGTTTTAACATGTTACTAATCATTTTTAAAGAAACACCTCATCTGAAATAATCTCAATTCCTAAAATTTCAAATTAATAATCTCCTAGGCCAAATACATTTTGACTAATCTTGATCTTATCCCCCATCTTTGCAGGTAACATACATTGCACACACCAAAAGTTCTTCTTACCTGGCCCTCTCCAACAGTTTCAGTGTCAATAACTGTGATGATGCCTGGGACCAAAGGACTCCGCCGTAAATTACTGTGGACGGCAACGTCATCTTCTGTCACACCTGAAGGCAGTGTGCCTGTCAGCTGAGTCACCACTTTCCCCACCATTGTCAGGCCACTTTTCAATGTCTGTACAATAAAAGGTAAAATATATGACTTCACATCAGTATTTGGATACTACATAGAAATATGCATTTTTTTTAGTTTTCCTAATTATAATGTTAAATTCTTTATTCTCTTACAATATTTTATATAGCAGTAACTGTCACAGACATACAGCCTGACTTTTAATGACCTTGAATTTTAATTAGAATATCAGTATTAGTTTGCAGGAATGGCATCAGTAAAGTCTTTAAAGTCTTTTGATATACCAAAATTTACATCTTTGAAGACTTTACTAATGCCATTCCCTCTAACTAAGACTTCACCATGGCAGGGATAAAGCCATAGTTAAAAAAATGAAAGAGGTCTATTTTACATAAGGGTACAATTACATTTTTATAAAAGACATTTCTCTCATTCCCTCCTCTTAATGTATATATCTTAACATTAATGACATAGAAGTAGAAACTATGAAATGTTCAATTTTTGAAATACTGTAAATTTAATTGTATATCTATTTTCTAGTATGAAAAAGACTGAGACATTAGTAGAATACGTATGTGGAAAAGAATGTGCTTCGAAAGCAAATCTATAAATATGTTGTTATATAATACTGTATACCAAGATTTAGCATACAGAAAATACAGTCTCTGTTCAAGATATTAATTACTGGATGAATGAAGTATCGTGCTAAACTAGTTAAGAGAGCTATTTTCTATCTGGTTACAGAAAAACAATTAAAATGTTGGTGCTCCTCCTATATTATTTCAATTAAAGATAAATTAAGATGTTTATAATTACATTTTAGTTCCATTTCATTTAAAACAAAAGAGTAAAACTAACCCATGTAATATATTTTCTTCTATGCAAATATCTGATTATCCTCATACACATTAATAGAAAAATTTCTTTAAATAACAAGTTTTTTCATCTGAAAGGAAGAAAGCTTCAAGTTCCTGAGTCTATAGAAAACAAAATGAAAGGAAGAAAGCTACCAAAGACAAATGTATGGGAGTCACACATTGCTGAGGGTGTCATCATTAGAACCAAAACAGGCAGCCTAGAATACAGAGATATATCAAAAATTACATTTTAAATAATATTAGGTACATTTTTCCAATTCTCATGTTGTAAGAAAAAAGTTTCATTAAAATATTTCAAGTTAATCCTCAATGAGGTGACTATCTTTTCTAAAACAATTATGAAAAACAAAAATCCTCACCTAGTTCTGGCACATGCTACGGCTAAATTTGAAAATATAAACTATTATATACATGGTATTTCAAATTTTAAATCATAAAATGATACACAAAGACAGTTAGTTTATAGAGGCCTAAATGTGATTTAAGCAACAATTAGATTAAAATTGAAAAGGGGAGAAGTACTTTCCAAAGAAATGTTCTATTAAAATACCATAAAACTAGCACTAATAATAGATGCATTATTTTACTGTAGCTATGTTCCACAGTGCCTTTTCTATGGACTAGGGACTGGTGAAGGCACTTAACATAAACTATGTTGATAGATTTCCTCAGATACTTCAATTTTATGAAAGAGAAAAGTGAGGCTAGAGAAATTAAGCAAAATGGCAGCTCAAACAGTTACCCAATGACAAAGTCAGAATTCAAAACTGGGCTCATCCATCTCCACAGCCTGATTTTTAACCACTATCCTGTACTGTCTTGTAATCTATTTCTGTTACTACTTGTGATCTCACATCTAATGAATATAAAACACAGATGTCTGATGGGTAGAAAGAGGAAAAATTAAGATCCATAATAATGTACTAATAAATACTTAAATTAAAATGACCAGCAAAGCTATCTGCTGAATTCAAACAAAAAGATATAACTCACAGCTGACTAAAACCAAGAGAAAGCCACAAATCAATTGTAATTGTTTTGTTTAGTGCTAAAAACTCAAACTCCAGTGATTATAAAACACATTAGTGTTCCTCAATTAGCAGCCAAACGTTTCTTTCAATAATTCACAAGAAATGACTTACACAAAGTCTGTTAGAGTGTTGTCAAGTAAGCCTCTGAAGGACCAACAGAATCAGGCGCCACAGTGTATTGATGTCAAGAGCAGGCCAGGAAGCCTGATTAACCTCTGAGATGCCTCAGCTGATGTACTCACTCCATTAATGCTAATGGAGATGCTCCCACTTAAAGGCAGCTGTCCCTTTATCAAAGGAATGCCTTTTAGTTTTAAAGTCTTTGGTTGTATATCCTTCCCATTTGCCCCTGAGCCTATTATTTCATGCTCTTATACCAATGAATAGGAATAAAACTAAAAGAACTGGAGCACATAAAAAGTGGAAAGTAATGTACCAAAGTAAACCACAAGATAACAGTAAAAGTTAACATAAGAGAACCACGGAAAAGATTCACAAAGAGAGAGAAGACAGCAGTTTATTTCATAATCAGTGGCTCATATTACATGAAGAGTGCTTGATATTTCCTGGGGATGGGGGTGGGAGGGTGTAGGGGGAACTATGACTATTGATGGAGTTGTCTTATTAGCGGACAAAAATCTAAACTCAAAATTTATCAGATCTGCAATTTGTATAGCAAGTTTCAAGATACTACTATTTATCATAACCATTAACTATGCAGAGAGCCAAGGTGGTTATAGAGAAGTGCTGGAAGTTTTCTGCATTTGTAAAGACCCTTGCTTTTAGGGTAAACTTGTTTCCATGTTAGAATCAAGCACATCTATGAGCACTAGTGTCCAGAAGTTAACTGATAATGTTATTTAATGCAAATCTAAATCACCTCACAGTAATTTGTCTCTCCAATTAATTTTAGTAGACAGAGTATGTATATATCTATTTTCTCAAATATATATGAAAAATTATAAAGCCTCAGCAAAAAATAGAAATAGAGAAGTACAACCTGGACAAAAGGAGATGAAAAATTAGACTGAGTGTCCTCACAATCCGAGGTATCTGCATAAAAAAGTTCATTAAATCACTGATTAATCTTCACACGAGTACTCACAGAACTAAACTGTAGCTGTAAGACAGCTGAACATTAGAGACTGTAATGAAAGTGTGAGAAAATCCGTTATGACCTATAATTCCAATGAGCATGGTACTTATTCTGTTCTGCTGCAAGCAGATTTGCCGAAGGGTCACTAGTCATCTTTAACCTTTCCCATGCCATATCAGTTGGCCTCCCTATCCATTAGTGCTAATGGTGCTGCTCTCACAAAAGCTGTTAGTTGTCATTAAGAAGTTATCAGATAACAAGAGAAAACAGGGGCAGTTTTATTAAATCAATTGACCACACTAGGGTTAACACACATGAAAATAAGATTGTAATGAAGGAACTAGAAAATATGGACCAAGATTTTATAAATGTATCAAACAATCTCATGTGAAGAATTTCAATATTAACTTTTTTCTTTATCACTGCCATAGAAAATTCATGACTCTCATATTTTTTATGAGAAAAGTCAAATTACTTGTGATGAAAATCTAAGGAAAAACATTAATAGCATAAATATTATAAAGTTGAATTTGAAAATGCAGAAACTGTAAAAAAGATTATTTCCTCTAAGGAGCTCCAAGTGTATATGCAATGAATATATTTATCCTCACATGCAGTGAGACAAAAAAATTTAAGACAAAAAAATTAATAACTAATCCTTCTATATAACAAAGTGGCTAATAACCTCCATGAGGCCACAAAGGAAGCCGTCATCAGAAAGAGTAAAAAAGAGTAGTATGTTTTCAGAGAAAATGACTTAATAAAATCACTGTAAAATTACTTTAAGAATTTTTCTTAAGGAGTACATACTACATGGCCTTTTAACATACTTTCCATGTTATATCTCAAAAAATTTATCACCTAGAAATAAAAAACGTATTTTCTATTTTTAATAATGCAGGCTGGGGAAGTCAAATCAATCTGATTTCCACTAATGAGAACAACTAGGAAAATAAAAGAGAGTATTTTTGTAAAATGCTGCTTGAAAGTACTGAATATTTAACAACACGGTGACGAGTTACAAGGTCAGAATCAGAAAGAATAAGGAAATCCAGACATTTCAGCTGGGGATTTAGGCCTAGAGGTATCTGGTGATTCTGGGAAGCAGGAGGTAGGATGCTAAGAAACTAAGTGTGTTTTTGATAGCAGGAACTAGAAAGTCATATACGAGAGTCAAAGGCCTCTCAAATGGGTCTACCTGGTGATATTCCCTCCAAGTTTGGATTTGAACATAAAGAAATATACAATAAGAAGAGTACACCTACAGCAATAAGGTGAGCATAGCTATTGCAAGTGAACTTATTTAAATAATCTCAATCCCTAAAACTGGATTATTATTCAAGATTAATACTGTCCCAGAACTCCACTGTCATCCCAAACTCAAAACTATTTCTAAAAAGTTTTGAAATAAATTCTGGCAAATAAGTTTCATAGGAGTTAAAAAGAAATTATTTAGGCAGTTAGTGAGAGTAAAAAATGTGCCCCCCAAATCATTTCTTTTCTAACAAAAAGTAGCCTAAAAGATCACACTGCAAGCATAGAAGACACTATCGATGAATATGCGTTCAATTTTATCAAATAGTTTTTATTCATCTATTGAGATAAGCATATAATTTTCTCCTGTTAAATGTGCAAATTATGCTCATTGATCTTGAGTAATAAATGAGTCTTACATTGTGGTTTATCTGAAATGGATTGTGACACATTATATATTGTCCTATATACTAGAGAACTGTGTCCTATATATTCTTATACCAAATGGATTGTGACACAGCACATATTGTGTCCTATATATTACTTATGTCCTATATATTCTTATCCCAAATGGACTGTGACACAGTATATTGTATTCTATATAATGACATTTTTCTGCAAATATTTAGGATTTTTCATATCTATGTTCATTGATTCAGACTGCAGTGTTCTTGCATTATAACGCTCTTGTAAAGTTTTAGTAATGAGGTGATCTGGCTTCATCAAACCAGATTGGGCATAATCTGACTTTTCGTATTCTCTGGAAGAGTCTTTGTAATTTTGCCATTGTTTATTCTTAAATATTAAAAAGAATTCTCTAGATGTTTCTAGGTCTGGAGACCTCTTTTTAGGTTTTTTAAAAAAATAACCCTTATATTCTCTCAAACAGAAAAGTAAAGAGATTACACATGTATGAGTTTTCACAAGTTAACACACTAAGAGGAGTATAACACATAATGTAAGAGTAATGAGGAGAAAAAACATATTTAGAATTATACTATGTAATTACAGAAGTCATTCTGATGGAGTTACCACACAAAAGTAGAACTGTTTCATACCTCAAAAAGTTAATTTAACTACAAATATTTAGAAGGTAATATTCAATACCTTATTGGGAGAAATTACCATTTAGGGGGAGAAATCATTCCAACTTTTCAATCTTTTCTACATAAAATATCCAAACTTTGAAAGTGAAATGAAGGATTCCTCTATGTCTAGAAAAAGTTGTGGGGTTTTTTTGTTTTTGTGTTGTTTTTTTTGAGACAGAATCTCACTCTGTCACCCAGGCTGGAGTGCGGTGGCACAATCTCGGCTCACTACAACCTCTGCCTTCTAGGTTCAAGTGATTCCCCTGCCTCAACCTCCTGAGTAGCTGGGATTACAGGCAGGCACCACCACACCCAGCTAATTTTGGGGGTTTTTGTTTGTTTTTGAGGAAGAGTTTCACTCTTGTTGCCCAGGCTGGAGTGCAATGGCACAATCTCGGCTCACTAAAATGTCCACCTCCCAGGTTCAAGAGATTCTCCTGCCTCAGCCTCCCAAGTAGCTGGGATTACAGGCATGCACCACCACGTCCAGCTAATTTTTGTATTTTTAGTAGAGACAGGGTTTCTCCATGTTGTTCAGGCTGGTCTCGAACTCCTGACCTCAGGTGAGGTCTGCCTGCCTCAGCCTCCCTAAATGCTAATATTATAGGCGTGAGCCACCATGCCCAGCCTAGAAAAAGTTTTAACAAAATAATTTGATAATATGTTTTAATTCCAAAATATTCATACTCTGACTAGGAGCCCAATATTATGGGGATATGGAAAAATACACATATATAACACATGAACATGAAAAAAATGTTTTCAACAATATTTAATGACATTTGAGTTAGAAGTTAGAAGGTCAGGGTACACTATACAATTAGATTCAGAGTGTTTCTAAAAATTAAACATGCAGACCAGGCACGGTGGCTGATGCCTATAATTCCAGCCCTTGAGAAGACCAAGGCATGAAGATTGCTTGGGCCAGGAGTTGGAGGTTGTAGTGAGCCATGAGCATAACACTGCACTCCCAGCAAAGCAAGACTGTCTCAAAAAAGAAAAAATGTTAAATATAAATAAGTAATAACAATTAAAAACATGCATGTATACACAAACACACATGCTATCAAAGGACGGGTAACTTTCATGTTCATTAGTGATTTTTTTCCCTTTATTTTGTAAATTTATAACCATGAATAAGCATTGACATCAGGCAAAAACAATTAAACTAAAATTAACGTTATCCACTTTATTCAAAAACCAATTGCAGAAATTTATATATTGACAGAGCTTATAATGAATTATAACCAACCTACTAATGGCCAATAACCTACTGAAAATTGAACTAAGATTTTTTTTAATTTTTTTTTTTTTTTGAGACAGAATCTCACACTACTGCCCAGGCTGGAGTGCAGTGCAATGGATTGCTGGTGCAATCATGGCTCACTGTAGCCTTGGCCTCCAAAGCTCAAGCAAACTTCCCACCTCAGCTTCTGGAGTAGCTGGGACAACAGGCATGTACCACCACACTCAGATTATTTTTAAATTTTTTTTTTAGAGATAGGCTCTCACTATGTTGCCTACCTAAGCTGGTCTCAAATTCCTAAGCTGGTCTCAAATTCCTAAGCTCATGTGATTCTCCCACCTCAGTCTCCCAAAGTGCTGGGATTATAGGCATGAGCCACAGTATCCAGTCCTAAGGTGTTATATTAAACATAATTTCTTAGAGTCTTAAAAGTGGAAGACAAGAGTATATGCCTCACAGTTCCCAATACTGAGGTATGAGAAAGTGGGGAGTCTGCACTTGTTATTTTATTTTTATTTATTGATTGATTTTGAGACAGAGTCTCACTCTGTAGCCCAGGTTGGTATCTAGCGGTGTGATCTTGGCTCACTGGAACCTCCACCTCCCAGGTTCAAGCAATTCTCTGCCTCAGTCTCCTGAGTAGCTGGGATTACAGGCACCTGCCACCATGCTGGGCTGATCTTTGTATTTTTAGTAGAGAGGGGTTTCACCATCTTGGCCAGGCTGGTCTTGAACCCCTGACCTCATGATCCACCCGCCTCAGCCTCCCAAAGTGTTGGCATTACTAGGGTGAGCCACTGCGTCTGGCCTGCACTTGCTATTTTTAAAACATCTTAAGTCCAGTCTCACTCCCTCCAGCAGGTCCACAACAAAACACAGACTGAAGGTCACTTTGTTTTTATGTAAGCACATAAAAACATAAGAATAGCAAACAGGAGCTGAAAAGTTATTCTCCATTCCATAACTGAAAATGACTCAAAATGATCATAAGCTAAGCTTATTGTGATCCATGTGTATGAGACAGAGAAGTTGAAAAGGAGTCTAATACTTGCGATAAAGATCTCACTGTTATATTTTGTGGATAAATAAGGAGCCTAATACTAAAGATGCTTTCTAAATACTATCTCTTAGCTCTTCATTGAAATAGCCATCATAATTTTTTACTCACAATGAGAAAAGTGAGCAATCTTTATTAAGATCTCTGTAATTTCTGGGTGCGGTGGTGCACACCTATAACCCCAGCATTTTGGGAGGCTGAGATGTGCGAATTGTTTGAGCTCAGAAGTTCAAGACCAGCCTGGGTAACATGGCAAAACCCTGTCTCTACAAACTATACAAAAAATTAGCCGGGCATGGCAGCACGCGCTTGTAGTCCCAGCTACTTGGGAGGCTGAGGTGGGTGTTCACTCCAGCCTAAGCTGTCAGATCGAGACCCTGTCTTAAGAAAAAAAAAAGATTTCTGAAATCTAAAATTCATAGTGCTATAGGCATAAAGATTTAAAGGTTAATTCTCTTTTGGGTGCAAAATACGTAATGCTTCTCTCATCAAACCAAGGAACACATTCTGAAGCACATCATGTAAGCGTCTGTGATCAAATATGAAGTATTTTTGTATTTGTTTTACATAAAACAGTGTGACCTTTGATTCCCACTCTGTGGTTTGCTTTAAACTGTTCTTTTCTCAATGGTTGTGCTTTCTATTATATGCCGTCATTTAGATTCACTCTGTCATTCCTATTATTAGAATTGTTTTGTTGTATACTTCACAATTCAAAAGGTTAGTGGTTATAAGAATACCTTATAATCAGCATAAAGTTTACCAGCCATCATCAAAATTAACCCTCATACACATGAAAAAAAAGAGCTCACTTGACAAATATGAAGGGGGCAGCCCCTTGATATGAAAGAATCTTTGAATGTGACAAGGAACTGACTCAAGTTTTCATAGGGAATAATATTCTTTTCATGAGAAGAAGACTCAGAAATGTTCAAAGACACAAAGGGAGGTCAGTGTAGGTAGAATGATGCAAATCACAGAGAATCCAGAAGTCACTGTTTAAAACATGGAAAGCTTCTTCCAAATGTGGTATCAATTAGATAACAGATTTGAAGCTAGCTAACAAACTTAAAATATATAAAATTGGAGAAGTACAAGCACTACAATCATTACAATAGAAAATATAATTCAGGAGAGAAATCTGAACAATTACTACACATAACCACAACTCTCCAAGATTTCAGAGGTACTCACTTTAGCAGCACTAATAACTGTGGCAGTGTAAGACTGAATGTTGTCTCCACAGGCTCCACCACGGGACTGATGACATCGAATCAACTGAGAAAGAGAGGGAGAAAAGCAGAAAGTCATTTCTATTACTCGGTTTAACTCTGCAGGCTATTAGGATAGAGCTTATTCACTATTAGGATAGAGCATAGTGATGGTGATGGGAGGGAATGTTTGCATGAGTGTATTTCAGACAAACAGCTTAAAGTGCTGCTGAGACATTTTTACCCCCTTTTTATAATCTACTGGTGCCACTCAGGCAGTTTCATGCTCAACTACGGTTTTAATTATAAGATGAATAGTCTTTAAGAATCCATAAACTCTGAAATGGTAGCATTGGGGTTTGGTGGCCTTTCCACAAATAAATTTTAAAAACATATTCAAAGGACTTACACATGACTTCCTAACTTAAATCCCTGACATGTTAACAAATTATATGTTTTATCCTGTTAATTCCTCCACAAAGATTATAAAAGAAAACATAAAAAGTAGACAAAAGATTTTGCCATATTTGCATTTTCGATTGTGTTAGTGGAAAAGTGTTACAATTATGTGTGAATCAACTATGACACATATACTAGCTGCCCACTTCAGAGAGCTTAAGCTTTTACCATTAGGAATAAAAAAGACTTATCCTTATTTGTGACTCACGTGAATAAAGCAAACAGCCAATTTTCAAAGTGAATCCCTACTTTGAGATACATGATTATTTCATACGCTAAGTAATAAACCAGGATTAAATTCACCACTGGTCCTCACTTCCTACATTTAGTGAAAAATGTCATTAGCCAGATTTGTATATTTAACATTTTTAAAAAACAAAATGACAAGGGTAGAGTATTAGAACCACACATCATGAGTTTTTTAAAACCTATGGAATTCACAGAGAATCTGTATCTTCCAAAACATAAAAATTAAAAATGCTTTACATAGTTTAAAACCAGATCCTCTGATGAAGATTGATATGTAATCCTTTTATTCTTAAATCAAAATTTTCTTCATCACTGACATTGTTATTTTAAATATCCCTGAAAGCAACAGTAATATATTATAATAGAATGGAAAACCCTTAAAAGTATGATATTATGCAAAGTCAAGATTTTTTTTTTAGGCCGTCTGTTATGTCACACTGAATGACTGCTTAAGTAGATTTCAAAGAGAGAAGCGAGGAATTTTCCAAATGATAGGTGGTCATCAAATGTGGGTTTCACACAGAGTGATCATTTTAGCAAACACAATCTTCTTCTCGCTCACTCATTCAACCACAAATACATATTTGAAGAATTATGAAAATTATTCCTCTGCTGCCTCCTGCTGCATGAGCAAGGAAAGGAAGGTTATTGCTTATTCTCTGCTTCTGGCAATTAAAATACTCAAGGACAAATATATAAAAATAAACAACACTCTTACCTTCCTTTCTCTTTTTTTTTTTTTTTTCCAGAGACAGAGTATCACTCTATCACCCAGGCTGGAGTGCAGTGGTATCATTTCAGCTCACTGCAACCTCTGCCTCTCGGGTAGAGGCAATTCTCCTGCCTCAGACTCCCAAGTAGCTGGGATTACAGGCATGCACCACCACACCTGGCTATTTTTTATGGGTGTATTTTTACTAGATATGGAGTTTCGCCATGTTGGCCAGGCTGGTCTCAAACACCTGGCCTCTAGTGATCCACCCACCTTAGCTTTCCAAAGTGCTCGGACTACAGGCGTGAGTCACCATGATTGGTCCTATTCTTATCTTTCAAATTCAACTACAACTGAGTCAGTAGTTCTACCTAAAAGTAACTAAGTCAGAAATTTTGGTCTAAAATTTAGAATCATCAGAAAATTACATTTGCATCTTGGTTCAACAAAATTAAAGACAAGTCAGAATCTTCCACAGTGCAAAATTCTATCAAATCGACTAGTTTTCAGGAAATATTATTGAGCAAAGAAAAAGAAAAAAAAAAACAGTTTTCCAAAGAGCATATATACTGTGTTATTTTTGTGAAAGAAAGGATTGGTCAAGAACCATTTCATGCTCATCTCCTCCACACAGGAGAACCAACATAATGCACAGAGAGTCACACTTCAAATACATCGTCAAAAGGAGAAGACTAGAATTCAACAGAGAAGTAACAGGAAACAGCAAAAGTGGGTAGGAGAAGGAAGACAGCCTGCTTGGCTAGGATAGGCTGAGAGTGACTTCCTAACACAAGGCAAGGATAAGTAAGAGAACTCCAGCAGCCCACTTCCCCCACCATTGAATCATGCAATCTTAGCCAGAGGAGAGATCCTCAACCCTCCCAAGCCCTGAAACTTAACATAGGGAAATGTTGGGAGACTGCTGAACAGAACTGCTATAGGGAGGGTCCTACACACTTTCTGAGACCTAAGTGGCTATAGCAAGACACCATTTCCTTTTTTTTTTTAAAAAGAGACAGGGTCTTACCACGTTGCACAGGCTGGAGTGCTGTGGCTATTCACAGTTGCGATCCCATTACTGATCAGCATGGGAATTTTGATCTGCTCTATTTCCAATCTGGGCTGATTCACCCCCTCCTTAGGCAACCTGGTGGTTCCCCCACTCCTATGAGGTCACCGTATTGATGCTGAACTTAGTGCAGACACCAAGTTGGCATAGTGCACTACAGCCCAGAACTCCTGAACTTAAGCAATCTTCCTACCTCTGCCTCCCAAGTAGCTGGAACTATAGGCGCAAGCCACCATGACCAGTAAGACACCAACTTCAAACCTGGTTACTGGCAGATGGCATGCTGAGCTGGGGCCTAGCAGTGCTGGGACTGAGGTGTTAAAAACAAACAAACAACAAAAAGCTCAGAGGCCAGGTGCTGTGGCTAACGCCTGTAATCCCAACACTTTGGGAGGCCAAGGTAGGCAGATCACAAGATTAGGAGTTTGAGACCAGCCTGGCCAACATGGTGAAATCCAGTCTCTACTAAAAATACAAAAATTAGCCAGGCATGGTGGTGCATGCCTATAATCCTAGCTACTCAGGAGGCTGGGGCATTGCTTGAACCTGGGAGGTGGAGGTTGCAGTGAGCTGAGATCACACCACTGCACTGCAGCCCGGGCAGCAGAGCAAGACTCAGTCTCAGAGGAGAGGAAAACAAAACAAAACAAAACAAAACACCTCAGGCTGTCACTGCTGGGAATAGGGTGTGATCTGGGCACACTCCCGCAGTAGGGGCTGAGAATCAAGTAAAGCATGGGCTGTAGCAGCTACCAATGCAGGAAAGCAAGTGCTACCAGGACAGAGACGAGACATGCATGAGTTGCCACTGAGACTTGGTTGTGAGCTGGGGAGAGACTCCTGCAGCCAGGGATGGGGGTTATATGCCATTGCCACCAAGACTGGGGGGTGAGCCCCACTGGGACTGGGGTGTGAACGAGACACATTTCCCCACCCACCAGCCTAGCTGTGGCTACTGAGGCCAGACCTAACCTCTCCAGAGGCAGCCACTCACTCAAGAACTGTTCCTAGGATTACCCTGTTCCCACCCACCATAGCTGATACCTGCTCTCACTGTTGCAGAGCCTGAGAATAATCCTACCCAGCCTAGTTCTGCCTTCAACCCCCCAAGACAGAACACATAACCCAGGGTCCTTGGACTGCCCAACTCAATCCACTTCTTTGCGTACATAAGCACTCCTCTAGGGAGTCTAAAGTTTGGCCTTATCTCCCTACCACTGCCCCCACAGCGGGCACCTACCTGGAAACTCCAACTACAGGCCTGAAGACTGACTCCAGAAGCCCCAGACCATTGCAGCCACCACCAACATCAACACACACCACCAGGGACAAAAAGAATCATCTTGCCACTGCTACTATTATCATGATGTCACACTGGCTACCCAGGGCCCAAGACCCAGCCCACCCACATCGTTTACCACTGCCACTACCAGCATCCAAGCAAGCTACCTGGAGGACCAAGAATCAGCCCACTTGTAACCACCAATATAGGTGCCAATGTACATCACTCTGGGGCACAAGGATAGGCATACTCAGCCCAATGCTGCCACCCCTGCATACTGACGACCAGCCAACCTGGCATCCCAGTCTCCAGCAAAACTTCACCACAGCCACCACTAATAACCACACCCTAATTCATTAAGTAAATAATAGATACCCCTAATGATGTTTACAGCAAAAAAAAAAAAAAAAAAAAAAAAAATCAGACTACATTATTGTACACACCCAGAATCAAGACCAAGACCAAGGTGCCCTATCCAACCAGTACTATAGATAAATCTTCATCCATAAAAAAGTCCTCTATGAAAATAAAGGTAAAAATATGAAGAGGTAACTGTTGCACCAGATGTGCAAATATCAATGTAATGACACAGGAAACATGAAAAATGAAGAAAATGTGATGCCTCCAAAGAAACACAACTCTCCAGCTACAGATTCAATCAAAAAGAAATTTATGAAATCCCAGACATAGGACACAATCTTGTGAGATACAAGAAAATTCTGAAAAATAATACAGATATATCAGAAAAACAATTCAGAATATAAATGAGAAATTTACCAGAGAGATGGATATTTTTTAAAAGAGTCAAATAGAAATTCTGGCCAAGTACAGTGGCTCATGCCTGTAATCCCAGCACCATGGGAGGTCAAGGCAGGAAGACTGCTTGAGCCAAGGAGTGCAAGACCAGCTTGGGCAACATGGCAAGACCCTATCTCTACCAAAAAAAAAAAAAAAAAAAAAAAAAAAATTAGCCTGGTGTGGTGGTGGCACACACCTGTAGACCCAGCCACTCAGTCAGGAAGCTGAGACAGGAGAATCACTTGATCCCTGGGGGTCAAGGCTGCAATGAGCCATGATTGCACCACTGAACTTTAGCCTGGATGACACAGTAAGATCAGTGAGATCCTGTCTCTTAAAAAAAAAATTAAATTTAAAAATTTTTTAAACAGAAAAATAAAAAAAAGAAATTCTGGAAGTGAAGAATATTTTGGAGGAAACAGAAAACACATTAGAAAGTTTTAACAATTCACTACATCAGGCAAAAGAAAGAATCTGGAACTTGAAGATAGATCTTTTAAAAACAATCCTAAAGTTCATATAAAAGCAAAAAAAAAAAAAAAAGAAAAGAAAGGCCTAAATAGCCAAAGCAGTCCTAAGCAAACAGAACAAATCAGGAAGCATCAAATCATACCACAAGGGTGCGGAATTCAAACTATACTACAAGGCTGCAGTAACTAAAACAGCATGGTACTGGTACAAAAATAGACACAGGCTGGGCACAGAGGCACGTGCCTATAATCCCAGCACTTTGGGAAGCTAAGGTGGGTGAATCACTTGACGTCAGGCATTCAAGACCAGCCTGGTCAACATGATAAAACTCCATTTCTACTAAAAATACAAAAATTAGCCAGGTGTGGTAGCATGTGCCTGTAGTCTCAGCTACTCAGGAGTCTGAGGAGAGAGAATCACTTGAACCCAGGAAGCAGAGGTTGTAGTAAACAGAGATCACAACACTGCCCTCCAGCCTGGGCAACAGAGCAAGACTCTGTCTGAAAAAGAAAAAAAGATACATAGATCAATAGAACAGAATAGAGAACTGAATAATGTCAGATACTTAAAAGCAACTGATCTTTATTGTTGACAAAGTTGACAAAAATACAAAATGGAGAAAGGACACCCTATGCAATAAATGGAGCTGAGAATATTGGCTAGCCATAAGCAGTAGAATGAAACCAGACCCCTATCTCTCAGCATATACAAACATTAATTCAAGATGGATTGAAGATCTAAATGTAAGACCTGAAACTACAGAAATTCTAGAAGAAAACCTAGGAAAAAAAACTCTTCTAAACATTGTCCTAGACAAGGAATTTATGACAAAGACCCCAAAAACAAATGTAACAAAAATAGACAAATGAGGCTTAATTAAACTAAAAAGTTTCTGACAGCAAAAGAAATAATCGATAAACAGACAAACGACACAAAGGGAGAAAATATTTGTAAATTATACCTTCAACTAAGAATATGCAAGAGACTCAAACAAGTGAACAAGAAAAGAAACAAACTCCATTAAAAACCCCTAAGAACCCCAAAGGAAATAAACAGACATTTCTGAAAAGAAACGTTAAGTGACCAACAAACATTGAAAAAAAATGCTCAGCATCACTAATTATCAGAGAAATGTAATTAAAAACCACACCAAGATATCATCTTACACCAGTGAAAATGGCTATTCTATTTTTTTTTTTTTTTTTTGAGACAGAGTTTTGTTCTTATTGCCCCGGCTGGAGTTCAATGGCACGATCTCAGCTCACTGCAACCTCCACCTCCCAGGTTCAAGTGATTCTACTGCCTCAGACTGCCAAGTAGCTGGAATTACAGGCATGCGCCACCACACCTGGCTAATATTCTGTATTTTGAGTAGAGACAGGGTTTCACCATGTTGGCCAGGCTGGTCTCAAACTCCTGACCTCACATAATCCACCAGCCTCAGCTTCCCAAAGTGCCGGGATTATAGGCATGAGTCACCACGCCTGGCCGAAAATGGCTATTCTTAAAAAATCAAAAACAGATACTGGCATGAATACGTAGAAAAGGGGATCCTTATACACTGTTGGTGGAAATGTAAATAGTTCAACCTCTATGGAAAACAGTATGGAGATTTCTCAAAGAACTAAAAATAGAACTACCATTCCACTCAGCAATCCCACCACCGGGTATCTATCCAGAGGAAAAGAAATCATTATTTTAAAAAGGACCTGTACTTGTATGTTCACTGCAGTGCTAGTCACAATAGCAAAGTCATGGAATCAAACTAAGTGTCTATCAACAGTTGACTGAATAAAGAAAATATGGCTATACACACCATGGAATACTATGCAGCCATTGAAAGAATGAAATCGTCCTTTGCAGCAACATGCATGGAGCTGGAGGCCATTATCCTAAGAGAACTAACTCAGAAACAGAAAATCAAAAATAGCATGTTCTCACTTATAAATGAGAGCTAAACAATGGGTACACATGATGATGAAAATGGAAATACTAGACAGTGGGGACTCCAAAAGGGGGAGGGTGGGAGGCAGCAGAGGGTTGAAAAATCGATGGATACATTAGAAGCCCAATCACCACTCTTACACAATATACCTATGTAATGAACATGCACGTGTTCCCCATGAATCTTAAAAGAAAACAAAGCCAAAAAAAGATATATTGCTTCTCAAGATTTTATAGTCAAAGAACATTTTCACTGAAGGAGATTGTTACCCCAAAATTCAACTCAATTTTATAATTCCATACCCAGCCCCAAAGCTAAAACAATTAGAAACTAATAAATGCTAGCTCTTATGAAAATACTATGTGGCCAGGCACAGTGGCTCACACCTGTAATCCCAAAACACTGGGAGGCTGAGGCGGGCGGATCACAAGGTCAAGAGATCCAGACCATCCTGACCAACATGGTGAAACCCTATCTCTACTAAAACAATACAAAAATTAGCTGGGTGTGGGGGCACATGTCTGTAGTCCCAGCCACTCGGGAGGCTGAGGCAGGAGAATCGCTTGAACCCAGGAGACGGAGGTTGCAGTGAGCTGAGATCGTGCCACTGCACTCCAGCCTGGCGGTGACAGAGCAACACTCCATCTCAGAAAAAGAAAGAAAGAAGGAAAAAAAGAAAATTCTATGTAAGGACATTTATCTAGAAATATTTTCAAGATGAAGGTACAACATATGATTCACAAACTCCTTGTAAAGGCCACTACGTTGCCTGGTCTCTGTACATGACACCAGATATTAACATGTGTTCCTGAAGAGGGAAAACAATTGGTGCCTATTCAGGCTATGCATCTATGAAGGGAGTTCTTTCTCCTCAAAGACAATATATAACTATTAACATATTATCTCCACTTTCAAATGGGCAGTTCCCCCACATGTGAGAATAGATTCACAAGACCCAAGGTACAATTTATACATCTTTGTCTTGGATGTCTCCAGCACTCAAGGGAAATGCTTTACAGATATAAACATTAGAAGATACCATTGTGTCACTGCACTTACTTGTATTCCTCCAGTCTTGTTAGAAAAGAATAATTTGAAACAGCTATTTTTACAAGATATACCAGAAAATCAACAGAAAGGACAAGATGGAATATAAACACAGAATTCAGTAAGATGTAACGTATCTAGTAGTTGCAGAAAGACTCATGATGAAGATCTCAAAGAATTTATTTAGAAAAATAATTTTCTTCTGTAGTTTCTTGATTTTTGTACATTCCAGAGGCTAGAGATCTAGTAGCCCTGTGGCTTTACCAAATAATTACTCTACTTACCACATCCTAACTTTGTCAAGAACTATTTCATACTAATTTATATTAATCCCAAGATACACTCATTAACTATGCAACCAGCAAAAACATAACCAAAAATAGTAGTCTTCTTTGAAATCTGTAGTATATTTTAGATTTCATTCTACATTCACATGCAGGGTAATTAATGGAATTAAAAGAATTTTACCTTTCTTTTTGAAGATTCAAATTTACCTTTTTCCTTGAATTTGACATAAATAAAATTCCTAGTGTATAAATATAGTATCTTCACTTAATATGACCTTAATAAATAAATTGATAAATAACCGAAGAAGGCAACAGAAGGTGAACATGTATGATGTAATTATTAAAACAAATGGCTGGGGCCAGGCATGGTGACTCACACCTGTAATCCCAGCACTTTGAGAGGCTGAGGTGGGTGGATCACAAGGTCAACAGATTGAGGCCACCTGGCCAACATGGTGACACCCCATCTCTACTAACAATACAAAAATTAGCCAAGCATGGTGGCACATGCCTGTAGTCCCAGCTACTCGGGAGGCTGAGGCAGGAGAATCACTTGAACCCAGAAGGCGGAGGTTGCAGTGAGCCAAGACAGTGCCACTGTACTCCAGACTAATGACAGAGCAAGACACTGTCTCAAAAAAAGGAAAAAAAAAAAAGGCTGAACCCTTGTTTAGATCTAGTTGTTAGCATATAGTTAATGTCAATTAAATTATTCTATGCCCAGGTTTCTAATCTACCAATGAAGATAGAAGTTACCTCTGCCTCCTGATTTCTAAAAAGTCAGAAACCACTTTCCTTAATACCACTACTGGGGTAATCTCAATGTTGCACTCTAGTATTAATAGGATAAAGTTCTCTCTATAAAACCAAGCTTAAAAAATTAAGGCTCTACAGAGTCTGGACTTAATGACAACTGTCAAATATTTATGAATCCTTAAAAGAATTCAATTATTAGTTGCACAATTAAAACCAAACCAAAGCAAATGAACTAGTAAGTTAAACATTTATTGTTGGTAATCACCTATGGAGCATAGGTATTTATTATGGAAAGTCCTTCAACACTTGCTTCATTACAAATAATCCAAACACAGGCCATATCTTACCTTGTTTTCTGCATAAGCAAGCCAGCGGCTCCCAAGAGCAATAGGATTCATGTTTGGCCCTGGACATGGATAGCAGCCTGAAAAATTTCAAATGGCACTATTGAGAATTTTTTTTTTTTTAATAAAGAAAAGAAAAAGAGAGAAAGAAGGAAGAAAAAGAGAATGAAAGAGAAAAAAGAAGAAAAGAGGGAGAGAGAACGGGAATCTTGCTCTACTGCCCAGGCTAGAATGCAGTCTAGAAATGGATATTAAAAAGCTCTTTTATACTAATTATTGTGTTATACAATGGAGACAGGAAGGAATAAGGGAGGAAAATAACAAACAAACAGCCAACCAATATTTCATTTAAACCTATAAATGCTATGCAATTGCTTGGGAGTGATTTACTCCCAACCATGTGGTCACTTTTAGAATAAATGTGATGTGTTACTGAAAAAATATATGTGTTTTGTGGATTTGGAGTAGAGAGTTCTGTAAATGTTTATTAAGTTTACTTGTTCGAGGTCTAAGTTCAAGTACCGGGTATCCTTGTTAACCTTCTGTCTCATTAATCCGTCCAATATTGACAATGTAATGTTAAAGTCTCCCACTATTATTGTGTGGAAGTCCAAGTCTCTTTGTACGTCACCAAGAAGTTGCCCTGTGTATCTGGGTGCTCCTATATTGGGTGCGCATAGACTTAGGATCGTTAGCTCTTCCCGTTACATTGATCCCTCTACCATTATAGAATGTCCTTCTTATCTCTTTTGGTTTCTATTACTTTAAAGTCTATTTTATCAGAGAT
Organism: Ateles fusciceps; assembly: GCA_036589455.1. Lineage (NCBI taxonomy): Eukaryota > Metazoa > Chordata > Mammalia > Primates > Atelidae > Ateles > Ateles fusciceps. The sequence goes on from JAZHEH010001132.1 coordinate 2,377,921, forward strand.
GAGAATTGCAACTCCTGCTTTTTTTTTTTTCTCTCCATTTGGTTGGCAAATCCTCCTCCATCCCTTTGTTTTGAGTCTCTGTATATCCTTGCATGTGAGATGGGTCTGGATGCAGCTTACCGATGGGTTTTTGGAATGGCTGATACTGGTTGTTCCTTTCTGTATATAGTGTCTCATTCAGAAGCTCTTGTAAAGCAGGCCTGGTGGTAATGAAATCTCTGAGTACTTGCTTGTTTGTAAAAAATTTTATTTTTCCTTCACTTATGAAACTTAGTTTGGCTGGATATGAAATTCTGGGTTGAAAGTTCTTTTCTTTAGGATGTTGAATATTGGCCCCCCACTCTCTTCTGGCTTGTAGGGTTTCTGCTGAGAGATCTGCTGTGAGCCTGATAGGCTTCCCCTTGTGGGTAACCTGACCTTTCTCTCTGGCTGCCCTTAGTATTTTCTCCTTTGTTTCAACCCTGATGAATCTAATGATTATGTGCCTTGGGGTTGCTCTTTTTGAGGCATATCTTTGTGGTGATCTCTGTATTACCTGGAGTTGGGTATTGTCCTGCCTTGCTAGGTTAGGAAAGTTTTCCTGGATAATATCCTGAAAAATATTTTCCAGCTTGGATTCATTCTCTTCGTCACATTCAGGTACACCTATCAAACGTAGATTAGGTCTTTTCACATAGTCCCATATTTCTTGGAGACTTTGCTCATTCCTTTTTACTCTTTTTCTCTAATCTTGTCTTCTCGTTTTATTTCGTTAAGTTGGTCTTCGACCTCTGAAATCCTTTCTTCTGCTTGATCAATTCGATTGTTAAAACTTGTGCATACTTCGCGAAGTTCTCATACTGTGTTTTTCAGCTCCATTAATTCACTTATATTCCTTTCTAAATTGTCCATTCTCGTTAACATTTCGTCAAACCTTTTTTCAAGGTTCTTAGTTTCCTTGCATTGGGCTAGAACATGTTCTTTTAGCTCACAGAAGTTTCTTATTATCCACCTTCTGAAGCCTCATTCTATTGATTCCTCACATTCATTCTCAATCAGGCCTTTTTCAATTGGTGATGAGGCACTGCAATCCTCTGTAGGAGGAAAGGCATTCTGATTTCGGGGTGTTTTCAGCCTTTTTGCGCTGGTTTCTTCCCATCTTTGTGGATTTATCCACCTGTCATCTGTGTAATTGCTGACTTTCAGATTAGGTCTCTGAGTGGACGTCCAGCTTGGTGGTGGTAAAATTTTTTCTGTTTCTTAGTTTTCCTTCGGCGGACGCCCCTCCCCCACAGAGTTGGACCTTCCTGGGTTCAGCTGTACTTGCTGTGAAACTCCCAATCCTCAGCAGTTCCAACTGCTGCTTTTTTGTGTGTGTGTGTGTGGAGGGGGACCAGCCTTGCCCTGCAGCGACCCACTACACCGGCTGAAACAGCGGCGTTAAGATTCGCGGCGCTCTTCTGCCCAGGAATCTCCCGGCCTGGTTCCCCGCTTCAGTCCGCTTTTCAATCAGCTGAATGGGAGACTCTGCCTTCCCGGAGCTCCAACGCCAACCAAAGGGCACTCAGTCCCGTATACTCCAGACTGAGAACTGCCGCGCCGGGGCGCCTGCAAAACGGCCGCGCCGGAGAAAAGAGTTGCGCTGGCGACCTGTGGGGCTCCTCCGCCAAGAACCTCTTGGTCCGTGGGCAATAAAGAGTCGTCTAAAAGTGTGGCGTCCACTCACTCTCTGCGCTTTCAGTGGGAGCTACAATCCTGAGCTGCTGCTAATCGGCCATCTTGGATCTCTCTCTCTCTCGAGAAATTTCTTAACAACTTTTCTACTGGTGAATTATATGCCAATGCCAGAGAAATAGAAAAATCACATGCTTATATGTTTTCAAGTCTCACATAAAATTCCCATAATACTAGTCATTATTTTGATAGTAAATAAGCTTCATTTTTTTACTCCTCTATTTCGTTTCCTTTTGGATTTTTAACTCTGTCCCAATAAGAAACAAATCTGGAAAGAATTGGTCATCACTTTTGGCAAACTGGGCATTTTATACAGTTATTCCTAAACAAGAGAATGAAGTTAAGAGGGGCCGTTTTAAGTCTAACATTCATAAATCAAGGAAGGATTTTTGGAGAGGAGAGAGAAAGGGTATGACGGGTTCAGGAATGTAAGGGCAAAAGATAAACAAGACTATCAGATATGATACTGTAACGGGGAGAAAAAAGTATTTAACCTCATTGAGGCCAATGAGGACAAGTAACTCTGAACAGCTGCCTCCACAGAAAGATGATGGGGAACTGCATAATCTTTTGTATTTATATTTCACTCAATATCATTCTCTTGCTTCCAGTTCTAGCCAATAAAAACAGTTATTTGTTCTATGACACATATTTACCGCTTATTTTCTATCTTCCTCCAACTTGATTAGAAGGATATGTAAATTGAAGAATTTGTCTGTTTTCTTCACCGCTCAATCTCCCCCACACACCACTTGATAGTCATTCTGACCATGTTCCTATTGCTGTGCTCAAAAGCACTAAAGAAGCACACCTTACTGTTGCTTCCAGTAAACAGCCGTTTTTCAGCCCAGCTCCCTAAATTGCCATCTATTCTGAATTGTCATCTTAAAAAGAAAATAATAAACTTATAGAGAAGAGACAGACACTAAAAGAAAGTCCACATAAATAAAAGCTTTCTTATTTTATTGCCCACTTTTTAAAAAACTGCTCATTTATGCTACTGTTTGAAGGAGTATGTTTGCAATGCTTTGGGTTTCTGGAAAACAGACCTCAGGTTAACTGTAATATTACTATTATCTACTGAATGCATATTATATAAACATATATAGAACAAAAATATACTAAAAATTATACAAAGGCAACGTACTCTAATATAAATTGTGTAGTATTTACATAATAGATTACTCTTATTGAGTAAATTAATCTTATTCATTAAAAATATACTTTTACATATGAGTATGTATAATGTATTCCTTAAAAATTTTAGAGCTGGAGAAATGAAGATAAATATCATCAAAAAAGTTTTCCTCCTTTTACAACTTGTCATGAAAACAGAACCAAGTACGTGTGAACTGTAGTGTCACATTAGACATAGCTCATCTCCTGAATTAGCTTTAAAACTAAATAATCTAACTCAATCAATTCTGATAACCACTTTAACCTCACAAATACAAAAGGATCCTAAGAGAAAACACAATTTACAATTCTTCATTTCATCTTTTGAGTCCATATTTTTACAGTTCAGTGGACCTCAAGAATTACAGTGTATTGTAATGAAAGCAGCTGTTTTCTGCTTGCCAAAAGAATGCTTTAGAGCTAGAATCAGCAGAACATAAGTCACTCAGCACTATCCCAGCCTTACACATATTCCTTGAGTGTCCACTATGTATCCTGCACCAGCACATGCCTTGAAAACATCATAGTGACCTTGTCCATCTTATGCGGAACCCAGAAAAACAAAGATAGGTTTAACTTTTAATGTAAGCTGAACTTAGAACTCACACTAACCTACTGCCGAATTCTCATAAATATCACAAACTTGTTTCTTCACATAAAAGCAAAGCTCCTCTTTCAAAGATTAAAGATAATTTTGCATTTTAAAGTAAAATTTGCGTTTCCATTTGTTATATTTGTTATTCATCGTTAATATAAATGAAGAACACACTAAAACCAAGAAATAACACAAAGATTGTAAGAAATAATTTTTCCTCTTCCAAGTAAATACAGAGGCCAATGGAACAAGATTGCCTACTGTATATTCCTTTGATCTCTCTGGAGACTTCATATCTACCTTTCAACTTAAGGATACTGAAAATGACTGCTAATGACATCTATCAGTCTTTGTCTTTTGTTTTCCTAATCATACCTGGGTTTTGGATTTCCGCATCAGACAGCTGCTCAAGGAGACTTTTTCTTTATATCGAAATACAAAGGTGTCTCCTTTCTCATCATATTGGATGTGTTCCATTAACAGTCCTCTATCAGCTCTCTTCACCTGTTCCCTCCACACTTTGGCACAAATTCCCATGATGCTTGATCTGATGGACACAGCTGTCTCTACTTATTTTACAATCCCTTCATTGTATTCGTATATAACCAATGCACTAAGAAGGTAGTATACAAAAGCTTTTCAAACTATTTTAGAAGATAACTGCTTGGTGATCAAAACAACACCCTCATTAAGTAGAGATCTTGTCACTCGACATGGGCTATGGTCCTAGTTTAAGCACTAGGTACCAATCAATGGAGAAAAACTATGTGCTACAGGCAAATGAACTATCACAAATGCTATCTTAGTATGCCCTGTCCCACCCGCTCCCTATACCCCAATAACCTGTCCTCCAATCTCTATATCCTATACCTTTCAGTCTAACAGGCAAAACCAGCTTACAAGCATGGGATTAACCTGACAAAAGTTTCAGTCTGTATAAAGAAACAGGGAGAATATGGAGAAACTGGAGAAAAATAAGATTCTTTCAAGTTTGAAGTGACACCCTTTGTTCCTTAATTTCAAAAATACGGTTATGGTGAATTTTGTTCTAAATATTCATATAAATCACTTTAGAAGAAGCTGTAATTTCAAAGAAAAGCAGCCAAGTTCCTTCATTCAAATATTTGCAGAATATCATCAATCTTACCAACCTAAAATCATATGTCATATGCATAAATTTGACCCCCAAGGGTTTTCAAGTAAAATAATTTGTAACTAAGAATGACATACTTCCTAATGGAAGTATGAAATAAAATACATTACTACTATTGGAAGGGTACCTGTAGATGAACAGGCAAGGGAGATCTGTAGTGAAATGCTACATCAAATTGCATCCAGAGTATAAAGAAAGAAATCACAAACATATGCTGCTGCTGCTTTCTGAACTTTTTCATATAGTATGTATTGAAATATACATGCAAAATTACCCAAATCAACAAAATGAACACATATTGAACACACAAATAACAACCAAACAAAAAAAAGACATTATAGACTCCCCAAAGCACCCTCTTATACTCCCTTTCAGTCACTATTCTTCCCAAGGATATGCACTATCCTACTTTCTGACAACCCTATTAAAATTAAGAACATCTTCCCTCAAAGACTTTACTGGCTGGGCATGGTGGCTCATGCCTGTAATTCCAGCACTTTGGAAGGCCAAGGCAGATGGATCACCTGAGCTCAGGATTTCTAGACCAGCCTGGCCAACATGGTAAAACCCCATCTCTATTAAAAATACAAAAATTAGCCAGGCGTAGTACAGCATGCCTGTAAGCCCAGCTACTTGGGAAGCTGAGGGAGAAGAATTGCTTGAGCCCAGGAGGCAGAGGCTGCAGTGAGCCAAGATCATGCCACTGCACTCCAGCCTGGGCAAAAGAATGAGACTCCATCTCAAAAAAAAAAAAAAAAAAAAAAAGGACATTACGGGGCTTATATACATAATTTGTTACACTTATTTCCAACATTTATTCCCAAAAATGACAGAATGTACTTTGATTTACTACTCTTTTTTCAACATTTTAACCGTTAAGTAACATACATTTCAGATTTTATGAAATCCACACTAAATAGATTTTAAGGAATCCCCAACCCATGAGAGCCATTATGCAAACATTACTATGAGAGAATAGGTGATGGGTCAGGAATTACTGAAAATTCATCACTGTGGACCTCCAGCCACTTGACCAGGACTTAATTAAAAGCTGCATGCCACTTTTAAAGTACCTTTCTATAGTACCAGAAACACTGCTGACCCCTCTAGATTTCTTCCTGTCGTGAAGATTAACAGGATACAAGAGAGACTAATGCTTTAACAAAACTTGTTTCCTCTATTAAGTGGTCCAGTAATTCAGGGGGAAGTATACAGGAATACATGGCAAAGATGTCCCAAAAAGATATTAAGGAAAAAGGAAAGCACAAAATTCAAGAAAGAGTGCTAACAACTCAGTCTCCTGTTCACTTTTATCAAATTTGACTTATATTTTGTGCTTACTAAAAGTCTGCGAAACAGAAGATCTCATTTACAAAGGGGAAATCCTTTAGATAGACAGGAAAGATACTCAAGAGCTGATGCCTATAAAGACATAATTTTCTAACAAACTCATTCTTTACAAAATTTCTGTATTTACCCCAATGTGATTTGTAAGAGAGAAATTTCATTCATATATGCATATATATGTGTGTGTATATATTCGTTTCTTAAAATATTCACCACTTTTAATTTCCAACTCAGACCTATAAAAATCTGTACTAATCCTATATAAATAATTTTCTTCCTCATCTGATAACTGTTGACAGACTAGCACTACATTTTCAGACATACTATTATCACAAACATTTTTGTTACCTAAACATTCTGAAAAAGAACTGCTTGTGCTTTGAAACCAGAACCCCTAATTTTGATGAATGTATTCATCTTAAGTGAATTGGGTTTTATTATGAAAAGAGCAACAGCAAAGTATCATTAATATTTTTATGTTGGCAAGGACATAACAGACACATACGCCTTCCATGATATAACCTTGTATCATCAATCCAAAATAAACTGAGTACTCTTCTCCCAATGAGATTACTGTCTAGTGGCAAACAGATAGAAAATGTAAAAAAGACAGAATGTAAGTGCCTTAAAAGACACAAAGATTACATGCTACAAAAGCATTCCCAAAGGGTGTTGGGTAACAAATGAAGTCTGTTATCAAATAAACATGGGAAATAAAGAAATGTATTAAATAAATTTAAACAGACAAAAGAGTAATCACCATAGCCAGTCTCAATAGAAGGTAGCATTTCCTAAGCACATTTGACCAGGGCATCCTGATTTGCATAGTATGTTGAAAATCTAATGTTCTGCAGACAGAGAGTGGGAAATGTTATCTTTAGGAGATTTAAAAAGAGAAGTTACTATAAGCTAAGGGGGTCAAGAAAGACTTCATGTGAGAATTACTATCTATACTGGGCCCAGAAAGATACATAAGATTAAAACATCATAAGAAAGGGTATTAGTGAAAAGTTTATTCCAGTCGAGAAGACAAAGGAAAAATGTATCTCCAACAAAATGACAATAATGAGTGGTTCAAATTAAATATGACATAAGAAGCATGGAAATTGAGTTGTAGAAAAGATTTAGCAAGGATGCTCATAAAGTAGGTTTTGGTGTACCAAAAACCTTGGGAGTTTCATTGGTAGTAAATGGACAAGATAACCATATATCTGTGTTCACTTAGGACTTTACAAGTTTACATATGTTGATCAGAGTTAAGTCCAGTATGGCAACTATGCAAATCAAAAGACTGCAGTTTGGATGATAATTATATAATCACTTGGTAATTTTTCTAAGTTCTTCTCTTTCAGATGTCCATATTAAATATGTACAAATTAAATTCTATAATGTCTGCAATAGGCTTCAAAATAATAGAGAAAGGGGTATAAATGAAAAAGATTGTCCATTATTTGATAGTTGTTGAAACTAGATAATAAATGCATGGGTGTTTTTTATATGACTTCTCTAATTATATACATGTATGTATTTCCCCAAATAAAAAGTTATTGTTTATGGCCTTTACAGGAAAAGAAATGGTATATCTGTGGCACTAAAAATGTAATTAAGATACAATATTTTTGCCATAGCACTACATTATTACATGTTTACATAATAAGCCAAATTATTGAAAATTGAAGACATTTATATATTCAAAATACATTTAACCAATTTAAGATGACTAAAAATACACTTTTTCCTGCAAGAACTTTGAATTTCAAACAGCAACAAAAACTAAGAAGAATACATCCTCTATTCTCTCTTCTGCTTAAAAGTTATTTTTCACTGTTATCTCTGTCACATATGGTTTAATTGAGAAGTTATAGTAAAATTGGTAATATGAAATTGCTAAATTGCTTTCTTTGAAAATATGCCAACCTCTATACTGATTCTGTCAATGTATTTTTTCCAAGGCTTTATAATATTTACATTTGTTTCATCATACAGAAAATCTGCAGGTTGGCCCAAATGAGGACTTGCCACAAATTCTATTACAAAATCTCAAACTGCCAAATACTCCCACTGAAAAGCTGCAAATACTATCAAATTACAAACACAAACAAAACTTTTAAAGGAAATTCTCCTTACAGTCTTATAGGTACATTTTTCCTTTGTCTTCTTGACTGGAATGGCCTTTTCACTAATACCCCTTCTCCTTATGATGTTTTAATCCTATATATCTTTCTGGGCCCAGTGTAGATAGTAATTCTTATATGAAGTCTTCTCGACCTCCTTAGCTTACAGCAACTTCTCCTTTTAAATCTCCTAAAGATAACATTTCCCACTGTTTATCTAAACTTAAATATAAGTTTATTTAACAGTATTGAAGGTTTTAAAACATTCTTTTAAGATGTAAGTCCTTACTTGAAAAATATATTTTTTTCACCTTTTGGTTAAATAACAGATACTAATGTTAATAGAAACAACTTTTGCTCATATGTAAAGGTATAGTGTACAAGATAAAAGTATGATATGTTAAGCACTGCTTTGAAAGCATGAAATAGCTACATGAAACTAAATCACAATTTCTCAGAGTATGTAAGGAGAAAGGTAATCTACAACAAAGCTATGAAGAAAATGTGTTAGAAAGTTGAAAATATCTATCATACAATCATATTACTCAATGAGGACATCCACAGAACCACAATTACCAAAACTGAAAATATTAAATACTGTTGAGATATTTACAGCTAGTTTTCTGATTGTGTCAAATAAGTAGTATAAACCCACGTGCATATGAAGGGGAAAAAAATTTGGTACATACTTGTGACAAAGAATTTCTTTGTGAAAGTACAGCTATCAAAGGCAGCAATTTTCTCCTGCAAGACTACGACAAGAATCCTAAAATTAGAGGAAAAAAAAAAAAACAGAAAGGAAAAAAAAGTGAATGTGAAATTCAATAAGTAGAATCAGAAATGCATTATATCATCTAGATGAAAACAAATGCCTATTAATGCAATTTGAAAATTAAACATTTCCTTATAATATTAAGGCTAGGAACTTCTGCCTCTTAAAATGTAAAAATATAAATCAAAAAAATCCTATATGTAAGACAGAGATGAGTAGAAGAAAAGTCATGAAAGAAAAAACTACCACCTCAAAAAATGTTTGTCTTTTAATAAAGTTTTGTTTTGGCCAGGCGTAGTGGCTCATGCCTATAATCCCAACATTCCTGGAGGCTGAGGCAGGAGGATCACTTGAGGCCAGGAGGCCAAGACCAGCCCGGGCAACATAGGAAGACCCTGTCTTATAAAAAATAAAAAATAAATTAGCCATGTGTGGTGGTGTGAGCCTGTAGTCCTAGCTACTCAGGAGGCTGAAGCAGGAGGATCACTTGAGCCCAAGAGGTCAAGACTGCAGGAAGCTATGATTGTACCACTGCACTCTAGCCTGGGCAAGATCTTGTCTCTAAAAATATAAATACATAAACTAAAGTTTTGTTTTCATTTATTTTTGAATCGAGTAAGTCTATATTAAGAAAGGATAACATTAAGCACAGCACAGTGTTGCACGAGTGTGATCCCAGCTACTCAGGAGGCTCAGGCAGGAGCATCACTTGAGCCCAGGAGATTGAGACCAGCCTGGGCAACATAGTGACGTGTTGTCTCAAAAAGAAATGGAAAAAAAAAGAACAGAAAAGATAGTGAATTGTTGGCTATCTACTAAAAGTGTCTCCCAGTGATGTTTTACTCATGGTATTAAACATAAAATGGATTTATGTAACCTATCACTTTTAAGTCTCAATGGCTGATGAATTTCCCAACACATATAAATCTAAGACAACTGCTACTCAGTGTAAACAAGTCATTTCTGAGGACTCAATATAGTAAAATTCACTAAGAATCTGTAAAAGCAGTATTTTTCCCAATGCCAAAGATATATAAATAATTAGAAAATAATTTAGTTATAAACACTTTATTAAAGCAAAATTTCTAAAATACAACCAAAACCACTACTTTATGTTGTGCTATTCCTTTCAGGACATTAATATAAATAGCCAAGCTTAATATTTACTTCAAAAAATCAAATAAAGAAGACAATTGTTAATAAATATTTAAACTAATAGCTTATTTTTCAAACTTGGAGGCTGGTAAATCTGGACAACAGATGCTAATAAGAGTAAAAGAAAAATGTATTATTTAATATGTATGCTTTGTTAATTTCGTTCATTTTTTTTTAAAATTGTACTTTAGGTTCTGGGGTACACGTGCAGATCATGCAGGGTCGTTGCACAGGTACTTACATGGCAAGGTGGTTTGCTGCCTCCATCCCCCCATCACCTATATCTGGCATTTCTCCCATGTTATCCCTCCCCAACCTCCCCCACCTCACACTGTCCCTTCCCTAGTCCCCCCCCCAACAGATCCCAGTGTGTGATGCTCCCTTCCCTGTGTCTATGTGTTCTCATTGTTCCCCGCCTATGAGTGAGAACATGCGGTGTTTGATTTTCTGTTCTTCTGTCAGTTTGCTGAGAATGATGGTTCCAGATTCATCCAAGTCCCTGCAAAGGACACGAACTCATCATTTTTTATGGCTGCATAGTATTCCATGGTGTATATGTGCCACATTTTCCTTGTCCAGTCTGTCATTGATGGGCATTTGGGTTGGTTCCAGGTCTTTGCTATTGTAAACAGTGCTGCAATGAACATACGTGTGCATGTGACTTTATGACAGAATGATTTATAATCCTTTGGGTATATACCCAGTAATGGGATTGCTGGGTCAAATGGAATTTCTATTTCTAGATCCTTGAGGAATTGCCAATCCCAGGAGTGTAAATTAGTCCAACCATTGTGGAAGACACTGTGGCGATTTTGTTCATTTTTAAAAACAGAACAATTTAATTTACTGATGCAGAATAATTCTAATGAGTGACTACTATTAAATCCTTGTGATTTTTTTTCTAGCTGGGCCTTTTCAAAACTTTTCTAGGCCGGGCATGGTGGCTCACCCCTGTAATCCCAACACTTTGGGAGGCCAAGGTAGGAAGATTTAGATGAGTTATCTAAGGGCTAATGATCAAGACATTTTCCACCCTAGGGCTTCAGTTTGCTCAAATGGAAAAGGAAAGTGCTAAGTGATAGAAGAGTCCTAATGTTCCTTTCTCCTCTAATGTTCTGTGATTAATTTGTCATTAGCACTAGAGGTCAGATAGAAGTTCAAGATAGATTTGAATATTTTCCCAGCAACTAAATGAAATAAATGTTAAGGATAAAAATCAGTCTAGTCCCTATTTTAGTGCCATTGTGAAGTATGAAGGAATAAAAATATTTTAAAGCATTTTTTATAGTTCAGGAACATAATTTTCAAAAGTTTTGGTGGGTTCTCACAGCAAAATTACATTTCGCATCATAAATCAGCATATACATCATACATATAAAACGCTGTATTAAAAGATTTCTCAAAAGAATACTTAACTGTTTTAAGTTTGCTCTGATACTTTCTATTCATTTCCATTTTGTTTTAGAAATGCTCACTGTATCCCACTAAACTGAATTCACAGTTCCCTAATGGATCAAGACTACAAGTCTGAATACATTCATCAAGAAATCGTAGAGCTATACTACTGAACAGAATTCAGAAGGTGTTTCCTTGAGATTTTTAAAAATAAATCTAAGTTAGTCATTGAAATTGGTAGAGTTCTCCATGCCAAGGAGAGCATGTTTCTTATTTTATACAAGAAACATATGAAAAATCCTTACCGTTTATTGCAATGAAGATCATAAATAGGTGTCTTAAACTGAATGGACTTGACCATCTCCCCAGTACGAAGTGAATACAGATCCACACAACAGTATGGTGGGCTTGTGCTAAAAAAGAAAAATCTCATTATTTTTTAAAAGAAGACCAATAATCTCTACATTTTCTTATTAACATAATATTTGAACCTCTGATTAATAAGACATTAGTAAATTAATTCACAACTTACCCCCAAAATGATCATAATACCTCCTTTATATTATGTCAACTTAGGAATGCAAAATTTGGCAAAGAAAAAATATCACCCACCAAATTAGTACTACACGGAAGAAAAATTATATGATTAGGCCAGGCGCGATCACTCATGCCTACAATTGCAGCAGTTTGGCAGGTCAAGGTCGGCGGATCACAAGGTCAGGAGTTTGAGACCAGCCTGGCCAACATGGTGGAACCCTGTCTCTACTTTTAAAAATACAAAAATTAGCTGGGTGTGGTGGTACATGCCTGTAATCCCAGCTACTGAGAGGCTGAGGCAGGAGAATCGCTTGAACCCAGGAGGTGGAGTTTGCAGTCAGCCAAGATCACGCCACTATACTCCAGCCTGGGCAACAGAGCAAGACTCTGTCTCAAAATAAAAATAATAAGAAAAATGATATGATTACACCAATAGATACAGAAAATAATCTGATAAACTTCAAAGTGTATTCATAAGAAACATTTCCTTAAAATGATAAAGGGTACAAACCTTAAAACTAACAAACAAAAGCTGGCAAACACCCCAAAAACATGAAAAAGTTTGACCCTAAAAGCAGGATGTAGAAAAAAATGCTCATTATCACAATTTCTACTCAACATAGTATGGAAGGTCTTATGCATAAGTCAAGAAAAGTAAACTTCACCTGGTTTTGTATTGCTGGATTTTATTTGCTAATATTTTCTTAAGGAGTTTTGGACATATATTTATGAGACATACAGATATACAATCATATCTTTTATTTTCTTGCAATATATTTATTTAGTTTTTGGATGTGTGCTGCTGACCTTATAAAATATGTTGGAAAGTGACTCTTCTACCTTATGAAAGAGTTTGTGTGTGATAAGTATAATTTTTTGTTTGATTAATCTATAAAGCTTAGAGATGAAGGCATTTTTGAGGATTTTCTTTACAAGAAGTTATGAATTCAATTTCTTTTTAGATATGGGCTATTCAAATTGTCCTGTGTAGATTGGTTGTGGCAGTTTGTACATTTTAAGGAATTTGTCTGTGTTATCAGAATATTCCCTGTTTTCTTTATTATATTACTTATTTGTTCCTTCTGTATTTTTTTTAACACTTTGACTAGAGTTATTGATTTTATCTTTAAAAAAACAAAATTTTAGCTTTATTGATTCCCCCTCATTGCTTACTCATTTTATTTTATCAAATTCTTGTTGCATTTTTATTTCCTTATTCCTTATTTTTTATTTCCTTTTATTGAATTTAACTAGCTCCTCTTTTAAAACCTTCTTAAATTGGAAACATTGGTTTCTTTTTCTGTCCCTGTGTCTAGAACATGATTTTTTCTTTATTATACGTTTGCAATAAGTCTTAATCATATGGAATGCATTTCCATATATGTTCTAGAATGAGATCTCATTTCTGGTATATTTTTGATGAGTTTAAAAAAATACAGAAACTGCATTTTTATTTATTTTTTTGACAAATTGAAGGTCTGTGGGAACCCTGTGTCAAGCAAGTCTACTGAAGCCATTTTTGCAACACCACGTACTCAGCGTCTCTCCAACACATTTTGGTAATTCTCACAATACTTCAAACTCTTTCATTTACTATATCTGTTAGAATGATCTGTGATCAGTGATCTCTGATGTTACTACTGTAACTGTTTTGGGGCACCACAAAGCACCCACAGAAGATGGCAAATTTAATCAATAAATGTGTATGCTCTGGAGGTGCCACCTACCCACTGTTCTCCTGTCTCTCTCCCCTCTCCTCAGGCCTCCTTAATCACTGAGACACAGCAATATGGAAAGTAGACAAGTTAATAATCCTACAATAGACTCTAAGTATTCATTGGAAATAAAGAGTTGCACATCTCTCCTTTCAAATCAAAGGCTAGAAACGATTAAGCGTAGTAAGGAAGACATGCTGAAAGCTGATACAGACAGAAAACCAGACCTCTTGCACCGCATAACCAAGTCATGAACACAAAGAAAAAGTTCTTGAAGGGAATTAAAAGTGCTGCTCCAGTGAACACATTGAATGAGAAGAAAACGAAACAGGCTTACTGCCGATATGGAGAAAGTTTTAGTGATTTAGATAGAAGATTAAACTAAACACAACATTCCCTTAAGCCAAAGCCTAATCCAGAGCAAGGCCCTAATGTTACCCATTGCCTAAATGACTTAGTTGGACTCCCACCCCATTTTTGTTGGCCAATGCAATGCCTATGTGATATGGCTAAATTCCTACTCAGCTTTAACTCCATTTATTTTTAGGAAACAGGATGTCTGTGGTCAGAAGTTCCTTCTTAGGTCTAAACCAGCTAAAGCTGATGAAATCCACAATAGCAGCTTACTCGACCTCTGAAGAACCTCTAGCTTCATTATAATCCAATTTCCATGCTAAGTGACACTCCCATCAGCACCATGACAGTTGACAATCACCATGACAATGACCAGAAAAGACCAGGAAAGCACAGAAAAGAGGTGGCTCCTTGAATCCAGGAAAATCTCCATCCCTTTCCAAGAAAAATATATTCCTCTCCTGGCTCTTAATGCCCAAACCCTTCATGAAAGATGCCCTATATCTGTAACTTCCAGGTTTCTGAGGAGCTGAGAAGTTAAGCTAAGCTCCCACTTCTCCAATTCCAAGGCTACCGAATAAAGCCTACACTGCCTGACACTCACTTTCAGTTTGGTGTATTGGTTTCATGACCCTGAACAGGAAAGAGCCCTTATGGGGTAACCAGGACTCTCCATCAGCAAAAAGACTGTGATTCACTGAAGTATCAGATCATTAGCATTTTTTAGCAATAAAATATTTTTAATTAAGATATGCACATTGTTTTCTTTTTTTTTAGACATAATGCTATTACACACTTAAGAGACTATAGTATAGTTTAAACCTATCTTTTTTGGTATTTTAGATACAGGGTCTTACTCTGTCACCTGAACTGGAAGTCACTGTAGCCTCTAATTCCTAGTCTCAAGCAATCCTCTAACCTCAGCATCCTGAGTAGCTAGGACCACAGATGCACACCACCACATTCAGCCAATATTTTTTTTTTTTCTTTTTTTTTTTAAAGACAGGGTCTTGCTTTGTTGCCTGAGCTGGTCTCAAACTCCTAGCTTCAAGCAAGCCTCCCACCTCACCTCAAAGTGCTGGAATTACAGAAATGAGCCACTGTGCCTAGCCAAATATAATTTTTATATGCACTGGGGAATCAAAAACTTCATGTTACTTGCTTTATATGAAATTTGCTTTATTGGAGTCATCTTGAACTGAACCTACACTATACAATATCTCTGAGGTACAGATATATACAACTGATTTACATGTATAAGACTTATAAAGCTACAATAATAAGGATAGTATGGTACTGGTATAGGTGTATACATATATTTCAAGGAAATGGAATAGCAAGTCGAGAAATAAACTCATGTTTGTATGGCCAACTGTTTTTCATCAAAGGTACAATATAACTAAATGATTAAAAGAACGTTTTTGGAGCAAATTGTGCCAAAAGAACCAGATTTCCATATGTAAAAAATCAAACTGTTCCAAAAACAAACTGAAAGTGATCACAGGTCTAAAAATATAATAGCAAAAACTATAGGTCTAGGACAAAATACAGGAGAAAAATCTTTGTAACCTATTTCTTAAACAGAAGAAGGAATGCATGGAAATAGATATAATTGACAAAACACAACTTATCAAAATTTGAAACTTTTACTGTTTATCAGACAGAAATTTTAAAAAATGAAAATTATGAGAAAATATATGCAAAACACATATCTGACAAAGTGTTTGTGTTCAAAATATTTTTTAAATTCTGCATACGCTTGTAGTCTCAGCTACTGGGAAGGCTGAGGCAGGAGCAATTTGAGGATACAGAGAGCTCTGATCATACCACTGCATTCCAGCATGGGCAAAAGAGTGAGAAACTGTCTCCAAAAAAAAAAAGAAGGAGAAAAGAAAAGGAAAGAATCTTATGACCTAACAACAATGATGTATGTAACACATTTTTTAACACCTCTGTGCACAGAAACTAGAAAATGTAGGAGATGGATAAATTTCTGGAAACATAACAACCTCCCAAAATTCAATCAGGAAGAAATTAAAACCCTGAAAAGACCAATAATGAATTCCAAAACTGAATCAGTAATTTTTCTAAACTTCAATGAGAAAAAGCCCTGGTCCAGATGAATTCACAGCTGAATTCTACCAGATGTGTAAAGAAGAGCTGGTACCAATCCTACTGGAATTATTATAAAAAGTCAAGGATGAGGGACTCCCCCTAACTCATTCAATGAAGCCAGCATCATCCTGATGCCAAAACCTGGCAGAGACATCAATGAAAAAAGAAAACTTCCAGCCAATATCCCTGATGAACACAGATGCAAAGCTCTTCAACAAAATACTAGCAAATCAAATCAAGCAGCACATAGAAAAGCTAATCCACCATGATCAAGTACACTTTATTCCTGGGATGCAAGGTTGGTTCAACATATGCAAAACAATAAATGTGATTCATCATATAAACAGAACTAAAAACAACAACCAACCAGCATCTCAACAGATGCAGAAAAGGCTTTCAATAAAATTCAGTATTTTTTCATGTTAAAAACCTTCAACAAACTAGATATTGAAGGAACATATCTCAAAATAGTAAGAGCCATCTATGACAAACCCAGAGCCAACATGATACTGAACAGACAAAAACTGGAAACATTCCCTCTGGGAACCAGAACAAGACAAGGATGCCTACTCTCACTAATCCTATTCAACATAGTTCTGGAAGTCCTAGCCAGAGCAATCAGGCAAGAGAAAGAAATAAAAGGCATCCAAATAGGAGGACAGGAAGTTAAACTATCTGTAGTCACAGATGACATAATTCAATACCTGGAAAACCCTTAATCTCTGTCCAAAGGCTCTTAGATTTCTTTAACAACTCTAGCAAAGTTTCAGGATATAAAATCAATGTACAAAAATCAATAGCATTTCTATACACCAATAGTATCCCGGCTGAGAGTCAAATCAAGAATGCAATCTCATTCAGAATACCCAGAAAAAGAATACAATATCTAGGAATACTGCTAACCAGAAAGGTAAAAGACCTCTACAATGAAAATTATAAAACACTGCTGAAAAACATCAGACACAAGCAAATGGAAAAACATGCCATGCTCATAGACAGGAAGACTCAATATTGTTAAGATGTCCACACTACCCAAAGCAACTTACAGTTTCAATGCTATTCCTATCAAACTACCAATGGCATTTTTCACAGAATTAGAAAAAAAAGTATTCTAAAATTCAGATGAGACCAAAAAGGAGCCTGAATAGTAAAAGCAATCCTAAGCAAAAATAACAAATCTGGAGGCATTATACTACTTGACTTCAAACTATACTACAAGGCGATAGTAACATAACCAAAACAGCATGGTACTGGTACAAAAACAGACACATAGACCAATGGAACAGGTTGGAAAACCTAGAAATAAAGCCACACACCTACAACCATCTAATCTTTGACAAAGTTGACTATAACAAGCAGTAGGGAAAAAACTTCCTAATCAATAAATGATGGTGGGATTACTGGCAAACCATACATAGAAAA
The DNA here is from genome assembly GCA_036589455.1 of Ateles fusciceps. NCBI lineage: Eukaryota > Metazoa > Chordata > Mammalia > Primates > Atelidae > Ateles > Ateles fusciceps. The sequence goes on from JAZHEH010001132.1 coordinate 2,395,484, forward strand.
TTGAAACTGGGCTCCATATAAAAAATCTTTTTACCATATACAAAAATCAACTCAAGGTGAATTAAAGATTGAAATGTAAAGCATAATGCTGTAAAAACTCTAGAAGAGGCCGGGCCTGGTGGCTCACACCTGTAACCCCAGCACTTTGGGAGGCCGAGGTGAGTGGATCTCAAGGTCAGGAGTTAAAGACCAGCCCGGCCAACATGGTGAAACCCCATCTCTACTAAAAATACAAAAATTATCCGAGCATGGTGGTGGGTGCCTGTAATCCCAGCTACTCAGGAGGCTGAGGCAGAGAATTGCTTCAACCCTGGAGGTAGAGGTTGCAGTAAGCCAAGATCGCACCACTGCACTCCACTCTATGCAACAGAGTGAGACTCTGTCTCAAAAAAAAAAAAAACAGCTCTAGAAGAAAACCTAGGAAATACCACTCTGGACACACGCCCTGGCAAAGATTTCATGAGGAAGACTCCAAAACCAATCTCAACAATTGCAACAAAAATTGACAGGTGGTACCTAATTAAACTAATGAGCTTCAGCACACAGCACAGGAAACTTATCAATAGCAAAGAGAAAACCTACAGAAGGACAGAAAATATTCATGAGCTACACATCTGACAACGGTCTAGTATACAGAATCTATAAGGAATGTTAAAAAGACAACAAGCAAAAAAGAAACAGCCCCATTTAAAAAATGGGCAAAGGACATGAACAAACACTTCTCAAAAGAAGACATACACATGGCCATGGCCAACAAGCATATGGAAAAAATGCTCAACATCACTAATCATTAGAGAGGTGCAAATCAAAACTACAATCAGATGCCATCTCACACCAGTCAGAATACCTACTTTAAAAAGTCAAAAAATAATAGATTCTGTGGAGAAAAGGGAATGCTTATACACTGCTGGTGGGAATGTTCAGCCACTGTGGAAAGCAGTTTGGAGATTTCTCAAAGAACTTAGAACTACCATTCAACATAGGACAATCCCATTATTGGATATATACCCAAAGGAATATCAGTCATTCTACCATAAAGACACATACATTCCTATGTTCTTCGCAGCACTAGTCACAATACCAAAGTCATGGAATCAACCTAGATGCCCATCAACAGTCGATTGGATTTTTTAAATGTGGTACATATACATCACTGAATATTATGCAGCATAAAAAAGAACAAAATCATGTCCTTTGCAGAAACATGGATGCAGCTGGAGTCCATTATCCTAAATGAATTAATGTAGAAACAGGAAACCAAATACAGAATGCTCTCATTTATGAGTGGGAGCTAAACAATGAACACACATGGACACAAAGAAGGGGACAACAGATATGGGGGCCTACTTGAGGGAGGAGGGTGAAAGGTGAAAGGGTGAAGATCAAAAATTACCTATTGGTTACTATGCTCACTACCTGACTGACAAAATAATCTATACATCAAACTCCAGTGAACCACAATTTACCTACGTAACAAATCTGAATGTGTACCCCCCAGAACCTAAAATAAATTTTGGAAAGAAAAAAAATTCTTTATCAAGTTTTTCCTGCTAACTCTCTTGCACATATTAAGTCATATTCTTATTTTCTGTATTGATGTTGTTTTAATGTTTAATTTCAATGTTAGCACTAAAATTAATGTTATAATATGGGCTAAGCTTACACTAGCTCTAAAGTAAATGATTTAATGCATGAAAGAAATAAAAAAGCTGTTCATAACAAATAAATAAAATGACCATAATTCTATGATAACTGCTGTAGGAGCAGAAAGAATACAATTTTTAATGGCCATAAAATTTTTAAAGACACTTGATTAAAGAAGATATACAGATAGCAAGTAAGTACATGAAAAGATGTTCAATATACTTAATTATCAGGGAAACACAAGCTGAAACCATTAATGGATACCACTATACCCACCAGAATGGCAAAAATTTTAAAAACTAATAGTACAAAGTTATGGCAAGAATGCAAAGTAACTGAACCTCTCACACATTACTGTTGGAGATGCAAAACGTTACAATCACTCTGAAAAATACTTTACCAGTTTGTAAAAACAAAACAAAACAAAACCACATTTTCCATATGTCACAACTAGATATTTTATTATCCATAATAAAAAACCTAGAAACAATGAAATGTCCATCAATAGGTGAATACAATGAAAAGCATCAGCATTTGAAAAGAACAAATTATCTAAAAAACAACAAAAATGAATTTTAATATTATGATTGTGGGGGTAGTGAGGTTATACATAAAAGTCTGCACACTATATGAGTCCCTTCTATGAAAAGGTAAAACAAAAAATAATAATAATAATAAAAGAAGCAAATCAATAATAATAAAAGAAGCAAATCAGTGTTGCCAGAGAGAGGAGAAGAAGACGGGCACAAAGTGGCATGAGAAACTTTAGGGGTGACAGAAATGTTAGAGTATCATTATTATGATGGTAGTTACACAAATGCATACAATCAGAACAGCTGGAGGTGGGAGGGAATCTTGGTTAAGCCTGAACTTCAATCTCTAAAATTGACACAAAGCAAAAATTATTTATGTTCCCTACAAATTAATCCAGTCCTCTGCTGATAAGGAATGAGTTAATAAAGAATGAAATCTAACATTTTGCCTGACCAACTAGGAGGGAAAAAAGCAGCCTGTCGCCTTCAATTAGGAGCTCATTATGGCTACAACACACTAGACACTGGAATTCTGATCACTTCACTGGCATCATCCATACAATGTCACAACTGAGATTCTTTCTGCAACAAGCCTTCATTAGAAACAGACAAAACAAATGTTATGAAGGTTCAGCTTACAGATAACTGAACAAAATTTGTCAGAACTGAAAACTATTTATATATGAGAAAAATCTCTCCTTCAACAACTAATAGGAAAAGATAATTCTTTAAAATAAGGGTCTTCACAAATTCACAAAGGAGTCAGCACACTTCCTGCCAATACCACAGTTGTGTGCACGCCCGACATATTCTTTTGTTCTCTGTTTTCTCTTTTGAAAAGCCTTGACCATTTCCATGGAACATAGAAAGACAATTTTAATTTTCCTCATGGGCAGGCTGATGAGAGTGCTTTCCATAAAATAATCAGTATGCATGCCCCATAAGGTGTTATACTAAAATATAAAGACACGAAACAAGCTTTTAGTTCCTATCATACAAGCCACAAATGGTGTAGAAAACAGTGCACAAGAAAGCTGTACATAGAATACGTCTTCTTGTGAGTTCTACGGAGCTGTAATGGATTATTTTTAAAGGTTTGTGTTTGACATTTAAACATGGAGGTATGACTTTAAAGATAAACCTAATAGCAAAAAGTGGGGGAAGTTGCTAGAAGACATTTTCAGAGCCAAGCTTAGAATGTAACCGAATCTATTGTAAGCAAATATGAGAGGTTATAGGAAAGACAGGGAGGATGCAATTTTTATTACTAAACAGTTCTTTAAACATCAGTAATTTGTGCCCAGGATCCCATATACACATATAAAAATGCAGAGTAAAGGTACTTTACACTATTCACGATAAATTTAAAATAGAAATGAATGCAAATTCTCTTTAACTGACCTTTTCTTTATCGAAGTTGCTTGTTTTATAGTGAGTTACTGAGCATGTGTGTTAAAAACTTTATCAGAACAATCTGTTATCTACCATACATTTGACCCATACCCATAAAGGAAGTTATTAAGATTTTATTAGGCAGGAAAAAATCCTCATTTTTCTATATTACAACAGCCAATGGTATGGAATTTACACAGTGAATTCATTGCAGCGGAGAGGGTTAATTACAACTATTTATACAACAAATTTCAAAAAATGCTTCTTTTATTGAAAATAAAAAGGTTAAATTAAGTAATTATGAACTATAAAACAAAATATTTAAACTAGATTTCTTAAAAGAAAAAATATAAATATAGAAGATAAAAATCAGTAAGAAATCACTACACATTTTCATCTAAATGAGTCTATAATTTTTTTAAAGAATTTCTTGGAGATGAAGTCTCGCTCTACGGCCCAAGCTGGAGTGCATGGCTCGATCCTGGCTCACTGCTCTCTCTGCCTCCCAGGCTCAAACAATTCTTGTGTCTCAGTCACCTGTGCAGCTGGAACCACAGGCGCATGACACCACACCTGACTAATTTTTGTATTTTTAGTAGAGACGGGGTTTCACCATGTTGACCAGGCTAGTCTCAACCTCCTGTCCTCAAGTGATCCACCTTGGCCTCCCAAAGTGCTGGGATTACAGGTGTGAGCCACCACACCCACCCTCAATCTAAAATTTTAGAATGCATTGGACAAACTAAAATAATTATACTTAGCTAAAACTTCTTTGGATTTTCATATCATATATATCTTAAATTCAGGCCCTAATTCTGAAAACCTATCAACCTATTCTCCACACAATTTCTTACCCCTTCTCCCATTAATAACAAACTAGGAGGTTGAGTCTTCATTATAATCTATATAATCAAATATTGAGTCATAGGCATTTGCTTTCAAAGGCTATGGAAAAGATGGTAGTTTTTGCAAATAACATCATTAAGTAATTATTCCAGGAGAATCAGAAATATTTTCAGCTGGCCTCAGTCATGGCCTTCTTGATGACCTTCTTCTAACAAAGTAAATAAGCAGAAGTATTTCATGAAAGAGATTACATAGATGCACGATTAGCCACAAAGAAAATACAAAACAGCAGGGCACAGTGGCTCATACCTGTAATCCCAGCACTGTGGGAGGCCAAGGCAGGCAGGATTGCTTGAGGTCAGGAGTACAGACCAGCCTTAGCAACATGGTGAAACCCTGTTTACAAAAAATACAAAAAGTGGCCAGGTATGGTGGCGTGCACCTGTGGTCCCAGCTACTTTGGTGGCTGAGGTAGGGGTATCACCTGAGGCCAGGCGGTTGAGGCTACAGTGAGCAGTGACTGTCCCACTGCACTCCAGGCTGGGTGACAAAGTGAGACCCTATCTCAAAAAAAAAAAAAAAGAAAGAAAGAAAGAAAGAAAGAAAATACAAAACCACTAAGAGATACCACTACCCATCTATCAAAATTGATGAAAATTTAAAAATAGTGACAACAAATGCTGGAAGAGATAAAGACAAATTGAATCATTCACACATTGCTGGTGGAATATAAAATGGAACAGTCCCCTAAACAACAGTTTAGCAGTTTCTTATAAAACTATACATGCAACTAGCACACGAACAACCAAAATAAGAAGGAAGGAAGATTAAAAAAAAACTCACTGGTTCCGTTTATGTGATGGATTACATTTATGGATTTCCTTATGTTGAACCAGCCTTGCATCCCTGGGATGAAGCCTACTTGGTCGTGATGGATAAGTTTCTCGATGTGCTGTTGCAATCTGTTTGCCAGTATTTTATTGAAGATTTTTGCATCGATGTTCATCATGGATATTGGCCTGAAGTTTTCTTTTTTAGTTGAGTCTCTGCCTGGTTTTGGTATCAGGATGATGTTGGTCTCATAAAATGAGATAGGGAGGATTGCCTCCTTTTGTATTGTTTGATAGTTTCAGAAGGAAAGGAACCAGCTCCTCTTTGTACGTCTGGTAGAATTCGACTGTGAACCCAGCTGGACCTGGACTTTTTTTGGTTGGTAGGCTATTGATTGCTGCCTCTACTTCAGCTCTTATTATTGGTCTATTCAGGGTTTCAGCTTCCTCCTGGTTTAGTACAAGTGTCTAGGAATTTATCCATTTCTTCCTGGTTTACTGGTTTATGTGAGTAGAGCTATTTGTAGTAATCTCTGATGGTAGTTTGTATTTCTGTGGGATCAGTGGTGATATCCCCTTTATCGTTTTTTATTGCATCTATTTGATTCTTCTCCCTTTTCTTTTTTATTAATCTGGCTAGCGGTCTATTTTGCTGATCTTTTCAAAAAACCAGCTCCTAGATTTATTGATTTTTTGAAGGTTTTTTTGTGTCTCTATCTCCTTCAGTGCTGCTCTGATCTTAGCTATCTCTTGTCTTCTGCTAGTTTTTGAGTTTTTTTGATCTTGCGCCTCTAGTTCTTTCAATTTTGACAATAGGGTGTCGATTTTAGATCTTTCCTCTCTTCTCTGGTGGGCATTTATTGCTATAAATTTCCCCTCTCGATACTGCTTTAAAGGTGTCCCAGAGATTCTGGTAAGTTGTGTCTTCATTCTGGTTGGTTTCAAAGAACATCTTTATTTCTGCCTTCATTTCGTTGTTTATCCAGTCAACATTCAGAAGCAAGTTGTTCAGTTTCCAAGTGGTTGTGCGGGTTTGAGTGTGTTTCTTGATCCTGAGTTCTAGTCTGATTGCGCTGTGGTCTGATAGACTGTTATGATTTCTGTTCTTTTGCATTTGCTGAGGAGTGATTTGCTTCCAATGATGTGGTCAATTTTAGAGTAAGTGCAATGTGGTGCTGAGAAAAATGTATATTCTGTGGATTTGGGGAGGAGCGGTCTGTATATGACTATTAGATCCGCTTGGAGAGGATGTGGAGAAATAGGAACACTCTTACATAGTTAGTGGGAGTGTAAATTAGTTCAACCATTGTGGAAGACAGTGTGGCGAGTTCTCAAGGATCCAGAAATAGAAATTCCATTTGACCCAGCAATCCCACTACTGGGTATATACCCAAAGGATTATAAATCGTTCTACTATAAAGACACATGCCCATGTATGTTCATTGCAGCCCTGTGTACAATAGCAAAGACCTGGAACCAACCCAAATGTACATAGATGATAGACTCGACAAAGAAAATGTGGTACATATACACCATGGAATACTACACAGCCATAAAAAACGAAGAGTTCGTGTCCTTTGTAGGGACTTGGATGAATCTGGAAACCATCATTCTCAGCAAACTGACCCAAGAACAGAAAGCCAAGCACTGCAAGTTCTCACTCATAGGTGAGTGTTGAACAACGAGGACAAGTGGACTCAGGAGGAGGAGCATTACACACAGGGGACAGTTGGGGGGGGGGGTAGGGGAGAGACAAGAGGGGTGGGAAGGGAGGGAAGGATGGGGAGGGGATAACATGGGGGAGAAAAGCCAGATACAGTAAGCACCTAAAGTAAATAAATCACACACAAAAAAAAAAAAAAAAAAAAAACCGCACTGGAAATAAGAATAATAATCCATTTTATGAACATACCAGAGATTGGTAATCCATTCACCTACTTAAAGGCAACTTGCTGCCAGGTTTTGGCAATTATAAATAAAGCTGCTATGTACATTCATGTGCAGGCTGTGTGGACATAAATTTTCAACTTACTGTCTCCACAGTTTAATCACAGAGTTAGAATCATACAGTAGATTATCAGATTGACTTCTTCTACAGAGTAATATACATTCAAGTTCCTCCATGTCTTTTCATGGCTTGATACCTCATTTCTTTTTAACACTGAATGACATTCCACTCACAGGATGTACCAATGTTTACCTACTTGCATGGTGAAGGACATCTTGGTTGTATTCAAGTTCTGGCAATTATGAATAAAGTTGCTATACACATCTTTACACAGGTTTTTGTGAGGACATAAGTTTCTACTCATTGGAGTAAATGCCAAGGAGGGCAATTGGTTAATCTTACGGTATGAGCATGTTTAGTTTTGTAAGAAACTGCCAAATTGATTTGAAAGTAGCTGTACAATTTTGCAGTCCCACCAGCAATAAATGAGCATTCCTGCTATTCCACATCTTCTCAACATTTGGTATTGTCAATGTTAGAGCTTTTAGCCCCTTGAAAATGTGGTATCCAATTGTTATTTTTAATTTTCAGTTCCCCAAACACATACACTATTGAGCATCTTTCATATGCTTATTTGCCATGTGTGTATCTTCTTTAGTCAGGTTTTTTGCTCATTTTTTAATAAGGTTATTCATTTTCTTACTCTTCAGTTTTAAGAGGTTTTTGTATGCTTTAGATAACAGTTCTTTAGTCAGACATGTCTTTCACCAATATTTCCTCACCATCTGCAGCCTGTCTTCTCACTCTCTTAAAATAATCTTTCACAGAGCAAAAGTTTTTAGTTTTAATGAAGTCCAACTTACCGATTTTTTGATTTATGATTGTGCTTTCAGTGTTGTATTTAAAAGGTCATCATGAAACTCAAGGCCACCTAGATTTTCTATATTATCTTCTAGGAGTATTGCCTTTCCATACAAACTTTAGAATTAGTACATATCCACAAAATAACTTGCTTGTATTTTTATAGGAATTGCACTGAATGTGTAGATCAACTTAAAAAGAGATGACAGTTGTACCTTCTTTTACTTCATGTATCAGTATTTTGTTGTTTATTCATATAGATCTTTTGCTTGTTTTTCCCTTAAGTATTTCATTCTTTGTTGCTAGTAAAAATATTATTCAGCAATAAAAAGAAATGAGCCATCAAACCAGAAAAAGAAATGAGGGGAAACCTGAATGCATATTGCTAAGTGAAAGAAGCCTGTCAGAAAAAGTCTAAAATTGCATAATACTTAATATGTAATATTATGAAAAAGGCAAAACCAAGGATACAGTTTTAAAAAAAAATCAGTGGTGCCAGGAGTTAGGGGAAGGGAAAAAAGGACAAACAAGCAAAGTACAGGAATCTTTATGATACTATAATAGTGGCTACACAGCACCATACATTTCTCAAATGCCACAGAATATACAACTCAAGGGGTGAAATTTAATATAAACTATTGATATCAGTTGTATCAACATCAGCACATCAACTGAAACAAATGTACTAGACACACTACTGTAATGTGTTAACGATGGGAAAAAGTGGATGTATCAAGAATAAGGATTCCAGGCACCAAGTGCAGCGGCTTCAGTTTCTAATCCCAAAAATTTTAGAGGCCAAGGTGAGACGACTGCCTGAGCCCAGGAGTTTAAGCTCAGCCTGGGCAATGTAGCAAGACCCCATCTCTACAAAAAATAAAAAATCAGTGAGGCATGGTAGTATGCCTGTAGTCCCAGCTACTCAGAAGGCTAAGGCAGAAGGATCGCTTCAGCCCAGGAATTCAAAACTGCAAAGAGCTATGATTGTGCCACTGTACTCCAGACTAGGTGACACAGTAAGAGGCTGTCAAGAAGAAAGAAGAAGAAAGGAGGAAAAGGAAGAAGAAAGAAGAACATTGTTCTTTTCAGTCAATTTTTCTATACACCTAAAACTGCCCAATAAAAGTCTACTACTTTTAAAAGCAATAAACAAAATTTCATAAACATTTCCTTCCTTCCTTCCCAATCTGTGTGCCTTTAATTTCCCTTTCTTGTCTTACTGCACCAGCTAGGACTTCCACTAGGAAGTGAGAGTGGACATCCTCACCTTGTTCTTGACCTTAGAAGGAAAGCATATTGCTTGTAACCATAGGTGCGATGTTAGCTGTATATTTTCTGTAGATATTCTTTATCAAATTGAGGAAGTTCCCCCACTATTCTTTGTTTGCTGAGAGACTTTATCATGAAAGGGTGTTGAATTTTGTCCAAATCCAGCAAGTTGTTTTTGAGTGTTGACAAATTGATTCTGAAGTTTACATGGAAAGGCCAAAGACTCAAAATAGCCAACACAATACTGAAGGAGAAGAGAGGAGATGGAAACTGATGCTACCTGACATCCAAGACTTACATAAAGACACAATAATCAAGATAGTGTGGTTCTGGTGAAAGAATAGAGAAAATATAAAGGAACAGAATAGAGAACCAAGAAATAGACCCACACAAATATACACAATGGATCACTGACAAAGAAGCAAAGGCAATTCAATGGAAACAGGATAGTCTTCTCAACAAATGGTACTGAAACCATTGGATTTTCACAAACAAAAACAAAACAAAAGGCATTAGGCCTTTGTGTGAGCCACATGGCTATCAAACTGAGCAACTGCTACAGGCAAGTGTGATTATCCAGCCCAAGGAACACATTGGCCAGTTTGTCTTTGCCCAGGATGTGAGGCTGCAACAGCTGGTCATGTGATAAAGAAATTAGTTACAGGCCAGGCGTGGTGGCTCATGCCTGTAATCCCAAGCACTTTGGGAGGCCGAGGCAGGCAGATCACCTGAGGTCGAGAGTTCAAGACCAGCCTGACCAACATGGAGAAACCCCATCTGTATAGAAATACAAAAAAATTAGCCGGGTGTGGTGGTGTGCGCCTGTAATCCCAGCTACTCAGGAGGCTGAGGCGGGAGAATCCCTTGAACTCAGGAGGCGGAGGTTGAGATGAGCCAAGATCACCCCACTGCACTCCAGCCTAGGCAACAAGAGCGAAACTCCATCTCAAAAAAAAATTTAATAAATAAAATAAAAATAAAAAGATCAGTTACAGATAAATGTAATGTACCATGGAATAACATTTGTTTGAAAAGAATTGCAAAAAGAAAATCGGTTCTTGCAAATGACTCACTGAATCCATACTACAACTTGAATTTTCTTTTTTCCTGAGATGGAGTTTCACTTGTTGCCCAAGCTGGAGTGCAGTGGCACAATCTCAGCTCACTGCAGCCTCCACCTCCTGGGTTCAAGTGATTCTCCTGCCTCAGCCTCCCGAGAAGCTGGGATTACAGGCACACACCACCACACCTGGCTAATTTTTTTGTATTATTAGTAGAGATGAGGTTTCTCCATGTTGGTAGGTTGGTCTCGAACTCCTGACCTCAGGTGATCCACCTGCCTCAGCCTCCCAAAGTGCTGGGATTACAGGCATGAGCCACTGTCCCCAGCCTGATACTTGTTATAAAACAGTACTCTGCACTACCTGCTGTCGAACCTGAGCTACAAGTTAGAATAATAGCTTCCCGAGAGAAAATCTCTTTGTAAACCTTTTTTTTAAAATTTTGGAAAAATAAGCCTTATTTTCTTCGTAAGAATACAGAAAACATACCATGCTTAAGCAAATAATAAACACCCAACAAGTCCGTTACTCTGCTCTGTACCTTCCCCTCAAAAAAAAGTAGTAAAAACAGAAAGTGTACATGAAGCTATAAATAGACTAGTTGGTGCAGAAAACGGAATTTGTGTAGTACAAATATTTTCCAGAATGAAAAGGAAATGAATAAAGAGATTTAAAAGGAAGAGAGCAGATTAAAAAAGAAGAACTGAACATGGAGATTCAATTTGTGAAATTACGTTATTTAAAAAAATTCTGTCTCAAAACTGCAGCAACAATCCTTCTCTGACAATTTCTAGCCTGCCAGCTTGCTAGCCTGTCCTATTTCCTACTTGCTGTACCCCAAAATGAATATTTGTGTGTGTGTGTGTGTGTGTGTGTGTGTGTGTGTGTGTGTGTGTGTGTATGTCTATCTGTGCTTATATACGTTGGCTAAAATACTGGGGCATAAAAAATAAAACACTCATACACAGGGCCGAACATTTGCGCAAAGAAAAACAGCAAGGACTCTCGTTTTACACCTCTGGCTGAGCCTCTGGCTCATCTCAAGATTGAAGTGAAGACTCAGGCAGAGTTGTAGATGGTATTACTACACATTCAAGGACTGTCCCGGTTTAAAGCCAATCTGCAAATACTAGAGTACTTTTTTTTTCATTTTGTAGTCCCAGCTACTCAGGGGGCTGAAGCTAGAGGACTGCTTGAGCCCAGGAGGTCAAGGCTGCAATGAGCTATGATCATACCACTGCACTCCAGCCTGGGTGACAGAGCAAGGCCCTGTCTTTAAAAAAAAAGAAAAAAGAAAGAAGGAGGCAGGGTGCAGTGGCTCATGCCTGTAATCCCAGCTCTTAGGGAGGCAGAGTCAGGAGGACAGCTTGAGCCCAGGAGTTCAAGACCTGCCTGGGCAATATAGCAAGATTCCATTCTCCACAAAAAAGGAAAAAAAAAAAAGACAAAACTAAATAAAGAAAGAAGGAAACTTGCAAACATTATAAAGGGCTCATGAAAAACCCACAGCTAACACCATATTCAATAAAGAAAAACTGAAAGTTTTTCCCCTAACATCAGGAACAAGACAAGGATACCCACTGTTATTCAACATTGTACTGAAAGAGCTACATAAAGCAATTAGGCAATAAAAAGAAATAAAAGGTACCTATTCATAGATAACATGATCTTATATAGAGAGAAAACTCCAGATAATCTGTAAAAGAGTACTAGAACTGATAAATCCAACAAAGTTGCAGGATGAACATGCAAAACCTAGCAACAAACAATCAAAAGACAAATGAAGAAAACGGTTCCATTTATAACAGCAAAACAATAGCCTATCAAAATCCAATGGCCTTTTTGGCAGAAATGAGAAATCCAATCCCAAATGCAAATTTAGGTACAAGTGGCACCACAGCCAAAACAAAGTTGGAAAAGAACAAATTTGAAGGATTCACATTTTGACACTTACAACAAAACTATGGTTATCAAGACACTGTGAAACCGGCCTAGCATTAGACATACTAATGTCTAATGTTCCAAAAATGGAATAGAATTCAAAGTCCAAAAATAAATTAATGATGAATTGATTTTTGAAAAAGCTGCCAAGTCTATTCAATGGGGGAAGGACAGTCTTTTTCTTCAGTAAATTATGTTGGGACAAGTAGATATTTCTCTGCAAAAGAATGAAGTGAAACCTTAGCCCCCAACTCAAAATGGTTCTAGTGACCCAAATACAAAACCATAAAACTCTTTAAAAAAAAAAAAAAAAAACTATAAAACTCTTAGCAAACAAATAGGCAAATCTTCCTGACCTTGAATTGGGCAATTGATTCTTAGATATAATATCAAAGTATAAACAACAAATTAATAAACAGATAAATCAGATTACATCAATATTTTAAAACTTCTGTGCAACAAAGGACATTATTAAGAAAGTAAAAAGAAAACCACAAAATATGAGAAGACATTTGTGACTAATATATCAGATAAGGGTCTAGTATCCCAAATATATTGATAATTTTACAATTAAACAAGAAGCCAAACATTCCAATGGGGGGAAAAAAATGGGCAAACGGAATTGAATAGACATTTTTCCAAATGACACATACAAATGGCCAACAAGTGTGTAAAGGATGCTCAACATCATTAGTCATTAGGATAAAGCAAATCAAATTCACAATGAAATACAACTTTACAGCCACTAGATTGGTCATAATTTAAAAATTAAAATCAGAAAATAACAAGTATTGGTAAGAATGTGAAGAAATTGGAACTCTGGTCCACTGTTGGTAGGAATAAAAAAAATGGTACATCTCCTAAGGAAAACAGCTTGGCAGTTCCTCAAAAAGTTAAACACAGAATTGCCATATGACCCAGCAATTCTACTCCTAGGTATATACCCAAGAGGACGCAAGCATACACTCTCACAAAAACTTTTACATGAATGTTCATAGCAGCATTTTCATAATAACCACAAAGTAGAAACACTCATATTTCTCTCAACAGGTCAATGAATAAACTGTAGTGTATACATACAATGTAATATTATTCAGTCATAAAAAGGGATGCAGTACTGACACATGCTACAGCATGGATGAACCCCCAAAACGTTATGCTAAGTGAAATAAGCCAGAAACAAAAGGTCACATATTGTATGAATCCAGTTATATAAAATACCCAGAACAGGGCAATCCATAGAGACAGAAGGCAGATTGGTGGTTGCCAGTGGCTGGAGGAAGGAGCAAATGGGGAAGGATTGCTTAATGGGTATGGGGTTTTCTTTTGATGTGAATAAAATGTTCTGGAACTAGACAGTGGTTGTGGTGATACAACATTGTAAATGTGCTAAATGCTGCTGAATTGTATACTTTAAATGGTAATTTTTATATTATGTAAAGTCACCTCAACAAAAAGAGAGAGAGAAAGAGAGGGAGGAAGGAAGGGAAGGAGGGAGGCTGCCATATTAATTTCAGATAAAGTAGACTTTGGAGCTAAGAAAATAAGCAGAGACAGAGAAGAAAATAAAGATAGAAGGGTCAATACATCAAGAAGACACAGCAACCCTAAATGTATATACATTGAACAACAGAGCTGGAAGTTACCTGAAGTAAAAATGGGTAGAACTAGAAGGAAAAATAGACAAATCCACAATTATAATAGGAAAGACTTCAACATGCTTCTCTCAACAATTGATAGACTAGACAAAAAACCATACAGAACAACTCACAAACACCATCAGTTAACAGGAACTTGACACTTATATAATACCCAACAACAGTAGAGTACAGATTATTTCGACATTGAGGTTTTGAGCCAATTTGAATGAGAAACTGGTGATGCTACTAAACAAGACAGGAAGTGTGGATGCCTGTGTATACATAGTCAACCATACTAGTAAAAAAGCACTTTTGACATAAGAAATATACCTGATCCTGATTGGAAAAAAAATGACAAAGAGGCAGAACAGGGCTAGGCGCAGTGGCTCATGCCTGTAATCCCAATACTTTGGGAGACCAAGGCAGGAGGATCACTTGAGCTCAGGAGTTCGAGAGCAGTCTGTGCAACAAAGCAAGACCCCCTTTCTACAAAAAAAGTTTAAAAATTAGTTGGGCGTAGTGGTGCACATCTATGGTCCCAGACACTCAGGAGGCTGAGGTGGGAGGATCACTTGAGGCTGGGAGGTTGGGGCTGCAGTGAGCGGAGATCACACCACTGTATTCTAGCCTGGGTGAGAGTGAGACTGTATCTCAAAAGAAAAAAAACATTAGCCAGGTGCAGTGGTGTATACCTGTGGGCCCAGCTCCTCAGGAGGCTGAGGTGGGATAATCACTTGAGCCCAGGAGTTCAAGGTTGCAGTGAGCTATGACAAAGCAAGACAGATGGATGGACAGAGTGAAAGAAAGAAGTAGAAAGGGAGTATGTAACCAAGAGAATAGAACACAGCGTGGAACCTTTAGGAACAATAACATTTTCAAAATATTTTTATACCTTGTTAAGTCTTCATCAGATTGTGATCTTGTTTAAGCCAATAATAGTATATTTTTCATTTCAGATGCCTAGGCATGTGCTTAGACATAGTTTACCATCAATAAATGTTGTCGAATGAAGCAGAAACCAGCACAGCTGAAGGGAAAACAAGATGTTCAGAAACAGAGTGTATGAGAAGTGGCCACTATTAAGGATCACAAGCAAGGGGACTTTATCCCTTGTGACCTGTTTTATTATATCACACTCAAACATTACAAACTTTAAAATCCACCTTGTCATAGTAATCTCCCTAAATAATTCTCTGTAATCATTTAATTCCTGTTTCTAAAGCTTTCAATGACACACCACTGCCATAAAGTTCAAACTTTTAACTATGCAAATAAAGACGTCCACAAGATGGACTCAGGTTTTTGTTTGCTGGGGTTATTTATTTATTTTGAGACGAAGTCTTGCTCTTGTTGTCCAGGCTGGAGTGCAACGGCGTGATCTCGGCTCACTGCAACCTTCTGGATTCAAGCAATTCTCCTGCCTCAGCTCCTCCTGAGGAGCTGAGATTACAGGCATGTGACATCAGGCCCGGCTAATTACTCCTGATCTCAGGTGATTCACCCGCCTTGGCCTCCCTAAGTGCTGGGATTACAGGCGTGAGTCACCTCGCCCGGCCTTGCTATTAGTTTACATTCTCCCCTTTCAGACAACTTGTACTGTGGCCCTTAAATCTTTATTTTACTCACAGTACCCTATCTATCTGGCTCTATTCCATCCTCATGTCTACTCACTCACTACAGTGATATCCTACCAGATTGAGATGCTTACTTCTTCCTTTGCAATCTTACGATACTTATATCCATCAGATCAATTAAAAGATCTGCCAGCCACAACTGACATAAAGAGAACCATTTTACTCACTATCCCATGATAAGCCAGTAGTCTTAGACCGTCATGCTTGATACCAGAAGGGCCCTTCCCCTTAGTTTGACCAACAAAGGTATCTGAACCAAGGGCAAGCAATTTACAGGTTGGCATGAAGTATAAAACTCTATTTCTATAGAGATAGACCATAGCACCTTTTAAAAAAATAGAAAAACTTAAGTTTTTCATACAACTATATTGGGAAGATAGGAAACTAGATGTGATGTTGGTATATCCTAACACCTCATATATCACAGAAGGAATTTATCTAAAATGGGTTAGTAACTACCAATGAAATTATTCTGAGTAATATGGAAGTAACAATGAATCTTAAGTCAAAATTAGGTCTCAATCTCAGAATGGCAGAGGGAACTACTGCCTATTATATTATCATTAATTTATTCCTTTGATAAATTTATATTAGTCGTATACTTTATGCCAGGCTCTATGAGCAAAACGGTAAATCCTTCCCACTGCTGAACATGTCCTAGTAGGTAAAGACACCTACTGAACACAATATAAACACATACATGAGTAAAATAAATCAAATGTTAGAGATTAATGATATGCGTAAAGAAAAACACACAGTAAGAAAAACAGATAAGCGCAGATGAAAAAAGGATATGTAACACTGTCCATACAGCCACGTGAATATTAGAAAGTAAGAATTAGAAATGACCTCATTTCTTTAAATAGCCGGTATGAGCCTGTATATGAAAAGGACATAATCTGTCATGCTGGTCACAAGGTAGATAAATGGCAGTATGACTATGAATGTAGGGAGAGAAACAGGAGGGCACATCTTGCCAAAAATATGGAGATGGGATATCTCCATTTTTTTTTTTTTTTTTTTTTTTTGAGATGAAATCTCACTCTGTTGCCCAGATGGGAGTGCAGTGGCGTGATCTTGACTCACTGTAACCTCTGCCTCCCGGGTTCAAGCAATTCGCCTGCCTCAGCCTCCTGAGTAGCTGGGATTACAGGTGCACTCCATCACGGCCTGGCAAATTGCTGTATTTTTAGTAGAGACGGGGTTTCACCATGTTGGGCAGGCTGGTCTCAAACTCCTTACCTTGTGATCCACACACCTCATCCTCCCAAGATGCTGGGATTACAGGTGTGAGGGATATATTCTTAACTTCAACAAATAGTAATACAGACACTAGGAAAAGGGCATGTATAAACTTTTAGCCAATTTTTAAAAATATATACCAATACTATGTAAAATTAGGTAATGACAAAAACAAACACAAATTAAAAAACAAAAATCAGTCTTGGCTGAGACCCTGTCTCTACAAAAAAAAACAAGTTAAAAATTAGCTGGGTGTGGTGGTGTACAAGTATATTCCTAGCTACTCAGGAGTCTGAGGAGAGAGGATATGTTGAACCCAGAAGTTCAAGGCTGCAGTGACCTATAACTGGGCCATGGTATCCAGTCTGGGCAAGAGAGCAAGACCCTGTCAAAAAAAAAAGCTAAGAGAATGCAAAAGCCAAACAAAGTGAGTATTATCAGGACATAATTGTCTTTCAAATGAAAGCCAGCCTGTAGATACGGAGGAATTTATTTTCAATACAATGGTAGAACCCAAGGATACAGAAAAAAGAGCTTAGAAACTGAACATTGGAGAAAGGAGAGATAGCACACTCAGGAGTAAGCAAATGTGAGCACTACTTACTTAGAAGAGAATATAAATAAGTGGAGAAAGGAACTATAACCGACAATGTGGAATCACAGATGACCATGTCCTGTAGAGTATGCAGAATATTGCAGAGGAAAAGGACATGGAACTAGCTATAGTCAGGGTTCCAAACAGAAAATTGAGAAAAATGTGTTCTACTATACTTTCTTTTTTTTAATCACCATATAGGCAGGTGGTATTTTGGTGCCAGATGTTAACCTGAATATAAGCAATTCATATCACTATTTTTGGTCTGTTATGTAGTAATATCCTTACATTTTTAATGACTATGTTTCCTATTAATTTACCAAATGTATAAGGTTGTCTGCTACCTAATTATATATAACGCTGAAATTCCACTGCAATCAAAGACCTCCTATTTTTAAAGGTTATCCAATGATCTGGTTAAAGCAGTGGTAGGATATACCTATCATTTACTTTTGTTGAGTCATATCAATTAAAAAATTAGTTCCAAAGTAGAAAAGGATATCAAAAAATCCAAAAGTAACTAGCAGTTATTTATTAAAGTATGTTTTACAATTACTTTTAAATAAAGATATATAGAAGTATAACATACCTAAAATGAGTATAAAAATCTAAAGTGTACACCTTGGTAAATTTTCATAAAGTACATATATCCCTTTTAACTCCACACAGATAGCAAAATACATTTCCAGTACCTCAAAAGGCTGCCTCATGTCATCTTCCATTTGGTGGTCCCCAGTCTCCCCAAAGGCCATCACTAGAGACTCTTTCTGGAAGCCTGATTATGTAAGCAGCCATGTGGGAAAGCCCTATGCCAAGGAACTGCAGACCGCCTTTAAGAACTGCCTCTAGGAAGGCTAGAAGTGGATTCTCCCCCAGTCAAGCCCCTAGATGAAACCTTGACTCCAGCCTGTAAGATCTAAGGTAATGAACCAGTTAAATTGTGCCTGGACTTCTAACACATAGAAACTATGAGAAGATAAATGTTGTTCTAATATGCTAAATATGTTCTAATACGTTATACAGCAATACATAACCCATCCAGCCTCTCTCTTCGCAACACAATGATATTTAGATTTAGTGTGATCTCAGTCAAAGACACAGAAGGTTTTGTTTTTGCTTTTAATTTATTTACTATACTTTAAGTTCTGGGGTACATGTGCAGATCGTGCAGGTTTGTTACATAGGTATATACGTGCCATCATCTACATTAAGTATTTCTCCTAATGCTATCCCTCCCTCCCCAATCCTCCCACTCCCTGCTATTACTCCCCTAGCCCTCCACCCCCCAGGCCCCAGTGTGTGATGTTCTCCTCCCTGTGTCCATGTGTTCTCATTGTTCAACACCCACTTATGAGTGAGAACATGCAGTGTCTGGTTTTCGGTCTTGTGTCACTTTGCTGAGAATGATGGTTTACAGCTTCATCCATGTCCCTGCAAAAGATAAGAACTCATCCTTTTTTATGGCTGCGTAGTATTCCATGTCGTATATGTGCCACATTTTCTTTATCCAGTCCATCATTGATGGGCATTTGGGTTGGTTCCAAGTCTTTGCTACTATAAACAATGCCACAATAAACATACGTGTGCATGTGTCTTTATAGCAGAACGATTTATTATCCTTTGGGTATATACCCAGTAATGGGATTGCTGGGTCAAATGGTATTTCTATTTCTAGATCCTTGAGGAATCACCACACTGTCTTCCACAATAGTTGAATTAATTTACACCTCCACCAACAGTGTAAAGGTGTTCCTATTTCTCCACATCCTCTCCAGCATCCGTTGTCTCCTGATGTTTTAATGATCACCATTCTAACTGGCAAGAGGTGGTATCTCAATGTGGTTTTGATTTGTATTTCTCTAATGACCAGTGATGATGAGCTTTTTTTCATATGTTTGTTGGCTGCATAAATGTCTTCTTTGAAAAGTATCTTCTCATATCCTATGCCCACTTTTTGATGGGTTTTTTTTTCCTTGTACATTTGTTTATGTTCTCCATAGATTCTGGATATTAGCCCTTTGTTAGATGGGTAGATTGCAAGAATTTTTTTCCCATTCTGTTGGTTGCCAGTTCACTCTAATGATCATTTCTTTTGCTGTGCAGAAGCTCTTAAGTCTAGTTAGATCCCATTTGTCTATTTTGGCTTTTGTTGCCATTGCTTTTGGTGTTTTAGTCATGAAGTCCTTGCCTATGCCTATGTCCTGAATGGTATTGCCTAGGTTTTCTTCTAGAGTTTTTACAGTGTTAGGCCTCATATTTAAATCTTTAATCCATCTAGAGTTAATTTTAGTATAAGGTGTAAGGAAGGGATCCAGTTTCAGCTTTCTGCATATGGCTAGCCAGTTTTCCCAACACCATTTGTTAAACAGGGGAATCCTTTCCCCATTGATTGTTTTTGACAGGTTTGTCAAAGATCAGATGGTTGTAGTTGTGTGGCGTTGTCTCTGAGGCCTCTGTTCTGTTCCATTGGTCTCTATCTCTGTTTTGGTACCAGTACCATGCTGTTTTGATTACAGTAGCTTTGTAATAATAGTTTGAAGTCAGATAACGTGATGCCTCCAGCTTTGGTTTTTGTTTGTTTTAGCTTAGGATTGTCCTGACTATGGGGCCCTTTTTTGGTTTCATATGAAGTTTAAGGTGGTTTTTTCCAATTCTGTAAAAAAGGTCACTGGTAGCTTGATGGGGATAGCACTGAATCTATAAATTACTTTGGGCAGTATAGCCATTTTCATGATATTGATTCTTCCTAACCACGAGCATGGAATGTTTTTCCATCTGTTTGTGCCCCCTCTCTTATTTCCTTGAGCAGTGGCTTGTAGTTCTCCTTGAAGAGGTCCTTCACATCCCTTGTTAGTTGTATTACTAAGTATTTTATTCTCTTTGTAGCAATTGTGAATGGGAGTTCACTCATTATTTGGCTCTCTGTTTGTCTATTATTGGTGTATAAGAATGCTTGTGATTTTTGCACACTGAGTTTGTATCCTGAGACTTTGCTGAAGTTGCTTTTCAACTTAAGGAGATTTTGGGCTGAGACGATGGGGTTTTCTAAATATACAATCATGTCATCTTCAAACTGGGACAATCTGATGTGCTCTCTCCCTATTTGAATACCCTTTATTTCTTTCTCTTGCCTGATGGCCCTAGCCAGAACTTCCAATACTATGTTGAATAGGAGTGGTGAGAGAAGGCATCCTTGTCTTGTGCCAGTTTTCAAAGGAAATGCTTTCAGTTTTTGCCCATTCAGTATGATACTGGCTGTGAGTTTGTCATAAATAGCTCTTATTTTTGAGATACAATCCATCAATACCTAGTATTGAGAGTTTTTAGCATTTCAGCAGCAAAGGGCTGTTGAATTTTGTTGAAGGCCTTCTCTGCATCTATTGAGATAATCATGTGGTTTTTGTCTTTAGTTTTGTTTATGTGATGGTTTACGTTTATAGATATGTGGATGTTGAACCAGCCTTGCATCCCTGGGATGAAGCTGACTTGATTGTGATGGATAAGCTTTTGGATGTGCTGTTGGATTCGGTTTGCCAGTATTTTGCTGCAGATTTTTGCATCAATGTTCATCAAGGATATTGGCCTGAAATTTTCTTTTTTAGTTGTGTCTCTGCCAGGTTTTGGTATCAGGATGATGTTGGTCTCACAAAATGAGTTAAGGAGGATTGCCTCTTTTTGTATTGTTTGGAATAGTTTCAGAAGGAATGGTACCAGCTCTTCTTTGTACCTCTGGTAAATTCGGCTGTGAACCTGTCTGGTCTTAGACTTTTTTTGGTTGGTAGGCTATTAAATGCTGCCTCAACTTCACACTTTGTTATTGGTCTATTCAGGAATTCAACTTCTTCCTGGTTTAGTCTTGGGAGGGTGTAGATGTCCAGGAATGTATCCATTTATTCTAGATTTACTGGTTTATTTGTACAGAGTTGTTTGTAGTAAACTCTGATGGTAGTTTGTATTTCTGTGGATTGGTGGTGATATCCCCTTTATCATTTTTTTTATAGCTTTCTTTTATTATTAAACTTGAAGTTCTGGGGTACATGTACAGATCGTGCAGGATTGTTACATAGGTATACACATGCCATGATAGTTTGCTGCCTCCATCCCCCTGTCACCTACATTGGGTATTTCTCCCAATGTTATCCCTCCCCAATCCCCCCCCCACCCACTGCTATCCCCTCCCCTAACCCCTCCACCCCACAACAGGCCCCGGTGTGTGATATTCCCCTCCCTGTGTCCATGTGTTCTCATTGTTCAACACCCACCTATGAGAACATGTGGTGTTCAGTTTTCGGTTCTTTTATCAGTTTGCTGAGAATGATGGTTTCCAGCTTCATCCATGTACCTGCAAAGGACATGAACTCATCCTTTTTTATGGCTGCATGGTATTCCATGGTGTATATGTGCCACATTTTCTTTATGCAGTCTGTCATCGATGGGCATTTGGATTGGTTCCAAATCTTTGCTATTGTAAACAGTGCCGCAATGAACATGCGTGTGCATGTGTCTTTATAATAGAACGATTTATAACTCTTTACATATATACCCAGTAATGAGATTGCTGGGTCAAATGGTATTTCTATTTCTAGATTCTTGAGGAATCACCACACTGTCTTCCCCAATGGTTGAACGCTTTATCATTTTTTACTGCCTCTATTTGAATCTTCTCTCTTTTCTTTTTTATTAGTCTGGCTAGTGGTCTACCTACTTTGTTGATCTTTTTGAAGAATGAGCTCCTGGATTTATTGATTTTGTTAAGGGTTTTTTGTGTCTCTATCTCCTTCAGTTCTGCTTTGATCTTAGTTATTTCTTGCCTTCCATTATCTTTTGAATTTGATCTTTCTCCTCTAGTTCTTCTGATCATGGCATTAGGGTGTCAATTTTGTATCTTTCCTCGCTTCTCTGGTAGGCACTTAGTGCTATAAATTTCCCTCTAGACACTGCTTTAAATGTGTCCCAGAGATCCTAGTATATTGTGTCTTTGTTCTCACTGGTTTCGAAGAACATCTTTATTTCTGCCTTCATTTAATTATTTATCCATAGTCATTCAGAAGCAAGTTGTTTAGTTTCCATGCAGTTGTGCAGTTTTGAGTGAATTTCTTAATCCTGAGTTCTAATTTGATTGTGCTGTGGTCTGAGAGACTGTTATGATTTCTGTTCTTTTGCATTTGCTGAGGAATGTTTTACTTACAATTATGTGGTCAATTTTAAAATTAGTGTGATGTGGTGCTGAGAAGAATGTATATTCTGTGGTTTTGCGGTGGAGAGTTCTGTAGATGTCTATTGGGTCTGCTTGGTCCAGATCTGAGTTCAAGTCCTGGATATCCTTGTTAATTTTCTGTCTCGTTTATCTGTCTAGTATTGGCAGTGGGGTGTTAAAGTCTCCCACTATTACTGTGTGGGAGTCTATGTTTCTTTGTAAGTCATTAAAAACATGCTTTATGTATCTGGGTGCTCCTGTATTGGGTGCATATATATTTAGGATACTTAGCTCTTCTTGTTGCATTAATATCTTTACCATTATGTAATGCCCTTCTTTGTCTCTTTTGATCTTTGTTGGTTTAAAGTCTGTTTTATCAGAGACTAGGATTGCAACCCCTGCTTTTTTTTTGCTCTCCATTTGCTTCGTAAATCTTCCTCCATCCCTTTATTTTGAGCCTATGTGTGTCTTTGCATGTGAGATGGGTTTCTTGAACACAGTACACCAGTGCGTCTTGACTTCTTATGCAATTTGTCAGTCTGTTTACATGTTTTTGGTTTTTTTAGACGGAGTCTCGCTCTCACCAGACTAGAGTGCAGTGGCTCAATCACGACTCGATGCAACCTCCACCTCCTAGGTTCAAGCAATTCTCCTGCCTTCAGCCTCCTGAGTAGCTGGGACTACTGGAGCACACCACCAAGCCTGGCTAATTTTTTTTGTATTTTTAGCATAGACGAGGTTTCACCATGTTGGCCAGGATAGTCTTCATCTCTTGACCTCATGATTCACCCACCTTGGCCTCCCAGAGTACTGGGATTACAGGCATGAGCCACCATGCCTGGCTGCAGAAGGGTTTTTTTAATAGATACATAATAAAGTTTCAGTCCTTCTGCTATTATTACTATTTCAAAATGACAATGATTACATTTCAGTAGTGTAAGTACAATTATGACTTCATTTATATGTGCTACATTTAAATCTACCAAATTAATTTCCTTAAAGTAGATGAAAAATTATTAAACAAATTTAAATAATTTTTAAATTTTTATTTTAAATTTTTAAAAATTTAAAAATTTTAAAAATAGATTCTGAAACAAATCTAACCAAATGGGCCTCCATTGTTCAAGCTCTATATCACACTAACATTTCTGGTGTTCTAACTCACTTTTATTGAGACAATAGGGACAGTTTTTGAAATGATAAAACAGAGAAGCCTACTAAGCATTAAGCAATTTTAATCAAAAGTTATTTTAAGTTTCATAAGTTATATCAGTAATTTGTTCTTAATTGAGGTTAACCTGTTAAAAGATTTGACCAAATGTATATAATCACATTACTTGGTTGAGTAATCATGAGAATTCTCAACCCATAACTTAGGAATCTTTTTATATATAAATACTACCATACATGTTGTAAACACGGGAAAACCTTCCGACAATCTGTTTCCGATCCAACAGTTTCTACTTAAGAGAAAAGAATGCAGTGAGGCCCAGTCAAATGAACCACGAAAGAGTCAAAACATGAATAGGTCAAAAAACAGGAATAAGATTTTTAGCTATGCACACCTAAGTATTCCTGTGTATTATATCTTCATATCATAGGATCAACAATTCATTTTCTTTGTCACAAACTAGGTTTTTTCCATTTACAGAATGAAAAATGAGCTAAGTGCCTTGAGTTTTTTGCAAAGATTAAGTTTGATGTTGAATACTTGAGCTTTTTAAAAATTATAATCCATGAAGGAAAGAAGATGACAGCCTCACACTGTACCTTCTGCATCTTTAAAAGTTAAATACCTCCTCAAAATGATATAGTAGACAGATGCAAAAGGATCTTTTATGCTTGATGAAAAACAAGAATTACAAATAACACAATATTAAATTCAATTCCAAAACTCAACTTTCATAAATCCTAATAAAAATATTCAAATTTTGTCTCTCGTCTATTTTTATTTGTAAAAGTATGTTTTTTTAATTTTATACTTGTGTATTGTATTAGAATCATAGTCATTCTTAACCTGGACAATGTTTTCAAACTAGAGGTTTTTTAAAAAAAATGCAATACAATGAACATCACTTTAAAGCAACGTGAAATACGGCTTTTATGATTTCAAAATTCTAAACATTAATACCATTTTCCTTTACAAAGACTTTTATTATTTTCATTCATGATATTTAACAGATTGAAACAAAATTAGGAAAAGGGGAACAAAGTATTTGAGAAAGTGACATTTTCCAAGAATGTGCATGTATAAGTGAAACACAAAATAGCAAAGACATTTAAAATCTACCACAAATTGCAAGAAGCACGGAAACACTTATTTTTAAATGGGAAAAAGCTGCACAACCTTCAACATGTGTTACTGAATCTAATGCTTTAAATTTAAGAGGAAAATTTTTGATAGTATTACATTATTTGTATTCTTATTTGGCTCCTAAAGAACAAAAGCCAGTTGGTCATGTTTTTAATTAATTAAAAAGAAAAAGCAAAGAAAATGGAAACTTAACCATATTAAAAACTAAACTTGTGATGAGCCTAGTTAATAATAACTGTAGCTGCATTTTTCTTCTGCAGAGTTCTCAGTAAACACTGGGTTATGAAACTTTCAAACACTCCCACAACTTATAGAGAAGTAACCAGGCACAAAGGAATAAGCAATATCTCCACACAAAAACAGGAGGTAATATTACAACTAGGGTTGGAATCAGACATTCTTCTTCAATAGAGATCTAACAGACAATATAAGATGCAAAGACATAATACATTATATCGAAAAAAGTAAGTTTCCTTTATTTGTGATTAAATACAAAGAGTATTAGAAAGACTCTCTACCTTCAAAGAGCTTTCAAAATAATTAGCTGAGTTTTCTCTTAAGGACTGAAAATTAAGTTATAATACAAGGAAATGTTTAATATTCTATGATGATAAACAAATACAATGAAAATTCAAATTATGAAAGAAATGTTACAGGAAACAGATACAGGCTGCCAGTTTATTTACATATATACATGTAATATACATGTAATATAGATACATATGTTACTTATTTATATGATACTATTTTCTACTATGCCCACACAATCTTCCTCCACTAAAAACCATGCATAAGACAGATACAGTGGCATAAACCTGTAGTCCCAGCTACTCAGGAGGCAGGAGGATCACCTGAGCCCATTTGAACCCAGGAGTTTGACGCTGCAGTGTGCCATGATCATACCTGTGAATAGCCACTGCATTTCAGCCTAAGCAACATAATGAAACCCTGTCTCTAATAAAAACAACAAAACCATACATAAGTACAGCATGATTAATATTTTTTTAGATTTTTATCTAGAAAAATATTTCCAAAATGGCGGTGTATAGAAGTCAGCAAACTATGCCCAAAATCCTGCCCCACTATTTTTGTAAATAATGTTTTACTGCAAAACAGCCACACCTATTCATTTCTTTATTGTCTATAGTTTAGTTGCTACAGAGAACATATCATCCACTGAACCTAAAATATTTCTAATCTTGCAGGAGAAAGTTTGGTGATCTCTTACCTATACCCTTCTATTTCAAGTGAATTTGGGCTGCTTTTCACTATCTTTCTCAGGAATCTTATAGTATTTGCTCTAGTTGTCCATGGGGTAATATGAGATCAGCCTGATCCTCACCACTCCCTCTCTGCGCCCCACATCCTCTGTCACCAACTTCCAGTTATTAAAGCTCCTAAAATCCAGAAACTTTAAAATGATATATATTGGCATTGACCATTCTGAGTCAATTACCCTTAGTACATGCTGTGCTATTTCATTACATCAAATAAAGTCATTTTATTTCCATAAAGTTTTCTTAACTTTTACCTTAAATATTTCCTCAATCACAATGCCTTGCTATTCTTATTTGGCAACTATGCACATGTTGTGATTTTCTTCCCATTTTGCTCAGTCTCTCATTTACTTCCATTTTCTATCTATTCTCCTTTCCATGCCTTCCAATTCATCATCAATTCTGTCATAAATTTGTGGGGTTTATCTTACCATGTCTTTCCTGAGTTCTTGTATCACTGTTTTATGGCCTTCCTTCATAGAAAAACATAAGCTTGAAATTTTGTTAATTTAAATGTTAAATTTTAATTTAAAAATGAATTTTTAAAAAGTATTGTGTGGCCAGGCACGGTGGCTCACACCTGTAATCCCAGTACATTGGGAGGCTTAGGCAGGCAGATCACCTGAGGTCAAGAGTTTGAGATCAGCCTGGCCAACATGGTGAAACCCCTCCTCTACTAAAAATACAAAAATTAGCCAGTCATAGTGGCATGCACTTGTTCCCAGCTACTTGGGAGGCTGAGGCAGGAGAGTCACTTGAACCCAGGAGGTGGAGTTTGCAGTGAGCCAAAATCTCACCACTGCACTTCAGCCTGGGTGACAAGAGCAAAACTCCATCTCAAAAAAATATATATTGTGAAATATTTGCTTATTATTTTAAACTGCTCCCCAGGAACATTATTCTACTTATTATTCTTCACTTGTCAAAAACTTTTCAAAGAGTTAGGTTTTCCATTTCATGTAAGTTAACAAATTTATTAGCATAAAAGTTGTATAATATTACATTATTAACTTTTATTTATAATAAGATCTGTAGTGATGCCCCCTTCTTTCATTCCTGATATCAGTAATTTGTATCTCCTGCTTCTCTTAATCAATCTCATTAAAGGGTTATCAATTTTACTGCTGTTACCAAATAATCAGTTTTTGGCTTAATTGAAAGAATCGGGAAATTCCAAATAAATTAGATTAAAGTTCTAGTGAATCAGGAGGTATGATAATCTGCTGAATAAGAAAGGGCTTAAACAAGGTTGTGGATGTTTAGAACAGCTAGTTTGCCATCTTTTGTTACATCTATTTATTGAATATACATTTACTAATATGAATTTTGCCACACAAATCTACAGTTCAACTACTCTGATCTCGCCTAAGAAAAGTAAAATTTCTACTAGATACAAGGTTAAAGTGCAATCACTTGACAATACAGCAAAATCTTCCAAGTCTCCAAGAAATAATCGGGTCCCATTTTCCTGATAACAGAAAGTACAAGTTTGTCAGTCCTTTAAGTATCATCTTCCCTAAACTGAAATCCAGGATCTGCCTTCACCAAACAGATAAATCAACAAATCCCAAAAATAATGAGCACATTTTAAAACTTCTAAACTGGTTTTAATCTACTGAGGTGCAAGTGAAACATATTCTAATTACTTTTCTACACAACTTGATCTAATATAAAGTAGTATAAAACTATGTTTAGGTTATTATAACTAAAACACACACATGAAACATTTTACTTCTGTTCTCCTCAAAGGAAATGATTCCATCTAAAAGTACTATATGACAATTCATAATTCAATAAAAATGAGATATCTGTAAATAATATTAATAATCCATATCAATGAAAAATTCCAGCATCTCCAAGGTCAATGACAAGAGAGTTCAAACCAAACAACAGTTTGTTCTAATAAAGAAATTAACTACCCATTAATCCTCCCAGGATACTTTCCATGCTTTTTTTTTATTATGTGGAGATATTAAAACATTATTAATGGCCTGGCTAATGTTTTACATTAAAAATAATAATAATAAAATAAAAAAAAAATAAAACATTATTAATGAAGGAATGCAAACAACAAAACTAAACAATCTAGTTAATGCCATCTGTACATTTTTCAGACTTATAAGCTCTTTTACTAAAAAGAACTACTGTATAAGCTTCCAGAGGGCAGAGATTCAGTCTTGCTCACTGTTGTATGTTGAGCATTAGTGCTACTTGTTAAAGGAAAAAAAAAAACCAGAAAAAAAAAAGAAAAAAAAAAAGAATTAAAATTTAAAAAAGAGAATTAATGTTAACTATCTGTTAAAAGATTTTATCACTCTGTCTGATACAATTACCTAACCCCACAGACTGTATAACACCAAGAGTAAGCATTAATGTGAACTATGGACTCTGGGTGATAGTGATGTGTCAATGTAGGTTCATCAAGTATAACAAATGTACCATTCCAGTGGGGGCCGTTGATAATGGGAGAGGCTAAAATGTATGGGGGCAGGAGACGTGGGAACTTTCTATATCTTCCACTCAATTTTGCTGTGACCCTAAAACTCCTCTAAAAATCTCCCAAGAAAGCTGAGAGGATAAAATTTTTTTAGAGAAGCCACTTTTTAAAACGCATTTTAAAGTCTAAACAATTAATGACTAAATGAATAAATGAATTCAAGAGACATATTTGGCAAAATTCCATTTCTGAAACAAACATCCTAAAATGTTTGACATTCTACCTTTTGTTGAATCTTACTTTTCTAATAAGGCTTGTATCTGTTACTGTTGTATAAATCTATAATTTCATCTTGAGAATATGAATATTGTATATTTGATAAATAACAGCCATTGTTATTACAGCTTTACAAGTATTATTTCATTTAACCTTTACAATAACCCTAGGATGTAGGTAAAACTTTACACAGGAAAGCTTCTGTTTCTTTCTTTTTATTTCAGCAACTAAGACCTGACAGGAAAAGTTTTTTCTTTCAACACTTGATTCAATCTTCAAATTCAAAAAAAGGAACACTTTAATGTTCAGCAATAAACTACCAGTGAAAATGTTTCTAACAATATCAAAGATTTTGGTTGCTAAATATGTAATATTTAAGTTGTTGACATTCATTTACTGGTTGATTAGGAAAGCCATTTATAGACGTAGAAAAGAACTAAAAGAAGACTGGAATTACAAGCTTGACTTCAGTAACATCAGGTTTCCAAACAACCAAAGAAAAAGCTAACAAATCTGCCCTTTGGTATTTAAGTAGTAGATAATATAATCAGCCATAATAATAGCAGAACTGTTATGGTGTACTGTTTGAAAGCAGCAATTCAGGATACTAAAAATCTCATATTGTAAATCCCCATGTAAAAAATGCATTTATATTTTTAATAGAAATATTAATAAGTTGTTCACTATTTTTTAATTTTGGAAGACATATGAATTTAGTGAGTCTATTAGAAGGCTCTATTCACAATTCCTATTTTATCACTTTCTTTTGATAACAAAATCACAGAAACTGCTGGCAGAGGAATACAGAAGAATAGAAAGGCAAAACAGACCAGTTAAAAATTAAACATTAAAATTTTAATGATAAAGAAATACATCATAAATTTCCCTAAAAATCATGTACAGTTAGTTTTGAGTCATATTATAGAGAACTTTTGAAAACTAAAAGAATATACTAGGAAAAATTTGTAAGTTGGTTATGGTAGAAGCACTAACATCAACAAAAAGCAATCTGTTGTTGGGATTTCCCTAAAAGCAATGTAACTTAAAACTGCTTATCAGTTATGATAAAAAATAGAGTCATTTTTCATATCAACAGATATACATAACTATAGCAAACTAAAAAACATGGAGTACTTGAAATGAGGACACTAAAGTCTGGCTCAACTCATAAAAAGATGTTAATTACACCATCTTCTGCCAAGCAAGCACAGTGAGGCCAAATATACTACTATACTGTGAAAGAGTATGCCCAGTTTTATTACTCTAGTATCGTAAAACTTGATAATCTACAAATGTACATTAGTTTGAGTATACATATAAATCAACAGAAATCACTTTATTAAACATTTCAAAGAAACCAAACGTTCATCACAGCATTTGAGACATACTGAGAAATGAAGTAAAGCCAAAATTAATAGATTATGCTTAAAGTCTAATTGCAAAAATCAACGAATAACCTGTTATATCAAAACAGAACAAGAAACATTTTCGAGAAGGATATGTGTAAAAAATTTTGTCAATTATTTTCCTTGTCAATTCTTAAAATGACGGCAGAAAATCTAAGCTTTTGCTTATATTTATTAAAAAGATAATGAAATATCCTTTTCTAAATTAATACTTCTAAGAAATTTGACATATTATTGAAGTACAACAAAATTATTCTTATACCATAAAGTATATTTTCTTTGTTTGAAAACCAGCAATATTTACATTCATTTTACATAAATGTCATATTATATAATTTGTGATAAAGCCACATCAGTATAATTTCTCTTCCTTGTGTTATTAGAATCCAAAAAATATCACAAGATAGTTTAAATCTTTCTAATGATAATATGCAAAGTTATTTTATAGTGAAATATAAATTAAATTGCACCAAATGTCTAAAGATATAAATATGGCTTTAAAAAGTAGTTTTCACATTTTGACAGTATTATTACCATGGAAGATTCTTTTCCTGGTAGACAGGGAAATAAAATGTTTTCTTATTTGGCTTTTCTTGTGAAGGCAGTTGGAATTGAGGGGGGAAAATGAAGGGGGAGTCAAATGACAAAGTCAAATGTTGCGAACTACATCTATTACATCTAATGTGGATAATTACAATTCTGAGATACATGAAGTGAAAACATCTAAGTGCCTTACCATTGATCAAAGTTTTTGTATACTTATGTACTGAACAAAATAAAAATAAACTATTTGTAACATAAGTTTGAATCTTGGTAGATCAAATAGCCCTCATTCATACAAATAGCCCTCATTGACAATTCACAAAACTACTCCATGAATGAAGATGCGATGCAAAAGTACAAGTGTGCAAAATGCAAAATACTAAGGTTATACTGAAGCAATCTGTAACCACAGCAAGGTCTGAGTTTCTGACACAATCTTGGAAAAAATCTGGGATTTCATTAAAATTCTTATTGCTCAGGATCAACAAAACTCACAGCATTCTGCTTTCAAAAATTAAAGCTATTCATTTAGGATATCTAACTAAAAGATGGCCAAAGTAAATTTTTACCAACATGAAAACATGATTTTATTTCCATTAAAAAAAACAGTGCTATTAGCGAATTCAAGAATTATCTAAAAGGTATTTCAAGAAGATTTGATAAGGGCTGGAGCTGGAGACACAAGACAGCACAGGTGCACGAGGGCAGACTATTTGAAAATTGGATTCTCTTAGAATATATAAAATGGGCCAGGCACGGTGGCTCCCACCTGTAATCCCAGCACTTTGGCAGTCTGAGGTGGGAGGATCGCTTGAGCTCAGGAGTTTGAGACCAGCCTTGGCAACACAGTGAGACCCCCATCTCTATTTTTTAAAAATAGAGTATATAAAATGACTTGTCATGGTACTTATATTTCATGTGTTATAGAAACACTGCCTTTAAAAGCAGAAGTTGAAAAGTCGGTGGTTTTACAGAATTAATTCTTTTTATTTCAAAAAGGCATACATGGCCAAACCTTTTGTGATACATAAAGGGAATGATAAAAACTTTCACAAAGATTAAAGAGTAGGTTCTAGTCTCAGATGGAGAACTAATAATGACAAGTGGAAATTCCCACTTTTTCCAGGATGAAGCAATTTAATAGTTATCAGTTTGATATGACAAAAGTTATGAGAATTCTTTTTGAAAAGCACACTTTAAGATCCAAATTCTCCTTTAAAATGCATAGAATGTTTCTTCTCAATTATAAAAAAATAACCTCTTTACATTTGGAATCTAAATTTTCAATTAAAGAAGAACCTTTAAAAAACCAAAAAAAAATCCTACCTCGGACAAGCCTCAGTTCACTTGATCTATGTCACATTGATTTATAACAGTTATTTCTTAGGGGCGTAAAAAAGCACACACAGATGCAAACAATTACTCTATTTTTGTAGGCAACAAGTGAGGTGGGTGGTAACTGAGAAATTTTTTTAAATCCTGTCACAATATTCTGCTTTTTCTTAAGAAACCCTCCTCACACAACAAACGTTTGCCACATCAGAGAATTTCCAGGGCCTGAAGCACCACTTTGATTCCAGCCCGCTGCAGGCATTAGCAGGAGGTAATTAGGGTAAAAAAGTTCAGCCACAGTTCCATGTCTAGAATCCTGCCAGAAATAAATTTCCTCTCTATTCACTGGTTTCTACTGTACCCTCCCCCTAACAATCATATTGAAAACACATTTATCTTTGTAGAGTTTGTTCCTCTTCTAATTAACTTTATGGCATTTACAGTATTTAATAATTTAAAACAGCACCAATTGCAGCAGTTTTATACTTAATAGTGGAGTAGTGTATTATCATTTTTCCTCTATTGCTGCTTCATTTGACAAGTGACTCTCAGAAGTATGCACTGCAGCTGTTTTCATCATCATAAACGTACATTTTATTTCCTCATTTGAGAAAGGTGCATGGACAAAACTGACAAACATGCATTCAGAAGGTATTCTTTTAAATTTTTCAAGAAAGTGAAAAATACTAATCAAAAAATTTAAAATGATGTTACTTTACAATATACAAATTATACTTTATATTTTACACAGAGAAAAATATGACTATATCTAAATAACTGATAAGATTTAAATATACCATATATTTGAGGACTTCCAATAAAAAAAAACCCACCACCATAGGAACACTCAAAATACTGTCCCTTCTTCTGTATCAGCCTCTCCAAAATCACATTCACTCACACCCACATCCATACCCACATAGGGAGGCACTAATTAACATGCCAGTTATCTCACAATAACTGTTTTAACCTTCTTTGTACATTGTGTTTGAAAAACAAGATGTTAATACAATTATATAAATCCAAAGAAAACCACTAATCACCACAATTGTTTTCTAACAAAAGACAAAATCAGTTAACATAAAAAAGACATAACATAGGCCTGGCATAGTGGTGCACACCTGTAATCCCAGCACTTTGGGAGGCTGAGGCGGGTGGATCGCCTGAGGTCAGGAGTTTGATACCAGCCTGGCCAACACGGTGAAACCCTGTCTCTACTAAAAATACAAAAATTAACCAGGCATGGTGGCACCCACCTGTAGTCCCAGCTACTCAGAAGGCTGAGGCAGGCAGGAGAATCACTTGAACTTGGGAGGCAGAGGTAGCAGTGAGCCGAGATCATGCCACTGCACTCTAGCCTGGCGATAGAGCAAGACTCTGTCTCAAAAAAAAAAAAAAAAAAGAGAGAGAGAGAGAGACACAACATATACCTCAATCAAAGACATTTATTGGCCAGGCACAGTGGCTCATGCCTATAATCCCAGCCCTTAGGGAGGCCAAGGCAGGAGAATCGCTTGAGCTCAGGAGTTCAAGACCAGCCTAGGCAACACCACAAAATCCAGTCTAGCCAAGTGTGGTGGCACACACCTGTAGTCCCAGCTATTCAGGAGGTTGAAGTGGGAGAACTGTTTGAGCCCAAGGGGCAAATGTTGCAGTGAGCCAAGACTGTACCACTGCACTCCAGCCTGAGTCAGAGAGTAAATCTTGTCTCAAAAAAACAAAAAGACATTTATTTAAAAAAAAAGAAAAAGAAAAATTAAATCTTGGCTCTAGGATATTACAGTAATTATGACAAATACTTTATTGGGCCAGAAAGTTTACTTTTAAAATAATAATAATCTGTCCATGAACATAAAATAATACTTCAAAAGTCTGTAATTTTTTCAAGTTCTTCAGTCAGGTTTATAATTTAAACTCCTTCTGTGCAAAAGGAATTTTTCTAAACCTTTCCAAATTCTCTTCAAATATTTGGTCCTCCATATTCTAAGGCATGACCAACAACTTTACACAAAGAAATAAAGAAAAAAAATATGGCCCTTGTACCATCCTGAACAAAATACACAACCCAGAATCATATGGAATTTTTTTTAATTTCTTGTACTAATTCATTTAGCATGACCTTTCCTATAAAGTTAACTATTCAGGGCTTCCTATTTGTCCCATTTTTTCATTTCATGATCTAGATGACATTAAGAATTTCTGTCATTTTCCAGGTAGGTTTTCCAACTATGCATGTGCAACCATCATGTTTTATACTGTTACAGTTAGTTTTACATTTCTCAAACATAAGAACACTCTTTAAAAGTGTTCAGGCCGGGCACAGTGGCTCACGTCTGTAATCCCAACACGTTGGGAGGCTGAGGTGGGCAGATCACGAGGTCAGGAATTCGAGACCAGCCTGACCAAGATGGTGAAACCCCATCTCTACTAAAAATAAAAAAAATTAGCCAGTCGTGTGGCATTCACCTGTAATCCCAGTTATTCAGGAGGCTGAGGTAGGAGAATCACTTGAACCTCAAAGGCAGAGACTGCAGTGAGCTGAGATCACCCCATTGCACTCCAGCCTGGGTGACAGAGGAAGACTCTGTCTCAAATAAATAAATAAAAATAAAAAATAAAAGTGTTCAATATTTGAATACTAGGAAGAAAAATTAAGAGACAAAGGTATATTTACAACAGCTGCCAGTGGAGAAATAGCACACCCCAGGATTTCAAATCCCAATTATTTAAGGCAACCTCTTAAGACTCATGATATAATCAAAACAGGAAATGACACATATTTACTACATTGTTCTAATTATTTCATATACTGGCAATAAATAAAGATTCATGGAATAATAAAAACTGCTTAGAAATATCTAATGAAGAACTTATGACCCAGCAAGTCCGTTCCTAGTTATACATACCAAACAGAAAGTATACCAAAAGCAATATAGAAATGTTCATATCCATACTATTCATCAAACCCCCAATGGCAAACTATCCAAATAACCATCAACAACAAACACCACTGTCCTGTCCATATTTATCTAACTACCTTCTCCACTATTTTTTTTTTTTTTTTTTTTTTTGAGACAGAGTCTTACTCTATTGCCCAGGCTGGAATGCAGAGGCACAATCTCGGCTCACTGTAACCACCCCTCCTGGGTTCAAGTGATTCTCTTCCCTCAGCCTCCCAAGTATCTGGGATTACAGGGACACACACCATGCCCGGCTAATTTATTGTATTTTTAGTAGAGACAGGGTTTCAGCTTGCTGGCCAGGCTGGTCTTGAACTCCTGACCTTGTGATCCGACTGCCTCAGCCTCCCAAAGTGCTGGGATGAACAGGCATGAGCCACCATACCCAGCCCTCTACTATTTTTATACATTATATCACCATACTATATATTTTACTTATTTTTTTACTGTTTCTCTCTCCTTGCTAGAATGTCAGCTCTAGCAATACAATGTCTAAGAATGTCAGCTCTAGACATACAGATTTTTGTCTTCTTGGATTAGGGTTTTTCAAACTTGACCCTATCGATATTATGGGCTAGATTATTCTTTGCTGTTAAGGGCAGATCTGCAAATTATAGGATGCACAGTATAGCAGGTTCTTTGACTCTACACACTAGATACCAACAGCACCTTCTACTTGAGATTGTGGCAACCAAAAAAATGTCCCCCAGACACTGCCAAGTGTCCCCCTGGGGATCAAAATCATCTCTACCTTTTTCCCCTCAGTTAAGAAACAATGTCCTGGATTATTTAACAGTAGCTGACACGTAATAGATACCCATAAACATGTCTTGAAAGAACATTTGGAAGCCTCTTCTCAGAACAAAAGGGAAAAAAATCAAAGCAGTTCTTAAGATTCCTATCTAAATGGCAGGAGAGGTGATCCTTATAAAACATTTTAAAATCATATACACAATGTATGATTAGCCCGGTAGCAGACAAGCTTACATCTCACTGAGACTGTGTTATTTACAGAATAAATTATATCCATACAGTCTTTGATTTTAACCAATTTAAAAGCTTAGTTATAGCAAATTACCTTTTCCAAATCCCAATACTTTAATATCAGAAAATCAAGTAACACAATTAGTGAGATTTAGCAAGGTTTTATTCTGACAAAATAACATCTCACTGTATCAACAAAAGATTTTCCCAAAAACAATGGTTAAAAATACTTGACTTAGAAACTGTCATTGTTCTTCATAATGAATTGTCTAATTATCTATTTCAATTTTTGCCTTTAACATAATCACAACACAAGAGTGATCTCTTTCAGGCTTATTCACTATGCACATCCCCTGTTCCACCAGAAGTCGAGTCAGCATGCCTGTATGGGAATTCCACAAAGTCAGAATCTATGCAGATGTTCTTTCCCTTTTGGTTTTCCTCTAATTTACAAATCTTGTAATCTAAGCCTGAAGTTGACTGGACCAACATTTAAACCAGTATAGCATTATCAGCCAAAAACTCAATCTGTTTTCTATTTATATGTCAAGACTGCAACCTTCTTGGTGGCTGAAAAACAAACTATTGTTTTGAAACGATTACACAGAGAAACTGCAAGCCCTTTAGTTGTTTTGTGAACTGATTCTAGATGGAAAGCTTTACTTTTTGGTTTAAGCTGTAAAGCAGAAGAAAAAACAACTTTGAACTCAAGACTTTTACCTTTATATTTTTAACTGTATACGATAGTCACTTTGAACTATGTGACAACCAAGTATTTCCAAAAAAACCTCATTACAAAGTGAAGATGGCACTGCTACTCAATAAGACCTATTACATAGAAACATGCTTCTTCTATGAAGGGAGGGGCAGGAAGACTGCATTACAAAGAAACATGAGAAAACTATTCTGGGTGATGGATATGCTCATTATCTTGATTGGAGTGATGGTTTCATGGATATATACAGATGTCAAAATTTATCAAACTATAAATTTTAAATATATGCAGTTCATCATGTTTCACTATACCTCAATAAAGACACACACAAAACACACACACATATCGCTTTATACTATATGAGCTTCTGTAGGGAATATAAACACATTACCATTTTCCAAGGAAAGTAAAGACCTCTAGGTACAGTACTCAGGCCATGGAGATGGACAAATCTGTAGCACAGGCACCAGATAAGGTGGGTACAGCCCTATTTCTCAAATAGTCATAGAGGCAAAGATCCTGCTCAAAAAAAGTATATAAATATAGATGAAAAGAAATTCCTGCTGAAGAGTGATACCTAACTATACTTAATACCTTCCTGACCCAAATAATATGAGACACACCTAACATGTATGAGGATATAATCAATACTTGAAAACAGTGTCTCACTGAATCCCCACAAAAGCCAAGCACAGCAGTCATATACAAGCACTACTTTAAAAATAAGGAAAGTGAGCCTAAGAACTGTCAAGTACACTGAAGTCATCATACATACAGGGCAAAGTCAGAGCTTTTATATTTGCATTTCTTCTTCATTTAACTTTCTAAAACACTACTATAGTTGAATATTAAAACAAAAACAAGCTGAGAATGATGGTTTCCAGATTCATCCATGTCCCTACAAAGGACATGATGTAAAATGGAGTTTAATGCCTGTAAAAACTACTTTACAAAGAAGTTCCCCTAGCATTTCTAGGCCAAACCTTGTAATTGACTTCAGCTATGTACGTGGACAAGCTTAGGCTGAAATGCTAGGTATATGTATGGCTTCAGTGTATGACCCTTCATTGTTAAGCTATGAAAGTAAAACTGTATTTAACTGGCAATGAGGAAAAAACAATTGTAGAAAAGTGTTGGTCTGTATAGTTCATTGTATTAAGTGGGATTCATTGTAATGCCTCTGCATTTACTCTATTGCCTCAACTGTTACTTGAAGATGGCATAATATGTAATTTATCCTGTGGTATAAGTGATAAAAATTATACCTTTCTGTAGAGGGGTTTATCATAATATGCTGCTTCTTGAAGGCTTGCACTTCCAGAATTGTGTTTCCTTCTGCTGTGCCATCCATATCTATATATCCATATATATCTTGACCAGTCCTGGTTATTTGCCACCCCCTCCTTGTCTGTGGACCATGATAAGCCCAAGTAGTGACTTCAGAGCGGGGTAACATAGAAATTAAAGTGAAAAGACCTTTACGTTGAGAAGTAATTTGCATGTGTAATATAGGAAGGTGTTCTTTAGGTATGTCACAGGATTACTTTAAACCATTTGACTTACACTCCAAAGTAACTAATGTTGGTAGTATAGCAAATTATGATGAATAGCTTTAACTGTATGTTTAAAAGTCTCATCATATGTTCACATGCTTAAATCTAGGTATCAGAATTTAAGCAATTCTTGAAATGTATTGTCTCCTTAATATACTAATTACAAAGCACCTCAAAAAAAAAAAAAAAAAAGAACTGTCAAGTAATTCAGTTTACACAGCTAGTAATTCACAACTAGGTCTGTGTGACTCCAAAACCGCTGTTAGTTCCATTATTCTATATTTTCAACCATGGATTCAGGAATACCAATAAATATTATGGAGTGCAAACCTTAGGTTAAAACTACATATGAAAAAAATTATCAAAGTCAAACTTAGATTCATTAAACAGAAACATCACTACAAGTAGAGTTCCTGTTAAACTGCAAAAGCTGCCACTGAAGGCCCAGTATCATCCACAATATCATTACACCCGCCAATATTTGTTGTGTAGTTGTCTTTCTTCAGATATACATTATAGACAACTATCTTCCGGTGATCTTTCTTTATGTCACATTTCTAAGTATTCCTATTAAATTTCCAGGCAAATAGCTCAGAAGTGATGAGAAGACAAGAATTACATGTAGCTCGTGGAAAACACACCTCTTTGCAACATTGCTACATGAAATATATGTTAGTAAAATATCTGGGTAGATAATCTCATTTTAGTAAATATGTGGCCAACTGTTACTTAAGTTTAGAATCAGGCAGTATAAAAGCAAACCTTTCACAAATATATTCTTTTTTTTTTTAAGCTTACCAGCTGCAGTGATCTAAATGTGTCACCCAAAATTCATATGCTAAATTTGAATCAGACCAGACATGGTGGATCATGCCTGTAATCCCAGCACTTTGAGAGGCTGACACAGGCATATCACTTGAGCCTAGGAGTTTGAGGCAACATGGCAAAATCCCATCCATACTCAAAATACAAAAAATTAGCTGGGCATGGTGATGCACTCCTGTAATCCCAGCTACTCAGGAGGCTGAGGCTCAAGATTGCTTGAAGCCAGGAGGCAAAGGCTACAGTGAGCCGAGATCACACCACTGCACTCCAGCCTGGACAACAGACCAAGACGCTGTCTCAAAAATAATTAAATACGTAATCAAAAATAAAATTGAATCCCCAGAGACAGTATTAAGAACTGGGGCCTTTAGGAGGTGATTAAGTCATGAGGGCAGAGCTTTCCCAATCTCGTGAATGGGATTAGCAACCTTATAAAAGAGGTTGCAGGGAGTACTCTAGGTTTCTTTGTCCTCCACCATGTGAGGACATGGTGTTCAAGGTGCAACCTTGGAAGCAAAGACTGAGCCTTCTTCACCATACACCAAACCTGCCACTGCCTTGATCACAGACTTTCCAGCACCCAGAACTGTTATAATCATTACTATTTATAAATTACTATAAATAATCATCATTATTTATAAATTACCCAGTTTGTGGTATTTTGTTATAGTAAAAGGAACAAACTAAGACACCAGCATACTCTTTTTTCTTTTTTTAAATATTTTATTGCACTTTAGGTTCTGGGGTACATGTGCAGAACATGCAGGACCGTTGCATAGGTACATACATGGCAATGTAGTTTGCTGCCTCCATCCCCATCACCTGCATCTGGCATTTCTCCCCATGTTATCCCTCCCCAACCTCCTACACCCTGCTGTCCCTCCCTTAGTGCCCCCCCCCAACAGACCCCAGTGTGTGATGCTCCCCTCCCTGTGTCCATGTGTTCTCAGTGTTCAATACCCACCTATGAATGAGAACATGTGGTGTTTGATTTTCTATTCTTGTGTCAGTTTGCTAACAATGATGGTTTCCAGATTCATCCATGTCCCTACAAAGGACACCAACTCATCGTTTTTTATGGCTGCATAGTATTCCATGGTGTATATGTGTCACATTTTCCTTGTCCAGTCTATCACTGATGGGCATTTGGGTTGGTTCTAAGTCTTTGCTATTGTAAACAGTGCCGCAATAAACATATGTGCATGTGTCTTTATAATAGAACGATTTATAATCCTTTGGGTATATACATAGTAATGGGATTGCTAGGTCAAATGGAATTTCTAGTTCTAGATCCTTGCGGAATCACCACACTGTCTTCCACAAAGGTTGAACTAATTCACACTCCCACCAACAGTGTAAAAGTGTTCCTGTTTCTCCACATCCTTTCCAGCATCTGTTGTCTCCAGATTTTTTAATGATCACCATTCTAACTGGTGTGAGATGGTATCTCAGTGTGGTTTTGATTTGCATTTCTCTAATAACCAGTGATGATGAGCATTTTTTCATATGTTTGTTGGCCTCATATATGTTTTCTTTTGAAAAGTGTCTGTTCATATCCTTCACCAACTTTTGAATGGGTTTGTTTTTTTCTTGTAAATCTGTTTTAGTTCTTTGTAGATTCTGGATATTAGCCCTTTGTCAGATGGGTAGATTGCAAAAATTTTTTCCATTCTGTTGGTTGCCAGTTCACTCTAATGATTGTTTCTTTGGCCGTGCAGAAGCTCTTAAGTTTAATTAGATCCCATTTGTCTATTTTGGCTTTTGTTGCCAATGCTTTTGGTGTTTTAGTCACGAAGTCCTTGCCTATGTCCTGAATGGTTTTGCCTAGGTTTTCTTCTAGGGTTTTTATGGTGTTAGGTCTTATGTTTAAGTCTTTAATCAATTGGGAGTTAATTTTAGTGTAAGGTGTCAGGAAGGGGTCCAGTTTCGGCTTTCTCCACATGGCTAGCTAATTTTCCCAACACAATTTATTAAACAGGGAATCCTTTCCCCATTGCTTGTTTTTGTCAGGTTTGTCAAAGATCAGATGGTTGTAGATGTGTGGCGTTGTCTCTGAGGCCTCTGTTCTGTTCCATTGGTCTCTATCTCTGTTTTGGTACCAGTACCATGCTGTTTTGATTACTGTAGCTTTGTAGTACAGTTTGAAGTCAGGTAGCATGATGCCTCCAGCTTTGTTCTTTTTGCTTAGAATTGACTTGGCTATGTGGGCTCTCTTTGGTTCCATATGAAGCTTAAGGTGGTTTTCTCCAGTTCTGTGAAGAAAGTCATTGGTAGCTTGATGGGGTTAGCATTGAATCTATAAACTACTTTGGGCAGTATGGCCATTTTCACAATATTGATTCTTCCTAACCATGAGCATCGAATGTTTTTCCATCTGTTTGTGTCCTCTCTTATTTCCTTGAGCAATGGTTTATAGTTCTCCTTGAAGAGGTCCTTTACATCCTTTGTTAGTTGTATTCCTAGTCTGTTATTGGTGTATAGGAATGCTTGTGATTTCTGCACATTGATTTTGTATCCTGAGACTTTGCTGAAGTTGCTTATCAATTTCAGGAGATTTGGGGCTGAGACAATGGGGTCTTCTAAATATACAATCATGTCATCTGCAAATAGAGACAATTTGACTTCCTCCTTTCCTAACTGAATACCCTTTATTTCTTTTTCTTGCTGATTGCTCTGGCTAGAACTTACAATACTATATTGAATAGGAGTGGTGAGAGAGGGCATCCTTGTCTAGTGCCAGATTTCAAAGGGAATGCTTCCAGTTTTTGCCCATTCAGTATGATATTGGCTGCGGGTTTGTCGTAAATAGCTATTATTATTTTGAGATATGTTACGTCGATACCTAGTTTATTGAGAGTTTTTAAGATAAAGGGTGGCTGAATTTTGTCGAAGGCCTTCTCTACATCTATTGAGATAATCATGTGGTTTTTTTCCTTTGGTTCTGTTTATGTGGTGAATTACATTTATAGACTTGCACATGTTAAACCAGCCTTGCATCCCTGGGATGAAGCCTACTTGATCATGATGGATAAAGTCTGTTTTATCAGAGACTAGGATTGCAACTCCTGATATTTTTTGCTCTGCATTTGCTTGGTAAATCTTCTTCCATCCCTTTATTTTGAGCCTATGTGTATCCTTGCACATGAGATGGGTTTCCTGGATACAGCACACCAATGAGTTTGACTTGTTATCCAACTTGCCAGTCTGTGTCTTTTGATTGAGGGGTTTAGTCCATTTACATTTAAGGTTAATACTGTTATGTGTGGATTTGATCCTGCCATTTTGATGCCAGCTGGTTGTTTTGCCCATTAGTTGATGCAGTTTCTTCATTGTGTCAATGTTCTTTACCATTTGGTACGTTTTTGGAGTGGCTGGTACTGGTTGTTCCTATGTTTAGTGCTTCTTTCAGGAGTTCTTGTAAGGCAGGCCTGGTGGTGACAAAATCTCTCAGCAATTGCTTGTTCATAAGGATTTTATTTCTCCTTTGCTTATGAAGCTTAGTTTGGCTGGATATGAAATTCTAGATTGAAAGTTCTTTTCTTTAAGGATGTTGAATATTGGCCCCCACTCTCTTCTGCTTGTAGGGTTTCCACCAAGAGATCTGCTGTGAGTCTGATGGGCTTCCCTTTTTGGGTAACCCGACCTTTCTCTCTGCCTGCCTTTAGCATTTTTTCCTTCATTTCAACCCTGGTGAATATGACGATTATGTGCCTTGGGGTTGCTCTTCTTGAGGAATATCTTTGTGGTGTTCTCTGTATTTCCTGGACTTGAATATTGGCCTGCCTTGCTAGGTTGGGGAAGTTCTCCTGGATAATATCCTGAAGAGTGTTTTCCAGCTTGGATTCATTCTCTCTGTCACATTCAAGTACACCTATCAAACGTAGATTAGGTCTTTTCACATAATCCCATATTTCTTGGAGGATTTGTTCATTTATTTTTACTTTTTCTCTAAACTTGCCTTCTCATTTTATTTCATTGAGTTGATCTTCAATCGCTGATATCCTTTCTTCTGCTTGGTCGATTCGGTTCTTGAAACTTGTGTATGCTTCACAGGGTTCTCGTGTTTTGTTTTTCAGCTCCATCAATTCATTTATATTCTTCTCTAAGCTGTTTATTCTTGTTAGCATTTTGTCAATCCTTTTTTCAAGGTTCTTAGTTTCTCTGCATTGGGTTAGAACATGTTCTTTTAGCTCAGAGAAGTTGGTTATTACCCACTTTCTGAAGCCTGTCTCTGTCAATTCATCAGACTCATTCTCCATCCAGCCTTGTTCCCTTGCTGGTGAGGAGTTGTGAACACTTGGGGGAGGAGAAGCGTTCTGGTTTTGGGTGTTTTCATCCTTTTTGCACTGGTTTCTTCCCATGTTTGTGGATTTATCTACCTGTGATGTTTGTAACTGGTGACTTTCGGATGGGGTCTCTGAGTGGATATCGTTTTTGTTGATGATGAAGTTATTTCTTTCTGTTTTTTAGTTTTCCTTCTAAC
The DNA here is from genome assembly GCA_036589455.1 of Ateles fusciceps. Lineage (NCBI taxonomy): Eukaryota > Metazoa > Chordata > Mammalia > Primates > Atelidae > Ateles > Ateles fusciceps. The sequence goes on from JAZHEH010001132.1 coordinate 2,439,222, forward strand.
AGTCAGGCCCCTCTGCTATAGGACTGCTGGAGGTCCACTCCAGACCCTGCTTGCCTGGGGATCACCTGCAGCGGCTGCAGAACAGTGAGGGTTGCTGCCAGTTTCTTCTTCTGTTATCTTTGTCCCAGAAGGATACCTGCCAGATGTCAACCTGAGCTCTCCTTTATGAGGCGTCTCTTTGGATATACGGGGGTCAGGGAGCTGCCTGAAGAGACAGTCTTTCCCTTATAGGAGCTCAAGTGCTAGCTATGAGCTCCGTTGTTCGTGCAGAGCTGCTGAGCAGGTACGTTTAAGTCTGCTGCAGCGGAACTCATAACCGCTTTTTTTTTCCAGGTGCTCTGTCCTGGGAAGGTGGGGCTTTATTTATAAGTTCCTGAAATGCTGCTACCTTTTTTCAGAGATGCCCTCCCTGCCCAGTGGAGGAGGTAGCCTAGTCACAGTCTACCAGCAGAGGCGTTGCTGAGCTGTCATGGGCTCTGCCCAGCTGCTGTGTGAATTTCCTTGCAGTTTTGTTTATAGAGTTATAGTTATATAACTGCCTTGGTGTTGGCGGTCTGCCTCAGTAATGGCAAACTGTCTCTGTAATGGTGGACTGCCTCGGTAATGGCAGACTGCCTCAGTAGTGGTGGACTACCTCGGTAATGGCAGACGCCCTTCCCCCTACAAAGCTAGACTGTTCCAGGTCCAGCTCTGCTTGCTGTGAAACTCTCAGTCCAGAGCATTTCAGATTGCTGGTCTTTGTGGGTGTGGGACCCGCTGAGCCAGATCACCTGGCTCCCTGTTTCAGTCTTCTTTTTTTCAGTTGAATGGGTGACTCTGTCTCCCAGGCATTCCAGGTGCCAGTTGAAACGGCCGCCCAGATTTGTGTGAGTTTTTGTGTGGAGACCCGCTGCACCAACTGAAACAGCCGTGCTGGAGACTCATGGTGCTTTTCTGCCCAGGAATCTCCTGGTCTGTGGGCAGTAAAAATTCATTTGGAAATGCAGTGATCACTCAACCTCTGCATTCTCGCTAGGAATTGCACTCCAGAGCTGTCCCTATTCGGCCATCTTGGATTGTCTCAACACCAGCATATTCTGATACAAAATCTTACAAAGCCACACATGAGATTCGGAGATGTGGTAAGGCACAAGATGGCCTATGTTAAGCTCTTTTCATTTATGATCTATATTTTCAAAATGTATATTACTAGGATATGTATATAATGAAATAATGTGCATAAGGTAGGATCAACATTCACTGTTAAATAAAACCATACCATAATACATTAAAAGGGAAAAGCAAGCAAGATACACTTAAATACAATACAACCCTTTTTTTTTTCTTTTTTTGAGACAGGGTCTCAGTCTGTCATCTAGGCCGCAGTGCAGTGGTGTGATCTCAGCTCAATGCAACCCCCACCTCCTCAGCTCCAGTAATCCTCCCACCTCAGCCTCCCAGGTAGCTAGGACTATAGATGCATGCCACCACACCCAGCTAATTTTTGTATTTTTTTTTTTGTAGAGACAGGGTTTCACCACATTGCCTAGGATGGTCTCGAATTCCTAGGCTCAAGTTCTCCTCCTGCCTTGGTCTCCCAAAGTGTTGGGATTATGGGCATTAGCCACTGTGCCCAGTTCAACCCCCATATTTTTACAACCACCTAATTGCAAACATCTGCCAAAAAACAGCACATCAACAAGGGAAACAAATGAAATCACTCCTAAATCACAACACAGCATAACTAGAAAACAGAAAAACCACCAACTTTAAATAACAATTATGTTGGGGGATGATAAATATTCAAAATTGGCCAAGACGGCTCCTGAACTGGCACCAGAGCTGAGCAGGAATTGCTTGTAAAACAGAAGAATGGAATGGACCTACTGGTGGCAGACCACAGAGAAAAGTCCTGTAGGATTCACTCTGAGAAGCAGGGAGTCTCACCCTGAGCAAGGAAATGCTGAAAACAGGCTTAAGACCTGTTGAATCAAAGCCTGGGCTTCTAGGGAATCACAAAGAAGGAGATGAGAACATGTGCTGGATAAGATATACCAGTCAAAGGGAAAGAATCAGAGGAAAGGCATCAGAAATGAGCTATGTCCCTTGGGAATTTTGTGATAAAAAGAAGAAAAAGAAAGGAGCTGAAGGTAAGGGTGTCATCAGAAAATCAGCAGAGGAACTAAAAGCCATTACCCCATAGTACCATTTATTGAAGAAATCTTATGCTTCGCTATACCTACAGAAAAAAAACATACTCCCACTAGGAAACCAACCAGTTAAAACACCAATACTCCTCCAACCAGAACCCTAACCTCTCTAAAATTGAATGCTAAGGCCATCACCAAAAAATGATACTGAACTTATGACCAAAAATGGAATAACAACATTTCACATAAAGCTACCAGAAGAAAGCCAGAATTTTATCTTAATAAAAATATCTCCCCAAATTCCACAAAACAGAAAACTAAAACACAACAGCATAACATAATTATATATACATATATATGCCTACTTAGTGACTGGAATTTCTTCCTGAAAACCCTGCCACTAAAGGAAAAGGCATTAAACGGAAAACCATTTCCAATACTTATAACGGGAAAAACTGTAATGAATTATATACAAACTCATATTTACTCAAGAGAAAGAAATATTGTTGCATATTAACACATAATAAAAGTTTATTATACTAGTCAAAGTGAGAGATGACTTGCTTCTATATGGCTATTGATAAGAAAGAGTGCCAGGGACCAAATTTTGGAAGGTAGCAGTCAGGTGATCCACTTCCAGGGGTACATTCAATATCAGAATCAGACATGCTTGATGAGAATTTTCTTTTCCTCAACACTACAGTGCCAAAACTAAAGCAAACAAAAACCTGGCAGAGTCATAAAGGAAGAATCTCTGTGTGGAAAAAAAAAAAAGCACAAGATGGAAGACTGCCTTCTCTCACAGTTTGACAATATTAACCCACCACCAGCTTTCATTCTCCATGCAGTGTATTACATGCAATGCTTCTCAACACCACGACTATTTTTGGAGATGATGAAACTTCCTAGAACATAGAACCAGATCAGTCAGTGACCTAACTCTAAAGAGAATTAACTTCTCTTATTCTACATCCATTTTCAATTCTCTCCCTTTCTCTCTCCATTTTGCTTTGTTTTGTCTTGTCTGTAAAAGACAGAGTCTCCCTCTGTTGCCCAGGCTAGAGGCCAGTGGTACAATCACAACTCACTGCAGTATTGAACTCCTGGGCTCAAGTGATTTTCCCACCTCAGCCTCCCAAAGTATTGGGATTACAGGCATGAGCTACTGTGCAGGGCCTCAATCCTCTCTATAAAGTAATCTTTTGCTAAGTGATTAAAATTTTTCCCCTTTGCTTCCCTTGTATCTGCATGATTCCCCTCACCCTTTTTTCAGCCTTTTTAAGACTCATGATTTCCTTGCTCTCAAACCAAACAACTTACGACAAAATAAAAGCTAAAATCAAGAGTGCTCCAAAACACAGAGAAACATGGCAAACTACGGATTAAAAGATTGTGACAGTACTACCACATCTACCCTCTAACTAGGCATAATAAGCAAGGCAAAACTTTTTGTTTTAATACAAAGATGGTTACTATGCTTCATGTATCCATTGCTGTATGACAAACCACTAGAAATCATACTGGCTTAGGTGAATAATCACTTTATTTCTCATATTTTGTGAACTGGATGGGTTGTTCTTGATATTCTCCCCTGGGATCATTCACATAGCTATTTTGTACTTCTGAGTTGGCTGCAAGTTAAGAAAGTGAGGATGGTTGGGTTTCTTTCTCTATGTGGTATTTCACCCTCAAATAATAATGACAATGGTGGTTTAACAGACCAAATCCCAGTATAAACACATTTATCAAGCTTGCATTTCTGGTATGTCTACTGACATGTTATTGGTTAAAGCAAGGCTCACAAAGAAGCTCACAGTCAAGTGAGAGGGAACACTGCAAGAACACTGATAGGTCTGATCTGGAAGTGTAATTTCTTGAAAGGCATTTCTGCAATAAATAGAAACTGTACATTTCAAAGTTGTTTGATACAATATTCTTTGACTAGAGACTGCTGTTTTGACTAAACTGGCAATAGTGTCTCTGCGTGAAACTACATATAGGAATATTATTTCTTAACTTATATTTATTTCAAACTGTGTTTTGTGCAAAAACCATTATGCCAAAAAAAAAGTGTATGTAAAATAGTATAGGTATAGCTTTTCAAGAGCTATGTAAGGTAAGTCTGTAGCCAAACAAGCAACGGCAGGTATAAAACAATATTTATAAATCAGAAATTCACTAACTTGAAATGGCCAAATAACAGAAAGATATGAAAAAGAGATAACTGAATTAAGGATTAAGAATGAAAAATAACTCGTAAAAATGCAAATTAATGCCATGACACACCACTGCATATTTATTAAAATGCCTAAAATCAAAAAGACTTAAAAAAATAGACTGACAATGTTAAGTGTTTCTTAAGCTGTAGAAAAACTAGAAATTTCATACACTACTGGTAGATGTAAAATTGTACAACCACTTTGAAAAGCATACATCTAACATGTGATCTAACCATTCTACTTGTAGATATCTGCTGAAGAGAAAAGGAAGTATATGTGTCTATACAAAGACTTGAAAATAATGTTCATAGCAGCATTATTTGTAAAGGCCAAAACCTAAAAACAACCAAAATATCCATCAACAGGTGACAGCATAATCATACTCTGGTAAACTAATACAATATAGTAATATTTCACAATAAAAATGAATGCACTACTTTGGGAAGCCAAAGTAGGTGTATCACATGAGCTCAGGAGCTCAAGACCAGCCTGGACAACATAGTGAAACCCCGTTTCTCCAAAAAATAAAAAAATTAGCCAGGCATGATAGAGCACAAACTATAGTCCCAGCTCCTCAGGAGGCTGAGGTGGTAGGATCATTTGGGCCCCGGAGGCAGAGGCTGCAGTGAGCCAAGACCGCAAAACTGCACTCCAGCCTGGGTGACAGAGGGAGACTCTGTCTTAAAAAAAAAAAAAAAAAAAGAACTATTGATACATGTAATATCATGGCTGAATTTCAAAATAAATATGCTGAATAACCAAAGCTAGACCAAAAAAAGAGTACATGCTATATGATTCCACTTAAATAAAACTTTAGGAAATGCAAACTAATCTATAGTAACAGAAAGTAGATCATTGATTATCTTGAAGAAAAGAGCTGGGAGGGGCAGAAGGAAGAATTACAAAGAGACATGAGGAAACTTTGCGGAATAATATACTCATTGTCTTGTTTGTAGAAACAGTTTCAAAGGTATATACACATCAAACGCATAAAACTGTACACCTTAAATGTGTATACTTCATTCAATTTCAATTATACCTCAATAATTTGATGTTAAAAGTATGTATGAGCACACACACTGCAGTCTTTCCTGCTACAATTATGATTCTCAATGGGGAATGATGTCAGTACATCACAGAAGTTGTATTACGGCCAGGCGCAGTGGATCACACCTTTAATCCTAGCACTTTGGAAGGCTGAGGCAGGTGGATTACCTGAGGTTAGGAATTCGAGACCAGCCTGGCCAACATGGTGAAACCTCATCTCTACGAAAAATACAAATATTAGCCAGGCGTGGTGGTGAGTGCCTGTAATTCTAGCTACTTGGGAGGCTGAGGCAGGAGAATCACTTGAACCTGGGAGACAGAGGTTGCAGTGAGCCAAGATCACATCACTGCCCTCCAGCCTGAGTGACAAGAGCAACACTCTGTTTCAAAAAAAAAAAAAAAAAAAAGTAAGTTGTATTAATAAATAAAATTCATGGTATTTTACTTGTTTGTACTATAATTTAACAGCAATTGAATACAAAGCACATTAGATCAACTTAATGCAGAAAACCAGGAGAAATCATGTTTTCCACGGCTCAGTTTGACCATGCCCTCAGGTTTGAAAGTGCTTAAAGAGTGTTGCTCTCTGGTCTTTGTCCATTTTGTTCTTTTCTCCATAACTTAACAGTCTCAACTCTTTCTTATACCCCCATTCCATCAAGGAATCTTTGTCTTTTTTAGGTAAAATCCTTTATTTAATAATTTTATTAATAGCATTAAAACAACTTTTTTTTTTTTTGAGATGGAGTCTCACTCTGTCACCAGGCTGGAGTGCAGTGGCATGATCTCAGCTCACTGCAACCTCCGCCTCCTGGGTTCAAGCAATTCTCCTGCCTCGGCCTCCCAAGTAGCTAGGATTACAGGCACGCGCTACCCCACCCAGCTAATTTTTGTATTTTTAGTAGAGATGGGGTTTCACCCTGTTGGCCAGGATGGTCTCGAGCTCCTGACCTCGTGATCCACCTCCTTGGCCTCCCAAAGTGCTGGGATCACAGGCATGAGCCACAGCACCCGGTCAACTACTTTTTTAATGTTCTAACTTTGTATTCAAATTATTGTTCTGAAAACAATGTTGCATACATTTCACCAAACCTATTTCTATTCATTTTAGTGTGAAATTTTGTAGAATGAAGGGTACTGCCCCTCCAAATACACACTGCATTCTCTATATCTTGTTCCTTGTCTTGGGAGACTGACCCATATCCTATGAATTGCATCAGTGGGCTCTCTGGACCTTCAGAATCCATTTCTGACTGGTTTGACCCAACAGGAAGCATCTAGAGAAATGAGATGCACCACTGTCAGGTTACTGAAGATAGCCAAAACCCATCCACCAGAGCCCACAGTTCCTATTGCTAACCCTCTCCATGTCGCTTTCTCTGCAGGCTTTACTAAGGGTTATCTCCTCTGCTTAGAAATGATAATAAACCACAAACGGTGGCTCATGCCTGTAGTGCTGGCTATTCAAGAGGCTGAGGTGTGAGGACTGTTTCAGTTCAGGAGTTTGAAGCTGCAGTGAACTAGGATCAAGCCGCTGCTCTTCTGGCTGGGTTACAGAGTGAGATCTTGTCTCAGGATCTCAGAAAGAGAGGGAGGGAGAAAGGAAGGGGAAAGGAAAGGAAGGGAAAGGGCAGGGGGGAGGGAGGGAAGAGAAAGGGAAAAGAAGGGAGGAAGGATAATGAGTCTCAGCTCCTACATGTGTTATTTTACTTAAACACTCTTTGAATTACCCACTTTGAGTATGTTATCTGTTTCCATCAAGAGCCCTAACAGCACAGATTTTCAGGAATACTACATATATCAAACAGCAAGTACATCAATTCTTTAAGAAATTAAACCAGCATTCCTTTGGTCACCTGCACATAACCATTTTGGTAAACCATTGGAGATTTGTACCAATTTCAGTATCACAAGAAAATATACAAAGTCTACAAATAAAATCTCACACACTCATTAGATGTGTCCATAGTTTAAATATTATAGTTTAAAAAAATAAATACATAAACAACTAGCCCATGGATACAATTTGACAATATAATATGTCTATTCATTGACACTAACAGACAACTCTTAATCTCCCACTGAGATTTGTTGAGCATGTGTTTTAAACTGTATTAAGTGTGAGTCAGGTGTGTAATATTCCAGCCCTTTGCCTTACCACCACACAAAAACTAAAAATTTGTTTTAAGTAATTAAGTGAACTGGGGTCATGAAAAATGTACATAATTAGTATTTTATACAGTGACTCCTGTTTATCAAAGACAATGTTAACATTTTAAGACATATTATTAAAAATATCCTTAAGCCACAAGACAAAAATTAAACAGAAGTAACAGGAAAGTCATCTTATTTCCCTAAGATTCCCTACATCCATAATCAGATAAACAGAGATCATATCTAGCATGCACTGAGTTCTTCATGGTTCTAACTTAACACTAAAGCCCAGAGGCCCACGAATCATCTCTGTTCTTGGATCCCCCTAGTATACTAACCCATCCCATTAAAAAAGTCTCTATGCCAATGCAGCAGCTCTCAGCATACAAGGTATACCAAAGATGTAAAACCCTTTCTTTGAGGAGTAAAGAGAGCCACAGAGACATGGCAGAGAGCTAGAAGAAAATCCAGATACCCACAGAAAGCCTGAAAAATGCCAGGGAGATGGGCAAATGAAAGACTTGGTGTCTGGATTTGGTGCCAAGGAACTGCTGGAAGAGCCCATGTCTATGGGCAGCAAAGACTGGGAAAATGGTGTAAATCTACTTTGGTGCCTATGGAAATAACACCAGGCAGACCTTACAAACAAAACTGACAAAAATCAGTCAAAATTGAAAACATCAAGTATCATATGTAAGAGTTCTGGGATATTTCACAACAAAAAGAAGAGTCACACACCTATTATTCCAAGCAATCTCCCTCTACTTCCAATCATTTTATAACATAACCCTTATTTATATTAGACAAACAATGAAATAAAGTCAATGCAGTACCACTTCAGGATGGTAACACTGCACTTAACCTCCACCTCATAACTGCAGCTTTATGAAACTGGTTCCCAAATACCACTCCATGAACTTCTGCCAATCCAAGATGATGTTTTTGCCAGTTTGTAATAATGACAGAAAAATATTAATATTGTGAATTATATTCTATTTAATAAACAGTCGATTTTGAAATTAAGTCATTCCTCCTATTTAGCTATTAAGATTATTTTGCTTTTCTCAGCCCGGCACAAGTGCCTTGGGAGGCCAAGCAGGCAGATCACTCGAGCTCCGGAGTTTGAGACCAGCCTGGCCAACATGGGGAAACCCCATCTCTACTAAAAATATAAAAATTAGCCAGGCCTGGTGGTGCACACCTGTAGTCCTAGCTACTTGGAAAGCTGAGGCAGGAGAATCCCTTGAATCTAAGAGGTGGAGATTATAGTGAGCCAAGATCGCACCACTGTACTCCAGCCTGGGCGACAGACTGGGACTGCATCTCAATTTAAAAAAAAAAAAAAAAGATTATTTTGCTTTTCTCAAAGTAAATTCAAAGTAATACCTGATAGTCAAATATAATTTTTTCAAACAAAAGACTTTAATTTTTCTGATTCTTGAAATCCAGTCTTGGAAACAATGGCCATAGAATGCCTATATAACAAGAGATAAGAGATTCCAAACCAACTGAGATGAAGAAATTTTCTCTCACTCTTACAAGAGTTTTTCCCCCACCACAGTGATGTGTCATGGGAACCTCTGGACAAACATTTAACCTCTTTCTTCATTTACAACACGAAGCAGTTAAATTACATGATCTTCACGGTTCTTTCCACTTCTCATATTCTATGATTCTCTCTACATAAAGGTCATATTTTTACATAATGTGTATAATGTGATCATAATATATTAGATTAAACATTCTTCAAGGTCTGCAGTCAGTTCTTGAATAATGTTATTCATTTGCTATTACTCATAGTAGCCAACAAGATCCTAACCATAAATAGCTACATTCTGGGAAATGTTTAGCATGTAACACACAATAAACTTTGGCTTCCTCCCTCTCTGACATTATTACACAAGACACTGTCTTAGTTTCTGGACCAGTGGCAAAATAAACATTATCCCTTTCCAAGAGCTTAAATGACTTATCTGGAATTATTATGGTATGATCTCTCAAAACACAACAAAACACTAGAATACCTAAATAAATGGCATTTTAATAACTGTCATCAATGCAGTAAGAGACAGTATGTTAAATTTTGGGCTAGGAACAATGTATTTATTACTAAACGATAAAATATGAACAACTGGGATTATTTTAATTATACAAATCGGGTCATTTTTGTCTTGCCCAAGCAAATCAGAGTCAAGAGGCCAGTGGGGGGAAAGCACCTGGGGCACATAGCACCTGCTCCAAAAATTAGCTGTAAAGCCCAGCTGCTGAAACTGCCTGCTACAACCCTAAGATCAGTTATAACTAGTAACTGCTGAAACGAACTGCCATGACTCCACCATTGTCACTCTAGTGCCAATGAGCTTTTTCTAAAACAACATGTTGCATTTCTCTCATTTCCCAAGCTTTTCTTTGTTCTTCAGACATGCCAAAAACCACCCCAATCTGTTTATGTGCCCAAAATTGCAATTCGGTTTTATGTATATTCTCAAATAAAATGTTTTGCATAGATTCATCTCTATATTTTTATTTTGACTTTGATTGACACTTTCCATAACAATTCCCCTCCTGTTTGAAAAGGAATGATGAATTATAAAAAGGAAATACTTGCCGGGTGCAATGGCTCACACCTGTAATCCCAGCACTTTGGGAGGTTGAGGCAGGCAGATCACAAGGTCAGGAGATCGAGACCATCTTGGCCAACAGGGTGAAACCCCATCTCTACTAAAAATACAAAAATTAGCTGAGCGTGGTGGTGCACGCTTGTAGTCCCAGCTACTCAGGAGGCTAAGGCAGGAGGATCGCTTGAACTGGGAGGCAGAGTTTGCAATGAGCCAAGATCGTGCCACTGCACTCCAGCCTGGGTGACAGAGTGAGACTCTGCCTCAAAAAAAAAAAAAAAAAAAAAAAGAAAAAGAAAGAAAAAGAAAAAAGAAAAGAAAAGTTATACATCAAAAGAAAATCTTACTGAATTTTCCCAAGAATAATTTTAATAGGCAGTATTAGTTGTAAATGTAAGCAACTTGACAAAGTCTAAACCACCTGGTGCTCAACAAAGCACGTGCCAGGGAGACAGAGAGCAACCTGCACATCCCATTCCTCTCCAAATGAAGGGATATCCTAAGGTTTTGTACCCAGCTGGCTATGAAAATGTAAACACCCAGGTACAGTACATATGATTCCTTAGACTAAGAGATATTCTCAATCATAAAAAAGTGAGACTAAGAAAGTAAAGGATGAGTGTAACTACCAGTATAGCAAGCTTCCTAAAATTCACCTGGGCAAAATATATATATATTTGAAGATCTACTAGATATAAGGCATGTGCTTAATACTAAGAAAAAAATAAAAAGATGGGCAAGATAAAGTCAACATTCTCAAGGTACACGTGAAATTGGAGAATGTCTCTAAGCAGCCACTGCATGATTATGTGTGACTTTCTCCATCTCCATTTGAGGCAGTCACTATTCTATCTGCTGTCTGGTAACTATGAATTCTTCTACTCTATTATTTCAGACTTTTCATTGGTTCCGTAAATGGTTCCTTGTATCGCCTATATTTATGCCTATAAACTTGAGTCTCATTAACTTAAACTATTTTGGAAGCACTTACATCTTCTGTTCTACATTATTAACTGCCTGTATTACTTTATTTAAGAAACTGGAAGTGAGGGAGGGAACCTGCCCATTCTTGAAACTACTTTGCATTAAACATAAGTTGGCACTGGACTTTTAAATAATAGTGTTCCTGAAATTAGCAACCACAATTTTCTAATAGCCATGTCCTTCTTATATTACTGCTATCATGTAAAGGAGACCCCCTTTGAGTTCATTAAACAATGTGTTTAAATGAAGAAGTAAAATCAGGGAAGTCCTTTTCCACCCTGAAAAATTCTAAGTAACTAAATGGCTACGTAGTAGTATATGTCAAACATACTAAAATAACAAAAGTATCTTTACTTGTGCAGAAACACTACATCAAAATATATGCCAAACACAAAAACTCTCTCAAGAAGTTACTGTTTGCCAGAACAATCAGGCAAGAGAAAGAAATAAAAGGCATTCAAGTAAGAAAAAAGAAAAAAGTCAAATTATCTCTCTTCACTGACAATATGATTGTATATCTGGAAGACCTGAAATACTCCACCAAAAGGCTTCTAGAACTAATAAATAACTTCAGTAAGTTTCAGGATTAAAAAAATTAGTGTAGAAAAATCAGTAACATTTCTATATATGAATAATGTCCAAACTGAGAGCCAAATCAAGAATGCAATCCCATTTGTAATGTGTATAACACACACACACACACACACACACACACACACACACACACACACACACACAATACCATCTAACCAACGAGGTTAAAGATATCTATAAGGAGAACTACAAGACACTGCTGAAAGAAATCAGGACAATACAAGCAAATTGAAAAACATTTTATGCTCATGGATTGGAAGAATCAGTATTGTTAAAAATGGTCATACTGCCCAAAGCAATCTATAGATGCAATGCTATTCCTATCAAACTACCAATGTCACTTTTCACAAAATTAGAAAAAACTACTCTAAAACTCATACAGAACAAAAACGAGACCAAATAGCCAAAGCAATCCCAGGCAAAAAGAACAAAGCTGAGGCATCATATTATCTGACTTCAAACTATACTGTAAGGCTATAGTAACCAAAACAGCATGGTACCATTACAAAAACAGACACAGAGACCAATGTAACAGAAAAGAGAACCCAGAAATAAAGCGGCATATATTTACAACCATCTAATCTTCAACAAAGTCAACAATGACAAGCAATGGGGAAAGGACTCCCTAAAACTATAAAAATCCTAGAAGAAAACCTAGGAAATGCCATTCTGGATACTGGCCTTGGCAAAGTCCTCAAAACACCTGTACCAAAAACAAAATACACAATTGGGAACAAATTAAAGAGCTTCTGCACAGCAAAATAGACTATCAACAGAGCAAACAATCTACAGACCTTTGTTGGATGCACAGTTTGTGAATATATTTTTTGTGAATATTTACAGATTCACAAATATTCACAAACTGTGCATCCAACAAATATCTAATATCCAGAATCTATAAGGAATTTAAACAATTCAACAAGCAAAACACAACCCCACTAAAAAGTGGGCAACACACATTAACAGACACGTCTCAAAAGAAGACACACAAAATTAGCCAGGCAAGGTGGCACATACCTGTAGTCCTAGGTACTCTAGAAGGGATAAACAAATTGCTTAATTGTTCCTAACCTAACCTCATACTTTTGGTTTATTTTAAGAAACTTTTGTTACCTCTGAAAATAACTCAGAAAAGTATAAATACCTAAACCTGAGGTTAGGGCACCCTTAACACAGTCTGTAGATGGAACATGCCTGTGTATATATGGAAGAATGCCCTCCATAATGACAAATAGTATGGTTACTGGAAAGAATATAGCTTGAGGGTCAAGCAGAAGCCTGGGTCCATGACTGTGTGACTGAACCTGTTAGGTGTGGTGGGTCATACCTGTAATTCGAACATTTTGGGAAGCTGGGATGGGAAGACTGCTTGAAGCCAGGAGTTCAAGACCAGCCTGGGTAATATAGTGAGACCTTAGCTCATAAGAAAAAAATTGTTTTTAACTAGTCAAACATAGTGTCATGACTTATAGTCACAGTTACTCAGGAGGCTGAGGTGGGAGGATCTCAAGCCCAGGAGTTGAAGATTATAGTGAGCTATATAATTGGACCACTGCACCTGGGCCTGGGTGACAAAGGGAGACTCTGTCTCTAAAATAAATAAACACACAAACTCAGTTGTCATAAACTCAACTGTTTGTATGTGTGTATGTATGTATGTATGTATGTATGTATCAACTCATGGATTATTGATGGCACTTGAGTTCCAGGTATCCTTTATCTACCTGAGTTTTAAAAAAGCAGAGCAGAGTTTATATATAAATTCTAACACCCTGTTGAGATTCTCTATTTGTTGAGTTATTGCTATAACCCTTTCCTTTAATTTTTTATACATAGTTTATTTAGGTCTTAGGACCTATTTATAATAGCTGCTTTAAAATCCTTGTCTGTAAAATTTAACATCTGGAGACAATCAGCTATGATTTCTATTGTCTGCCTTTTGATCACTGCCACAATTTCCTGTCTCTTGGCATGTGTCATAATTTTATATTTAAAAATAGACATTTTATAAACCATGGTATAACAACTCTGGATTCTATGAAATCAGTCTTCCTCCACAATGTGCTAGTTGCTGATTTCTCTGCTCAGTTTTATTATTTCTTTTATTCTTGCTTTACTTTAAAGCCTGACTTTCAGGGTCTGGCCATGTATCTCTGCGTCTTAGTGGGTAGCCAACTATTCAACAGAAGATTTGCTCAAATACCCCAAGTCAACAAAAGTTGATTTCCTTTGCCAAAGGATCTGCACATCTACCCAGATTTTTCTTTCCCCCTGTACCCTTTTTCATGGTTCCTCTGCATCCATAGCTAATCATTATCTCAGGCTGAAAGAGCCACTGGCTCTCAAAGCACACGTGCCACCAAAACAGTAATTGCTGCAGGGCAATGCTGGTAGGCATATGCAATACCTGCCACTCAGAGATGAGTGAGAATTTTCCAAGGTACTAGTCTTCACAACCTTTCTCACCCTGGAAGATCCACTACACCAACTAACCAACCAACCAAACTTAGAAGAGGGAAAGCACAGAGTGGGATGGGAGCAGCTGCAGGTATGAATGCCACAGATACCCACTGTGGTTGTACAAAGATCAGCAGTTTCTCAAGCTTAAACACTTTTCAGATTATTATATGCCTTTGGTTGAGTTTCAGAGTACTGCAATAGTTGTTTTCACCTATTTTGCAGATGCCATTAAATCTAAGTCACAAACTCTTACCTTTTTTTTTTTTTTTTTTTTTTTTTTTGAGACAGAGTCTCTCTCTGTCGCCAGGTGGAAGTGCAGTGGCAGGATCTCGCCTCACTGCAACCTCCGCCTCCTGGGTTCAAGCGATTCTCCTGCCTCAGCCTTCCGAGTAGCTGGGACTACAGACGCGTATCGCCATGCCCGGCTAATTTTTTTTTTTTTTTTTTTTTTTTTTTTTTTTTTGCATTTTTAGTAGAGCCGGGGTTTGACTGTGTTAGCCAGGATGGTCTCCATCTCCTGACCTCATGATCCGCCTGCCTCCACCTCCCAAAGTGCTGGGATTATAGGTGTGAGCCATCTCACCTGGCCTTTTTTTTTCTTTTTTTTTTCTTTTGGGACAGAGTCTTACTGTCACTCAGGCTGGACTGCAGTGGAACGATCTCGGCTCACTGCAACCTCTGCTTTCTGGGTTCAAGCGATTCTCATGCCTCAGCCTTCAGAGTAGCTGGGCTTACAGGCGCATGCCACCACACTGGGCTAATTTTTGTATTTTTAGTACAGACAGGGTTTCACCTTGTTGGCAAGACTGATCTTGATCTCCTGACCTCAAGTGATTTGCCCGCCTCAGCCTCTCAAAGTGCTGGGATTACAGGCGTGGGCCACTACACCCAGCCCACAAACTCTTACCATTCTTAAATGTATTTATTTCAGTTTCTCTTCCACTACTATATTACAACCTACTGGCAGTCCTTCTTACTCTTTTACATCTACTGCAATATTTCTCATTCCTTAAGATCTAACCTATGCTGCTCCTTCTCCATGAGGCTTTTTCTTATTAATTCATGTACACCGAGCTCTCCCTTCTCTGAATTCCTAACATGCATCATTATTTCATAATTATTTTGCATGTGTTGTACTTTTTCTTTTCAACCACATTCATAAGTCTTCGGGGGAAAGAAATTGGGTTTTCATGATTTTGTATCCTTATCCTATACCTGGCAAAGTGCTGAGTAGAGAGTAAATTCTCAAAGGCTTTATGTCTCAAAAAATTTACACTTGAGGCCAGGCGCGGTGGCTCACATCTGTAATACCAACACTGAGAGGGTGAGGGGGCAGATCATGAGGTCAAAAGACAGAGACTATCCTGGCCAACATGGTGAAACCAAGTCTTTACTAAAAATACAAAAAACAGCTGGGCATGGTGGCGCACACCTGTAGTCCCAGCTACTCGGGAGACTGAGTCAGGAGAATTGCTTGAACCCAGGAGCCGGAGATTGCAGTGAGCTGAGATCGCGCCACTGCACTACAGCCTGGGCAACAGTGTGAGACTCTGTCTCAAAAAAAAAATCTACACTTGAAGAAATGTGTCTTGTAGCCTATAAAGTCAAACAATACCATTAGGAAACACTAATTAAGACTCCATGACCGAACCATGTTTTTTTTTTTTTAGTAGTAGTAGTAGTAGTGGTATTGAGAAAAAAATCTTTATTCTTTTAAATTATCAGGCCCAGAGAGAGACATTTAAATGAGACAGCAAACACACACTTTTGAGTCACATATTTACCTCTTGAAACCTAATAATTCCTCACCTATTATTAGGTTAATTTATAGCTACAATGTTATATTAACACGTCGTTCCCTTCTCCAATGCCACATAATCTGAAGTGTACACTATTTACTGAAAGCATGGGGCAGAGACTGCTAGTAGCCAACCTAATATCCATTTTGATCATTTTCCTTACTGACAAAACCTTAATCATTTCCCAGCTTTCCCTTAAGCTAGAAGTTCAATTTGAGAAAATGCAATAACTGGAAAGATATTTCTATTTGTTCACAGTATTATGGCAAGACATAAAAAAGAAAATTCATGCAAAACATTTAGAACAATGTCAGGCATATGCTATAGCATCAATAAATGTCATTTACTATTCATAATAACTATCATATAATAAAAATAAGTTATTATTACCACCCAGTGGTAACTTCTAATCCAATGTAAAAAGGCCATGATAAGTGACCATATTAGAAACACTAAACTAAAAAATATTTTTCTCAATGTGAGGGTATATTCTAATCTATTCCTGGCTTTCTTTTGGCTCCTACTATCACCCTGCATATGAAACAATAGCAGAGAAAACAGTTTAGTGACTGAGTCACAGGAAACCCTATATATGTTTCCTCCTTCTTCTCTCTTATGAGAGCTTAGTCTTATGGTTCTGAAGATTTTGTGACATCAAAGTTCTCCCTCTGGAATAATACAAATTTGTAATAGGTGATGCAAAGAATTTTTTAAATTTCCTTACCCAGAAGATCCAATGCTCTTACAAACACCAAGGAGGGGTCTTTTTTCAGCAAAGTTATCACATTTTTGAGCACCTGATAGGGAAGATAAAATAAACTGTAAGCTTTGAGAAATATCATTATATCCTTCCCACTATTTTCATGCTTTCAAAATACTTGAAAAAGAAAAACATTCATTTTTAAGTTGATATAATTTATATAATTGACTGAATAAAAAGTAGAAAAGCTACTATGTATTACCATTATATATTATATATGTAATAATTTCAAAAAGTTAATCAGGCTGGGCACAGTGGCTCACGCCTGTAATCCCAGCACTTTGGGAGGCTGAGTTGGGCGGATCATGAGGTCAGGAAATCGAGACCATCCTGGGTCAACATGGTGAAACCCTATCTCTACTAAAATACAAAAAAAATTAGCCAGGCGTGGTGGTGCGTGCCTATAGTCCCAGCTACTCAGGAGGCTGAAGCAGAGAAATCGCTTCAACTTGGGCGGCAGAGGATGACGTGAGCTGAGATCATGCCACTGCACTACAGCCTGGGTGACAGAGCAAGACTCCATCTCAAAACAAAAAATAAAAATAAAAATAAAAATAAAAAAATTTTTTTAAGTTAATTGGCATTTTTTTCTTTTTTTGAGATGGAGTCTCACTCTGTAACCCAGGCTGGAGTGCAGTGGCACGATCTCAGGTCACTGCAACCTCCGCCTCCCAGGTTCAAGCAATTCTCCTGCCTCAGCCTCCCGAGTAGCTGGGACTACAGCCTCATGCCACCATGCCCAGGTAATTTTTGTATTTTTAGTAGAGACGGGGTTTCACCATGTTGGCCAGGTTGGTCTTCAACTCCTGAGCTCAGGTGTTCCACCTGCCTCAGCCTCCCAATGTGCTGGGATTACAGGCGTGAGCCACCATGCCCAACCTGAACCAGCATATTTTTAATGTTTTAATTGGCACCAATTTCAATCTTATACACATTCTCCATGAGATCAGAAAACCATTCCATACCCCACCAATTAATTACCTAAAACTAATATAATCTTGATGTCAAAACTAAACAAAGGTAGTTCAGGACAAGAAAATTGTAAAGCAATTGTAAAGCAAATTCCCATTGATACACATAATTGCAAAAATCCTTAACAAAATATTAGAAAACTAAATAGCAACATCACAGAATCTTTAAAAGCCACAATAATTGATAATACCAGTACTAAATGTGATACAAAAGGACTATATAACTAAATTTAACTACACACATTGACACTTAACTTAAGAGCTCCTCAAAAAATCCAAAAATTTGACAAAATTTTCTCATTATATTAATCAAAATTGAAATACAAATATCCCTTAATCCAATAAGTCACTGCTAGGAGTTCATCTTACATATATATTCAGACATGAGAGAAATAAATTGTATATAAGATTATTCACAACAGCATTGTTTACAATACCAAAAGATAAAACGACTTTATAATGGAATATTTCCTACCACTGCAAAACAACAGAATGAATTACTCTGTAAAAACATGTAATGAGATAGGAGATATAAAGTGGAAAAAAGGAATAAACACAACAATAGGAAGATACAGAGTAATACACTACCGTTTTTATGAAGAGGGGGAAAAACAGACCTGCATACATGCATAGATGAACTCCACAAGGATACATTAAAAAAAAATCGTAATAGTTACTTATGAGAGGGAAAATGAAAAAAATGTTAGAAGAAACTTTTCATTATATTCTTTAGGCTTTTTCATTTTCAAACCATGTGAATATATAAATTTCCCCCAAAATATTTTCCTTTGTTTTTTAAATAAAAAGGTAAATGCCTAAGAAACAAGTAAATGGCTATTTCAACTTCCGAGTTAAGATGGTAGACTGAATACATGAATTTCATTTCATACCTTCAGAAAATTCTAAGAAAAAAATATTAAATTAAATTGACTTAAAAAATATATAACCCCAACAAATTTTGGAAATAGAAGACTGATGACTGACTTAGCAATCGTAAGTAAAAGTTCAAGGTACTGCGTGGGGGAAAAACCTGACACCCAAATTACTTTACATCACAGAATCTTTAAAAGGCACAATAACTGATAATACCAGGTACTGGATTTGATGGGAGATGAAGCTAAAATAAAGAAGACTAGATTTGATATTGGCTATCTGAACAACACATCGATGCTAAGACCTTTACCTTGTTAGGCAACTCACCTTCCCCATTCCCAGCACAAAGCTGAAAGGCTACTCCCTAGAGACAGACAGAAGGACACTGGGTATAGGTGAATGCAAAACAAAAAAATGAAGAAGATTAAATGACAACACTAACACTTAATACTGAAACAGCCCTTCATCACCCTTCATGTCGCCTTTCCCACAGTGCTTCCAGGACACTAGCACCAGAACCTTATCCTTTATTTAGGTGGGCACTTGGAAGTCTTCTCTGGGACATGCTAACAAGTCCAAGAGGAGAGACTAAAATATACTATCCATCAGAGGGTTCCAACAAACAAACAACACAACCAAAGCACCTCACGGTAAAGTTAAAAGTCAACAAATAAACCAGGCACAGTGGCTCACACCTGTAATCCCAGCACTTTAGGAGGCCGAGGCGGGTGGATCACCTGAGGCCAGGAGTTCGAGAACAGCCTGGCCAACATGGTGAAACCCTGTCTCTACTAAAAATATAAAAATTAGCCAGGTGCCTGTAATCCCAGCTACTAAGGAGCCTGAGGCATGAGAATCGCTTGAACCTGGAAGGCAGAGTTTGCAGTGAGCCGACAGTGCCATCGTACTCCAGCCTGGGCTACAAGAGTGAAACTCCATTAAAAAAAAAAAAAAAAAAGTCAACAGATATGCAGTGTTTCAATTAGCCTTTCAGTTTGCCACTGACAATCATGTGCAAACAGTCAAGGATTAACAGTCATCTGGAAAGTAATACTACACAGGAAGAACACATTAAAAATTAAAAATGGTCATTAATCATTTCCATGATGTAAGAGAAGATACTGCAGACATGAAACAAAATAAGAATACAACTTTAAAAGATAGGTTTGGAGAATAAAAGAGAGCTCTTGAAGAATGATAAAAACAAGGTATATATTATTTTTTTTTAAGATGGAGTCTCACTCTATTGCACAGGCTGGAGTGCAGTGGCGTGATTTCGGCTCACTGCAACCTCCGCCTCCCAGGTTCAAACAATTCTCCTGCCCCAGCCTCCCAACTAGCTGAGACTACAGGCACGTGCCATCACGCCCAGCTAATTTTTGTATTTTTAGTAGAGATGTGGTTTCACCATTTTGGCCAGGGTGGTTTCAAGCTCCTGACCTCAGGTTATCTGCCTACCTTGGCCTCCCAAAGTTCTGGGCTTACCGGCAGGTATATATTATTTTTAAATTCAACACAAGAATCAGACACAAATTTAACAAGGCTACAGTAATCAAAACAGCATGGTACTGTTACCAAAACAGAGATAGAGACCAACAGAACAGAACAGAGACCTCGGAGGCAACACCACACATCTACAACCATCTGATCTTTGACAAACCTGACAAAAACAAGCAATGGGGAAAGGATTCCCCTGTTTAATAAATGGTGTTGGGAAAACTGGCGAGCCATGTGGAGAAAGCAGAAACTGGACCTCTTCCTGACACCTTACACTAAAATCAACTCCAGATGGATTAAAGACTTAAACATAAGACCTAACACCATAAAAACCCTAAAAGAAAATCTAGGCAAAACCATTCAGGACATAGGCATAGCCAAGGACTTCATGACCAAAACACCAAAAGCATTGGCAACAAAAGCCAAAATAGACAAATGGGACCTAATCAAACTCCACAGCTTCTGCATGGCAAAATAAACAGTCATTAGAGTAAATCGGCAACCAACAGAATGGGAAAAAATTTTTGCAATCTACTCATCTGACAAAGGGCTAATATCCAGAATCTACAAAGAACTAAAACAGATTTACAAGAAAAAAAAAAAAAACCATTCAAAAGTTGGTGAAGGATATGAACAGACACTTTACAAAAGAAGACATACATGAGGCCAACAAACATACGAAAAAATGCTCATCATCACTGGTTATTAGAGACACGCAAATCAAAACTACATTGAGATACCATCTCACGCCAGTTAGAATGGCGATCATTAAAAAATCTGGAGACGACAGATGCTGGAAAGGATGTGGAGAAATAGAACACTTTTACACTGTCGGTGGGAGTATAAATTAGTTCAAGCATTGTGGAAGACAGTGTGGCGATTCCTCAAGGACCTAGAAATAGAAATTCCATTTGACCCAGCAATCCCATTACTGGGTATATATCCAAAGGATTATACATCGTTCTACTCTAAAGACACATGCACACGAATGTTCACTGCAGCACTGTTTACAATAGCAAAAACCTGGAACCAACCCAAATGCCCATTGATGATAGACTGGACAGGGAAAATGTGGCACATACACACCATGGAATACTATGCAGCCATCAAAAGCAATGAGTTCGTGTCCTTTGTAGGGACATGGATGAACCTAGAAACCATCATTCTCAGCAAACTGACACAAGAAAAGAAAATCAAACAACACATGTTCTCACTCATAGGTGGGTGTTGAACAATGAGAACACATGGACACAGGGAGGGGAGCATCACACACTGAGGTCTGTCGGGGGGGGGAAATAGGGGAGGGACAGCGGTGGATGGGGAGTTGGGGGAGAGATAGTATGGGGAGAAATGCCAGATATAGGTAATGGGGAGGTAGGCAGCAAATCACACTGCCATGTGTGTACCTATGCAACAATCTTGCATGTTCTTCACATGTACCCCAAAACCTAAAATGCAATAATAAATAAATAAAAGAAAATTTCCCAGACAGAAGAGCAAAAACACAAGAGAAGAAAAAAGCATCTTTATACACACACAAGAAACTGAAAGGGATGGGCTCAATGTTCCAATACATAGATGATGCAAGTTCCAAAAAAAGACCAGAGAAAACCATCCATGAAATAATTCAAAAAGTTTCACCACAACAAAAAACTATGATTTTATCAGCTTCTTGAGGTTCTAGCACAGTAGATGAAACAGGTCAATGTCTGAGTATACTGTGTCAAGACAGTGATAACAAAGAAAAGCTTCTAAGAGCTACCAGAGAAGAAACAGATTCTTACAGGATCAGCAGTTCAAGTGGTTGCTCCAGGTCTTAAATGATACAACTTAACACAAAATCTTTCAACTAACATCACACAAACTGAATGCTTTTCCTCTGAGGTCAGATATAAAGCATATAATCCATAAGATAATCTTAAAAATCAATTAATTGGATTTAATTAAAATTATAAATTTTGCTCTATCAAAGACCATGATAGGAGAATGAAAGCACAAGCTACATCCACACTTAAAAAATACTTGCAAACAACATATCTGACAAATGACTCAAATCTCGAACACAAAATCTCACAACTCAACAGTAAAACAACAATTCAATTAGAAAATGAGCAAAAGACATTAAGAGATAGATATTTCACTGGAAAGAGAGACGGATAGCAAATCAGCACAGGAAAAGCCATTAGGGAATGTAAATTAAGAGCACAGTGAGATATCACTACACACCTACCAGAAGAGCTCAAACAAAGGATCATGACAATAGTAAATGCTGGCAAAGATGAATGAGCAGACACTAGATGTCTCATACATTGCTAGCAGAAATATAAAATGCCACAGCAGAAATACAAAATGCCACAATTATCACTCCTTGGTAATTACCAAAATGACTGAAGGCTTTTGTCCAAACAAAAATTTAAAAAACAAAACAAAACAAAACAAAATCCCAGTAATCACCATACTGGGCATTTATCCCAGAGAAATAAAAACTTGTGTTCACAGAAAAACTTGTGCACAAATGTTAATAGCAGGTTTAGATATAAGAGTCAATATCTGAAATCACCCCTGATATCCCTCAACAGATGAATGGTACATCTGTACCAGAGAATACTAATCAACATAAAAAGGAACTAACTACTGATAGACTTAAACAACTTGGATATACCTCAAGAGCATTGTGCTAGTAAAAAATCTCAGCTGGGCGTGGTAGCTCACTGGTTCATGCCTGTAATCCCAGCATTGTGGGAGGCCGAGGCAGGCGGATCATTTCAGGTTGGGAATTCAAGACAAGCCTGGCCAACACGGTGAAACCTCATCTCTACTTAAAAAAAAAAAAAAAATGAGCCAGGCATGGTGGTGCACACCTGTAATTCCAGCTACTCAGGAGGCTAAGGCACGAGAATTGCTTGAATCCAGGAGGCAGAGGTTGCAATGAGCCAAAATCATGTCACTGCACTCCAGCCTGGGCGACAGAGCAAGGCTGTCTCAAAACAAAACAAAACACTAAGCTCAAAAAACTTACATATTGTATAATTCTACCATGTAATAATCTTGAATTATAAAGTAATTATTATAAGGATAGAGAAAAATGGTTCTCAAGGCTGGGGATGTTGTAGGGAGGTAGCACAAGGGAGATCTTTGTGGTGACGGAACACTGCTGTATCTTGATTGTGCTAGTGGTAAATGTGATAAAATGACACGAAACTATGTACACACAAGGATACACTGGACTGTTCTGTAGTATTTTTGCAACTCCAGTAAGTCTGTAATTGTTTTAAAATAACATTTTTTTAAATGGAAGATAGAATAAAGAGAAACCTTCTTGCTAGAATTGCTTTCAAAATGATTTTCTATATTATTAAATAATTCCAGTTTGCTATTTTAAAAAGTACATGAAAAAAGAATGAGAAGCCACGCCACAAACTAGAAAACATCTGCAAAAAACACATCTGATGAAAGGATTGTTAGCCAATACAAAAGAATCTTAAAATTCAATAATAAGAAAACACAATGGGCAAAAGACCTGAACAGTCACCCTCACCTAGGAAGACACACACAACAAGCATATGAAAAGATGCTCTAGGTTACATGTTATTACGGAATTCTAGACTAAAACAATGAGATGCCATTGGCACAGCTACTAGAACGACCAAATTTCAGAACACTGACAACACCAAATGTTGAAGAGGAGGCAAGCAACACCCTTCACATACTGCTAATGGAAATGCCAAATAGCACAGCCATACTGGAGGACAGTCAGGCAGTTTCTTACAAAACTAAACATACTCTTACCATAAAAAGCTGAAATCACACCCCTTGGTAATTACCAAAATGAACTGAAGACTTTTGCCCACACAAAAATCTGCACATGATGTTTATGACAGCTTTATTTATAATTCCCAAAACTTGGATGTGACCAACAAGTTCTTCAGCAGATGAATGGATAAATAAACTGTGGTATATCCAAACAACAGACTAAAAAGCAATGAGCTAATGAAATGATGGAATGTTAAATGCATATTGCTCATTGAAGAGAAACCAATATAAAAAGGCTATATACTGTATGTTACCAACTACAGGACACTGTGGAAAAGATAAAACTATGGCAACAGTAAAAAGATCAATGGTTGCCAGGGATTAGGAGGAAGACATGAATAGGCAGGACACAGAGGAATTTTAAGCATTTCTAAGTTTTAAGTTTTAACTGAAACTTCTGTATGATGCTAAAATGGTTGATAATTATTTCATTATACATTTGTAAAATGTATCATTAAACATTGGTGAAAATTTCTAGAATCTATACCAAGAGAATCCTAATGTCAATTATGGACTTTGGGGAATGTGTCAGTGTATGATCATCACTTGTAACAAATGTACCACGATGATGCAAAAAGTGGGAAGTGGAAGGAGGGAGTGCCTGGGTATGGTCAGGGGGTATACAGAAACTCTATGTGTTTTTGTTTGTTTGAGGCAGGGTCTCACTCTGTTACCTAAGCTGGAGTGCAGTGGCAAGATCTCAACTCACTGGAATTTCCACCTCCCAGCTCTAGTGATTCTCCCACCTCAGCATCCTGAGTAGTTGGGACTACAGGCACACGCCACCATGCCCAGCTAATTTTTGTATTTTTTTCAGAAACGGGGTTTCACCATTTTGCCCAGGCTGGGAAACTCTATTTCTGCTTAATTTTTCTGTGAATCTAAAACTGCTCTAAGAAATAAAGCTTTTTAATTAAAAATAAATGTAGTCAGGTGTGGTGCTACATACCTGTAGTCCCAGCTACTCAAGAGGCAGGGCAGGAGAATTGCTTGGGGCCAGGAGCCCAAGGCCAGCCCAGGCAACATGGCAAGATCTTCTTTCCCACCCACCCCACACACACAATAAAAGTAAAAATAAATGTAGCAAGCTCTTGAACACCTATGTTCATTGCAACATTATTCATTAACAGTCAACAGGTGGAAGCAATCCAAAAGTCTACTGATAGATGGAAGGATAAAGAAAATGTGGTATACTGGAATGGATTATGCAGCCTTAAAAAAAGAAGGAAATTGGTCGGGCTCAGTGACTCATGCCTGTAATCCCAGCACTTTGGGAGGTAAAGATGGGTGGATCACTTGAGGCCAGGAGATCAAAACCAGCCTGGCCAAGGTGGCAAAACTCCATCTCTACTAAAAATGCAAAAAAATAGCTGGGCGTGGTAGCACGCGCCTGTAATCCCAGCTACTCAGGAGGCTGAAGCAGAAGAATTGCTTGAACCTGGAAGATGGGGGTTGCAGTGAGCCGAAATCATACCACTGCACTCCAGCCTAGGCAATAGAGCGCAACTCTGTCTCAAAAAAAAAATATATATATATATATATCTGGGATATAGCAAAAGTGGTACTTGGAGTAAAGTGAATAGCCCTACATGCCTACATCAAAAAGACTTAAAGAGCACAAACTGATATTCTCAGGTCACACCTCAAGGAACTAGGGAAACAAGAACAAACCAAACCTAAACCCAAAAGAAGAAAGGAAATAACCAAGAGTAGAACTAAATGAAATTGAAAAAAAAAAAAAATACAAAAGATAAAAGAAACAAGAGCTGGTTCTTAGAAAAGATAAATAAAACTGACAGACCATTAGCAAGATTAGCCAAGAAAAGAGAGAAAATCTAAATAACTAACCTATGAAACAAAACAGGAGATACTACAATTGACACGAAACACAAAAGATCATCCAAGGCTACTATGAACACCTTCATGGATATAAACTAGAAAACCTAAAAGAGATGGATAAATTCCTGGAAAAATACAACCCTCCTAGCTTAAATCAGGAAGAATTAGATATCCTGAACAGACCAATAACAAGCAGCAAGATTGAAACGGTAATTTTAAAAATTGCCAACAAAAGAGTCCAGGACCAAATGAATTCACAGCAGAATTCTCCCAGACATTCAAAAAAGAATTGGTACCAATCCTTCTGACACTATTCCACAAGATAGAGAAAGAAGGAACCCTCCCTAATTCATTCTATGAAGCCAGCATTATGCTAATACTAAAACAGGAAAGAACATAACCAAACAAGAAAACTACAGACCCACATCCTTGATGAACATGGATGCTAAAATCCTTAACAAAATACTAGCTAATTGAATCTAAAACATATCATAAAGATAACTCACCATGATCAAGTGGGTTTCATATCAGGGATGCAGGAATGGTTTAATATATGCAAGTCAATAAATGTGATACACCACATTACCTCTTAAACTCAGGAATGGAAAACCAAACATCGTACATTCTCACTGATATGTGGGAGCTAGGCTATGAGGACACTAAGGCATAAGAGTGATGCAGTGGGCTTTGGGGACTTGTGGGGGAAAAGTGGGGATGGGGGCAAGGGATAAAGACTACAAATATAGTGCAGTGTATACTGCTAAGGTGATGAGTGCATCAAAATCTCACAAATCACCACGAAAGAACTTACTAATGTAACCAAATACCACCTGTATCCCCAACAACTTATGAAAAATGAAAAGAAAAAAGAAGGAAATTCTGTCACGTGCTACAACATCATGGATGAACCTTGAGAACATTATAAGTGAAATAAGCCAATCACAAAAAGATAAATATTACATGATTCCACTGAGACGAGACATCTAACGTAGTCACACTAGGGTGGCAGAGGGGGAAAAAATTAAAAACTTAAGTAGTCACGCTCATTGTTTTAGTACAATTAGTGTGGCCATAACAGTATACCTGAGACTAGGTAGTGTAAAGAAAAGAAGTTTACTTGGCTCACACTTCTGGCGGCTAGAAAGTTCAATATTAAGCAGTAGATGAGGGCCTCAGGCTGCTTCAACTCACAACACAAAGCAGAGGGAGCCAGCATTTGCAGACATCACATGTCAAACGGCTGGGGAGGCTCTTTTAACAGCCAGCTATTCTGGAAACTAACAGAGTGAGAACTCACTCACTCCCAAGGGAAGGCATTAATCTATTCATGAGGGATCTGTCCCCATGACCCAAGTACCTTCCACCAGGCCCCACTGTTACAGAATCCTTGGAGTGTCACTTTGCCAGCTGAAAACCTCTGGGCCAGTGGCACCTCTGCCCAACTTTTGCTCGGGCCCACTGGGCCCACTCAGCCTGGCAGGCTGCACTCAGCTCACACTACCAGGCTGGATCCCATGCCTGCCAGGAACAAGCAGAGTGGTGAGGGATATGTGAGCGAGTGAGCATGGGGTCCAGACACTACTCATAGCCAGGCATGCTAGCTGCAGCAAGGCAGAAAGCTCCAGGTGCCAGCACGAGGCCCATGCACAAAGCTCCCTCCCTGCCAACTCAGAAGGAGGTGGGGCTTCTGCCTGTTCCTAGCTCCCACCAGCTCCGTGGACCATGCAGCCCAGGAGGAGCCACTGCCATGGCCACCACTGCCATCATCACCTCCCAACATTTCTGACATTTGCTACAACGGGGATCATATTTTAACATGAAGTTTGGAGGGCATAAATATCCATAGATACATGGATACATAAATACATAAGAAAGAGAAACACTAATTTCAGTTAGCTAGAAAGGGACTTAACTCTTAGGGGTTTAGGAAGAAGAAAATATTTGGAAGTGCAGCCCAGGGGACTTCAAAACTATCTCTTAGGCTGGGTGATAAAAAGCATTTTTATTGTCTGTTTTTTAGAGATGGTGTCTTCCTCTGTCACCCAGGCTGGAGTACAGTGGTGCCATCACTGCTCACTGATGTGCACTCACGTCATGGCTCACATGATGAGCTTACATCATGGCTTACTACAGTGGTGCCATGAGCTCACTAGTGGCTCACTCCAGCCACTAACTCCTGGGCTCAAATGAGCCGTCCTCATCAGCCTCCCAGGTAGATAGTATTACAGGCATGCGCCACCATGCACAGCTAATTCGTTAATATTTTATAGAGATGGAGGTCTCTCTCTGTTGCCCAGGCTAGTCTTAAACTCCTGGCCTCAAGTGATTCTCCCACCTCAGCCTCCCAAAGAGCTGGGATACAGGCATGAGTCACCATGCCTGGTCAGTAAAAAGCATTTGCAACATTAACAATCCATGTTAATTGATCTCTCCAAAAATTATGAGGTTTAATCCAAAGGACAGGTTAATGGTTATATACTAAGATTGTGACTTGACATACTGTAATACTTTTTAACTGTGATTATAATAATTAAGACTGAAAATTAAGTTAAGACAAGTTCTATCATCTCTTAGACACCAGACTATAGTATATACACTGGAAGTTTAATGCTGTTATGCTCTATGATTATACCTGTGAATAGCTACTGCACTCCAGCCTGGGTAATGCAGCAAGATCCCCAACTCTAAAAGAAAAACAAAACTAGGTCAAGTGTGGTGGCTCACACCTGTAATCCCAGCACTTTGGGAGGCTGAAGCAGGTGGATCACCTGAAGTCAGGAGTTTGAGACCAGCCTGGCCAACATAGTGAAACCCCAGCTCTAGTAAAAATACAAAAATTAGCTGGGCGAGGTAGTATGTGCCCGTAATCCCAGCTAATAAGGAGGCTAAGGCAGGAGCATGGCTTGAACTGGGGAGGCAGAGGCGGCAGTAAGCCGAGATCACGCCACTGCACTCCAACCTGGACAGCAGAGAGAGACTCCATCTCAAAAACAAAAACAAAAACACTAAAAACAACTGTTTATGAATAAAACTCTCTACAGTTATTTAAATATTTTAGAATTACATAACAGTGCCTATATCTTTTATACAAATCTGTGATTATGTATTGAGAAAGCATCAAGAATAGGTTTGTTCAAACATAATTTATTGTACATTGTGTGACATTACTCCTGGTAAACAAATCAATTTCACAGTGCACAATATGACTTTTGATCCAAGCATAAGTTAAAAATTAACAGCCTCACAGCCCACAATATTTATGTTCCAAATTAATCATAAATGAACTCCATCTATATACAGAGCCAATTCTTCACTCCTACATATTTCACCTTCACCTTTAACAATACCTATTTTCCTCCTACTTCCTGGTCTTTACAAGGTCTTTACAGTTTGTACCTATATTATTCATATCAATTTGGTATTTTGATGAATGAAACATCAAGTTTTTAAAATGCAAATAATACTGGCAAGAATGTTGTGATTGTTTTGCTTTTCTCAAACCTGAATTGAAAAATTCCAGTAGTTTTCACTGACCTACTGAAGTTTATCAGTTGAGTAAATTTTGCTCTGTAGATCAGGTACACAATACTTACTAAAGGTTTATATAGTTTATGGATATTCAAAGAAGCAAAAATTTTAAACTACAAATTAAAAGCCCCACATTAAGAATGGCAATAACCCCCAAAAACATTTACTAGAAAGTTCATGCAAGGAAAAAAGACCAGAATCTATAATAAACAAGTCTTAAAAAAAATTCCAACTTTATAGAAGGCAGACTATCCAGTAAAAAAAAATTCTCGTTTCAGAGTTAGAAAACAATGTAACAAAATCTTAATGTTCATTTAAATAATTTTATTGTGGATAGCTTGAATAAATACAACTCAAAGTGTCCATATAAAAATTCTACAATCTCATGAACATCGTAGCTATTAACTTGTTTTTTCATGCAGTATAAATAACATGTACTCTTCATGATGCCTAATGGAGTCATTACCCTCCCATAACATAATCCTCCAAATTGCAGCGGATTAACTTTTTATATATAAAATTGTGTGTTTATTTGCATGTACAATAGAGAGAATGACGTTACACACACCTGTTCTACAGCATTTAACAGAATGTACCACGATGATTGAAATGAAAAGCGGCTAGCCAAATCCATCAAATATAAAAACTATTGCAATCCTGTTGCAAAGTCCTTTTGTTAAACTCCTTTTATTCTAAATCCTTTTAATTCTGTCCTATAACACAAAAACATTTACAAAAAGCTTAAAATCCTAATAAATCGCACAATTAAAGTAATGAAAATGGGCTTGCCCACCAAGTCACCAACTCCTCTCCCACACAAAAAAATTCAAAAGCGTTTGCTTGTCAGAAAATGTTAAATAATATCCCCCACCACACACACCATTGTAAACTCATTTAAACCAAAGAGTTTAAGCTCAGAAATCAGCCTTAAGGATTTCAAGACATAAAATAGAAATAGCTTCTGCCTGGGTCCAAAAATAGACCCAGAGGCAAATAAAAATCCAACTGATAATGAAATAACTCTACTCTTTTGATGTTGAGGATTATATCTTGAATGTAAAGATTACATGTAAAAGTATGCTAAAACTAGTCAATTTTCACTAAGAAAAATATTTTCTAGAATTCCACTGAACAACTAAATTTATCATTTAAACCATTTCCAAGACTTCTGCTTCATTTTTTATTTTACTGAAATTATTTTTTAAGATAGTTTTGATTCAATCAGTTTTTCCTTGTTGAGTTTAACTTATATATTCTCTCAATGTGATCTTGCAAGGTGCAGTCAAATTTTGCAAATCTAAATTTTATCCACAAAGTTTGATTCTATTGTCAATAAATTTTATGTGTAAATTTTTAGATTCCATCAACGTGTGCTACAAAATTCTATTTTCTTACCAAATTTTCTATAAATAATCTTCATTATGAATTGAATAGTGCTCTCAGTTATTTCTTATATAAACAGAAAATTGTGAACAATTTTTTGAGACAGAGAAGAGAGATGAAGTGGAAGATGAGATAAAGAGGGAGAAACAGGAAAACAGATGGAGAGGCTCCAGACACCATCAACCAACCCACAAAAAAGGAGAAACAAGATATAAATCATACTACCTTAAACTGTTTCAACTAAATATGATCACCAAAGACATCTTTGCCATTTGCCTTAAATATCTAAAATATGTGTGCACATTTTAGCCTCCACAGTGACTCCAAAAAGTTTATTAAACTATATTAAAGACAGTATTTTCTGAATGTTAAATATACGAGGTATCCCTTAACCTTTAATGGTACCTTCTATTTCACTTTGATGATCAGCCCCCTGTGCTCTTTTACAGTTTAGACTTATCAGACCTTAAAAAGGACCAAATAGAAATCTTCCATTTTTTAGAGGAGTAAAGTGATCTTAAGAGAGGTTAAATAACTTATCGAAATTCTTGTAGTACTAAATGCCACGTATGAACCTCAAAGCTAGACAAGAATTCTTTTCTGTTAGTTACTCTTATTCACTGAAAAAGCTACTGTCAAAAACAAAAAAAAATACATGATCAACTCATCTGCTGAAAATTGTAAACAAGATTATTGATAAAGGCTAATGCATTTAATCCCTTAGTGTTTCAATCCTCTCATCTGTAAAATGGGGATAAGTACCAATATGCCACATAGTACTGTTGTAAAAAGATAATATACACAAAGTACTAAATGTGGTGCTGCAACATAGAAGAACTCAAACTTTACAGACTTTGTGTTGTTTCTGGCAACTCTACCATGGTGAAACCGTTCATCTACTTTTCTAGTTTAAAAAAAAAAAAAGACACTATTCATGCCCTTGACTCCTGTCTTGCTCTTCTTACCATCGTGCCAGTATCTCCTTATCATTTCCCCACATTGCTCACTCACTCTGCACCCATACTGGAGTATGTCAAACACACCCCTGCCTCAGTAATGCTGCACTTTCTCCTCTCTGGTTGGAAATACACAGTTTCTCCTAGTGATCTGCATAGTTCACTTGTACACTTTGCTGGGTCTTCGCTAAAGTATCTCCTAACCAGGAAATTGTTTCTGGAGATCATCCTCCTTTCTACTATATTCTCCTTATCCTGATTTGTTTCTTCACAGCACTTAACAGAACCTCATATTGTGCACATTATATACTGTTGATTTACTTATTTGCTCAGCATACTCAAATGTTAACTCTATGAAACAAAAAGGCTTGAATGAGAATGTTCATAATAGCTTACTCATAATAACTCAAAGCAATATTGAACCCAAATTCCATCAGCAGAAAAACTGGTAACGGTATATTCATATAATGAAATATACTTCACAATAAAAAGGAAAGATACATTGATGTATGCAACAACATCAAAAGCAGGGAAAACTGCTCACTGAAACAAAAGAAAACAGAACAGTAGAAGCTTCTGGCAGAGATGAGGGTGACTGGGAAAGCACTTTCTGGGGTGACAGAAATGCTAGCTTTACAGGGGTATAGATTTTTTTTTTTTTTAAATAAATAAAGATGGGGTTTCACCATGTTGGTCAGGCTGGTCTTGAACTCCCAACCTCAGGTGATCCGCCCTCCTTGGCCTCCAAAGTGCTTGGATTACAGGTGTGAGCCACCACACCCAGCCTACAGGGGTATAGATTACAACTCCATATACATTTGTCAAAACTCAGACTATAACACATAATTCTGTGTATTTATCTATCATAAATTATGCCTTCATTTTAAAAATTTAAGTAAATAAGAAATATGTTTAGTGGCAAAGAATATATAAACTGTTTGCATGACATTAACAGTGGCTGATTAGAGTAGGAGAAAGAGGTGAGCTTTTGCTCCTTTTTTATTTACAGTATAAGAAAATCTTAATAATCAGTCTAGGTGAAGGATATGTAGGTGTTTATTATCCTATGCTTTCTATCTTTATGAAGGCTTGAAGTTTTTGAAAATAAAAAGTTGGAAAACACACAAATTAGAATAAAAAGTAATCCAATTCACTCCAAATGTTAATCACTTCAACTTTAAAAGGGACTGTCAATA
This sequence comes from Ateles fusciceps, assembly GCA_036589455.1. Classification (NCBI taxonomy): domain Eukaryota; kingdom Metazoa; phylum Chordata; class Mammalia; order Primates; family Atelidae; genus Ateles; species Ateles fusciceps. The sequence goes on from JAZHEH010001132.1 coordinate 2,472,042, forward strand.
ATAAAACATAAAGCTTTTAAAATTTGTAGTCTGGTCTCTCTAGAGAAATGTTACCAGAAAAACAAATAACCTTAGAATAAGCACTTGGAACAACTGACCAAGTTGTTTTTGCACATGACTGTGCAAACATGGGCACAGTCATGCATGCTCCCATACCAAAGTCAATTAATGTTCCTGAGTCTTGTCAATGAGCATATTAAAATGTTTACATATTCATAGTAATATACATAAATTTTATATTTCAGATTTCCACTGACATATATTATATACATATACATTTGCAGGGGACAGGAAATGAGACTGAGTCTTGCTCTGTCGCCTATGCTGGAATGCAGAGGTGCAGTCTTGGCTCACTGCAGCCTCAACCTCCCAGGCTCAAGCAATCCTCCCACCTTAGCCTCCTGAGTATCTGAGACTACAGGTGTGCACCACCATTCCCAGCTAAAACAACACTTTTTCTTTTTTCTTTCTTTTTTTGTTTTTTCAAAGGTGGAGTCAGAATTAGGTACTAAAAGCTACGGGACACACCCAAACAGGGACTTGAACCCTGGACCCTCAGATTAAAAGTCTGATGCTCTACCAACTGAGCTATCCAGGCTTCCTCATACTATATATATTTTCACATTCTGCCCATATGTCCAGGTAAACAATATTAATACCCTGAAATTACCTGCATAATTTTATCCATAGTAATTCAATCCTGAATAAAACATAAACAGTTGATCCTTGGTATCTGTGAGGGATTGGTTCCAGGACCTCCCTCCGATACTAAAATCTGCCAGTCCTCAAGTATCTGGCATAAAATTGCATCGTACTTGTATATAACCTATGTACATCCTCCTGTGTACTTTAAATCATCTTTAGATTATTTATAATACATAATACAAGGTGAATGCTATATAAATGGTTATTATACTGTATTGTTTAGGCAGTAAGGAAAAGGGGAAAAAGTCTGTATAAGTTTAGTTCAGACATAACTGTTTTCCTAAGTATTTTTGATCCGTAGTTGGTTGAATCCACAGTTGTGGAAACCACAGACTCTGAGAGCTGACTGTTGTTAAATATAGCAGAGTTTTTTTATGTTGTAGATAACTGTTGTACAAAATGAGACATTAGCATACATATTGCTTTGTATCTTATTTTTCTCACTCAATACCTCAAGTAAATCCCTTTAGGTCAACAAATATACACCCAACTCAGTATTTAATCACTTCATAATATTGCACAATATGGCTGTTAACTATTGGTTTGATCATTCCTACCGATGTTCATTTCGGCTGCCTGACTATAAACATCCTAATAAAAATATTCTGGTAATGTATGGGTACTTTTGTTCATATGAAACAGACTTTCAAAAGTGAAAACTACTGGTCGGGAACGGTAGCTCATGTCTGTAATCCCAGCACTTTGGGAGGCCAAGGTGGGCAGATCACTTAAAGCCAGGAGTTCGAGACCAGTCTGGCCACCATGGCAAAACCTCATTTGTACTAAAATTACAAAAATTAGCCGGGCATAGTGGCACACACCTGTAATCCCAGCTACTCAGGAGGGTGAGGTACAAGAATCACGTGAACCTGTGAGGCGGAGGCTTCAGTGAGCCAAGATTGTACCACCGTACTCCAGCCTGGGCGACAGTGAGACTCCGTCTCAAAAAATAAAAAACTAAGAAAAAAAGTGAAATTCATAAGTTAAAGGACATGTTTGTGATTGCTAGATACATTTAATTTAGTAAATATTGCTTGCTAAGTTACTTTCCAGAAATGCATCTAAAATTCACATTTCTCTCATAACCAGGCACAGTGGCATGTATCTGTAATCCCAGCTACTCGAAAGAATGAGGTGGAAGGATTGCAAGCTCATGAGTTCAAGACCAGCCTGAGCAACATAGCGAGACTCTACCTCATTTTTAAAAATTATTTTGTTTAATTTTTTAGAAAGACTGCATGCCATCATTACTATTTTCACCTTTTTTTTAAATTTGGTAATTTTACATGTAGACCCTTTTTTTTCTCTGTATTCCCAAATTATAAATGCTGTACTCCTTTAGATAAGATGCCTAACATCTTCAATAAAAGAGATTTTGAACTTATACTACATGCTTTGATGGCATTATTTAATATAGAATTCTGACCATATTCCAGATGTTTAGATAGTTTCCTGGCACCAGTTCTACAATGGAGTGCTGCTTTATATTATACTTCATTTCTATGTTTGCCCAGCCACATCTCATGTATCTCCCCATATTTAAGGAAACTTTATGTGGCCAATTCTCATTGTACACTACAGCTGCCCATAAAGAACTCTAGAAGTCAAAGAGAATATTATAACATGAGAAACAAACAAAAAGAGTCTCGAATCATACCTGTAGCATTATCTCATAATTTATACAAATGTGGAAACTCTGTATATAACTTGGAGGTGGAGTACATTTAATTTAGAACAAATATGCCCAAAAAAAAAAGGCAAATAGGAAGTTAATGTTGGGAAAACTGTTATGTAGCTATTATGAGGAATACTGTATCACCAAAAATGTTAAGATGCTTAAAAAATATTTTTTGTTTTTAAGGTCTTTATTTTCTTCAGGGCAGTTTTAGGTTCACAGCAAAATGAAGGGGAAAGTACAGAGATCTCTCATATATCACCCATCACGCATAGACACAGTCTACCACATTATCACTTTTGTTGATTCCAGGCACAGTGGCTCACGCCTATAATCCCAGCAGTTTGGGAGGATAAGGCAGGCAGACTGTCTGAGCCCAGGAGTTTGAGACCAGCCTGGGCAACATGATGAAACCCCATCTCTACAAAAAATACAAAAATTGACCTGGTGTGGTAGTGTACGCCTATAGTTCCAGCTACTCAGGAGACTGAGGTGGGAGGATCGCTTGAGCCCGGGAGTTAAAGGCTGTAGTGAGCTATGATTGCACCACTGCACTCCAACCTGGGCAAAAGAGCAACACTGTCTCAAAAATAAATAAACTGTTGATTGAACAACTGATGAACCTACACTGACACATTATTATCACCCAAAGTCCATAGTTTACACTGGGGTTCATTCTTGGGGTTGCATACGTTCTATGGGTTTGAACAAATATATAATGACATGTATTAGCATACCAAATATTTTCACTGCCCTAAAAATCCTGTGTGCTCTGGCTATTCATCCCTTCCACTCCCTGGAAAGACCTATATTTATGGTATGTACACAAATATGTAAGTATACATGTGCATGCATTTGAGACCCCAAATTTATTTGGCATGACAGAGAAAGCCTTAATTTAGAATTTCAAAAGACCAACTAACATGTTTTCTGGTCACAACACTTGATCTGAACAGAAGTAACATAGCAAACAGAAAGAGCATGAAATTTTAAGTCAGATAGGCATGAATTTCCAAACTGGCTTTCATAATTAATTGGTTTGTAACCTACATTCTGAACCTCAACTGCCACATCTGTAAACTGGAGATGTTACCTACCTCAAGCACACCAAGTGCTCGAAAAAGGCTGGTTGTTATCATAAACTAAGATGAAATAAAGGAATTCTTAAAGTGATGTTTAAAAGTTGGTAAAATAACATAACATCTTTAACTATAAATACAATTACACAGGCAATTATTAAGCAACCATTATTAGGCCTCGCACTGTGCTACAAGCTATTTGAAAGAATGCAACAGATAAACAAAAGTAGTTTTTAAAGTCATAGTCATATCTCCTCAGTAATAACTGGACTCCTCATATGTGGTCATCCTTAATTTACAGTCTTTATCTAAGATAAAATGGCTGTGTAGCAGGTTTAGGTTTCTTTTGCTTTTGTGAAAATTAATCTGATTTCTAACTCAGTTATTCATCTGGTGTGCTCAGTTTCTGACAGAAATTCTAGGTGGAGGATGGTGAGGGCAATGACAGGAGGACAGAAAGAATTTAAAACATTATATTCAAAGAGATAAATGGCAGAGAATTTTCCAGAATTTCAAAAGAAAGAACCAGAAACCTTAGTAAGTCTCCAGCAGAATAAAAAGAAATTCACACCTAGAAAAAGGTCTAGAAGCGTATAGCAACGATTAACAATTAACGCAGGAAAAAACTGAATTATGGAAAAAACAGGTAAAGAAATACACATAATTGTATAGTTCATTTTTATAAAAATTTCTTTTTTATATTTGTTTCTAAGGGGTAGGGGAAAAACATGGAAATACAACAGAAACAATAAGAGGAAATGTGATTCAAATAAGTATAAATTAAGCTAGGTTGAAAGAGAAAAACGGTCGGGCGCGGTGGCTCACGTCTGTAATCACAGCACTTTGGGAGGCCGAGGCAGGCAGATCACGAGGTCAAGAGATCAAGACCATCTTGGCCAACACGGTGAAACCCCGTCTCTACTAAAAATACAAAAAATTAGCCGGACATGGTAGTGAGTGCCTGTAGTCCCAGCTACTCGGGAGGCTGAGGCAGGAGATTGCTTGAAACCGAAAAACCGAAGTTGCAGTGAGCCAGGATCGTGCCACTGCACTTCAGCCCGGCAACAGAGTGAGGCTCTGTCTCAAAGAAAAATAAAAAGAGAGAGAAAAACAAGAAGGAGAACAAAGAAAAGGTCTCACTCTCACCCAGGCTGGAGCACAGTGGCACAATTATAGTTCACAACAACCTCCACCTCCCAAGTGAGTTCAAGAGATTCTCGTGCCTCAGCCTCCTGAGTAATAGGGACTACAGGCATGTACCAACATGCCTGGCTAATTTTCGTATTTTTAGAAGAGATGGGGTTTCACCATGTGGGCCAGGCTGGTCTCAAACTCCTAATCTCAAGTGATCCTTCCATCTTGGCTTCCGTAAGTGATGGGATTACAAGCATGAACCACCATGCCCAGTTGGAAAATTCTTTCTTTGGGAACGATGGCCAAAAAAAGCCAGGCACAGTGGCTCGCACCAGCACTTTGGGATGCGAGGCTGGTGGATCACCTGAGGTCAGGAGTTTGAGACCAGCCTGGCCAACATAGCGAGACCACTCCATCTCTGCTAAAAATACAAATTAGCCCAGCAATGGTGGTGCACACCTGTAACCCCACCTACTCCGGAGGCTAGGGCACAAGAATCACTTCAATCCAGGAGTTGGAGGCTGCAGTGAGCTGAGATCACGCCACTGCACTCCAGCCTGGGCAACAAAGTGAGACTCTGTCTCAAAAAAAAAAAAAAAAAGATGGCAAAAAAGACAAAAAATAAAACAGAACCATGGTGGCAAATTACCTTAAAGGGTCAAAATTTAAACATCTGTATGCACATCTAACAAAATATCTACAGGTATTCTACGATTAACTTAGGAAAGCATCTCAAAAAATGTACAGCTATATTAGCCACAACTCAAAGAAAGATATAAAGGACCTCAGCCTGGAAATTAGAAGGAACAAAGCTGTGATATAATTTATAAGAGGAAGCTCTGCAACACAGCTGAGGTAGAACTATTTTCCCAAAAAGTTATCAAAAATTCATATCAAGAGATCTTTTACACCAATAAATCTCTGTGTATGACAAGTTGCCTAAATTACTAACATGACAAACAAGTTTTTTAGGACTGGGCGTGTTGGCTCATGCCTGCAATACCAGCACTTTGGGAGGCTAAGGCAGATGGACCACTTGAGGTCAGGAGATCGAGATCAGCCTGGCCAACACAGTGAAAGCCTGTCTCTACTAAAAATAGATAAATTAGCCTGGAATGGTGGCAGGCACATGTAATCCCAGCTACTTGGGAGGCTCAGGCAGGATAATCGCTTGAACCCCCAGGAAGTGTGGAGTTTGCAGTAAGACAAGATCACAAGATCACTCCACTGCACTCCACCCTAGGCGACAGAGTGATACTGTCTCAAAAAATTTAAAAGAAATAAAATGAAAATCAAGATTTTTAGACATTGGGATATTTTCCCAAAAATACTGCAATAGAAACCAAGCTCCAGTGACCATATCAGAGCCTTGTCTTACCTATTTTTCAAAGGTCTATATGTTAAATAGCACCAAGAAGTTTTCTCAAACAGAATCTTACCATTCTTGCATGATTCAGAAAAACTCAGAGAGTGGTATACGTTGAGTACCCCTTATCTAAAATGCTTGGGAACAGAAGCATTTCAGATTGCAGACGCCTTTGGATTTTGGAATATCTATATATACATAATAAGCTAATTTGGAGATAGGAACCAAGTCTAAACATGAAATTCATTTATGTTTCATATGTACCTTACACATATAGCCTGAAAATAATTTGATATTCTTTTAATTCTAACCACATTATATTAATAATATAATTATAACATAATTGTAATATAATTATTAATAATATATTAATAATATAATGCGGTTAGAAGCAAAGCTGCATTAAGACAAATTAAAAGCACTAATGCCGTATTAACCAAAAGTGTACTACAAAAAAAGATTGTTTAGATATTTCTTCAAATATCTGCCTAGAAAAAAATCTACTTCAGACACAAGGAAATTTTTTATAGAAACGTGTCATGCCACACAATCATATGCTACTTATAGCATACACCCAACACGCACAAATAAAACATTCAATCAAAAGAATACTACTACAGGGTCAAATGCTAGAGCTATTTTTTTTCTTGGTATATCATAAAGAGATTTAAAGCCACTTATGCCACTCAGATATCAAATACATCCACTTCTAAATTTTGGGAATCTGTCCAGTTCCTTTAAAGATTTATAGACTGTAGGAAAATAAGTCTTGCTGAGTAACACAAACTGCTTGCTGAGTAAGCACCAATTTCCCAAGAACAACAATACCTGACAAATGAGAAGGAGACATCAAAGGAGACCATTAAAGTTAATAACGTGTTCATGGATTTCACTATTTTTGTGGCAAATTATCTTATCTCTATTCTCATTTGGAAATAAGGATCGGCCGGGCATGGTGGCTCACGCCTGTAATCCCAGCACTTTGGGAGGCCGAGGTGGGTGGATCACCTGAGGTCAGGAGTTCGAGACCAGCCTGGTCAAGATGGTGAAACCCCATTTCAATTAAAATAAATAAATAAATTTTATTCAAAAAAGAAAATAAGGATTTATTCAATTACAGAACACAATTTTATTAATTTAAAATTTTACTCCACCACAAAATGAAACAAGCATATGAATGAATTCCATATAATAGTATCTATCTTAATAATCCCTTATAAAATTAACTAAAAATATATTCTGTTCAGAGGAGATGAAATGAGTGTGAGAAGGGGAAAGAGCAATAAACAGGAAAATCACAAATTCTAGACAAGGATGCTAAAGGCCCCAGTGTCACAGATTTACTAAGTTCTCAGATACGACTTGAAAGGCACAATTGATAAAAGAAAAAAATGATAACTTGGACTTCATCCAAACTGAGAGGATAAAATGATAAGCCAAGGACAAAATGAAAATAATTGAAAATCATATATCCAACAAATGACTTGTATCCAGAGTATGTAAAGAACTATCTAACAGCAATTAGCAAAAGACATAACAGACATTTCACCAAAGAAGACATAGGGATTTCAAATGAGCACATAAAAATATGTTCATTTTTAGGAATTATGAAAGGAGTAGTACTAAAGAAAACTATGAGATAAAAATCGAATCTCCAAAAACTGAAAGGTAATAACTAACAAAGAAAGGCAGCAACAAAGAGAGAGGAAATAGCTTTCCAAAAAGAGGATGAGGACATAGAAATTTTGCAGATGATGGACAATGACTTCCAAGAGGGGCCTGTCAAAAAGTTTCTGGAGTAGGTATTTGAGAGAATGGGGGAATGAATAGAGATGGAGTTTGTAAACTGAATGCCAGATGGAGAGAGGGTGAGAATGAGAAATAACCTGTGAGTTTTTATGTTTTTTTTCTTTTTTTTTTTTTTTTTTAAGACAGAGACTCGCTCTGCTGCTCAGGCTGGAGTGCAGTGGCATGATCTCAGCTCACTGCAACCTCTGCTTCCCAGATTCAAGCAATTCTCGTGCCTCAGCCTCCTGAGTAGCTGGGATTATAGGCACCCACCACCACGCCCGGCTCATTTTTTAAAATTGTAGTAGAGATGGGGTTTTGCCATGTTGGCCAGGCTGGTCTCCAACTCCTGGCCTTAAGTGATGTGCCTGCCTCGTGCTCTCAAAGTGCTGAGATTACAGGTGTGAGGCACCATACCTGGCCAAGTTTTGAGTTTGTTGTGGTGATTGAGGTAAACAAGGGTAAAGAAACATAAGGAACATAGTGGCCATAGTTGGATAACAGTAGTGGCAATGCTTTTTTGAATATAGTAGGAGAGGAAGAGAACAAGGGGTGATGGGAAAGACACCAAGAGTTCTGAAGCCACTTTTTCCATACTGCCAGTAGTAGTGTGGAAGTCATGAGCTCCCTCCTGATATTTGCTTTTAGCCTTTTTGTCAGTAAAATACATATATACATATACATATACATGCACACACACACACACATATGTATATACTTTACTTCATTTGTTTTTATATTGCTATAAGATAGGTTAAAGAAGGACATTAGTTACATTTGGAAAACTAATATTAATGTATAAAGGTTAAATGACTAATGTGAGATATTATAGTGGCTTTATCAAAAACATGAATAAAATACCAAGAGCAGATATTAGCTCTATATATGCAGTCATTCTGATTAAAGAGTATACATATATATATATATATATTATATATATATATATATACAGATTACTTTAAAAGTGCAAAACTGAGTTAATACTGTTATAATAAATTTAAAACATTAACAAACTGTGAAGTACAGCTTTATACCAAGAAAATTTCTCAGGGCAAAATACTGTATGTATTTCCCATACAGAGGAAAATAAGTCTGTTTTTAAATTCTTCACCCAAACCTTAATTTTAATCTCTAACTCATAATTCTATTTTTTTTATTTACAATCCAATAAAAACTGCCATATTCCGTTTCTCTCATTTGCATCTTTCTCCTCTCCACCTTGAGCACTGAGTACAAAGAATTACACCATTCATAATTCTTGGTTCATATCTTCTCAATGAATACAAGGACCTCTTCTTTTTATTTTAATAATAAACACTTACGCCCCCCCCATCCATAAGAAGTGAAACACTGCCAAAAACTTTCATTTACTCACACAGAGTCATACATTCCAAACCCTATCACCCATTAACAGGTAGTCAGTATTCTAAAACTTGTGCAGATCATTCCTTTGTATACACCCAGTTTTTGTTTTCCTTATTTTAAAATTAGAAGGTTTTTATTAGTTAGTGTGTCTGGTTGTTACTGCTAACTATATAAAATTACATAAATTCACTTGGCCTCAAATCAGATTATTTCCATGTTCTACAAATGAAAAAAACAGAAATTCTGAATATTCCCAAGGTAAAACCTATATATACACACATAAAAACTGCAAAGTACAGTAACAACAAGAGATAAAAATTCAGTGAAAACTAGGTTAAACAGTAGGTGCCAAAAAGGTTTAAATGATAACAGTGGAAGCCCTCACTTGTTGTTAAGACTAAAAGCATCATGGGGAAAGAAAATAATGATGCCAGTCTCTGAAAAGCAAGGATCATAGTAGTCCCTTGTTGATAGTTAAGAGGAGAAGGAAAGTTTAAGACTCCTTTACCCATTCATTAGATCAAAAGAAATAAAGGAATCCCTTGGTGTTTTTATCACTTTCTTTTGCTACTGCATCTAGCACCCGAGAGAAGAAACACAATCAATGCTATGATACCTCCAGAAATTTCTCTATAATGCCTCTATCTTTCAAAGTGTTTGAGATTTAACTTCTCCAAAGATACATTAAAATTTTTTAACTGTCTTACAAATGAAATTCAATTCCAAATTTACTTTTTTTTCTTTATTTACAAAAACTCACATAGAACTTTTACTATGTACCCAGAGCTATCCTAAGCACTCTTAAGTTATCCAAAATAAGGAGCTAAGGCAAAATGCTGAACCTCTGCAGCAGATCAGATTTCCCCTCCTGTCAGAAAAACTTAAGAAACAGATAAAATGTAAAAAAAAAAAACAAAAAAAAACCCAGTTTCAAGACATTTGACAACAGGCAACCCAGGACAGTGATCCTTGAGACAAGTGAAACAATTGATGTGAGCCCTATGAATGCCCCAACTTAGCACTCATTCATTTAAGTATTGTCAATGGCTGCTTTTACCCAACAGGACAGACATGAATAGTGGAATAGTCAGGACAGATGGCCCACAAGCCTAAAATACCATCTAGCCCTCTTAAGAAAATGTCTATAGACCCCTGCTCTAGATTAATGGCTATTCTAGGAATACCTAACAAAGAATAAGAGAAAGTATTGAAAGAATAAAATTATTGCCAAGTAGTTTACCTGTGTCCCAGGACAAAGCCAAAAATATTTAAAGGAATACAAAGTAGCCCTGAGCAACCTAAGATTCAAAATGTGTGACATCCAAACAAAAATTTTAAGTCATGTAAAGAAGTAGGAATAAATACAACCCATAATAAGGAGAAAAATCAATCAATGGAATCAAATTAGATAACAACATTAAAATTCCTAAGATAAATATACTCCTTTATTCGAGAAGGGAAAATGAGCATGATAGAGACACATGGAAGATCTCTTTACACACACACATACATGTGTACATGCAAATTCTAGTGGAAAATGCAGTATCTGAGAGAAAAAAATACACTGGATAGGTTAACAACATTAGATACTACACACACAAAAACATAAGGAAACAGGAAGAGGCAGCAATAGAAACTACTGGAAGAAGGGAGAGGAAAAGACTTCAAAAGTGAACAAAGCATCAGTGAGTTGTGAAACGACAAGTGAGTTAAAATCCACGCAGAGGAAGGAAAGAAAAAGTATTTTAATACACTTTGTAAAAAGTATTGTAAAGAAAATAAGCAGACAAGCCATAGGTTGGAGAAGATATTTCCAAACCTTATCTGATAAAGGACTATTATCCAAAAACATACAAAGAACTCCTCCAAACACAACACTAAGGCTGGGAAAGTGGCTCACGCCTGTAATCCCAGCATTTTGGGAGACCAAGGTAGGCAGATCACTTGAGGGCAGAAGTTCAAGACCAGCCTGGGAAATATGGTGCAACCCTGTCTCCACAAAAAAATACAACAATTAGCCAGGCATGGTGGCACACGCCTGTGGTCCCAGTTACTGGGGACACTGAAGCAGGAGGATCACCTGAACCTGGGAGGTAGGGGCAACTGTGAGCCATGATCGTGCCACTGCTCTCCAGCCTGGGTGACAGGATGAGACTCTGTCTCAAAAATAAATAAATAAAACAAAACTCAACAATAAGAGAAAAACCTGATTTAAAAATGGGCAAAAGACCTGAACAGTCGGCCAGGTGCAGTGGCTCATGCTGTAATCCCAGTACTTTGGGAGGCTGAGATAGGCAGATGGTTTGAGACCAGTAGTTTAAAACCAGCCTTGCCAACATGGCAAAACCCCATCTCTACAAAAAATACAAAAATTAGCCAGACGTGGCGGTGCTTGCCTATAGTCTCAGCTACTTGGGAGGCTGAGTTGGGAGGACTGCTTGAGCCTGGGAGGTCAAGGCTGCAGTGAGTCATGATCACACCTCTGCATTTCAGCCCTGGTGACAGAGTGAGACTCTGCCTCAAAAAAAGAAAAAAAAGAGGACCTGAAGACCTGAAGAGTCACCTTACTAAAGGAGATAATACATGACAAATAAGCATATTTAAAGATGCTCCACATCATATGTCATAAGGGAATTGCAAGTTTAAACAATAAGATACCAATGCACAGCTATCAGAAAAGTCAGATTTCAGAACACTGACACCACCAAATGGTGGCAAAGATGCAAGCTACACAACTCTTAATTCATTGCTGGTGGAAATAATAAATGATACAGCCACTTTGGAAGATAGCTTTGCAGTATCTTACAAAACTAAACGTACTTTTACCATACAATGCCAAAAGTATGCTCCTTGGTATTTATCCAAATAAGCTGAAAACTCATTTTTATATTTGGGTCAGAATCATTAAGCTTACATCATGGAACTTACTTGCTTCACACATGCCTTTTTTTTTTTTTTGAGACGGAGTCTCACTCTGTTGCCCAGGCTGGAGTGCAGTGGTGTGATTGGCTCACTACAACCTCTGCCTCCCGGGTTCAAGCGATTCTCCTGCCTCAGCCTCCTGAGTAGCTGGAACTACAGATGCACATCACCACGCCCAGCTAATTTTTGCATTTTTAGTAGAGACAGGGTTTTGCCACGTTGGCCAGGCTGTCTCGAACCTGATCTCAAGTGATCCACCCACCTCAGCCTCTGAAAGTGCTGGGATTATAGGCATGAGCCACCGCGCCTGGCCCCAGTGTTCTCTCTTAGACAATCTATTTGAAGTGTAAATATCTACTTGCTATTTTTGTTCCTCTCTGTGGAGGAGGTGCATACTATCTGCAGTAGTCAGTGATCTTAAACCCAAAACTAAAATTTTTTTTTTTTGAGACAGGGTCTCACTCTGTCACCTAGGCTGGAGTTCAGTGGCACGATCTTGGGTCACTACAACCTTGGATCACAAAGTCAGCAGATCAAGACCATCCTGGCCAACATGGTGAATCCCCGTCTCTTATAAAAACACAAAAATTAGCTGGGCATGGTGGCACGTGCCTGTAAACTCAGCTATTTGGGAGGCTGAGGCAGGAGAATCGCTTGAACCAGGAAATTGGAGGTTGCAGTGAGCCGAGATCTCGCCACTGCACTCCAGTCTGGTGAGCGTGAAATCCGTCTCAAAAAAATAAAAGAGAGAAGATTGGGATTAAAGAGGTGATGGCAAGGACTGAAAGCAGGTAACAAGTAAGGAGAGGGAAGTAGGGATGGACTAGGAACTGGGGAAAGCTCATGGGCAGAGGAAAAGGGGGAGACAGACCCCCAAGGCTCCACATCCCCACACAGTGTTTCACAATCCTAACTACACAAGAACCCCTTGACCCATATAGGCCTCAAGACTAACATAAGGAACTGCCTACAGACTAGACAGAGGCATTGCTACAGAGAAGGAACTCGGACTCCCACAGGCTTCCAAGCCCTGAACAGCTGTAGTTTGGCACCATTCTAAGAACCAAACCCAGGCTGGGCATTGTGGCTCACACCTATAATCCCAGCACTTTGGGAGGCCAAGGTGGGCAGATCACCTGAGGTCAGGAGTTCAAGACCAGCCTGGCCAACCTGGTGAAACCCCATCTCTACTAAAATACAAAAATTAGCCAGGCATGGTGGCGGGAACCTGTAATCCCAGCTACTCAGAAGGCTGCAGGGGTAGAATCACTTGAACCCGGGAGGTGGAGGTTGCAGTGAGCTGAGATCGCACCATTGCACTCCACCCTGGGTGACAAAGTGAAACTTCATCTCCAAAAAAAAAAAAAAAAAACCAAACCCCAAAGGACTATGTCCTTCCCTTGAGGCCACTGGGCCAAGGAGAGAGAGGGGAGGCAGGGCACCTTCACACACCCCAAGGACAAATCCCACTGCCACTGCTGCAGGCTGCTGTGGGGCCACAGCACAAGCAAACTACATTCCCCACAACTACCTGCCTAGGCTGCTCCTGCTGAGGGGGGCCTTCCCCCTCCCCCATGGCAGGCCCACAGCCAGTCTCCAAAGGTCTGTGACCTGCCCTGGGGCTGGACCTGGGGCTAGGGTTAGGGCTAACGCTGCCTCCAGCACCAGGCCAAGGAGGGAAAAAGAGGCCAGGCACTTTTAAGTGCTTCAAAGACAAGGCCCATCTCCACTACTGCAGGCTGTTGTATGAGAAGAGCACAGGCAAACCGCACATCCCACAGCTACCTCCCTATGCTGCTCCCACTGAGAGTGACCTCGCTCTCCCCAGTGAGCAGGACTGCAGCACAGACACCACTGCCAACAACTGAACATTCCACCAGTGGGCTAGGGGCCATCCTACCCTCGCCTATCATGGACATCACCTGAATGCACTACCAAGGGGCCCAAGGACAAGTCTACTGATCCAGTCCAGTCCCCCACAGTAATTGAGCATGTCACCCAAGGGCCTGGAAATCACCCAGATCAGTACATCACCACTGGCACCTGACCACTCCTCCTGGGGTCTGCAGTTGGGCCAATACAACCTGCCAAGAGCTGGCACCTACAACTATGCACCACCATCAAGTCAAAGAACAGGCCTGCCAACCTGTCGCAGCCAACACCAGCATAAACCACTCGGATTCCAGTGCATTGCTTCACCACTGCTATTGCCACTCTCCACATCATACCAGCTGTCCAGGGGCCTGAAAAGCTGCCCACATGCCTGGCCCACCACTGCTAAGCAAGCCATCTTGAGGCCCAAGAATCAGACTGCCTGGACCCACAAACACTAGTGCCAGTACAAGCCGCCCTGGGGCAGAGAGGCACAATCAGCCTATCACTGCCACCACTGGAATACAAAGAATGGCCCACCGGGTGTCCTATTGCCCAGCAAAACTTCACCACAGCCTCTGCTAATAACTGTACCCAAAACTACTGTACTAGGGTTCTCTAGAGGGACAGAACCAATAGGATATATATATAAAGGAGAGTTAATTGTTAACTCACAGGATCACAATGTCTGCAAGCTGAGGAGCAAGGAGAATGGGAGAATGATGTAGGGCTGGGAGGCTAGGCCAGTCTAGCCTTTGCACATTTTTCTGCCTGCTCTAATCACAATGGCAGCTAATTAGATGGTGCCCACCCAGATTGAGGGTAAGTCTCCCTTTCTCAGCCCACTGACTCAAGTATTAATCTCCTTTGGCAACACCCTCACAGACACACCCAGGATCAATACTTTGTATCCTTCAATCCAATCAAGTTGACAGTATTAACAATCACAGCTACGAAGGAAATCATAGATACCACTCATGTTGTTTACAGCCAAAGAAATTACACAGTGCTCACACTAACATATGCACCTAAAATCAAAGCCAAAGCACCCTACCCATAGTAGATGGGCATGGTGGTTCACACCTCTCATCTGAGCACTTTGGAAGGCCAAGGTAGGATTGCCTGAGGCCAGTAATTTGCGACCAGGCTGGGCAACATAGTGAGATTCTGTCTCTATAAAAAATTTAAAACTAACCAGGCATTGTGGCACATGCCTATAGTTCCAGCTACTCAGGAGGCTGAGGTAGGAGGATTGAGCCCAGAAGGTCAAAGCTGCAGTGAGCCATGATCACGCCACTGAACTCCAGCCTGGGCAACAGAGTGAGACCCCATCTCTAAAAAATATACATAAATAAAATAAAATAAAAAATTGGAAGAAGCAACCCAACTGTTAAACCAGATGTGCAGATATCAATGTAAAGAGACTTGGACACATGAAAAAGCAAGAAAATATGAAACCTAAAAAAGAAAACAATAATTTTCCAGCAACAGAGTCTGATAAAAAAAATTCACAAAATCCCAGAGAAATAATTCAAAATACTGATTTTAGAGAAGCTCGGTGAGATACAAGAGAGTTCTGAAAAACAATACGGAAAAATCAGAAAAACAATTCAAGACACGACTAAGACATTTACAAAAGAGGTATTTTTTAAAAGAGCAAAACAAATTCTAGAACAGAATTCTATGAGTAAAATACAAAATATATTCAAATGCAACAATAAACAAGATCAAGCAGAAGGAAGAATCTCAGAACTTGAAGACAGTTCTTTTGAAATAATGCAGTCAGGCAAAAAAAAAAAGAAAAAAGGATGAAAAAGAATGAGCAAAGCCTTTGGGACATTTGGGACAACATAAAGTGACCAAAAATTTGAAATGCTGATATCCACAAGAATGAAGATAGAATGAGTTAGAAAACCTATTTAACAAAATATTAGATGAAAACTTCCCAAGTCTAGCAAGAGAAAGACCTAGACTTTCACAAATAAGAGGTCCAAAAATCCCCAGATATAATGCAAAGAGGTCTTCATCCATGGCACTTTACAGTCAAACTATAGCCAAGCAAAAGAGAAGATACTAACAGCAGCAAGTGAAAGCATTTAGTCACCTATAAAGGAACTTCCATCAAACCAACAGTGGATTTCTCAGCAGAAAGCTACAGGCCTGGAGAGAACTGAATCACATTCTGCAAGTGATAAAATAAAAAACATAAAAACCTGTCATCCAAGGATACTATATCCAGCAAAATTATCCTTCATGAATGAAGAAGAAATAAAGTCTTTCCAAGATAAGCAAAAGCTGGGGGAATCCATCACCACTAGACTAGGCCTACAAGAGATGCTCAAACGAGTCCTAAACATGAAAATGAAAGAATAACATATACCCAATCATGAAAACACACGAAAGTATAAAACTCACTGGTAAACCAAACATACAAATAAGGAAGAGAAAGGACTCAAATGGTACCACTACAGCATATCACCAAACAAAATGACAAACAATAAGAGAAAAAAAAAACAAAGAATATACAAAACCAGAAAAACAAATTATATGACAGTAACAAAACCTCACATATCAATAACCTTAAATGTAAACTGATTAAATTATCTGCTTGAAAGATAAGGGCTGACTGAATGTATAAAAGAAACATGATCCAACTATATGATGCCTACAAGAAATGCACTTTGCCTACAGACATATTTAGACTCAAAGTAAAGGGATGGAGAAAAGATACTCCATGCAAATAGAAACTAAAAGTGAGCAAGACTAGCTATACTGATATCAGATAAAACAGAATTTGGCTGGTCATGGTGGCCATACCTGTAATCACAGTGTTTTGGGAGGCCAAGGTGGGAGGACCACTTGAAGCCAGGAGTTGAAGACCAGCTTGGCCAACAGAGCAAAACCTTCATCTCTATAGTATTTTTTAAAAATTAGCCAGGCATGGTGGTGCACACCTGTACTCCCAGCTACTCAGGAGGCTGGGCGGAGGACTGCTTTAGCCTAGGAGTTCAAGGCTTCAGTGAGCTACAATCACACCTCTGCACTTCAGCCCAGGTGACACCGTGAGACCTCATCTTTAAAAATAAAACAAACAAAATGAAATAAAACTAAAGCAGTTTTTTTAAAAGTCACTATATAATGATAAAGGAGTCAATCCAGCAAGAGAATATAACAATTCTAAATATATACGCACCCAACACTGGAGCATCCAGATTCATAAAGCAAATATTAGTATATCTAAAGGGAGAGATAAACTGAAATACAGTAATGGTGGGGGCTTCAACTCCCCACTCTCAGCATTAAACAGATCATTCAGACAGAAAATCAACAATGAAACATTGGATTTAAACTGGACTTCAGAACCAATGAACCTAACAGATATGTATAGAACATTCTATCCAACAACTACAGAATATACATTCTGCTAATTTTTTTTATAGAGATGGGGTCATGCAATGTTGTCCAGGCTGGTTAAACATTCTTATCAAAACACAGAACATTCTCCACGACAGACCATATGTTAGGCCACAAAACAACTTTCAACAAATTTTTAGAAGCTGAAATCTTCCAGCCTGGCCAACATGGCAAAACCCCATCTCTACTGGAAATACAAAAATTAGCTGGGAGTGGTGGCACGCACCTGTAGTCCCAGCTACTTAGGAGGCTAAGGCAGGAGAATTGCTGAACCCAGGAAGCAGAGGTTACAGTGAGCCAAGATCACTGCACTCCAAACTGGGCAAAAGAGGGAGACTCTGTCTCAAAAACAAAACCAAAAAAAAATCTTCTTAGACTACAGTGGAATAAAACTAAATATCAACATCAAGATGAACTTCATAAACTATACAAATACATGGAAATTACACAGGATAGTCCTGAACAACCATTGGGTTAATGAAGAAATTATGAGAGAAATCAAAAAATTTCTGGAAACCAATTAAAATGGAAACACATTATACCAAAACCATTTGGGATACAACTAAAGCAGTGCTAAAAGAGAAGTTCATAGCGATCAACACATCCAAAAAGTAGAAACCTTTCAAAGAAGCAGCCTAACAATGCACCTCAAGAACAAACCAAACTCAATATTAGCAGAATAAAAGAAAGAATAAAGATCAGGGCAAATTAAATAGAGACTCAAAAAACAATACAAAGTATCAATGAAACAAAAAGTTCGTTCTTCAAAAAGATAAACAAAATCAAGAAATCTCAAAATACCAACGTCATTTTTTATATAATTAGAAAAAACAATTCTCAAATGTGTATAGAATTTAAAAAGAGCCCAGTCAAAGCAATCCTGAGTCAAAAGAAAAAAAAAGGTGAACACATCATACTATCTGACTTTAAAATATATTACAAGGCTATAATAACCAGAATAGCATGATATTGGTATAAAAACAGACACATAAACCAATGGAACAGAACAAAGAGTCTAGAAATAAACCCATATATTTACAACCAACTAATTTTTTATAAAGACGCCAAAAATACACACAGGGGAAAAGACACCTTCGATAAATGGTGCCAAGGCAATTCAATATCCACATGCATAAACGAAACTGAACACCTATCTCTCTCCACATACAAAAATCAACTCAAGATGGATTAAAGACATAAATGTAAGACCTAAAACAATAAGACTACTATATATGTATATATATGGAAAACATTTCAAGACATAGGTCTAGGCAAAAGCTTCATGACTAAAGACCTCAAAAAGACAGACAACTACAACAAAAATGTACAAATAGGAAGGACTACATTAAACTAAAAGGCTTCCATACAGCAAAGAAAACTAACAGAGTGAACAGACAACTTGTTAAATGAAAGAAGATATTTACAAACTATTCATCCAATAAGGGACTAATACCCAGAATATACAAAGAACTCAAACAATTCAACCATTTTTTTAATCCCATCAAAATGTGGGCTAAGAACATGAATAGACATTTATCAAAAGAAGACATACAAATGGCCAATACGTATACAGGAAAAATACTCAAATTACTAAGCATCAGGGAAATGCAAATCAAAACCACAATGAGATATCATCTTACCCCAGTTAGAATGGCTATTAGCTAAAATAAAAAAATAAAAGATGCTGGCAAGGATGCAGAGAAGGGAACTTTGTGTGTGTGTGTGTGTGTGTGATGGAGTCTGGCTCTGCTTCCCAAGCTAGAGTGCAGTGGCACGATCTCAGCTCACTGCAACCTCCGCCTCCCAGGTTCAAGCGATTCTCCTGCCTCAGCCTTCTGAATAGCTGGGATTACAAGTGCACACCACCACCATGCCTGGCTAATTTTTTGTATTTAGAAGGGAACTCCTTTTTCTTTTTTTTTTTTTGAGACAGAGTCTTGCTCTGTCACCAGGCTGGAGTGCAGTGGCACGATATTTGCTCACTGCAATCTCCACCTCTCAAATTCAAGTGATTCTCCTCCCTCAGCTACCCAAGTAATTGGGACTACAGGCGCATGCCACCACGCCCAGCTAATGTTTGTATTTTTAGTAGAGAGGAGGTTTCACCATGTTGGCCAGGATGGTCTTGATCTCTTGACCTCATGATCCGCCCACCTCAGCCTCCCAAAGTGCTGGAATTGCAGGCGTGAACCACCACACCTAGCCAAGAAGGGAACTCTTATATGCTATTGGTGGGAGTGTAAACTGATACAACCACTATGGAAAACAATATGGAGATTCCTCAAAAAATTAAAAATAGAGCTACCACATGATCCAGCAATCCCATTACTTGGTATTTATCCAAAGGAAACAAAATCTGTATAACCTGCACTCACATGTTTATCACAGCACTATTCACAGCAGCAAAGATATGGAATCAACCTAAGTGCCCATCAATGAATGAATGAATGAAGAAAATGTGGTATAAATACAGAATGAAATAATATGTGGCCATAAAAAATGATAAAATCATGTCATTGCAGCACAGGGATGGAACCGGAGGTAATTATGTTAACTGAAATAAGCCAGGCACAGAAAATTCAGATGTCACATGTTCTCCCTCACATGTGGAAGCTAAAGAAACTGATCTCATGGAGATAGGGAATGCAATGATACATACCAGAGCCTGGGAATAATGTGTGGATGGAAGGGGGGTGGATAAAGAGAGGTTGGTAAATGGGTACAAATACACAGAACAGGGGTCTCTAACTCCTGGGCTGCAGACTGGTACCAATTCATGGCCTGTTAGGAACTGGGCCAAACAGCAGGAGGTAAGCATTAGGAGAGCAGGCATTACCATCTATGCTACACCTCCTGTCAGGTCAGTGGTGGCATTAGATTCTCACAGGAGCACCAACCCCATTACAAACTGTGTACGTGGGGGATCTAGGTTGTACACTTATGAGAATCTAACTAATGCCTGATGATCTGAGGTGGAACAGTTTCGTCCCGAAATAATCTCCCCACCATGCCCCCATATCCATGGAAAAACTGGCTTCCACAAAACCGGTGCCTGGTGCTGAAAAAATTGGGGCCACTGAGTTAAAATAAGTAAGTCTCAATATTCAATAACAGAGTAGGATGACTATAGTTAGCAACATGTATTATATATTTCAAGGTAGCTAGAAGAGAGAACTTGAAATGTTACCAACATATAGAAACGATAAATACTTCAGGTGATGGATACCTAAAATACCCTAACCTGATCATTACACATTCTATGCATGTAAGAAATACTAACAAGTATCACATAACATATAAAATATTTGTATCAATTAAAAAATTAAAAATACAAAAAATAGGAGAAAAATGAAAAATGTTATGGTTGCTTAAATAAGTAATTGTAAACCCACATGATGAAAATGTATGCAGCTATTGAAAAGCATATTAAAGGAGAATATCTAATAACAGGAAAATGCTCAACTAATAATGTTTAATTAATAAAAGGATACAAAATACATTACATAGTAATCCCAATTTTTAAAACACATCATGTACATGGAGTATGTGTATAAAGAGGCTTAAATGATATAAAACAAGAGATTAACAGAGGGTATCTTCAGGGAATAGGATTTTGAGATACTTTGTTCTTTTTATACTTTGTGTTATATAACCAAATAATAATTGATACTACAAGTTTCAGTTTCACCATTTACCAACTGTTAATTTCTTTGAGCTTTAAGTCTCCTCACCTGTGAATCAGAATAACGGTACTCACCCTGCAGAACAGTGGTAAAGCGGTAACAATGTATACAATCAACCTAAAATGTTATCTGAAAAGTATCAAGCATCATATAGTTTACTTAATTCACCTCTCTTTCTGTTCAGTACATTTCTCTCTACAGCTCTTATAGAAAAATGTCCTAATTACAGTGTTCAGCTAGGTATAAACTAAGAATCTTCTGAAATCAGTTTCTTATACCTAAAACCATGAAATCACCAAACTAAAAAAGCAGCACCTCTAAAGCAGACATTCTCCCCTAGAAACACTGTTCTCTTATCGAAAACATTAAAGAAATATAAGATAAACAGAACATATGTTCTCAAGTTACAATTTACCTAAATCACAGGCTTAGCAAAATATTGCAAAAACCTAAATGATCACAAGCAGTAAGACCTCAATAATAAAGACTAGGTGTTAGTTTTAAAAATATACAATATACAAGGCAAACTAAGAAGTAATTAGAGCAGAAAACATTAGAGAAGGTCTAAATCTCATAGTTTAGCCATTTAAAATGTCAATAAGCCTGTTTCTTCATCTTTGCAAAAGACTGGTGAAGAATATAAACAAATGTCAGTTGGCCTACTTTTAGAGCTTTGCTAGTGTTTTGACTGAACAGACTATGTGTCAGAGTGTGTGTGTGTGTATGTGTGTGTGTGTGTGTGTGTATTTTTTAAAAATTTACATCTGCATTTCTAAGAAATTATTCAAGGCCAAAATGATTGTCTTTCTCCACGAGCAGGAAGGAAACAGCATATACACAAAGCTAATATAATTCTTAAGAGTTATAAACTCTATTAATGCAGAAAACAACACCAGGCCAGGCACAGAGGCTTACACCTGCAGTCCTTATAGTTTGGGAAGCCAAAGCAGGAGGATCACCTGAGGCCAGTGATTCAAGACCAGCCTGTGGATCACAGTGGGACCTCATCTACAACCACGCCATTGCACTCCAGCCTGGGCGACAGAGCATGACGCTGTAATTAGCCAGGCATGGTGGCACATGACTGAGGCTGAGGCGGGAGGATCACTTGAGCCCAGGAGGTCAAGGCTGCAGTGAGCCATGATTGTGCCACTGTTCTCCAGCCTGGATGACAGAACAAGATTCTATCCTAGAAAGGGAAAAAAAAAAGGTCAGGTGTGGTAGCTCACACCTATAAGCCCAGTGCTTTAGGAGGCCAAGGCAGGAGGATCACTTGAGCCCAGGAAGTCAAGGATGCAGTTAGCCATGATTGTGCCACTGCACTCCAGCTTGGGCAACAGAGAGAGACCCTGTCTCAAAATAAAATAAATAAAATAAAATATATCATTTGATCACTGATAATGTATAAACACTTTATAAAAAGTGGTATTCTAGATTATCTATAAAATATTGAATAAATTCATTATGGGGTACCCCCTCATATGGCACACATTATTATGCAAGTCACTGCAAAGAATGCAAATATTAGAAAAACATAGTTCCTGTCATTCCAAAAAGCTAACATTATAGTAAGGGAAACTCCATAATAAATGAGAAATTTTGTCCAAAATCTATTAAAATCAGAGACTGGCAAGCAAGAACTACTCCTGACCATGAACAGTAAGGAAAATGTAACAGAACAAGAAGATGAATAACTACAACAAAACAAAATGTTAATTAAACTTTCAAGAAAAGTCATGGTTTAAAGTTAGGCATAGTAAAATACAGAAGGATATTTTTAAATATGAAACAAAAGATTAATAATAACCTAGTAAAGAGCTCAAATCAATGAGAAAGAATATAAATAAGTGTGATATTAATGAATATAAATAGTAAAAATATGAGGATTTTCTATGCTCCCTAGTAATCGAGGATCAAAAAATTACATACGGGTACAGTGGGTCACATCTATAATCCCAGCACTGGGAGGCTGAGACGGGAGAATTATTTGAGGCCATGGGTTCAAGACTAGCCTGGGCAACATAGCAAGACCTCACCTCTACAAAAAAAATTTTAAAATTAGCCAGGAATGCTGACGTGTGCCTGTAGTCCTAGCTACTCAGGAGGCTATGGTAGAAGATTGCTTGAGCCCAGGAGTTTGAGGTTTCAGTGAGCTAGGATCACACCACCGCATCCCAGCCTGGGCCACAAAGTGAGACTGTCTCTAAAAATAAAAATTTTTGAGGCCGGGCGCGGTGGCTCACACCTGTAATCCCAGCACTTTGGGAGGCCGAGGCGGGCAGATCACGAGGTCAAGAGATCGAGACCATCCTGGTCAACATGGTGAAACCCCGTCTCTACTAAAAATACAAAAAAATTAGCTGGGCGTGGTGGCATGCCCCTGTAGTCCCAGCTACTCGGGAGGCTGAGGCAGGAGAATTGCTTGACCCCGGGCGGCGGAGGTTGCAGTGAGCCGAGGTCGCGCCACTGCACTCCAGCCTGGCGCCTGGTGACGGAGTGAGACTCTGTCTCAAAAAAAAAAAAAAAAAATTTTGAGTTACATATGAATAGGATTTTCTGCTATCCAGACAGGCAAAGATTGAAAACATTCATAATAACCAGTATAGGACAGAATAAGGAGAAATGGCATTCTCATGTAAAAATGTTGGTAGACCTCTCTCAGAGGAAATTTTACAGCATGCATCAAAATTGAAATATACAGATACTTTGAGCAATTCCCCATTAGGAGTTATCCTTAAAAAAAAAATTCCTTGTATATTTTTTAAAATGTACATATATGGAGGCACACAACAACATAACCAATAGGGAAAAAGCTGAAAAACAACATAAATGCCCATACAATACAATGTTACATAAATTCTTAGCAATAATAAAAGAAATATCTAAGTTCTGAAATAAAGCAATGTCCAATACATGTAATATATATAAAGAATCTGAATCAGTCCTGGGACATAATAATATAAGTCAGTGTTATGCATGTGTGAATAGTTAAGGGGAAAAAACCTGGAAATATATACTGTTAATATGGGTCTTCAGTACATGCTCAACATCTGAGGGGGGATGAAAAGGAAGAATCAGTCAGATTTACTTTTGCTAACACAGTCTCACATAAATTTTCATTGCCCCCATTTCAGTAATACTTGATTTTTTAATAATCAATATTTTCAGTGGTTAGAATTACATGGTCCTTACTTTAAGAAATAAAAAACATATTAAAGGAAGTGAAAGTCTCTTCTGATCCCATTCTTCGAAATAATCTTTGTGAGCACAAAGTCTATAACCATATAAAATTTTTGACATGTATATTAAAATGTACATACTGATACATTTTTTTTTTTAAGACAGAGTCTTGCCCTGTCGCCAGGCTCAAGTGCAGGGGTGCGATCTCAGCTTACTGCAACCTCCACCTCCCGCCGGTTCAAGCAATTCCTCTGCCTCAGCCTCCCAAGCACCTGGAACTACAGGCGCATGTCACCACGCCCAGCTGATTTTTTGTGTTTTTAGTAGAGAAGGGGTTTCATCATGTTGGCCAGGATGGTCTTGATCTCCTGATCTCGTGATCCACCGGCCTCGGCCTCCCAAAGTGCTGGAATGACAGGAGTGAGCCACTGCACCCGGCCCACAGTGATACATTTTACTACAAAAGTGAGGTACTAAAAGCCAAAATGGCTACTTAGAGTAATGAATGAGAAGAATGTATTACTTGGAATTAAGTTCTAGAAGAACAGATTTGAAAGATAATTAGTAACAGTTTTTATCTGAGATAATACCAATTAATTGGTCACAGTTTTCTAGAATGTTGCATCGAAAAAAAATCCTAAAGCAGATCTAGGTTCATTAAGAAAATAATCAATTACTGTTGATAGTGGCCATGAAGAAGCAGGGGATGCATAAGCTATGCTGACATGAATTAAATTCCTTAAATTCAATGATGGTCTTCTGTGGGATAAGAAGACAACCAAATCCTTCAGTTTTTCACTTTTAGTTAGGAGACAGACTTTCTACAGAAATACCTTCAGAGAGAGAACTCACTTCTTCTTCCAGGTCTTAACTTTCAAAGTATTACACAATCCAGCAACATTCAACAAATATTTATTAATACCTTGTATAAAGCACTCTGTGAGGCACTGAATACATAAAAACAGTCTACAAATACAGCAAAGAAGAGGCAAACGATCAATTAAAGAACATTAAGTCCTATGGGAGCACATGCTACTGACAGTGGATAAGGAGCAAGAGGCGGCAGAAGAACATGAATATTCTAGGAGAGGAAATAACAAATGCAGATCTGAAAGCAGGAAGATGGATCTTTTGAGGAAATGAAAGAAATGCAGTACAACTATCACAAGGGAATGTTGTGATGACTAGTGGAGGGGACAGGGTAAGGATGGCAGAACATGATGCTGGAAAAATATACAGGAAGGGATTCAGTTCCCAAACGACTTACAGAACCTTGTATGCCGCAGCTCTGCTAAATTAACTGATTAATTCTAACCATTTGTTGGTTCCATTGCATTTTCTATGTACACAATTATGTTATTGATGAATGAAGACACTTTCACATCCTTCTTTCTAATCTTTATGTCTGTTTTTTTTCTTGCCTTATTGTAATGGCTGGGAACTGCAATAAATAGAAGTGGTAATAGAAGTCATCCTGAACTCAGCAGGAAAGCATTCACTATATCACCACTGAGTATGACACTCGCTATAGATTTTTTTAAAGGAAAACCTTTATCATATTCAGAAAGTTTTTTTTCTATTTCTAGTTTGCTAAAACTTTTTATCATAAATAGCTACTGAGTTTTGGCAAAGGTTTTTTTCTACTTCCATTGAGATGATCATACAGGTTTTCTTCTTCACTCTAATACAAATTACATTGATTAATTTTCCTTTTTTTTTTGAGACGGAGCCTTGCACTGTCGCCCAGACTGGAGTGCAATGGCTCAATCTCGGCTCACCGCCACCTCCACCTCCTGGGTTCAAGTGATTCTCCTGCCTCAGCCTCCAGAGTAGCTGGGATTACAGGCTCCTGTCACCATGGCTGGCTAATTTTTTGTATTTTTAGTAGAGACAGGGTTACACTACGTTTGCAAGGCTAGTCTCAAACTCCTGACCTCGTAATCCACCCACCGCAGCCTCCCAAAGTGCTAGGATTACAGGCGTGACCACGGCACTCGGCCCATTAATGTTCAAATGTTAGCCAACGCTGTATTCCTGGAATAAATCTTACTTTGTCCTGATGTGTAAT
Source organism: Ateles fusciceps (assembly GCA_036589455.1). Lineage (NCBI taxonomy): Eukaryota > Metazoa > Chordata > Mammalia > Primates > Atelidae > Ateles > Ateles fusciceps. The sequence continues at coordinate 2,498,293 of JAZHEH010001132.1, forward strand.
TCTTTTTATATATCATTGGATTCTATTTGCTACCTACTTATACATAAAGTACACCAAAAAGAAGAATGGAAGGGAAAGAAGGAGGAAGGGACAAAGGTGTTGGATATGAGAAGTATATGATAAGAAAAACAAAACAGTAGAAAAAAATTATTCAATAAAAGTATTAGTAAGGCACATTGGAACTGTCTCTAAAAAAGAACAAGCAATTAATTTTTTAAAATTAAGCAGTACAGGGGATTTAACATCCAGATAATACAAGTTATAGAAAGAGTGAACAATGAAAACTTAATGGAAAAAATCAACAACAAAAAATTGAAGCCATTCCGCCAAAATACCAGACTTGCATTTCCACATTAAAAGGGTCCAGGAAAATGTATGAATCAAGACACAAGGCTGCAAAGTTTCAGAACATCAGGAACAAAGCCAACATTGTATGAATTTCCAGAAAGTAAAACAAGCTACAAAGAAAAAGGTATCAAAATGGCCTCACACTTTTCAAGCTAATGTTACACCGATGCCTTCAAAATTCTGAAGTAACATTCTTATAAACACGTATTTGTTATCCAGCCAAATAATCGATCAAGAGTGACGGAAGAATGAAGGCAGACAATATCTCTCATACATCCTTTTTCAGAAAGTCACATATTCCACCATAACAAATTAGAGCAAAATGGGTAAAGAGAAAAGTGGATATTACTCTTTTCCATTAAAAGTTTTATGTGATCATTTACCTGGATAACTTTGGGGAAAAAAAATCTAAAAGGGTGGTCCAAAGGTAGTGGGTTATCTCAATCTGATTGTTTACAGTCAGTTACAGATGGAACTCCTTGTTCTACTTTCCGCCCCTTCTCACTACTGCACTTGACCAGTCTTTTTTAAAAATCTAAAAAATTAATACAATAAAAGCTACACAAGTAATTTGTTCAAATCAGAACAGAAAACTTACCCATGTAAAATTATATTTTAAATCTAACAATACATTTTTAAATAAGTACATTATAGTGAAAGAAGAAATCTTTTTTAAAAGAGGAAAGTAAATCTTCTAAATAAAATATTAGCAATATTAGATATTTTCATGACATATTTCTTCTTAAAGTTGAGAAAAGATGAACACTGATAATAAGCATAAACAAAACAACTTCATAAATAACATGAAGAGGGAAAAATCTTCATCTGTGAATTACACACAAAGAAAGAGAGCCGACTCCTTTAGTAATAAAGTCCTCCTTGATTCCAACTATCCAAAGAGAAAGCCGGGCTACTCCAAAAACCTTCTAGAAAAGGAGGGTCTAGAATCATCACTGTCAAAATATTTCACCAAAGTATAAATGCAACAAAAAAAACAGAACAAGAGAGAGAGTGACAGAGCATGAGAGAGCGAAGAGAGAGCACTATCAATTGTGTGAGAAAGAAACAGAGAGACAGTTAAAGAGCTGAAATCAGAATATCCCATAGAGTTGAATAGCAAGGGAGAAAATCTACACATGACTGCAAGATACTGTTTCCTTGTTTCCTCCACCCTGCTCACTTCATTTAGGCAGATTTAGTCGCCAAATTAATTCCTAAATTATTTACGCACAATCACAATGTCGTAAGTTTTCGAAAACATCATTCTCACAAATTTAGAGGATTAACTGCTACAAGAAGTCTTATAAGATTTTTTTTTTGGGCCGGGCATGGAGACTCACGCCTGTAATCCAAGCATTTTGGAGGCCAAGGCGGGTGGATCACCTGAGATCGGGAGTTCAAGACCAGCCTGACCAACATGGTGAAACCCCATCTTTATTTAAAAAAAAAAAAAAAAAAAAAGATTTTTTTTTACTTCAGATAACTTTTTAAAATATAATAGAATCAAAATATTTTAATATCCTCTTTTTAAAAGGATTTTAAAGTATCTAAAAATGATTATTATGATTACGTTTTTATTGCACAGGCAAAAACATTCTTGAGTGAACACAGGAAAGATAATAAGAAAATATTACCTTTGGAAAACTCAAGAGTATTAAGGAGTAAGGAGTTATTTAGCCATCTAAACAGCAGATTTAATACAAACACATATTTGAATTCTTTTAATATAAAACATATATACTATTTAAACACAACACTAAGAAGCATTTTCTATTAAAGCAGAATTACAAGCTTAAAAGCCCAAAACTCCACTTCTGACATAGCTGTAGAAGCAGAGAACAGAGTCATCTACAACCCAGATAAAAGTGAAAACCAAGCTCTCCACGGCATAAGTATAACTGAGAAGGAGGGCAAAGGCATGAGAACAACAGAGACTTCAGGAATACCCACAGAAGAAAGCTAAGCCAGAAACATAACAAAGGCGGCACAGTCAGCCAGGAAAGGATCTGGGAAGAAGGATGCCATGAAAACCAAGAGAGAAAAGGACTTCAAGAAAGAGCCAGCAAAGGCAGAGGCTAAACCTAGATCAAAGAGGATGAAGATAAATCAAAACCACAGCAGAAAGTGAATGGCCATATTGAATTGGTTAAGATTACCTATTTCCATCTCAACTGACAGAACTAAGTTTATCTTTGGGGGAGGTGGAGAAGGGGAATGGACACTTGGAGGAAAACAGAGTTTAGTTATCATTCTTGCTGTTTGTAGTCCAAGACCAACAAAAGAGAAACTCTTTTCTGAATGATTTTTTTCTTAAGGACTACACTCACCAAACTGTGGAGCAGGCAAGATTCTCGCTGCTCGAATTGGGCCATGTCGAACAGAGAAGAGCTCCTGTGCTTCCCCACTGATCTGCATAAGAGAAGAAAGAAAATATTTCAGTGGGAAAATGCAGGTCACAACAGTATTATATTAAAAAGATCTTCTAAATTTTATAACAATATTTTGTCTCAAATATATATACATACATATACACCCACACACATTTATTGTTGGTCATACACGTTAAGTATATTCACATCTTAAATTACACTTGATATGAACGGAAGAAAAAAGGTCTGTTCTGGAAGTCTCTAATTTTTATCTTATTAAACCATTAGAAATCTGTACAGTTCCTGCACAACTGCTTTCTCTTTGAGAACCAAACTGTAATACTACTTTGAAAATCTCAAATATTGCAGCAACTTTAATAAATATATTGTAAATGAGAAAAAGCAATACATATTGCAAAGAACACTTAAGTGAAATATGAATAACTTAGGCATACTTATGGTTAGGCAACTAATTGTCCGTTAATCTTGAGTAAATCATTTAACCTCAGTAAGCCTATATTCTTTGGCAATCATAAAATGAAAAGAAAAAGCTGCTAAAAAGTCCTCCAGCATACTTCTAATTTCAATATTCCGTGAACAAAAAATTATGTATATAACTTTAAAAGTCATTATTTTATTATACACGTAAATATACATATAGCTCAAACACTGTATGAATATCCAAGTATTTTGAGTCATTCACTCTATTATTTCAAATGGTAAAGGGTATGTTCAGGACATTTTTGGGGGGGATAAAATTTTTTAAAAAAGAAGAATAAAAGGTAAAGGGGCATGGTAACATGTGTCAAGTGTGAAAACAACTGCTTTTCAAACTGCTGATTGAAGCACTGAGCAGATTAAATTATAGTTAAGAATAGCTTTCCTATTTCCATCGCAACTGACAGAACTAAGAGTTTATCTTTGGGGGAACTGGGGGAGTGGAATGGACAGATTAAATTACTGTACATGGTTCTGTAGTTTTTAAAACACTTTCATAATTGCCTAGTGTTTGATGAAACATGCAATATCAGAGAAAATGGCAAATATTATAAAACTAGTTCAAGATACAAAAGAACTTAAAACCAATGTAATAAAGATATAAATTCAATAGAGGAAACATACTGATGTTTTTTTTTTTAATAGGCCTGCCATACAATCAGTTTAAAATATCAAAGATGTACATATTATAAAATAAAAAAGTGTATAAATCTTACAATATTACTATAAATCTTCAGAGCTTTTAGAGTAACTACTTTTTTAGATTTTTCAGTTTCTATCTGAATTTAAGAGCTGTAAACTATAAATATTTTTGTTTCTTAAATGTTAAGTTGCAGTAACACCTAAATAACCATCATATTCATTTTGTTTATGATAATTACTACAAATTATTTAGTAGCAATGAATCCTTCTGTAGCACTTGGGATGCAGACGTGAAGAATGCCAGGACCAACTGTGCAACAACAGCACCACCTATCACCAATGAAACACAGAAAAGCTACAAACTCATTATACCGAACTATAAGAACTTATTTACTCTACAAATACCTTTGTAACTTTTAATTTTCAGAATAAAAACCATGGCCATTATAGTCCAGATTATTATAGAAAAAAATAAAATTTAGAAAAAGTCTTAAAAGGTTATTTGTTCAACTTCCCCCACAATGTAGTATCATACATTCTCTGAAATCTAAAAATTACAGTGTTTTTTATTCTAAGCACATTTATGCTAAAAAGCGTGACACTAATGTAATCTAACTATATTACAGATGTTATTTGCCATTTCCACCTATCTTTTAAGATTTTAACAATAGCCAAAAGAATAAAAACACTGCCAAGCCAATTACACTTTAAAAATAAATTATTGTAACAGAGAAGTGTTACCCAATATATTTGCTATTCTTATTAATCAAATTAAAAATGTTTTAAATACCATAGAACTTACATTAAAATTATATTTCAAGTAATACTTCTCACTTTACATTTATAATAAATTACAGTATTCTAAAACAAAATCCACCACTCTGTACTATTATTTCTATATGCCAGAGTTCTAGTATTTAGCTTTTGGTCCTAGCAAGTAAAACCTTTACGTTAAAGAAGTGTTAAAAAAAGAAAAAGAAAAAACAATCTGTCTTAGCATACTCACAATGTGATAAAAGTTTGCTATTGTATTTAATATACAAGAGCTTACTTTCACATAGAAAAACATTTTGAAACCTGAATACACAATACTTTTCAGCAAAACAGCTTTCAAAACAAACCTAAATGCCCTATTCGAAGCTTCTATCCTAAATCTTTCCTTACACATAAGGCAACAGGTGAAGGGAAAAAAAAATTTGGACTGATTATAAAACGCATCCCCCACACTCACCGTCCATTCTTCATTACCTCTAAGGTCCTAGGATCTCTGTTTAATTATAACTTGGGGGAGGGGGTTGGGGGGAGCAGAGGAAACATTGTATCACATTTATAGATATTTCTGAATATATTAAAATCAGGATTGTACAACCTACTGAAGTTAGAAGCATAATTCTAAACTATTCTAGGTGAGTCACAAAATGTCAAACTTCCTCAAGGAGATAACTTTCAAAATAGTCTGTGTGAATTCTACATTACAGTACTATTTCAGAACAGAAACAGTGTTAACAAAGTTTATACAGATATGATGCATACATTTCAGAAAAGACACACAGAGGATGGTTAGTCTTTAAGATTCTGCTTTAGCTATCTTTCTGAATAATAATTTTATACAATATGTTCACTGAAAAATTTGCCTTCAAATAAGTGCCAAAACTGAATTTATTAGGCTGTCAAGAGTGATTTTTTAGGTTTTAAGAAAAGAGCTCATTAAAAGTGGCAAGGAATCTCAGAGATAAGGATTTCATAAATCCTGAAAAGAAGTATACAAAGCTATAAGTTCACTTTTAAACCAACAATAACAATAAATATAAGAGTAGAACTACATGGAAGGAGTGTACCAAGCAGTATTCCAACTTCCTGGCAACTGTGGTAATTTGGGGGAGAGGAGTGAACAGGGAGAAAACCTCTCCAAGAGCTCCTCATGGTCTCTGCCTTTGTTCTTATTGGCATTTTAATTTCTGATGACAGACTTTTGTTGTTTGGGGCATAAACCGGACGTACCAGTTTGGAGGCACAATAAGGAGAACAAAGAATGATTTGTTCACACTGTAGGAAAAAAAATCTTTTCCAACCATAGAAAATAGCTTTCGCATGGTGAAAATATGCAAATTACATACCAAACCAAAAAAGGGTGGGGGTAGTACAAAGTTTAGAATCTCACAACTCAATCTAAGGCAAAAGGAAATTACAACAGCTAAGACAATAATACACACACAGAAAAGGCTATACAAGTTCTGGGAGAGCCGTAGAAGTGCTTTGAGAATTCTAAAAGCAAATGAAGGTCATCTTGCCCTCAGAAACAAACTTATTTCTAAAATTCTGATGACTTCTCATAGACTGTCTAACTATAATATAGAAAATTCAATCAAATACCAAAGACAATAAAAATACTGCTCTATAATGCTGCATTATCAGGACAGAAGTACATATTCACATCCCTACTTTCCCCTATAGATACTGGTTAAATGGATGTTTGTGGTCTGCAAATTACTTTCTTTTAGCAAACTTTATAGAAAGGTAACAAACACAGAAAAAATACATACATCACAAGTATATGTATAACATGAAATTTAAATGTTAATACATCTCTGAACCAAGAGACATCAAGAAACAGAATATTGTGGATACTCAGAAGGTCCTGCTACATCTCTTTTCAGTCATAATCCCAACTCAAGAGTGACTGTAACTACAATCCTGATTTCTATTACTTTATATAAGTTCTACTTGTTCATCTTAATGTAAATAGGTTCACACAGTATGTACCCTTGGAAATAGCTTCTTTCACACATTACTATCCTTAAGAAATTAATTCACGTTGTTGCATGCAATTGTAGTTTTTTTATTTCTATTGGTATATAGATTTCCATTGTATGAAAATATTACACTTTTATCCCTTGTACTGCCCATGGAGTTGTTTTTATTTTTTTACTTCTAGTTTTTAGCTCTTAAGATGTCAAGGAAGCCAGGCACAGAGGCTCATGCCTATAACTCCAGCACTTTGGGAGGCCGAGGTGGGTGGATCACCTGAGGTCATGAGTTTGAGACTACCCCGGCCAACACAGTGAGACCCCATCTCTACTAAAAATACAAAAATTAGCAGGGCATGGTGGCACACGCCTGTAGTCCCAGCTACTTTTGGGAGGCTGAGGTGGAGTATTGCTTGAACCCAGGAAGTAGAGGTTGCAGTGAGCCAAGATCATACCATTGCACTACAGCCTGGGCAACAGAGCAAGACTCTGAATAAAAAAAAAAAAAAAGATGTCAAGGAAAATTGTGAAAGATTCTGAAACGGTGAAAAGATTGTTATGTGTTCTGTGTGTTTTTTCTACGGATTATCAAGAGCTCTCTGGCAGACCCTTTGGGGTTATCTGATTCTACAGGGGATCTACACTTTGTCTTTGACCGGGCTACTGTACAATACTCTGAGTTGTAGAAAACTGATAGTAAAGGAATTGATTCTTGTGCACAGAAATGAAAATGAATTTTGTCTGGCAGAGATACAATTCTACAGAATTCCACTCTGTAGAAACGATTATTCCAAACAGTACATTTTAGTGCCAACAGAATATTAACGAAGTTTGTATCTATTAAAAAATTCATTTCAGTATTCCTAATTGCCTCTCTGTGATAGTCATCTTCTCCTTTGAACCAGCTGTAATAGCATCCCAAATCCCTAATCAATGAGTTTAAAAAGTGCAGGACATCTGTCCCTTATATAGTTGTATGAGAATCACTGTTTTGCCATTTTGAAAACAACATAATAAAGAATATTGCTGTAAATATTCTCACAAATGTCTTTTAGTAAACATGTATACATATTTCTCTTGGATATATATCTAGTAGAGTAACTGCTTCTGTGTATTAGGGCAGGCATATGTGTATCTTTTGTAGATCTTAAAAAAATTGTTTTCCAATGTGATTGTACCAATTTATACTTCCACCAGGGACATACAAGAGTTTTATCTGCTTCACATACTAGCCAATATTTAGTGTCAGCCATTCTGGTGGTGTCCAGAAATTATGGATTTAAATCAATAGATGCATGTGAATGAAATGCATAAATCAGTCTCCAATGGATACGTAAATCTGCCTCAAAGTAAATATATACACAAATAGTCTTTATTATAATGGCCCTCCATGAGGGCAGATGATGTAAGACTTTTGTCCTGAAAGACCATAGATAGGTATGATAGCACAGAATGTTAACGAGATTCAAGGACTCAATTAAGCAGCTCTTGGAATAAGTATTTTTTTTTGGTACATAATGAAATTCATATCTTAATTCCAAATATAATAATGACCAATCCTTCCCTCAAACTAAGGTGCAATGATTAGGTTATAGCAACACAATGTCCTCTGAAGCAGAAAGGCATTGATTTGTAAAAATTCAGACTTCCAGTTTCCAGGCCAACACATACGCAGCTCAGAAGACTTCACTTAGATCTCACCACAAGTAAAAGCTGAACAGCTCTCCTTACATCCGTCAGAAAAATGAGGTCATAGAACAAACTGCTGCCCCAAAAATTGGAGAGACAGATAGGCAGATACAAAGAATCACAATTTACCAGAGTAGAAATCCACAAGCAGAAACGTTCACAAGAACCAGTACCAAGGTAGGAACACCTAAACTGTGATTTACAAATTTCCAGAGGCTCAATGTTGACAAGACATTTCAAAATGTAAAAACTAAAAATTGCGAAAAGTAAAAATTCCAGGGAGACCAAGACCTGGGGAGCCCTCACACTGATGTGTTTTACCCCCAGCAGTTCCACCGGGCCCTAACACCCAATACTGAATAAAAATCCCCTAGAGCCTCTGGCAGTGGGTGTGAAAATGGAACCATCTTGAAATACACCAGACCAGATCATTCTGTTCTTAACAAAGCCTGCCCTTTACAGAAACTATTTTATGGGAGCCTAACTTGCTGGGGTTATATCAGAGATTAACCTACCTGGGGGAAAGGTAAATACCCAATTCCAGTCTCCTCTTACCTTCCTGTCTACCCAAGGGTGTTAAAAAACACACCACACTCAAAAAAAATTATGTGAAGCAAATGACTAAAACTTACCCACAGGACTGTAGAACGCTTTCCCCTCCCCCCACACACCACCACTCAATTACTAATGGCCCATGTACCATAGTTCCTTTTACCCAATACATCATATCCTCCCTTTTTTTTTTTGAGATAGGGTCTCACTCTTCACCCAGGCTGGAGTGCAGTAGCATGATCTCAGCTCACTGCTACCTCTGCCACCCTGGGCTCAAGAGATTCTCCCACCTCAGCCTCTTGAGTAGTTGGAACTACAGGCGCCCACCACCATGCCCAGCTGATTTTTTTGTTTATTTTTGTAGAGACAGGGTTTCACCATATTGCCCAAGCTAGCCTTGAACTCCTGGCCTCAGTGATCTGCCCACCTCAGCCTTACAAACTGCTGGGATTACAGGTGTGAACCACCACGCATGGACCGTATCTTCCTTTTAACAAAAAATTAGAAAGCACACTAAAAGACAAACAACGCAATTTGAAGAGACTAAACAAGCCTCAGAACCAGAATCAGAACAGGTAAGCTCAGAGAACAGCATGCAGGATAAACGCCCCAAAAAATCCTACACCAAGGCATATTATTTTCAATTGCAAACAAATCAAAGACAAACAAAAAATCTTGAAAGAAGCCAGAGGAAAATAAAATTACCTGCTTATAGAAGAGCAAGGATAAGAATTACAATGCCTTTTCACTAAGAGTGAAACACTTAAGAGTGTTGTGGGGAAAAAAAAAACCAGCAACCTCTAATTCTGTATCCTGAAAAATCATCCTTCAAAAACAAAAGACAAAAACTCTCAGACAGACAGAAACTGGGGGAATTTGTTACTGGTAGACCTGCCTTGCAAGAAATGTTAAAAGAAGTTCTGCAGAGAAAGGGAAATAACATAGGTCAGAAACTCAGATTTACAAAAGGAAAGAAAAACATCAGAGAAGAATAAGTGAAGGTAAAATAAAACTTATTTTTCTTATTAATTTTTTTACACATAAAAGTTTGTTCAAAACAATAGCAACAATGTACTCAGTTATGTATATATGTGTGGTGTGTGTGTAGATATATGGGCTCATGCATAAGTGAAACAAATGATAGCAATGATACAAGAAACAAAAGAGAATTAGGAATAGTTTGTTAATATTAGGTATTGTACTACCCATGAAGCAGTATAGTGTTATTTGAAAGTGGACTTGGATTGGTTGCAAATGTATTGCAAACTCTAGGGCAATCACTAAAAGAATTTTAAAATGTAGTATAAACGACATGCTAAAAAAGGTAAGAAACAATATCACACAAAATGCTCAATTAAACTAAAAAGGCAGCAAAAGTGTGGAAGAGAAAAAAGAGAATGGAAAAAAAGCAACAATAAAAAAAAATAAAATTTGCCAGCCAAGGTGGCTTGCTACATGGAAGACTGAGGCAGAAGGATCAATTAAGCCCAGGCTACAGTGAGCTACAATCACGCCACTGCACTCCAGCCTGGGCAGCAGACCAAGATCCTTTCACTAGAAAAAATAAAAATAAAAACAAGGGCAACAAATAAACAGGGACAAATATTGGTAACTATTTATCCATCTATATCAATAATCACATTAAACATCAATGGTCTAAATATGTCAATTAAACAACAGAGATTGTGAAAATGGATTAAAATACAAGACCTAACTGTATGGTGTACAGAAGAAATTCACTTTAAATATAAAGACAGAGATTAAAAGTAACAGGATGTAGAAGATATACCATGCTAAAACTAATCAAAAGAAAGCAGCCACAGCTGTATTAACTTCAGACAGAGTAGATTTCAGGGAAAAGAAAGTTATCAGGGAAAAGGGGGGATATTGCATAATGATAAAGGGGGTCAATACTCCAAGAAGACTTAATTGGTGCTTACTGCATATGTACCTAACCACACAAAATACATACCGCAAAAAAAAGAATTGCATTGTACAAATGTCCAATGTGAAAAAGAAAACAAAAAAAAAGAAAAAAAGAAAAAAAAGAATTGCAAAGAGAAAGAAATGAATCCACTATCAGAGTTAGAGATTCTAACACCCCTCTATCTGAAATGAACAGATCCAGCAGGCAGAAAAGCATAAAAGGACATAGTTGAACTCAACAGCACCATCAGTCAACTGAATATAATTGACATCTATAAACTACTTCTTACAACAGTAGCAGAATAAACATTCTTCAGACAGACATGGAACATTCACTAAGATAGGGCATCTTCTGGACCACAAAACACACCTTAACAAATTTAAAAGAACAGGCTGGGCACGGTGGCTCATGCCTGTAATCCCAGCACTTTGGGAGGCTGAGGCAGGCAGCTCACCTGAGGTGAAGAGTTTGAGACCAGCCTGGCCAACATGGTAAAACCCTATTTCTACCAAAAATACAAAAATTAGCCAGGCATGGTAGTGCATGCCTGTAATCCCAGCTACTCAAGAGGCTGAAGCAGGAGAACCGCTTGAACCCAGGAGACAGGGGTTGCTGTGAGCAGAGATTGCACCATTGCACTCCAGCCTGGGCAACAAAAGCGAGACTCTGTCTCAAAAAAAAAAAAAAAAAATACAATACAATACAATAAATTTAAAATAAAAAAACAAAAGAACAGAAATCACACAATGACCACAATGGAATTATTAAAGTAGAAATTAGAAACAGAAAGATAGCAGGAAAATAACCAAATATTTGAAGATTAAACAACATAATTCTTTTTTTTTTTTTTGAGACAGAGTCTCACTCAGTCACCAGGCGCCAGGCTAGAGTGCAGTGGCGCGACCTTGGCTCACTGCAACCTCCGCTGCCCGGGTTCAAGCATTCTCCTGCCTCAGCCTCCCGAGTAGCTGGGACTGCAGGCGCGCGCCACCACGCCCAGCTAATTTTTTGTATTTTTAGTAGAGACGGGGTTTCACCATGTTGACCAGGACGGTCTCGATCTCTTGACCTCGTGATCCGCCCGCCTCGGCCTCCCAAAGTGCTGGGATTACAGGCGTGAGCCACCGCGCCCGGCCTAAACAACATAATTCTAAGTAGCACATACGTCGAAGAAGAAAGCTCTAGAAAATGTTTAAATATTTTAACTAAATGAAAACACCACTTATCAAAATTTGTGAAATGCAGTGAAAGCAGTGCATAGAGGGAAATCTGTAGCACTGACTGAATATACTAGAAAACAAGAAAGATCTAAAATTAGCAATCTAACCTTCCATCTTAAAAAACTAGAAAAAGAAGAGCAAATTGAATCCAAAGTAAGCAGAAGAAAATAAATAATATAAAATAGAGCAGAAATCAAGGAAATTGAAAAAGGAAATCAATACAGAAAATCAATGAAACCAAAAGCTGGTTCTTTGAAAAGATGAATAAAATTAAGACTCTAGTCAAGCTAATTGAAAAAGACAGAGCAAAGGCACAAAATACTAATATTGGAAATGAAAGACAGGAGGCTGGGCTCGGTGGCTCACACCTGTAATCCTAGCACTTTGGGAGGCCGTGAATCATCTCAGGTCAAGAGTTTGAGACCAGCCTGGCCAACATGGCGAAACCCTGTCTCTACTAAAAATACAAAAATTAGCCAGGTGCAGTGGCGTGCGCCTATAATCCCAGCTACTTGGGAAGCTGACGCAGGAGAATCGCTCAAACCTGGGAGGTGGAGGTTGCAGTGAGCTGAGATGGCGCCAGTGTACTCCAGCCTGGGCAACAAGTGAGACTCAGTCTCAAATATAAGTAAGTAAGTAAGTAAATAAATAAATAATTAATTAAAAAGAAAGAAATGAAAGAAGGGAGATCACAAAGATCCCATGGGCACTAAAAGGATAATAAAGGAATATTACAAACAACTCTATGCCCACAAGTTTGATAACCTAGATGAAATGAACCAACTAGTTGAAAGACACAATCTGCCAAAACTCACACAAGAATAAATAGACAACCTGAATAGGCCTACACCTATCAAAGAAATTGACTCAGTAATTAATAACCTTCCAAAACAGAAAGCACCCAGGACCAGATGAATTCACTGGTGAATTCTACCATACATTTAAGAAAGAAATAATACTAATTCTTTATCATCTCAGAAGCATAGAGAATGCTTCCTAAATCATTTTAGGAGGCCAGTATTACTCTAACACCAGAAACACAAAAAAGATGTTAGGCTGGATACAGTGGTTCATTCCTGTAATCACAGCACTTTGGGAGGCTAAGGTGGGTGGATCACTTGAAGCCAGGAGTTCGAGACGAGCCTGGCCAACATGTGGAAACCCCATCTCTACTAAAAATACAAAACAAATTAGCTGGGCATGGTGGCACATGCCTAAAGGTCCAGCTACTCAGAAGGCTGAAGCACAAGAATCACTTGAATCCAGGAGGCAGAGGTTGCAGTGAGCCAAGATGGCGCCACTGCGAGACCCTGTTTCAAAAAAAAAAGACATTATAAGAAAACCATAGATCAGTATCTCTCATGAACATAGATACGAAAATCCTCAACAAAATATTAGCAAATCAAACCCAACAATGAAAGAAAGGAGATCACAAAGATCCCATGGGCACTAAAAGAATAATAAAGGAATATTACAAACAACTCTACGCCCACAAGTTTGATAACCTAGATGAAATGAACCAACTCCTTGAAAGACACAGTCTGCCAAAACTCACACAAGAATACACAAAGTATAATAAGAATTACAGGCTGGGCATGGTGGCTCACACCTGTAATCCAAGCACTTTAGGAGGCCAAGGCAGGAGGATCGCTTGAGTCCAGGAGTTTGAGGTTAACAGTGAGCTATGATCGTGCCACTGCACTCCAGCCTGGGTGACAAAGTGAGACCCTGTCTCTGAAAATAAAATAAAGAACCAAGTGGAATTCATACCAGGTATGCAAAACTGGTTCAACATTCAAAAAATGTTGAATGGCTCACTTACACTCACTTAATGGCTCACTTAACATAAACCATCACATCAATAAGCTACACGGTAAAAATCACATGGTCAAATAACAGATTCAGAAAAAGCATATGACAAAATCCAACACCTATTCATGAAAAAAAAAGAAAAAAACTCCTCAGAAACTAGGAATAGAAAGGAACTTCCTCAACCTGATTAAAGAACATCTACCAAAAAACACTGAGATACCATCTCACACAAGTTAGAATGGTGATCATTAAAAAATGTGGAGACAACAGATGTTGGAGGATGTGGAGAAATAGGAAAACTTTTACACTGTTGGTGGGAGTGTAAATTAGTTCAACCATTGTGGAAGACAGTGTGGTGATTCCTCAAGGATCTAGAACTAGAAATTCCATTTGACCCTGCAATCCCATTACTGGGTATATACCCAAAGGATTATAAATTGTTCTATTATAAAGACACATGCACGTGTATGTTCACTGCGGCACTGTTTACAATAGCAAAGACATGGAACCAACCCAAATGCCCATCAATGACAGACTGGATAAAGAAAATGTGGCACATACATACCATGGAATACTATGAAGCCATAAAAAAGGATGAGTTCATGTCCTTTGCAGGGATATGGATGAATCTGGAAACCATCATTCACAGCAAACTGACACAAGAACAGAAAACCAAACACCGCATATTCTCACTCATAGGCGGGTGTTGAACAATGAGGACACATGGACACAGGGAGGGGAACATCACTCGGGTCTGCTGGAGGGTGAGAGTGTAGGAGAGAGACAGCGGGGGTGGGGGGGGTTAGGAAGGGATAACATTGGGAGAAATGCCTGATGTAGGTGACGGGGGGGATGGAGGCAGCAAGCCACTATGGCATATGTGTACCTATGCAATAATCCTGCAAGATCTGCACATGTACCCCAGAACTTAAAGTACAGTTTAAAAAAGTCCAGCTAACATCACTTACCTGTAATCCCAGCACTTTAGGAAGCAGAGCTGGGTGGATCACTTGAGCGCAGAGTTTGAGACAAGCCTGGGCAACATGGGGAAACCTTGTCTCTATAAAAAATACAAAAATTAGTGCTGCATGGTGGCATGCACTTGTGGTCCCAGCTACTCAGAAGGCTGAGGTGGGAGGATCACCTGAGCGTAGAAGGCAGGGGTTGTAATGAGCTGAGATCATGCCACTACACTAAAGCCCGGGTGACAGATTGAGACCCTGTCTCAAAAATAAAATAAAGTAAGAAATCATAGTTAACTATGAGAAACTCAAGGCTGTCCCACTAAGAACAGGAACAAGGCAAGGATGTCCCCCTCTCACCAGGTTTTTTAACATGATCCTAACTAATACAGTAACACAAGAAAAGGAAACGAAAGGTATAAAAATGGGAAAGAAAGAAAGAAAACTGTCTTTGTTCACAGAAGATATGATCATCTATGTATAAAATACAAAAGATTCCACAACAACAAAAAAAGCTGGAGCTAATAAGCAATTACAGCAAGGTTGCAGAATACAAGGTTAATATTCAAAAGTCACTTTATTATATACAAGCATTAAACAAGTGGAATTTGAAATTTAAAAAAATACATTACCATATACATTAGTGCCACCAAAAATGAAATAATTAGGTATAAATCTAATAAAATATGTACACAATCTATATGAGAAAAACTATAAAACTGATGAAACATATCAAAAAAGAACTAAATAAGTGAAGAGACATTCCATATTCGTGTAGGAAGACTCAATATCGTCAAGATGTCAGTTCTTTCCAACTTAATGTATATATTCAATGTAATGCAAATCCAAATCAAAGCAAGTTATTCTGTAGCTATTGACAAATCAATTCTAAAGTTCCTATGGAGAGGCAAAAATTCAGAATAGCCGACTAAATACTGAAGGAGAAAACAAAGTCAGAAGACTGATGCTAACTGATTTCAAGACTTAAAAGCTACAGTAACCAAAATAGTGTAGTATTGGTGTAAACTAGATAATCATATCAATAGGGCAGAACAAAGAGTTCACAAATAGACACACATAAATACAGTCAATTAATCTTTGACAAAATAGCACAGATAATATAATGGAGCCAAGCCAGTCTTTTCAAGAAATAGTGCTGAAACAACTGGACATTCACATGCAATAAAATGAACATAGATACAGACCTGACACCCTTCACAAAAATTAACTCCAAATGGATTACAGACCTAAATGTGAAATGAGAAACTCTAAAACTCAAAAAATAACGTAGGAGTCTGGACACAGTGGTTCACGCCTATAATCCCAGCACTTTGGGAGGCTAAGGTTGAAGGACTGCTTGAGGCCAACAGTTTGAGACCAGCCTGGGCAACAGAGCGAGACTCCATCTCTACTAAAGATTGAAAAAATAGCTGGGTGTGGTAGTGTGCACCTGTCACCCTAGCTACTCAGGAAGCTGAGGAGGGAGGATCACTTGAGCCCAGAGTTTAAAGCTGTAGCAAGCTAGGATCGAATTACTGGGTAGTAGAAGCCTGGATAGTAGAGCAAGATTCTAGCTGGGGGTTAGAGCAAGACTCTAGCCTGGGGAGTACAGCAAGACTTTGCCTCTAAAACTAAATAAATTAATTAATGTAGGAGAAAACCTATTTGATACAGGGTATAGCAATGACTTTTTGATACAGCAAAAGCACCATCTGTGTAAAAAAAAAAAAACAACAACAAGCTAGACTTGGTTAAAATTTAAAACTTCTGCGCTCCAAAAGACAATGTCAAGAGAATAAGGCAAGCCATAAACTGAGAAAACATTTGCAAAAGACATATCTGATAAAGTACTATTATCTAAAATATACAAAGAATTTTTTTTTTTTTTTTTTTTGAGACGGGGTTTCACTATCTTGGCCAGGCTGGTCTTAAACTCCTGACCTCGTGATCCACCCGCCTTGGCCTCTCAAAGTGCTGGGATTACAGGCATGTACCACTGCGCCCCGCCACCAAGAACTTTTAAAACTCAACAATAAGAAAGCAATCTGATTTTGTTTGGAGACAAGGTCTAGCTCTGTCGGCCAGGCTGGAGTGCAGTGGTGTGCGTGATCACTGCTCACTGCAGCCTCGACTTCCTGGGCTCAAGCATTTGTCCCACCTCAGCCTCCCAAGTAGCTGGAACCATGGGTACATGCCACCATGCCCAGATAACTTTAAAATTCTGTTGTAGAAGGGGGGCATCTCACAAAGTTGCTCAGGCTGGCTTCAAACTCTCCTGGGCTCAAGCAATCTCCCTGCCTCAGCCTCTGAAAGTGCTAGGATAAGTGTGAGCTACCACACCCAACCAAAGATCCAGTATTTAACATGGGCCACTAGACATGGAAGACAATAGGAAAAGAATGCTTCGTGTTTATCTTGAGCGCATTTTGCCTTTCTGTCAAAAATACCTTTGATTTCAGAGTATTCTGAATTAGTAACTGCTCTAATTTCACCTGGGAAGACAGAGAGCAAGAGTAGCCAATACCTGAGACCCCAGAAATTTTAGTCTTATTCCAAAAATCAGTTGCTATCACAATATAAAATATGAAAAGTAGGCCAGGCACAGTGACTCACACCTGTAATCCCAGCACTCTGGGAGGCCGAGGCAGGCAGATCATCTGAGGTCAAGAGTTCGAGACCAGCCTGACCAACATGAATAAAACCCGTCTCTACTAAAAATACAAAATTAGCTGGGTGTGGTGGCCCATGCCCGTAACCCCAGCTACTCGGGAGGCTGAGGCAGGAGAATTGCTTGAACCTGGGAGGCGGAGGTTGCAGCAACCCAGGCAAATAGGGCAAGACTCCAACTCAAAAAAAAAAAAAAATCCCACAAATAAATGTTAATCTTCTCTAATAGGAAGAAAAAAATCAAGGATAAAAGGTAAATATATAGAGACTAGAAAAAGGAAATCTACTAAGGAATTCGGTTCCTAAAGCAACAAAAATACCTCACATAACCCATTTAAATATACACATGAAGGCCAGGAGCGGTGGCTCATGCCTATAATCCCAGCACCATAGGAGGGCAAGGTGGGCAGATCACCTGAGGCCAGACATTTCAGACCAGCCTGGTCAACATGGAGAAACCCCGTCTCTACTAAAAATACAAAAATTAGCTGGGCGTGATGGCATACGCCTGTAATTCCAGATACTTGGGAGGCTGAGGCATGAGAATTGCTTGAACTGGGAGGTGGAGGTTGCAGTGAGCCAAGATTATGCCACTGCACTCCAGCATGGATGACAGAACAGACTTTGTCTCAATAAATAAATAAACAAACACATGTATAGTTATCAATTTGTTAATTATTTCACATGTACTAATCATACAGATACAACTGGAAGGAATGAAGTTCCCTAAAAAGAAGATTGATTCATTATAGTTTTTTAACTTAAAAATTAATAACAATAATTTACTTTTAATTAGAGAGAAATTGTAAAAATGTAAAGGAGAATATGGGAGGCATGGCAGATATCATCTTATACTAAGGAATTCAGCAAAGAAGCAACAAAAATAATTCACCTAACTACCTGAGTGGCCACAATAACTATAGAGCCAGCTCTACTGAAAGCCGAGAATCTCTCCCTAGAACCACCCTGTAAGCCAATTTGATAATATATTTTCATTTCATAGATAAGGAAACAAAGAAAAAGACTGCCAAAAATAACCAGCCCAAAGAGACATCAGAATCTCCTATACATACACTATATTCAAAACAGTTCTTAAACTCAGGCCTTTATTTCTCTAACAAGTCACTGTCAGTGTGTTACTTTATTTTTTACAGCTCTGCCTCCACAATTTCAAAAACTTTAGAACAGTTTGAGGAAGGTTTTCCTAATAGTAAAGAGTAGTCCTTTTGAAAGCTCCTAAAATTAGGAGGAAGAGGGGGAACAAGTATTTTGTTTTTTGTTTTGTTTTTTTTCCTGCCTAACCACAAAGGATTCAGTTAATGTCAGTGTCAGTATCTCTGTGACTTACTGTGTATACCATCTAGAAAAAAAATAGAAGCCACAAAAATTGTCTAAAATGCATATTTGTGAGAACTAACAACTTACAGAACAGATATTTGCTGACCACATAAAGGAAACAGCAACCCAGTCTATATTTTGGTCTTGACACTAAATTCATAATACAAAACTTGAGGCAGGAGGAAGTAAATTTCAAGAACAATATGAAAACCACAAAATACAAATAATGAATGGAACTTGTAATCATATTTTCATACTTCCAGATTTTTGCACACATAGAAAGGAGCTTAGGCAACTTTAGCCTTTCCCCCTTCAGCCTGATTTCCTAAAGGAAGATCAAAGAAAAGTGGTTTGAACACACACGTTCCTTCAGTTATGCAACACTGATTTAGACATTACACTTCAAAACTCTAGCCATTACTTCAGCATGCACCAATCCAAATATCATTCCAGTCCTTTGAAGCCGCCTTAATGGTATCTTCCATTTGCAACTAACACTTCTGTAGTCAAAAGATCTTACTCAGGGTAGATGTTAATGTAAAACCACTCAGACTACACTTACACACACGCCTGGAGGCAGACCAGAAGGTGTTCAAAAGTCAATGTAACACCATTATAGAGAGTGTCAGCATAGCGGCTGTCATAAACACTTCATAATCACTCAGACATACAAACTGGATTCTCTTTATTATTTTATTACATGCTGATAGGGGTTCAATTGAAAAGTGAAGAGAGAAAACAGTGCAACAGATAAACCAATTTTGGCTCATCGCCTCTTCCACATTTAAAAGACTGAATTTGTTACATTTTAATGGTATTGTAAACTTACCTTGATTTAATCCATTGATTAAAGTAGATTTGCAATAGAGAATTAACCAAAGAGGAACTGTTTACATTAAATAGAAGCCTAAAAGTTTTTTCCATAAAATAGGTATCACATTAATTTGTAAGATTAACAAGATGATTTTTTTTTAATGACTGACAAAATCAACAGCAGCAGTAAGTGGAACAAGTAATAACTCCCAGATACTGCAAATGAAAATATACAACAATACAGCCTATTTGGAAAACCCTTGGGCAATTCTTTTTCTGGGAGGGAGGAAATTTCTAATAAAGTTAAATATATGTCACCTACCCTGTGACTAAGCAATTCCATTAGGTACCTTAAAAAAAAAAAAGAGTCCACATATCTACAAGAATGTTCAAAGATACTTTATTCATTATAGGCAAATACCAGAAACACAAAGCCCATCAAAAAGAAAATAACTGAACAGATTATGGTACATTAAAATAATGAAATAAAACACAATAGTAAAAACAAAAAATACAAACTACTATGATATAGCAACAACACAGATGAATCTAAAAAATGTATTTGGCAAAAGAAGACAGATGCAAGAGTACACACAGTGTGCCTCTATTTACAGAAATTTCAATGCATGCAAAACTAATTTGCAGTCAGAACTGTGATTATCTTATCCTGAAAGGAGAAGTAATGTTGACTGGAAAACTCTGAGTACAAAAATGTTTTATATTTTCTCCCCCAATGGTGGTTTCATGTACTGTGTATGTACACACGCAAACATGCATAGACACATATAAACACACATATTTACAAATACATATACACAAGTAAAAAATCATCAAACTATGGACCCAGATTTGTGTATTTCATAGTATGTATAGTATCTTTATTTTTCAAAAGATATTATCAGGCACATGGCTCACGCCTGTAATCCCAGCACTTTGGGAGCCTGAGGTGGTGGATTGCTTGAGGTCAGGAATTCAAGACTAGCCTGACCAACATGGTGAAATCCTGTCTCTACTAAAAATACAAAAATTAGCTGGGCATGGTGGTGGGCACCTGTAATCCCAGCTACTTGGGAGGCTGAGGCACGAGATTCACTTGAACCCAGGAGGTGGAGGTTGTAGTGAGTCAAGATTGCCCCACTGCACTCCAGCCTGGGTGACAAAGCAAGACTCTGCCTCAAAAATTAAATTAAATTAAATTTTTAAAAAATATATCTATCATAAACAAACTATGGTATTCCATACAATGAATATTATTCAGCATTTAAATAAGCTATCAAGTCATGAAAACACATGACAGAACCTTAAATGCATATTACTAAGTGAAAGAAACCAATTTGAAATGGCTACCTACTGTATGATTCCAACTATATGGCTTTTTGGAAAAGGCAAAAAAAATGGACATGGTAAAAAGATCAATGGTACCCAGGGTTTATCAAGGAGAGACGGATGAATAGATAGAGAACAGAGGACATGTAGGGCAGTGAGACTATTCTGGGTGATATTACAATGGTGGATAGCTGTCATTATATCATCTGTCAAAACACACAGAAAGTATACCACCAGGCTGGGCACAGTGGCTCACGCCTATAATCCTAGCATTTTGGGAGGCTGAGGCAGGCAATTCACAAGGTCAAGAGATCGAGACCATCCTGTCCAATATGGTGAAACCCCATCTCTACTAAAAATACAAAAAAATTATCAGTGGTGGCGCACGTCTGTAGTCCCAGCTATTCGGGAGACTGAGGCAGGAGGATCACTTGAACCGGGAGGCGGAGGTTGCACTGAGCTGAGATTGTGTCACTGCACTCCAACCTGGCGACAGAGTAAGACTCCATCTCAAAAAATATGTACATATATCACCAAAACTCAGGCTGGGCACAGTGGCTCACACCTGTAATCCCAGCACTTTAGGAGGCTGAGGTGGGCAGATCACTTGAGGTCAGGAGTTCCAGATCAGCCTAGGTAACATGGTAAAACCCCATTTCTACAAAAAAATACAAAAATGAGTCAGGCATGGTGGCATGCACCTATAGTTCCAGCTACCTGGGAGGCTAAGGTGGGAGGATCACTTGAGCCCAGAAGGCAGAGGCTACAGTGAGCCAAGATCTCACCACTGTACTCCAGCATAGCCAACAGAGCAAGACCCTGTGTCAAAAAAAAAAATAAAGAAAAAAAGTATACCACCAAAAATGAATCCTAATGTAAACTATGGACTGTGGATGACAATAATGTCATGCTGGGAATGCTGACAGTGGGCGAGGGTATGCATGTGGAGGCAGGAGGTATATGGGACCTCCCTATATTTTCTACTCAATTTTGCTGTGAACCTAAAACAGCCCTTAAAGTCTGTTTTTTAAAGGTATCTATTAAAGAACTTGACCTAGTTAAATATAACCCTTAATTTTTTCAAGTGTAAAATAAGATTAACACTAACTAGTAAAATTGAAAGGATAATAAATAATATATACAATGTGCCTAAAATAACGTATGGTGCATTCTGAATATTCCAGTTATAACTATTTTTTTAATATTCTATGAAATTTTACTAGGCAGCACTAGTGTTAAAATTCCTCTCCCAGGTTTGATCCTGGGTAAAAAAAAGAAAAAAAAAAACATCTGCTGGGCACCCGTCTTTCCTCGGGGGCTCTACAGCACTTTATTAATACCTCTATCCTAACACTAATCACACAGACCAATGTTTTTCAACCTCAGCACTACTGATGTTTTGGACATGACAATTCTTTGTTGCAGAAAGGCTGTCCTGTACACTGTAGGATGAAGAACGGTATCTCTGGCTTCTACCTACCACATGCCAGTAGCAACACCCAATCATGACAATAAAAAAAAAAAAAAAAAAAAAAAACAGCCAAATGGCCCCTTGGAGAACAAAATTACTCCTAGTTGGGAACCACTGACACAGATTGCAAATATTTAGTGACATTTCCTCCAGATAGGATATGATCTCCTCAAAACAGTGCTCAGGTCTTAGTTTATTTGTATCTCATAACACTTGACATAGACCTTAACATTTCAGTGTGGCTGAATGGAAAAATTATGGTGCTATTCTAATAAAAATACAGATGTTAGCAGGAAAGGCTAGAGTGCAAATAAAATAGATTGAAAGCAAAGAGCAAGAAATTATTAAGTTATTTTGGGACTTTCTAGATTGAGTTGCTAGTATACTTAGAATTCAAAAGCAGACAATTAAACCAATGAAAAAACAGAGTATAAAACTTACCCACACATCTATGGTATTTTTGGGTAAAGAATGGTCTTTTTGGCTGGGCACGGTGGCTCACGCCTATAATCCCAGCACTTTAGGAGGCTGAGGCGGGCGGATCACCTGAGGTCAGAAGTTCAAGACCAGTCTGGCCAACATGGTGAAACCCCGTCTCCATTAAAAAAACAATAATAATAATAATAGTAATAATAATAAAAGAATGGTCTTTTCAGGAAATGGTGCTGAATCAATTGGGTACCATTATTCTAAAAATAGAGATAAATAAGAAATAAGGCTGAGGCAGATGGACTGCTTTGAGCCAGGAGTTCAAGGCCAGCCTGGGCAACATAGTGAGAACCCATCATTACAAAAAAAATTTTTAAGTACACGGACAAGGTGGCACATGCTTATGGTACTAGCTGCTCAGGAGTCTGAGGCAGGAAGATCACCTGAGCCCAGAGCTGGGGAGGCTGCAGTTAGCTATAATGGCACCAGCCTGCACTCCAGCCTGGTCAACACAGATTGAGACCCTGTCTCTTACAATAAAAGGAAAGGAAAAGAAAAAGAAATAACCCTGACCCCATCTCATACTATACACATACAAAGTTTTTGTTTTCCAAACGAATCTTAACCTAAAGGTAAAAACAACCCACTAAAAGAAAACATAAATGAATTTCTTTTTTTTTTTTTTTTTTTGAGACAGAGTCTCATTCTGTCACCCAGGCTGGAGTGTAGTGCCTCGATCTCGGCTCACTGCAACCTGTGCCTCCCGGATTCAAGCAATTCTCATGCCTCAGCTACCCAGGGCTCACACCATCATGCCCAGCTAATTTTTGTACTTTTAGTAGAGATGGGTTTCACCATGTTGGCCAGGCTAGTCTTAAACTCCTGACCTCAAGTGGTCCACCTGGCTCAGCCTCTCAAAGTGCTGGGATTACAGGCATGAACCACCACACCACCACAGGTTAGAAGAACATTTTCATGTCCTTAGAGTAAACAATGATACAAGAAATAATAATAGAGTAAAAGATCAAAAATCTGAACCAGACATTTTCATCAAAAGAAAATTTTGAGGAAGTGAAAAAGTAACAATAGCTATAAAGGAGACTATTGAGACAATGAATGAAATCTGAATATGAACAATAGTTTCCACAATAGTATTGCATCAAATTTAAATATCCTGGGTTTGATGACAGTACTATGCTACCTGTTTATTCTTAGGAAATTAAACTAAATAATTTATGGAAACGGGGCCAGGCACAGTGGCTCACACCTGTAATCCCAGCACTTTAGGAGGCCAAGGCGGGTGGATCACTTGAGACCAAGAGTTCGAGACCAGCCTGGCCAACATGGTAAAACTCCCTCTCTACTAAAAATGCAAAAAATTAGCTGGGCATGATGGCACATGCCTGTAGTACCAGCTACTCGGGAAGCTGAGGCAGGAGAATTGCTTGAACCTGGGAGGTGGAGGTGGCAGTGGGCAAGATTGTGCCACTGCACTCCAGCCTGGGCAACAGAGTGAGACTCCATCTCAAAAATAATAATTTATGGAAATGATGACATGATTTCCCCAATTTATAAATGGTTCAGAAAATATGTGTATAGATACAGAGACTGAGAGAATAACAAAGCAAATAAGGCAAAATCCATAATTGGTGAATCTGCATAATGGGCAAGAGGAATACCTTGTATACATTACAAAATTTTCTGGAAGTTTAAAATTTATTGCAAAATAAAAAGCATTTTTTAAGACAGGATCTTACTGTGTGCTGTGTTGCCCAGGCTAGAGGGCAGTAACATGATCATAGCTCACTGTGGCCTTGATCTCCTGGACTCCAGTGATCCTCTCCCCTCAACCTCCTGAGTTGCTGGAATTACAAGCACATGCCACTATGCCCAGCTAATGTTTTATTTTTGGTAGAGACAGGGTCTCACTATGTTGCCCAGGCTGGTCTCAAACTCCTAATCTCAAAGGATCCTCCTACCTTGGTCTCCCAAAGTGCTGAGATTACAGGCATGAGCCACTGTGCCCAGCCTAAAAAGCGTTTTTAAAACTTCCCAGAAGATATCAACACATCCACAACAGAATGACCAAAATTAAAAAGACTGACAATACCAAGTGCTGCTAAGAATGCAGGACAAACAGAACTTCCAACTTCTGGTGGGAGTACCAAGTTGGCAAAACCACTTTTGAAAACTATTTGGGAGTACCTACTAAAGGTAAACACATACTTACCCTGTGACACAATAAATCTACTCCTAGGTCAATACACAAGAGAAATGAGTGTTTAGTCTACCAAAAAATACCATTTTTTGTTTACGTCCACCAAAAATTACCATATACAAAAATTTTCAGAGCAACTTTATTAATAATACTCAAAAACTGGAAACAAAAATGTCTCTCAGTCATATAATGGATTTTTCAAAATGTATTGTGTTCATGATAAATATTACACAGCAAAATTAGTGTTATACACAATAGCAGAAAAAATAATCTTACAGTCATAATGTTAAGCGACAAGCCAGAACATGAAAGAATACATACTTTTTAAATCTATATCATATTTTTTAGACATTCAAGAATAGAAAAAACAAATCGATGGTGACAGAAGTCAGAATAGCAGAATAATGGTTACTTGGAGGTAGGAAGAAGGCACTATTGTCAAGGAAGTAGCACAAGGGACTTTTCTGAGGTACTGGAAATGTTCTAGATCTTAATGTAGGATGATAGTTAGAAGATATAAATTTACTCTGTACACTTAAGATTTGTGCATTTTTTTCTTTGCTTTTTCTCCTCCCCGGTGCCCACCCTCTGCAGGGGGCCCTCCACAAGGGGGTCATCCCCTGCAGGGCTACACTGGCTAAAAAAATAAAAATTAAAAATTAAAAAAAAGAAAAAAAAAAGATCTGTGCATTTTACTGCATGTATGTTCAATAACATTTACCAGGAAAAAAAATGCATTCCACAGACTTATAAATCAGCTTAGGTCCAAATAGTATATTGTTTTGGAGTAGAAAAACATCAAAAATATCTCAAATAAGAAAGATTCCAACTTACAATGATAAATTTCAAACTCACAGTAATGTCTACCGCCTATGTCAAATCAACAAAAGTCACGCCATCATTCGCACATAGGGAAAAATTAAGTTTCAGATGCAAGACTTCTCTGAAGTGATACTTTAGGAAACATACTATAAGAAAAGATATTTTAATCCACCAATATGGGTAAATTCCAGAAGTTACTTCAGTATTGCTCTTTACTCATCCATAACAACCAATGCCCTCCCACTGCAGATGTCTAAGGATCCACCTATTACTTCTCTTTCCAGGAACAAGAGAATGGACCAAACAATATAAGGTCCTATTCTCAACAAACGCAATTTTTTTTCACTGGACTGCATCCATATTCAACCTTTCTCTGCTTGCCAGCGTACCCAAATTACTAACTTTATATTACTCCCAAATGAAACCCATAAAAACTGTTTCCTGGCTAACAATCTTAACGTGACAAGGTCTATTGGCACCCAACCTCTAATAAATAGTAGACTAATTGGTATTTACCTCAAGAATGCCCTTGCATGTTTGCTCTA
The DNA here is from genome assembly GCA_036589455.1 of Ateles fusciceps. Taxonomy (NCBI): domain Eukaryota; kingdom Metazoa; phylum Chordata; class Mammalia; order Primates; family Atelidae; genus Ateles; species Ateles fusciceps. The sequence continues at coordinate 2,524,688 of JAZHEH010001132.1, forward strand.
AAGCTTTTAGTGTGTAAAAGCTACACAAAAAGCTTTAGGGCAAGTATTTCCTTTCAAGGAGCAGCTGTACTTTTCTTAGCTCAATGTGATAGCGACACCTAGTGTTAGGTCATTGAAGTACCATGTATACACAGCTCCAGGAAAACACTACAAATACTAACTTTTGAAACAAAAATAGTCATCCCTCTGTATCCACATGGGATTGGTTCCAGAATCCCTGTGGACACCAAAACCTCCAATGCTCAAGTCCCTTTTATAAAATGGCATGGCATCTGCACATAACCTATGCATATATAACCTATCCACATCCTCCTACATACTTTAAATCATCTCTAAATTATTTATAATACCTAATACAATGCAAATACTATGTAAATAGCTATACTGTCCTTTTATTTTTTATTTTTATATTTTTGAGACAGAGTCTCATACCATTGCCAGGGCTGAAGTGCAATGGCACAATCTCAGCTCACTGCAACCTCTGCCTCCTGGGTTCAAGCGATTTTTCTGCCTCAGCCTCCCAAATAGCTGAAATTGCAGGTGCCACCCCACCACACCCAGCTAATTTTTTGTATTTTTAGTAGAGATGGGGTTTCACGATGTTGGCCAGGCTGGTCTTGAAATCCTGACCTCGTGATCTGCCCACCTCAGCCTTCCAAAGTGCTGGGGTTACAGGTGTGAGCCACCGCATTCGGCCTATACCGTCATTTTTATTTGTGTTATTTTTTATTGTTAAATTATTTTTTACTTTTTTCCCAAATATTTTCTATCCATATTGACTGAATCCATGTATTCATAATCCATGAATACCGAGTGCCAACTGTATACTGTTTCACAAAATACAACTGCCATATTCTAGGTGCTGTAAAAAATATATTTTCCATTTTTTTAGAAAAAAAATAAGCATTTCAAAAGAAGATAAGACGCTAGCCATAGTGGCTCACACCTGTAATCCCAGCACTGTGGAAGGGGAAGGCAAGAGGATCGTTTGAGCTCAAGAGTTTGAGACCAGCTTGGGCTACATGGCAAAACCCCATCTTTACCAAAAAAAAAAAAAAAAAAATCAGCTGGGCATGGTGGTGCACACCTGTGGTCCCACCTACTCAGGAGGCTGAGGTGGAGGAATCGCTTGAGCCCAGGAGGTTGAGGTCATGATTGTACCACTACACTCCGGCCTGGGTGACAGAGCAAGTCTATGTCTTTAAAAAAATAAGAGAAAACTAAGTAGTCATTTAAACAGATAGCAAAAAGTATGGGGAAAAATATCAAAAGACTTTTACCACTGAAACTTTAACTGAGAACCCTTTATTACTTATAAGACAATATACTATATAATTTTTGCTTTATATTATTTTTAACATAGTGTAAGTCTAATAATCAAATTCTATTTCTGCTAAAATGATGCCATCTTTCATACCAAGCAGCACCAGTCCCCAGGTCAAGACTCTGGAAACATCTTTGACTTTCTTCTCTTCTAAATGTCTAACTACTTACCATGGTTTTTGGTAATCTTGTCACAACAACAAAGTTAGTTCAGGCTCTCAACATCTAACATTTAGACAGTGTTGAAATTCACTCCTAACTAGCCTTATAACCTTTTTTTTCTTCTGCGATTCATCCTAATGCCACCGCAAGATCAATATTACAGATAGCATTTGGAATATATGTGACCAAAACATTTTCAATGAGTCCAAATTATTATAGCTGAAAGAATAAGTCCAACTCCTCATCCTGAAATTCAAATCTCCTCCTTGAAAATTGTATATTTTATTCTCATGACTACAAAGAATGCATAATGCTAAAATGAATGTTAATAATCACAGAAATGTTATTTATGTGAAATAAAATAATACATGATGGCATGTCTAAACATACTAATCAAAAACAACTCCTTCTCTAACTAGATGTCTTGGTGATAGTGTTTTTCAAACCATTTGTCAAAAAAGACTAATTACTTCTTGATTTTTCTAAAAGTTGGCACACACTATACTTCTGTAAACTATACACATGTTTGGTTGGGTGCACTGGCAAATTCTACAGGTTTCTAAAAGTTTATTCTCATTTTCCACACTTCACCTTTTTTGCTGCCAGTAACAGATTACTATCACCAGCATGGGTCACACATTTAAAACCAAATTCACTATCTTTCTACCCAAATCTGTGCCTCACATACCTTTCTTCTTTTTAAAAGTGATATTACCTCTATTCAAAGTCCTCCAATGGCTTCTACACCTAAGATTTTTAACAGGCAAATAAATTATACAAATCATTGCTAAAAGATATACAAATAGCCAAGAAACATGAAAAAGTACTCCACATTATAAGTCATCAGGGGAAAAGCTAATGCTAAGTAAATCCTCAAGGTATCAACTACCAAAATAGCTAAATGTAAAAGATGACAAAAATTAGCCAGGCTGGTAGCATGTGCCTGTAATCCCAGCTACTCACGAGGCTGAGGCATGAGAATTGCTTGAACCCATGAGGTAGAGGCTGCAGTGAGCAGGGATGGCACCAGTGCCCTCCAGCCAGAGCAACAGAGCAAGGCTCTGTCTAAAAAAAATTTAAAAACTAACCAAATATTGAATGCTAGTTAATTATATGCATGCAAAAGTAGTTAGGGGAAAGTATGTTGATGTTTGCATTTCCTCTGAAATGTACTGAATAAGATGGATATGAGACAAAGTATAGTAGGCAGCTCTATGAACCCCTTTTGGTTCTGAGGGTTGCCTGAAAAAACAACTGAAAAAAAAAAGAAAGAATAGTAAAATTTAAAGGGTATACTCTAGTTGAGGGGTCCTCAGTCCCTGGCCAGGTACTGGTTAGAAACCGGGCCTCACGGCAGGAGGTGAGAAGCAGGCAAGCAAAAGCAAAGCTTCATCTGTATTCACAGCTGCTCCCCATCGTGCACATAACTACCTAAGTTCTGCCTCCTGTCAGGTCAGCAGCAGCATTAGATTCTCATAGGCGCAGGAACCCTACTGTGAACTGCCCATGTGAGGGGTCTAGGTTGCATGTTCCTTAAGAGAATCTAATGCCTGACAATCTGTCTGTCACTGTCTCCCATCACCCCCAGATGGAACCATCTAGTTGCAGGAAAACAAGCTCAGGACTCCCACTGATTCTATATTATGGTGAGTTGTAAAATTATTTCATTATATATTACAATGTAATTATAATAGAAATAAAGTGAACAATACATTTGCTGTGCTTGGATCATCCTGAAACTATCCCCCACCGCAGCCCCGGTCCATGGAAAAACTGTCTTCCACAAAACCAGTCCCTGGTGCCAAAAACGTTGGGGACTGCTGCTCTAGATGGCAGGTTTAAGTATTTTCACCGTAAAATTTCAACTTTGCTCTATATTTGATATTTTAGATGTCCTTACAAGGGCTAAAGCAAAGCTCTAGCCGACTGCCACCTCTTTTATTCTTTGCTTTGTTCCCCTAACTCCAGCTAAACTGCCTCCTTGCTGTTCTTAAATATAAGAAACATATTCTGCACCACAGTGTTTGCACTGGCTTGGAGTGTTCCTCCCTCAAATACCCATGTGGATAACTTCACACCACTATATCACTGGGTCTTTGAGAGGCTTTCTCATACCATCCTATATAAAAGAGCAACCCACAGCAACACCAACCAGCCTACCATAACATCTATCACCATCTAACATGATATATATTTATTATCTATCTTCCCCACCTACCAGAATGGAAATTCCACAAGGAGAATGGCTTTGTTTTGTTCAGTGTTATCCTAGCACCCACACAGTCTGGTGTGTAATAGACAATTAATAAATCTTTGCTGAGTGAATGAATTAATAAATGTATGGGATAAGTACAAATGATATTCTCCTTGTGGAATTTCCATTCTGGTAGGTGGGGAAGATAGATAAACAAATATATGCCATGTTAGATGGTGACAGATGTTATGGTAGGGTGGCTGGTGAACTAAGAAGATTTAAATGATGTTCACTGATTCAGTACATGTCTGGGATGTACAGTGGTGAGCACAATAGATGTGGTCTTCACAGTCTTGGAGCCAGTAGAAGAGAGAGATTTAAATAAAAATAAATGAACATACAACTTATGTTGTAATATGAAAAAAAGCATGATATATTATGACACCAATATAGGGTGGCACCAATCAATCTAAGACTGGGAGAAAAAAACTTCAAGAAGTATATTTGAAGCTGGGCGTGGTGGCTCACTCCTGTAATGCCAGCACTTTGGGAGGCTGAGGCAGGCGGATAACTTGAGGTCAGGAGTTTCAGACCAGCCTGGCCAATATGGTGAAACCCTGTCTCTACTGGAAATACAAAAATCTGGTGGTAGCGGGCACCTGTAGTCCTAGCTACTCAGAAGGCTGAGGCAGGAGAATCGCTTGAACTTGAGAGGCAAAGGTTGCAGTGAGCTGAGATCGCACCACTGCACTCCAGCCTGGGTGTTGCAGTGAGACTCCATCTCAAAATAAAAATAAATAACAAGATATGATATTTTGAAATGATTGAAATAAATACTAAAACGACAATAACTACTAAATTTGAAGGAGTGATGAAAAGCAGAGTATAGAACTACATTTTTTTTCATATTTGAATCTCACAAAACTATTTGGTTTTTAAAATACACACAAAGATACCTTTGATTCTTCTAATTAAAAATTTTAAGCAAGAAAGCCTATATTTACCTCACCAAAAAAGAGGCAATAACATTGTTAGGCATGGGTTGAAAAAGGGTTGTTTATCCGGAACACAAGCGTAACAATCATTATATGTTACATCAGGTGTGTTGAAAGCAGGGCTGTGAGAGCTCAGAAAAGCTAGGAAAGCTCGTGTTTTCCCACAGCCATCTCATTTACAAAGTGGTAGAGATTGGGCAGTAAACTACTGCATAGTTCTGCTTTTGAGCTGACTCTAATTAATGATATTCCTAGACATCATCTAAGTTCCATTCATATCCATGTACTTCAACAGACAATTTGTTTAAATGTTTAACCAGGATATGCTAATTTTCTTAACCTGAGACTCCAAGATGGACAGTTTTGTCTTTCTTTTTGAGACAGAGTCTCACACTCTGTCACCCAGGCAAGAATGCAGTGGTGCCATCTCAGCTCACTGCAACCTCCACCTCCTGGGTTCAAGCAATTCTCCTGCCTCAGATTCCCGAGTAGCTGGGATTACAGGTGCCTGCCATCATGCCTGGCTAATTTTTATATTTTTAGTAGAGACAGAGTTTCACCATGTTGGCCAGGCTGGTCTTGAACTCCTGACCACAAGTTATCCACCTGCCTCAGCCTCCCAAAGTGCTGGGATTACAGGCATGAGCCACAGTGGGATAGTTATATTAAACTCAACTAGAGGAAGTCCTGAGCACATACTAGAAGCAAAAACAGCTACAAGGGTTGATTTCTGCCCACCTCCCTTTACTCAAAAGCAAATACACAGCCAGGCATGATGGCTCACATCTGTAATACCAGTGCTTTGGGAGGCCACGGCAGGAGGACTGCCTGAGGCCAGGCATCAAGACCAACCTGGGCAACATAGTGAGACCTCATCTTTATTTTTTAAATGCAGGCCGGGCACAGTAGCTCACACCTATAATCCCAGCACTCTGGGAGGCCAAGGTGGGTAGATCACCTGAGGTCAGGAGTTTGAAACCAGCCTGGCTAACATGGTGAAACCCCGTTTCTACTTAAAAATACATAAAAATTAGCCTGGCATGATGGCTGACACCTGTCGTTCCAGCTACTCGGGAGGCTGAGGCACGAAAATCACTTGAATCCAGGAGGCGGAGGTTGCAGTGAGCCGAGATGGCACCATTGCACTCCAGCCTGGACAACAGAGTGAGTCTCAGTCTCAAAACAAAACAAACAAAAAAAAGCAAATACAATTGTCCCTCAGCATCCGTGGGGGACTGGTTCCACAAACCACCCATAGATACTAAAATCCATAATGCTCAAGTCCTTTACATAAAATGGCATAGTATTTGTATACAAGCTATACACACCTTCTCATATACTTTAAGTCATCGCTTACTTATAATACCTAGTACGATGTAAATGCTATGTAAGTAATTACACTGCATCGTTTAGTAAATAATGACAAGAAAGAAAACTCTATATCTGTTCAGTACAGACACAACCATCTTATTTCCAAATATCAAATTGCAGGAAGGAAAGCCGAGAAATGACACCACATCTAGACAGACTTTGTCACAGGCTATCATCTCGTCTCAGATCCCATTTCTCGAGAGAACCACTTATAAACAACTTTCTGCTCTTTGGGCCCATTCAACTTTCCTGAGAATCATTTACTAACTCTCAAAATTGACTACATTCCTCCATCTCCCTCGCCCCATGAAGAAAGTACTATGGAAGCTTCAGCCATCAGGCCCTTCTGTAAGTCTCATATTTTGTGTGGCTCTCATGCACATGTATGCTTTTTCTCCTGTTAATCTATAGCCAATTTATTTCAGAGAGAGAGGGGAAAATTCCCTTCAGCTCTACAAAAACTAAACCTAAACTACAAAACTACTCGCATATCATAACTTTAGCTATCACATTTGAAAAGTGATGAAGTACAGCTCTTAGATTATGGGCTTTGAATTTGAATCCAGACAGAACTAGTTTAAACTCTAGTTCCACCTCTTAAAAGCAGTGCGACCCTGTAAAACAAGATAACTTCTACATTAGATGAGATAATATGTATATAAACCTCTTTGACCATATTGAGAGCTCAATCAATGGAACATAAGTAGCTTATTTTTCCAGATTGTCATTGTCTCATTGATTGATTGATTGATTGATTGAGACAAGGTCTCACTCTGTCTCCCAGGCTGGAGTGCAGTGGCATAATCATGGCTCACTGCAGCCTCAACCTCCCAGGCTCAGGCAATCCTCCTACCTCATCCTCTCAAGTAGCTGGAACCACAGGCACATGCCACTATGCCTGGCTAAATTTTTAAAAATTTTTGTAGAGACAAGGTCTCACTATACTTGTTTGTTTTTTGAGACAGAGTCTTGCTCTGTTGCCCAGGCTGGAGTGCAGTGGCATGATCTTGGCTCACTGTAACCTTCCCCTCCCAGGTTCAAGCGATTCTCCTGCCTCAGCCTCCCAAGTAGCTGGGACTACGGATATGCACCACCACACCCAGCTAACTTTCCCTGTATTTTCAGTAGACACAGAATTGGTCAGGCTAGTCTCAAACTCCTGACTTCAAATGATCAGCCTGCCTTGGCCTCCCAAAGTGCTGGGATACAGGCAGGAGCCTCTGCACCAGACCCTAATTCATGAAATAGGGGTATTACAACAATATACGATTGGTCAAAGAAAAATTCCATAAAAAAAAATTATTCAAGCCTCTCAAAATACAATCTAGGTCTAAGGAGGAATAAACCTTAATTGCTCAAAGATAAACAGAAGTTAACTTCAAAACTATTAAAAGTAATACCTCTAATTATAACCAAAACAAGTGGGCAGTTAAAGCAACCTGAGTACCACCAAAGGAATGTGTTCAATCCAGTCCACACCCCTAACCATACAGGCTCTACCCTCTCGTTAAAGGTACAGCGTCCTCTTTGTCTTCAATTCTGTCAACAAACAGCATAATGAAGCAAAATGTAGTCTCTATTAGTAAGAAAAAGTTATACTTAAAAAAATCCTTTCATTTTATCACAACCCAGATATTTCTCCCAGTAAGAAAAAAACACTGCCAATTTTTAAGTACTTTTTCCATGTCTTTGGAACAATACCGAAATTACAAAGAAAATTGCGGGACCCTGAAAAATGTCAGCTACACTTCCCAAAAGACAAAAGAAAAAGAATATTTCTAATTTCATGACATAACAACATGATTCTTCTACCTGTAAAAAGTAAAGCCAAGTTAAAAAAAAAATTCCACATCTTGGATACTTAATTATATGATAATTTTAAGAATAGAACTTTTTTTTTTTAATAGAGATGGGGTTTCACTATGTTGGCCAGGATGGTCTCGATCTCCTTACCTTGTGATCTACCCACCTCGACCTCCCAAAGTGCTGGGATTACAGACATGAGCCACCATGCCCGGCAAAAAAAAAAAAAAAAAAAATAGAATTGGCCAAGCACAGTGGCTCATGCCTGTAATGCCCACACTTTAGGAGGCCAAGTGGGAGGACCACTTGAGCCCAGGAATTCGAGACCAGCCTAGGAAACACAGTAAGACCCTGTCTCCATTTAAATGTGTTAAAAATTGGACCGGGCACAGTGCCTCATGCCTGTAATCCCAGCACTTTGGGAGGCCGAGGCAGGCAGATCACCTGAGGTCAGGAGTTCAAGACAAGCCTGACCAACATAGAGAAACCCTGTCTCTACTAAAAATACAAAATTAGGGCCAGGCACAGTGGCTCATGCCTGTAATCCCAGCACTTTGGGAGGCCAAGGTGCACGGATCACGAGGTCAGGAATTTGAGACCAGCCTGGTTAACATGGTGAAACTCTGTCACTACTAAAGATACAAAGATTAGCCAGGTGTGGTGGCACACGCCTGTAGTCCCAGCTACTTGGGAGACTGAGGTAGGAGAATCACTTGAACCTGGGAGGCAGAGGTTGCAGTGAGCCAAGATCACGCCACTGCATTCCAGCCTGGGCAACAGGGCGAGACTCCACCTCAAGAAAAAAAAAGCAAAATTAGCCAGGCATGGTGGCACATGCCTGTAATCCCAGCTACATAGGAGGCTGAGGCAAGAGAATCGCCTAACCTGGGAGGCAGAGGTTGCAGTGAGCTGAGGTCGTGCCATTGCACTCCAGCCTGGGCAACAAGAGCAAAACTCCATCTCAAAACAATATATATGTATACAAAATACAAAAATTACCTGGACATGGTGATGTACGCCTGTAATCCCAGATACTCGGGAGGTTGAGGCAGAAGAAACGCTTAAACGTGGGAGGCGGGGCCAGTTGTAGTGGCTCACGCCTGTAATCCAAGCACTTTGGAGGCCAAGGCGGGCGGATCACCTGAGGTCAGGAGTTCAAGACCAGCCTGACCAACATGGTGAAACCCCGTCTTTAAAAAAAAAAAAAAACGTGGGAGGCGGAGGTTGCAGTGAGCTCAGATCACACCACTGTACTCCAGCCTGGATGAAAGAGTAAGACTCTCTCAAAAAAAAAGTATCTACAGATTTCACATAAGCTAACATCCTGGAACGTATAATGTTTTAGGTATTCGACCATATGCGTACTTACAGGGATGCTCCACACCTGCATTCCATCACTGTAGCCAATCATAATCAGCAAAGGTGGTTCATTCCCAGTGCTGTGTATTTCATGAAATTCCAGATTTCTTGATGTATCTGCATTAGAATTAAGTAACAAAGAAGCAAATTTAAAAGACAATGTCAATCAAGAAAACAACTGTACTTCTTTAATGCCTGATTCGATCTTTACGTCTCTCTAGTAACTATCATCTCTTCTCTTCATAGCCAGAACGCTCAAAGTTGTCCATCCTGGCTGTCTATTCCCTTATCTATCTGTCATTCCTCGGCCCATTTCAACATAGCTTCTAGTTACACCATTTAAATAATATTAAACATTTAAGAGAGGCCAAAGTAGGAAGATCACCTGAGGCCAGGAGTTCAAAACCAGACTGGGCAACATATCAAGATCCTGTCTCTATAAAAATAATAACAATAATAATTAGTTAGCCTTGGTGGCACACACTTATAGTCCCAGATACTCTGGAGACTGAAGTGGAAAAAGGCTTTGAGCAAAGAATTCAGGGCTGTGGTGAGCTATGATGGCACTACTGTACTCCAGCCTAGGTGACAGAGTGAGGCCCTGGCTCTAGAAATAATAACATCAATTCTACACAAACCCTTTTTTTTTGAGACAGAATCTCAGTCTTTCATTCAGGCTGGAGTACAGTGGTGTCATCATAGCTCACTGCAGTCTTGACCTTGTAGGCTCACGTGATCCTCCTACCTCAGCCTCCCAAGCAGCTGGGACTACAGGCATGTGACATAATGCCCAGCTAATTTTTTGTATTTTTTGTAGAGACAGGGTTTCGCCATGTTGCCCAGGCTGGTCTCAAACTCCTGAGCTCAAGCAATCCACCTGTCTCAGCTTCCCGAAGTGCTGAGATTATAGGCATGAGCCATTGTGTCTGGCCTTACACACTTTTCTAAAAAACAGAAGAGAAGGAAAGGAGTACCAACTCATTCTGGGGCAACCAAAACCAGACTAAGGTATTATAAGAAAACTATAAATCAATACTCCTCGTGAATGTAGATATAAAAATACTTTACAAAGACTAGCAAATTGAATTCCACAATACAGAAAGGATAATCAATCACTAAAATACAGGGTTTATCCCAGAAATGTAAGATGGTTTAACATTGGAAAAACCAATTACAATTTGCCAACATTAACAGAATAAAGGAGAAAAATCATATGATCATTTCAATAGATGTTTTAAAAAGGCATTTGCTAAAATGCAACAGCTATTTTATTTTTTAAAAAACTCAGCAAACCAAGAATAAAGGATGTCTATGAAAACACGATAGCTAACATCATACTTATGGTAAAAGACTGAATGCTTCCTCCCAATGAGGCAGAACAAGGCAAAGATGCCCAAATTTAAAACTTATATTCAACATTGTACTACAGGCCCTAGACAGTACAATTAGGAAACAAAAATAAAGGACATAAAGATTGGAAGGGGAAAAGTACAGTTGACCCTTGAACAATGTGAAGGGATGCCGAGTCCCCCCCATCCCCCAATGCAATCAAAATCCATGTAGAGGCCAAGCATGGTGGCTTACGCCTGTAATCCCAGCACTTTGGGAGGCCAAGGTCGGCATACTGCTTGAACCCAGGAGTTTGAGACTAGCCTGGGCAACATGGTGAAACCCCATCTCTACAAATAATACAAAAATTAGCTGGGTATGGTGACAAATGCCTGTAGTCCCAGTTGCTAGGGAGGCTGAAGTGGGAAGATTGCTTGAGCTCGGAAGGTCAAGGATGAAGTAAACTGAGATTATACCACTGCACTCCACACCAGCCTGGGTGACAGAGCAAGACCCTGTCTCCACCAAAAAAAAAAAAAAAATGTGTAAGTTTTTAGGGTCTTTTTTTTTTGAGACAGAGTCTCACTCTGTCACCCAGGCCAGAGTGCAGTGGCATGATATCAGCTCACTGCAGCCTCCACCACACCTGGCTAATTTTTGTATTTTTACTAGATATGAGGTTTTGCCATGTTGCCCAAGCTGGTCTGGAGTGCCTGGCCTCAAGTGATCCGTCCACCTTGACCTTCCAAAGTGCTGGGACAGAATATAGGCATGTATAAGTTTTGACTCACCCAAAAACTTAACTGCTAATAGCTTACCACTGGCCACTTACTGTTAACATAGTCAACTAACACATATTTTATGTTATATGTTTTATATACTGTATTCTTAGAATATACATAAGCGAATCCATTAAATGGAAGCAGATATCAAAAAAGTCTTCATGGCCGGGAGCTACGGCTCATGCCTGTAATCCCAACACTTTGGGAGGCCAAGGTGGGTGGATCACCTGAGGTCAAGAGTTCAAGACCAGCCTGACCAAAATGGAGAAACCCCGTCTCTACTAAAAATACAAAATTAGCCAGCCATGGTGGTGCATGCCTGTAATCCCAGCTACTCGGGAGGCTAAGGCAAGAAAATTGCTTGAACCCGGGAGGTAGAGGCTGTGGCGAGCCGAGATTGCGCCATTACACTCCAGCCTGGGCAACAAGAGTGAAACTCTGTCTCAAAAAAAAAAAAAAAAAAAAAGCCTTCATTCTTGTCTTCACAGTGAGTAGGCTGAGGAAGAGGAAGAAGAGGAGGAGTTGATCTCTCTCTCAGGGGTAGCGAGAGATGGAAGGGAAGGCAGGAGAGGCAGGCATGCTCAGTATAACTTTATGAAAATATACTGTACTTTGTGTCTGATATTTCTGCAAATTTCTCTAAAAACATTTCTATATAGTACCAATCTTTCTTCCACCATTTGCTTTTATTTCAGTGCCAGTATTATAGAAAGATCTATGTCTAAAAGAAGTCAAAAGCAGTCTTAAATAATCGGAAACTTTCTGGGAGACTATCTAACATCAATCTTCTGGCACTGTTTTTTCTACATCTTCTTCCTCATCATCTAGCATTGGTTTGGAAGCACTGAGCTCCATCAAGCTGTCTTCTCTTAATTTCGCTGGTGTCGTATCTATTAGTTCTTTAATTCCTCCAAGATCGCTATCTTGAAACCTTTCACCTCTCATCTTTTTTTGCCACATCTATACCTCTTTCATGATTTTTTTTTTTTTTTGAAACAAAGTCTCTGTCACCCAGACTGGAATGCAGTGGCACGATCTCGGCTCACTCTGCCTCCCAGGCTCAAGCGATTCTTGTGACTCAGCCTTCCAAGTAGCTGAGATTACAGGCGTCCGCCACCACACCCGGTAATTTTTGTATTTTTAGTAGGCTGGGTTTCACCGTGTTGGCCAGGCTGGTCTCGAACTCCTGACCTAAGGTGATCCACCGGCCTGGGTCTCCCAAAGTGCTGGGATTACAGGCATGAGCCACCATGCTCAGCTCTCTTTCACGACTTTCTCGATGGTATTATCTATCGTAAATCCTGTAAGTCATGCAAAACTTATGGATAGTTTTCCCCAGCACAATTTATTGTTTCAAGCTTGCTGGCTTTCATGGTTATTTCTGTAACATTGATGGCACCTTCAATGGTGTGATCCTTCCCGGCTTTCTTGATGTTCCATCAGGGTTCTTTCACAGACTTGGCAATCATTTCCATAGAGTACCATGTGTAGTGAGCTTTAAAAGGTCCGTGTGACCCTTTGATCTAGAGGCCCTAGATCAAGATAAAGACACTGTATCTGGGGGCAAGTAGACCACTTCCACACCTTTGGTATTGAATTCATGAGATTTCAGGTAGCCAGGGGCACTGTGCAATATCAATAAAACTTTTTTTTTTTTTTTTTTTTTTTTGAGACTGAGTCTTATTCTGTTGCCCAGGCTGGAGTGCAGTGCCATGATCTTGACTCACTGCAACCTCTGCCTCCAAGATTCAAGTGATTCTTGTACCTCAGCCTCCTGGGTAGGTGGGACTACAGGCACGCACCACCATGCCTGGCTAATTTTTGTATCAGTAGAAATGGAGTATCACCATGTTGGCCAGGCTCGTCTCAAACTCCTAACCTCAAGTGATCCACTGCCTCAACCTCCCAAAGTGCTGGGATTACAGTTGTCAGCCACTGTGCCCAGCCTCAAAAAACTTTAAAAGGCAGTCCCTTACTGACCAGGTACTTCCTGACTTTAGGAACAAAGCATCAATCACACCAATCCAGAGAAGGGTTCCCACTGTCTAGGTTGTACAATGAAAAAATTTGCAGCTGCTATTTATCTTTTCCCTCCAAGGCTCAGGGGTTAGCAGCATTATAGATAAGGACAGTCCTGATTATAACCATGACTGCATTAGCACAAAATAGTTAGTCTATGCCTTCCTGTCTCAGTTCCAGATGTGCACTTCTCGTCCTAATAAATGTCTTTTGGGGGGTTTTGTTTTGTTTTTTCTCAGAATAGGGGATTTTCATCAGCATTAAAAACTCACTCAGACAGATAATCTTTCTCCTCAATGATTTTCTTAATGGCACCTGGGAACTCCCCTGCTGCCTCTTGGTTGGCAGAAGCTGGTTCTCTTTTTATCTTGACATTTTTTAAGCCAAGCTTCTTTCTACAATTATCAAACCACCCTTTTCTGGCATTAAATTCGCCAGTTTTAGATTTTTCACCTTCCTTTTGTTTTAGTTGTCATATAATGACTTCGCTTTTTCTCAAATCATATTAGAGTTATAGGTAAGTCTTTCTTATAGCATCTTGTACCTATGTAAAAGCTGCATTTGATTGACTGATTGATTGACTGATTGATTTCTGGGACAGGGTTTCACTCCCATTGCCCAGGCTTGAAGTGCAATGTGCTATCTCTGCTCACTGCAACCTCTGTCTCCCAAGCTCAAGCCATTTCTCCTGCCTGGGACTACAGGGACACGCCACCACACTTAGCTAATTTTTATAGAGACAGGGTTTTGCCATATTGCCCAGGCTGGTCTCAAACTCCTGAGCTCAAGTGATCTGCCAGCCCCAGTCTCCAAAAGTGCTGAGATTACAAATGTGACCCACCGCACCTGGCCTAAAAGCTGCATTTGCTGTTTTTTGAGACAGAGTCTCACTCTGTTGCTAAGGCTGGAGTGCAGTGGCATGATCTCGGCTCACTGCAACCTCCGCCTCCCAGGTTCAAGTGATTCTTCTGCATCATCCTCCCGAGTAGCTGGGATTACAGGCACCTGCCACCACACCTGGCTAATTTTTGTATTTTTAGTAGAGATGGGGTTTTGCCATGTTGGCCAGACTGGTCTAGAACTCCTGGCCTCAGGTGATCCACCTGCCTCAACCTCCCAAAGTGCTGGGATTACAGGCATTAGCCACCATACCAGCCTGCATTTTCAATTTGAGATAAAAAAGTATTTAGCAAAATGTGCAAGGTTTTAGTGCCTGCCGGTGTCACTGCAATAGTAGCATTACGAATGTCCTTTTCTCAGGGCTGGCATGGAGGCTCCCGCCTGTAATTCTAGCAGTTTGGGAGATGAAGGTGGGTGGATCGCTTGAGCTCAGGAGTTGAGACCAGCATGGGCAATATGGCAAAACCCCATCTCTACAAAAAAAAAAAAAAAAAAAAAAAATACAAAAATTAGCCGGGCACTATGGTGCATGCCTACAGTCCCAGCTACTTGGGAGGCTGAGGTGGGAGGTTCACTTGAGCCCCAGAGGTAGAAGTTGCAGCGAGCTGAGATTGTACCACTGCACTCCACCCAGGGTGACAGAGTAAGACACTGTCTCAAAGAAAAAAAAAATCCTTTTCTTTTTTTTTTACAATAGTCCTTAGGCCAGATTCATTTATCTTGAATCACAGTTGTAGACTTCAATCTATGGTACCTATCAGTCAATTCAAGTTTTTATCATGTCATGACTTCTGTTTCTTGGGAAAATTTCCAGCATCACTAGTGGGCACTTCATATGGGTCCCACTGTGTTATTCAAGGTACAGTGTTACAATTAACATGATGCAAAATAGGTGAGAATCTAAAGAGATCACTTTTTACTGTGATGCAATTTACTAGAAAGATAAACTGCTCACCAGATATGATGTTAAGTGGATACTCACAATACTTGAGCTCCATGCAACAGCAACAGGTCACCACAAAATTATTACAGTAGTACAGTAGGTACTGCAGTTAATTTTATGCAATTATAATTTAATACTGCATCTACACATTTGTTTACATGGTTACAGATGGCACCATGTACTAAGTGTGTGTGTACATTTCAATAAATTTTAACTTTTTATAATAGATTTGTGTATATCTATACATACACACAGAGGGGGAGAGAGAGAGAGAGAGAGAGAGAGAGAGAGAAATACCTTTTTTTTTTTTTTTGAGGAGTCTCTCCCTGTCACCCAGGCTGGACTGCACTGGCGCAATCTCAGCTCACTGCAACCACCACTTCCCAGGCTCTAGCGATTCTCCTGCCTCAGACTCCCAAGAAGCTGGGATTACAGGCATGTACCACCACGCCAGCTAATGTGTGTGATGTGTGTGTGTGTGTATATTTTTAGTAGAGATGGAGTTTCACCACGTTGGGCAGGCTAGTCTAACCTCAAATGATCCACCCACCTCAGCCTCCCAAATTGCTGGGATTACAGGCATGAGCCACAGTGCTCAGCCTAGATTTGTGTATATTTTATAGTAAAGGATAAAAGAGACTAGTATCTATATACATCTCATGCATTCATAACATATCTTTTTTCTTAATTTTTTTGATATTTCTAGGCTATGTGGTTCATTTGCAAGTTTTGTCAAAGTGTCATACAAATCTCCAAAAAATTTTCCAACATATTTATTTCAAAAAGTCTGGGCATAACTAAAGTGGACCTGCGCAGTTCAAACCCATGTTGTTAAAGGGTCAACTATATCCTATATTTTAGGTGCTAGTTACATAAGCAGTGAATTTGTAAAAACTCATTCACTAATCTATACCTTTATTTGCCATATTTTTGTACAATAAATGTTTTGTTAAAATCATAAAGCAATAAACATTTCTCTTCCTTGACTTGATTTCATCACTCTCCTCTCTAACTTTTTTTTTTTTTTTTGGAGATAGAGTCTCACTCCATCACCCAGGCTGGCATGCAGTGGTATGATCTCGGCTCACTGCAACCTTCACCTCCCAGGTTAAAGCGATTCCAGTGCCTCAGCCTCCTGAGTAGCTGGAATTATAGATGTACGTCACTAAGCCTAGCTAATGTTTTTTTTTTTTTTTTTTTTTTTGAGACAGAGTCTCGCTCTATCACCTAGTCTGGAGTGCAGTAGCTCACTGCAACCTCCGCCTCTCAGGTTCAATTGATTCTCCTGCCTCAGCCTCCCGAGTAGCTGGGATTACAAGCACCCACCTCCACGCTCAGCTAATTTTTCTTCTTTGTATTTTTAAAAGGGACAGGTTTTCACCATGTTGACCAGGCTGATCTCGAACTCCTGACCTCAGGTGATCCACATGCCTCGGCCTCCCAAAGTGCTGGAATTACACACATGAGCCACTGCGCCTGGCCAAAACTGAATCTTTCTTCCCAAACCTGCTTCTTTCTTTTCCTTCCTTCCTTCCCTCCATCCCTCATTTACTCATTAATTCATTCAGAGACAGGGTCTTGCCCTGTCACCCATTCTGTAGTGCAGTGGCACAAACACAGCTCACTGAAACCTCAACCTCCTGGACTGCAGCAATCCTCCCACCTCAGCCTCTTGAGTAGCTAGGACTACAAGGGCATACTACCTCACCCAGCTAATTTTTTTGTATTTTTTTTTTGTAGAGTTGGGGTTTTACCATGTTACCCAGGCTAGTCTTGAACTCCTGGGCTCAAGTGATATACCCATCTTGGCCTCCCAAAGTGCTGGGATTACAGGCGTGAGCCACTGCACCCAGCTTGTGGAGTCATTTTTGTACACTCTAAAAGGTAAATGATGACAGAGGCAGAAAATAACATTTCACCTACAGGGTCCCCTATGCAAAGATCCTGAGGCATGAAGAGTTCTGTGGCTTCAATGAAGTGAAAGGTAAGTGGTGTCAGTGCACAGCTGCTAAGGAGAGACAATTAGATAAGAAAATAAATCAGAGTTTGAGGCATCTGTGGGACCCAAATGTCTAGAGCAATAGAAGCTTATAGCAGCATTTTCTATTTATTAGAGATGGGGTCTCACTGTGTTGCCCAGGCTGGACTGCTGTGCTATTATTCACAGATGCCATCTCACTACTGATCATCATGGGAATTTTAACTGTTTCCAAACTGAGCTGGTTCACCCCCTCCTTAGGCAACCCGGTGGTTCCCCCACTCCCAGGAAGTCACCATATTGATGCTGAACTTAGTGCAGACACCCAATTGGCATAGCACATTATAGCCCAGAACTCCTAGACTCAAGCAATTCTCCCACCTCAGCCTCCTGAGCATCTGGGACTACAGGTTCGTGCCACTGTGCCCAGGTGCAGCAGCTATTACCTTTGTGTACCTCACACACTTCCCACTCTGTACCTCCCTCTTTTCTGGTAACTAATCTCATCCTCCGTCAAGCACGGGGCAAGGCACATGAATAGCTGAGCAATTCTAGCACTACATCCTTGGCCACAGCAACTATTCCAATAATGGGAGAGTGACTCAGACTGAGCCATCTAGATATGAATGAATACTTTTTTCTCTTTGATCTTATCATATAATCATAAAGGTATGAATAAAGAGCTTTGAGTAAGCACTGCACCAACTCTCTAAAAAGAAGTCAAAGAAGAGATGCAAACATTCAGAGAGGAGTGACAAGAAGTGCACGATGACGCCCCTCCCCTTCCCAGATCCATAAGTAGATTATTTTTAAATCCCCTATGAGCCCAGGTATAGTGGCTCACGCCTGTATCCCAGCACTTTAGGAGGCTGAGGCAGGAGGATTGCTTGAGTCCAGTAGTTCAAGATCAGCCTGGGCGACATAGCAAGACCTCATCTCTACAAAAAATTTAAAAATAAGCTGGGCATGGTGGCATGTACCTATAGTGCCAGCTACTTGGAAGGCTGAGGAAGGAGAATCACATGAGCCCAGCAGTTCAAAATTGTAGTGAGCTGTGATCATTTCACTGCATTCCAGCCTGTATGACACAGCAAGACCCTGTCTCTAAAAATAAAATTTAAAATCCTCTAAGGAAAAAAGTATGGTGGTGCCTCAAAAAATTAAAGAATTACCAAATGATGATACAATTCCACTAGAAGAGATATTTGTACACCTATGTTCATTACAGCATTGTTCACAAAGCCAAAAGGTAGAAGCAACGCAAATGTCTTTCAACAAATGAAAGACTAAAATAAGGCATGATAATAAAGTTCCCTCTGTTTTAATCCTTAGAACAAAAGGTAACCTTAAGTGACCTGATGTTAACCAGTAAGTTATTTCTCTATTGTTTTGTTTCTTTGTTCACACCTTATAGGGGAAGTAACTTTAAAATGACAAATTTTAAAGAAAATTCTGATACATGCTACAACATGAATGAACCTTGAGAACATTACGTTAAGTGAAATAAGGTAATCAGAAAAAGGTAAATAATCTATTATTCTACCCTATGTGAGGTCCCTAAAGCAGTTAAAAATCACAGAAATAGGCCGGGCGTGGTGGCTCCCGCCTGTAATCCAAGCACTTTGCAGGCCAAGACGGGCGGATCACCTGAGGTCGGGAGTTCAAGACCAGCCTGACCAAAATGGTGAAACCCCGTCTTTATAATAAATAAATAATCATAGAAACAGAAAGTAGAGTGGTGGTTGCCAGGGGCTGGGAGGAGGTAGAGATTGTGGAATTGTTGTGTAATGGTTACAGAGTTTCAGTTTTGCATGATGAAGAATTCTGGAGACGGTTGTACATCAATTTGAATTACTTAATAATATTGAACTATATACTTTAAAATGATAATGGCCGTGGTTGCCCACATGTGCAATGTGCAATCCCACTTTGGGACACCAAGGTGGGAGGATCACTTGAGTTTAAGGTCAGCCTGGGCAACATAGCAACACCTTGTCTCTACTGAAAAAAATTAAGACTGTGCAAGGTGGCACACACCTATAATCCAAACACTTTGAGAGGCTGAGACAGGAGGATCACTTGAGCCCAGGAGTTTGAGACCAGGGCAACACAGTGAGACCCTGTCTCAATTTTTAATAATCAATTAATATTTTCTTAAAATTTTTAATGGTTAAAATGGTAAATTTTATGCTATGCTTGTTTTTCTAAAATTAAAAAAAAAATCCCTTTTTTATTTAAAACAACCACTTGCAACTAAAAAAAAAGGGCCTACTGAACATGAAATCAACATTCAAATATAGTACTAGACCTGGATATTAGAACTGGCCATGCCAGGCATGGTGGCTCAAACCTGCTCCCAGAACTTTATGAGGTCAAAGTAGGAGGACTGCTTGAGCCCAGGAGTTTGAGACCAGTTTAGGCAACATGGTGAGACCCCATCTACAAAAAAAAATCAAAAAATTAGCCAGGCATAGTGGTACGTGCCTGTGGTCCAAGCTACTAAGCAGGCTGAGGTGGAAGGATGACTAGATCCCAGGAGGTTGGCTGCAGTGGGCCAAGTTCATGCCACTGCACTCCAGACTGGGTAAAAAAGTGAGACTCTGTCTTCAAAAAAAAAAAACTGGTCAAGTATGAACTATGAAATATGGGATTAGGGGATGGTAAAAATTTCACTGCACAGGCTAGAAAGCAATTCCCATTATACTGTAGTAAACCAGCATCGGTTTGATCTGATGTATTCTGGAATTTAAACTATATTCTCACCTTTAGAGAATTTGACAGAAAAATGTCAGATTAAACTGCTTTGGCTACTCATACCTTTCTCAGTGTAGTGTCGAGAGAAACAAGCCTGGGTATAAATCAAGCCAGTGGCTCACACCTATAATCCGAGCACTTTAGGAGGCTGAGGCAGGTAGATCACCTTAGGTCAGGAGTTCAAGATCAGCCTGGCCAACATGGGGAAACCTTGTCTCTACTAAAAACACAAAACTTAGCCAGGTGTGGTGCCACATGCCTGTAATTCCAGCTATTCGGGAGGCTGAGGCAGGAGAATCGCTTGAACCCAGGAAGCGGAGGTTGCAGTGAGCAAGACTGTGCCATTGCACTCCAGCCTAGGCAACAAAAGTGAAACTCCATCAGAAAAAAAATAAATAAATAACTCAGGAAAAAAGAAAAAAAAAAAGAGTGAAACTCCATCTCAAAAAAAGTAAGTAAATAAACAAATAAATCAGACTGCCTGAAAGCAGAAAGAGATCAGAAACCATGACACAAAGGGTTGGTTAATCATCCTCTCTACTGAACACCAAAAGCGGAATCTCTACTAATAGCAAGCCAAAGTTAGTACATTGACTAGGAATGAAGAAATCTGGCTGGGCACAGTGGCTCATGACTGTAATTCCAGCACTTTGGGAGGCTGAGGAGGGCAGATCACTTGAGGTACAGAGTTCAAGACCAGCCTGGCCAACATGGTAAAACCCCACCTCTACTTAAAATACAAAAAATGATCCATGTGTGGTGGCGGGTGCCTGTAATCCTAGCTACTTGGGAGGCTAAGGCAGAATAATCACTTGAACCCGGGAGGAACAGGTTGTAGTGGGCTGAGATGGTACCACTGCACATCAGCCTGGGCAACAGAGCAAGACTTTGTCCCAGAGTGGTGGTGTGCACCTGTAATCCCAGCTACTCGGGAGGCTAAGGCAGAAGAATTCCTTGAACCCAGGAGGCAGAGGTTGCAGTGAGCTGAGATCGCACCACAGCATTCCAGACTGGGCGACAGAGAGATATTCTTTCTCAAAAAAAAAAAAAAAAACAACAACAACAACAACAAAAAGGGCTGGGCACAGTGGCTTACACCTGTAATCCCAGCACTTTGGGAGGCCAAGGCAGGTGGATCACAAGGTCAGGACTTCAAGACCAGCCTGACCAACACAGTGAAACCCTATCGCTACTAAAAATACAAAAAATTAGCTGGGCGTGGTGGCAGGTGCCTGTAATCTCAGCTACTTGGGAGGCTGAGGCAGGAGAATCACTTGAACCAGAGGTTCCAGTGAGCCGAGATCGTACCACTTGCACTCCAGCCTAGGTGACAGTGCAAGACTCCATCTCAAAAAAAAAAAAAAAAAGTTTCACGTCACCAAACTGAAACTAAGTTGTTACCTGATCTTAGGAGAAATCAGAAAAGAGACATAATAGCCAATTTCCCAAGCAGGCCTGTTTCAATCTTCAACCAGCATGATAATAAAGTTTCCTCTGTTTTAATCCTTAGAACAAAGGTAACCTAAAGTAACCTGATGTTAACCAGTAAGTTATTTCTCTATTGTTTTGTTTCTTTGTTCATACCTTATAGGGAAAGTAACTTTAAAATGACAAGTCCACTTTTTCTTCTGTGTTTCTCCTTTCTTCAGGCCTTCTCCATCTCTAAAACCAACCTCTTCTGCTCAGCTCATTGGAACATTTTTTTTTTTTTTTTTTTTTTTTTTTGAGACAGAGTCTCACTCTGTTGCCAGGCTGGAGTGCAGTGGCGCAGCACTGGCTCACTGCAACCTCCGCCTCCTGGGTTCAAGTAATTCTCCTGCCTCAGCCTCCCGAGTAGCTGGGACTACAGGTACATGCCACCGTGCCCAGCTATTTTTGTTTTTGTTTTTGAGATAGAGTCTCCCTCTGTCACCCAGGCTGGAGTGCAGTGGCACGATCTCAGCTCACTGCAACCTCTGCCTCCCAGGTTCAAGCAATTCTTCTGCCTCAGCCTCCTGAGTAGCTGGGATTACAGGCATATGCCACCATGCCCAGCTAATTTTTGGACTTTTATTAGAGACGGGGTTTCACCATCTTGGCCAGACTGGTCTTAAACTACTAACGTCGTGATCCACCCGCCTCGGCCTCCCTAAGTGCTGGGATTACAGGTGTGAGCCACAGTGCCTGGCCTCTAATTTTTGTATTTTTAGTAGAGACGGGATTTCACCATGTTGGCCAGGATAGTCTCAATATCTTGACCTCGTGATCCACCCTCCTCGGCCTCCCAAAGTTCTGGGATTACAGGCGTGAGCCACCATGGAATGAAGTATTCCAAATTGCAAATAAAATCAATTAAGATCTTTAAACTCAATTGGAATTTTGTCATTTGACTGTATAATTTACTACTGCCTTAAAATATGCACAGATTCACATAGGCAGACACATGCACACACAGGTATAAATATATACACTGACACACACCTAGGGCCAGAGGAAATAAAAAGAATATCCATTAAAAACCTAGACACATAAAAAAAAAAAGAAAGAAAGAAAAAGAAAAAAAGGCTGGGCATGGAGGCTCACGCCTGTAATCCAAGCACTTTGGAGGCCAAGGTGGGTGGATCACCTGAGGTCGGGAGTTCAAGACCAGCCTGACATGGTGAAACCCTGTGTTAAAAAAAAAAAAGAAAAGAAAAGAAAAACCCAGGCACAATATCACACAATATACCAGTATACTATAGAAAGAGAGACCAAAAGACATGTGACTTTGCTAAAGTATTTAGAAGCAAATGTACAAATCTAAGATAAGTCAATTGAGCTATGGATACTAAGTTAAGGAAAATTACTTTAAGTTCAATAGGATACACAGTACTAAATAATTTTTCAGTAGGATGCATCTACATTTCCAAATGTATTTTTACTTCAATAAAGCAAAGCCGTCATGGAACATTACCCCAACAATTCTTACTTGTTGTTAAAAAACAAGTAAGAGGGTCGGGCGCAGTGGCTCACGCCTATAATCCCAGCACTTTGGGAGGCGGAGGCGAGTGGACCACGAGGTCAAGAGATCGAGACCATCCTGGTCAACATGGTGAAACCCCATCTCTACTAAAAATACAAAAATTAGCTGGGCGTGGTGGCGTGCACCTGTAGTCCCAGCTACTCGGGAGGCTGAGGCAGGAGAATTGCTTGAACCCGGGAGGCGGAGGTTGCGGTGAGCCGAATCGCACCATTGCACTACAGGCTGGGTAACAAGAGTGAAAATCTTGCCTGGGTAAAAATTATTTTGATAATACTTTTTTTTTTTTTTTTTTTAAGACAGGGTTTCACCATGTTGGTCAGGCTGGTCTTGAATTCCCGACCTCAGGTGATCCGCCCACCCTGACCTCCAAAGTGCTTGGATTACAGGCGTGAACCACCACGCCCGGCCGGGTGATAATACTTTTAACATTTTAATTATGTGATCTTAAAATTGCTTTAACTTGGGCCGGGAGCAGTGGCTCATGCCTGTAACGCCAGTGCTTTCAGAGGCTGAGGCAGGTGGATCACAAGGACAGGAGACTGAGACCATCTTGGCTAACATGGTGAAACCTCGTCTCTACTAAAAATAAAAAAATACAAAAAATTAGCTGGACATGGTGGCAAATGCCTGTAGTCCCAGCCACTTGAGAGGCTGAGGCACGACAATTGCTTGAACTCGGGAGGCAGAGATTGCAGTGAGCTGAGACTGTGCCACTGTACTCCAGCCTAGGCGACAAGAGCAAGACTCCAAATCAAAAAAAAAAAAAAAAAAAGAATTAGCCAAATACGGTGGCACACGCTTGCGGTCCCAGCTACTCAGGAGGCTGAAGTGGGAGGACTGCTTGAGCCCAGCAGGTCAAAGTTATAGTGAGCCGTTATCAAGCCACTGCACTCCAGCCTGGGTGATGGAGCAAGACCGTGTCTCTCGGGGAAAAAAAAGAAAGAAAGAAAGAAAATTTAAACAATAAGCTTTCAACGAGAAATATGGCAGGAAGAGTCTACAAAAAACACTGGGATGGAGCTTTAGTGCTGCTTCTTCTAATTTCAGTCAATGTAATGTTCCAAAATGAAAAAAACATTTCAAAAAATATTTGTTATGGATATCATAAATAATCACCCTTACAAATGAATGTTTTATTCTCCATTAAGAGGGCCCAACAAATTTTTATTATTTGAATGAATAAGCTAATAGAGAGTACAAAATTCAAAGGAAATCAATCTGTAAAAGTGACGCTCAGACTTTCTTATCCTGGATGGTAGCTCTAAACAAACAAACAAAAAAAAGGCTTCATATTTGAAAAGTCTTAGAAGAAACGGCAACTCACAGAATAGGAGAATATATTTTCAAGGCATATATCTAATAAGGAATACCCAGAATATTTAGAAAACTCCTAAAACTAAATAAACAAAAACAAACAATCCATAAATGGGCAACGGACTTGAACAGGGATTTCCCCAAAGAAGCTAAACAAATGGCTGCTCAACATTACTAATCATTAGGGAAATCCAAATTGAAACCACAACCCAGTCTCATTAGGATGGCTACTATCAAAAAGAAAAGAGAGAGAGAATATAACAAGTGTTGGAAAGGATGTGGAGAAGTTGGGACCCTTGTACATTGTTGGTGGGAATGAAAAATGGTACAGTCACTGAGGAAAACCATGGTGATTCCTAAAAAATTAAAAACAAAATTACCATATAAGCCAGCAATTCTCAAAAGTAGAGTCTCAAAGAGATAGGAGGCCAGGCGCAGTGGCTCATGCCTGTAATCCCAGCATGTTGAAAGTCTGAGGTAGGTGAATCACCTGAGGTCAGGAGTTTGAGACATGCCTGGCCAACATGGTGAAACCCTGTCTCTACTAAAAATACAAAAATTAGCTGGGCATGATGGTGAGCACCTGTAATCCCAGCTACTTCGGAGGCTGAAGCAGGAGAATCACTTGAACCCAGGAGGCAGAGGTTGCAGTGAGCCGAGATCACGCCACTGCATTTCCAGCCTGGGCAATAAGAGTGAAACTGCCTCAAAAAAAAAATAAAAGAGAGAGATTTATACACCCAGGTTCATAGCAGTATGAGTCACATGGTGACGCACACCTATAATTCCAGCTACTTGGGGGGCTGAGACAGAAGAATCACTTGAATCCAGGAGGCAGATGTTGTAGTGAGCCGAGACTGTGCCGCTGCACTCCAGCCTGGGTGACAGAATGAGACTCCGTTTTTGTTTGTTTTTTTTTTTGAAACGTAGTCTTGCTCTATCATCCAGACTGGAGTGTGCAATGGCGAGATTTCGGCTCACTGCAACCTCTGCCTCCTGGGTTCAAGTGATTCTCCTGCCTCAGCTTTCTGAGTAACTGGGACTGCAGGAGTGCGTCACTACGCCCAGCTAATTTTGCATTTTTAGTAGAGACGAGGTTTCACCGTGTTGGCCAGGACAGTCTCGAACTCTTGACCTCATGTGATCCTCCCACGTCAGCCTCCCAAAGTGCTGAGATTACAGGCATGAGCCACAGTGCCCAGCCTACCCAGCCTTTTATAAATAATTGTTTTTATTTATGTATTTAACTGTCTTTATTTATTTATTGACAGGGTTGCACTCCATCACCCAAGCTGGAGTGCAGTGGCACGATCTCAGCTCACTGCAGCCTAGACCTCCCAGGCTCAAGCAATCCTCCCACCTCAGCCTCCCAAGTAGCTGGAACTACAGGCACACACCACCATCCTAGTTAATTTTTTGATTTTTTGTAGAGACAGGGTCACACTATGTTACCCAGGCTGGTCTTGAACTCCTGAGCTCAAGCAATCCTCTGCCCTCGACCTCCCAAAGTGCTGGGATTACTGGTGTGAGCCACCATGCCCTGCCTCATTCAGCTGTCAAAAGGAAGGAAATTCTGACCTATGCTACAACACAGATGAACCTTGAGGACACTATGCTAAGTGAAATATGCCAGTTACAAAAAGCCAAATACCATATGATTCCACTTATATGAGGTGCTAAGAGTAGCCAAAATCATGAAGGCAAAGTAGAATAGCAGTTGTCAGGGGCCGGGGGAGAAGTGGGAATGTAAAATTGTTATTTAACGGGTATAGAGTTTGTTTTACAAGATGAAAAAAAAGTTACGGAGATGGATGGTGGTGATGGCTGCACAGCCTTATTAATGCATTTATTGCCACAGAACTATGCACTTAAAAATGGTTAAGATGGCAAATGTTATACTATGTCTACTTTACCACAATAAAAAATATCAAAAACAAACAAAAAGTCTTAGAGGAAGTAAAGACTCAAGAGTATATCAGTCAACATCCAACTAGTAACCCACTTGGCCCTATTTTAAGCACTTTCCTTCTTTTCTTCCTTCCTTTCTGTTCTAAAGCTTTTTAATAAACTTCCACTCCTGCTCTAAAACCTGCCTCAGTCTCTTTTGCAGCCTTATGCCCCTCAGTAGAATTATTTCTTCTGAGGAGGCAAGGACTGAAGTCGCTGCAGACCCACTCGGATACGCCACCAGTAAGAGGGTAACCTGGATACCTGCCACAGATAATATATTGGGTGCCATGACTCGGATACATTCCCTAGTGGCCATTAAGCTCCAGATGATCCTCAGTGAGGAATACTGCCCTCCCAATATTCAAGAGTCCCCTATCTACAGGGAACCTCTAGACTGCCCATCAGTGGGACACAATAGAGGTGAATTCCTGCCCCTCTCCCTTGCACCTGGCTGGATATTGCTTTCACCAACTCATGGAGCCAGCTCAGCCCTGACAGCCTGTAAGAGGTCAAGACCCACAGAACTACCACCAACCCTCTGTCAGCAGGAAGCAGTTACGGATTCGTCCATTTTCCCGTAACGAATTGGGGTCATGACTCTTGAGGAGGGAAAGGTTACAGTAGTAGATAGCTAAGCAGGTATGAGCAGGGCAGGAGAGGGCTCCCCCGCTTAGACACACACCAAGCGTGTTGGACAACCATCAGGTGATGGTTAGGCAGTTGTTAAACTGGTAATAACTGGTAATAGCCAGTGTCAGGGAAAGGCAATGTCCTAATAGAAAACATCTAAAACTGATCAGCAGCTTCTCAGTAAGATCTCAGGAGTGGGGAGAAGTGATGCAAGATCCTGGAAGTATGTCACCATACAAAATTCCAAGTCAAGAGGTCAAGCTGTGCACTTGGTTTCTCAGGTTGCCCACTTGACTCTCCTCCAAGTTGTACTTTCCTTCTGTCCTTTCCTTCCTTTCCTTACTGTTCTAAAGGTTTTGCTTGTTTATTTGGGGGTTTTGGGGGGGTCTTTTTGTTTGCTTTTGAGATAGAGTCTTGCTCTGTTGCCCAGGCTGGAGTGCAGTGGCACAATCTCGGCT
The DNA here is from genome assembly GCA_036589455.1 of Ateles fusciceps. Classification (NCBI taxonomy): domain Eukaryota; kingdom Metazoa; phylum Chordata; class Mammalia; order Primates; family Atelidae; genus Ateles; species Ateles fusciceps. The sequence goes on from JAZHEH010001132.1 coordinate 2,551,953, forward strand.
CACTGCAGCCTACTCTGTCTCCCGGGTTCAAGTGATTCTTCTGCCTCAGCCTGCAGAGCAGCTGGGATTACAGGCACACACTACCAAGCCCAGCTAATATCCTTATTGTTCTAAAAAAGCTTTTTAATAAACTTTCATGCCTGCAAAAAGAAAATACACTAGGAAAACAACTCAGCATGTTTAAAATAGGGAATTTAACACAGACAACTGGTTACACAGGTGATGGAGGGGCTGAGATGCCAAATAAGGAACTGTGAGGCAACCTATCCACTACCAATAGCAAGAAGTCATTATGACCTGTAGGCTAAAGAAACAAGAGAGAAGTGCAGGATGGTAGGTCACCTGGCAGAAACTGGAATGCCAATGGGGTTGTGTAGGAGGAGCTAAAACCATAGCGGAAATGCAGCTGTTGACAGAGGGAGGAGGAATAATACTCTTCCCTTTCTCCCATCCTCACATTCAAGTTCTCACCAGTGTCTCCCAAACTCAGCCAGAAGACAACAAAGTAGACTGGGAACACACAAGGGGCAGCCCCCTTAAAAGAAAGAGCAACGGAATGTATCTGAGAACAGATCCCGGACTAGCATAAAATTATGTTCACAAAAAATTTGCAGCCAGGTGCAGTGGCTCACACCTGTAATCCCAGCACTTTGGGAGGCAGAGGCAGGTGGATCATGAGGGCAAGAGATCGAGACCATCCTAGCTAACATGGTGAAACCCTGTCTCTTCCTCGTTAGTACAGTGGTATAAAAAAGAAAAAAGAAGAAAAAAAAACCCTGTCTCTACTAAAAATACAAAAATTAGCCAGGCGGGGTCATGCGTGCCTATAGTCCCAGCTACTTGAGAGGCTGAGGCAGGAGAATCACTTGAACCCAGGAGGCAGAGGTTACAGTGAGCCGAGATTGCACCACTGCATTCCAGCCTGGCAACAGAGTTACACTCCATCTCAAATAATAATAATAATAATTTTCAAGCCTAGAAAGTTCAACACTAATGGTTATTTTGCAGTTATAAATCCTACACAGGCCAGGTATGATGGCTCACACCTGTAATCCCAGCACTTTTGGAGGCTGAGGCAGGCAGATCACCTGAGGTCGGGAGTTCAAGACCAGCCTAACATGGAGAAACCCCATCTCTACTAAAAATACAAAATTAGCCAGGTGTGGTGGCGCATGTCTGTAATCCTAGCAACTCAGGAGGCTGAGGCAGGAGAATTGTTTGAACACAGGAGGCAGAGGTTGCAATGAGCCGAGATCGTGCCATTGCACTCCAGCCTGGGCAACAAGAGCGAAAATTCCGTTTAAAAAAAAAAAATCCTATACAACTGACCAAACTTGAATAACCCCTTTTTTAAGAAAACTATTTTTTTACCTAAGAAAATTTTAACTCACTTTAACTTGAAGTTTAACACTTACACACTGTGTTACAGTTACTTTAAGACTTGTTACACAGTATTAGTTCTAAAGTTTCTGTACTGTGGTTATGCTACCTTTTATTTTGAAAACCAAAAAGTTACTATAAGAGAAAGCAATCTGACTAAAGTAGAGGCTCTCTTTTGGAATCAGGTCAACTCCAAACAAACAATTAATTCATATGTCCCAAAAAAGTTAAAACCATACCATTTAAATCTGCATTTTCAAATCTGACCCAGACTATTTTCTCCTTTTCTTCTGTTAGAGGTATTCCACTGTAAGCCTGCATAGTAAACAGAAACATTTGAATAAACATATTTTACAGCTTTAATATTACTAATGTTCAAAATAAACAGTGACTTAAAGCCAACACTATACTTCTCCAACGTCACCAACCCTAAATCTTGGTAACTAGAACATGTGGAACATTATTACCCCCAAAGAATATTATGAGTCTGGTAACTTTGGTCAAAAGAGTTTTTAACTTATTAAAGAACTGCAGTTTGGGCAGCTGTAATCTCAGCACTCTGAGAAGCCGAGGCAGGCAGACCACTTGAGGCCAGGAGTTCAAGACCAGCCTGACCAACATGGCGAAATCTTGTCTCTACTAAAAACCCAAAAAATTAGCTGGGTGAGGTGGCACATGCCTGTAATTCCAGCTGCTGGGGAGACTGAGACACTAGACCTAATCACTTGAACCTGGAAAGCAGAGATTGCCGTGACTAGAGATCGCGTCATTTTGAAGTCTTGCAAAATGAGGCATATATGCTCAGCCTGGATGACTGAACAAGACTGTCTCAAAAAAATGAAGAACCGCAGAAACGGAAAATACAATAATCCCTTATAAAACATTACTATAATTCAAAGGCACAGAAAAACTAACCATCTCCTATACTGGTCAACAAATATGGCTCAGAAAACAAACAAAATTTGTGGCAATTATACTGAACCTATACTTTTCAAGAATATTATTGTACTTTTTAAATCTCTTATCAGGCTTCCAGACCCAACCTATCAGCTGCTTCCTGAAAGCCTTCGAAGGTCACAAAGATAAGCATTATGGCACAAAGTATCAACAGGATTCAAAAGGAGGCATCTCTCCATAAAGCATGTTTTGTTTTTTGTTTTGTTTTTTTTTTTTTGAGACAGTCTCACTCTGTCACCCAGTCTGGAGTGCAGTGGCACACTCTCAGCTCACTGCAACCTCCACCTCCTGGGTTCAAGTGATTCTCCTGCCTCAGTCTCCTGAGTAGCTGGGACTACAGGCATGTGCCACCATGCAGCTAATTTTTTGTATTTTTAGTAGAGACAGGGTTTCACCACGTTAGCCAGCTGGTCTTGAACTCCTGACCTCAGGTGATCCGCCCTGCTTCAGCCTCTCAAAGTGCTAGGATTACACAGGGGAGCCACCATGACCTGCCCAAACTACCTTTTAAATAAAAACACTAGCTTGGGCAACATGGAGAAAACCCCGTCTCTACAAAAAGAAAAAAATCTGAGCGTGGTGGCATGCGCCCATAGTCCCAGCTACCACAGAGGCTGAGATGGAACAATCAGCTGAACCTGGGAAACTGAGGCTACAGTGAGCCATGATAGTGCCACTGCACTCTAGCCTGGTAAGAATAAGGCCCTGTCTCAAAAAAAAAAAAATTGTCCCCTAATATTAATTATCTAATCAAATCTGACATTTACATTTCTCAAAACTACAAAACTAACACTGGTGCATTGCTATTAAATCCCAGACACTATTTGAATTTCACAAGTTTTCCCACTAATGTCCTTTCTCTGCTCCAGGATCCAATCCAGGATGCCACATTGCACTTAGGAAAATTTTCTTTTCTCCTGTATCAGGCTTTCCCTTCCTTTAACTTGGTGAAGCAATAACATTTTCAAATTCTTCTTCAGATTAGCTGACCTATTCCTTTCCAATATGTTCAAGATGCTCTCCTTTGATTTCTGAGTGATATGCAGAACAAAACAAGGTCGAAGGTCTTTCAGTGTATCAGGATTCTTGAACCTCTTTTGCTTTCCCTGTGAGTGGAAAATAACTCCTGCAAAATGAGGCTTACATGCTTTTAATATGTCTTCAAGTTTTTCTCTCTCCTTAGTGGACATGGTGATTTTTATTAAGCATTTTTTAGAACATTCTGAAAAGCTGACTGAAGCACCTGAGCTCTGCTTTGTGTGTTCCTTACTACAGCTTTGCACAAAGAAGGTATAGCACATCATGATTTGCCTCTCAGCTTCTTATGATCTCCTTTTCCAGTGCTTAGATATTTTATTCTCAGTGAGACACAGACTCACCCGTTGCCCTTCTAGCTTTCACCTGACGTCTTAAAAAAAAAGGTTTCTTTTTGGGTTTTTTTGTTTGTTTTTGTTTTTGCTTTTGTTTTGACAGGGTCTGGCTCTGTTACCCAGGCTGGAGTACAGTGGTATGATCTCAGCTCACTGCAACCTCCACCTCCTGGGTTCAAGTGATTCTCCCACATCAGCCTCCCAAGTAGCTGGGACTACAGGTGTGCACCACCACACCCAGCTAAATTTTGTATTTTTTGTAGAGATGGGGTTTCACCATGTTGCTCAGGCTGGTCTGGTACTTCTGGGCTCAAACAATCTGCCCACCTAGACCTCCCAAAGTGCTAGGATTATAGGTGTCAGCCACCACATCCAGCATCACCTGATGTCTTTACAGAGGGCAATGTACTGCCACACAACATTTTTTCCTTTTCCCCCTAGCACTGATTAAAATTCCTTCTTCCAACAAGAACAACCAATTTAGCCCTCTTATTTAGAGTCAAACTTTCACATCACTACTGAACAGATTTACTTCTTCTTTTATATCTTAACACTGGCTTCTAACACACATACATACACTCATAAATACAAAGTTATTTTTCAATTTTATATAACATAGCTATAATCATTGTAGGTATCATTCTGTATGTTGTCTTATTTGTTCACCACAGAGAAAATAATTTCCATAGTGTACTATTGTCATAAGTATAATTTTTATTTACGCAATTATTCTATAGGGACCATGATATATCATCATTTGCTTGAGTATTAATTGACATTTAAGCTGGTTACAAGTTTTTACACTGAAAATGTAAAAATTTCATATATACTGAAAAGTTCTGAGCTTTAACCTTTTCTTTGTTGAATTATTTTTTTAAATAAATTTTCAGCCAGGCACAGTGGCTCACGCTTGTAATCCCAGCACTTTGGGAGGCGAGGTGAGAGGATACCTGAGGTCAGGAGTTTGAGACCAGCCTGGCCAACATGGTGAAACCCCGTCTCTACCAAAAATACAAAAAGTAGCCAGGCACGGTGGCACATGCTTGTAATCCCAGCTACTCAGGAGGCTGAGGCAGGAAAATCGCTTGAACCTGGTAGGCAGAGGTTACAGTGAGCCGAGATCATGCCATTGCACTCCAGCCTGGACGACAAGAGCAAAATTCCGTGTCAAAAAATAAATAAATAAATTTTCATAAGTGAAATTATTAGATCAAGACACAGCTAAGGGCAACTACCAGCCATCAATGCTAACACAACTAGAATCCAATGGGTAATAACTAAAGCTGCTGCTGCCCGTCCAACAATACGTTCTCTCCTTAGGAAGATATTTGCAGACTCAGAGAATATCTAGGCTCCGTGAATTTGATGATTCCCAGAATAGAGCAGGAGGTAGAACATAATATTGGCAGAAAATATTATTTTTTAATGTCTGACCACAAAGTACCAACACGGGATTCTGAATGTGGGGGAAAAAAATATTCGAAAGCACTGTTTTCATGTCAACTAAACAGTAGAGAAAATGTCTAATATAACAAAAAGCTAACTCCTATTATTACTTTCCTAAGCAAACTATGGTCAGTAGGTGCTAAAATGATGATGTCACATCATCACAATTAGAAATTATAATGTCTTTGGCTCATCTGATTATTTCAACTACCAATTGTATGCCATAAAGCTACATCTCCACCCTGGATCTCCAGTCTCCTCATGCTCCCTCCAGGAAAGACTACTTAGTATTTGCTGGGCTCTATTTTATGCTTTACATACATGACACCCTTTAAGCCTCAAAACAAACCCATGATAAATAAGATGATTAACCCCAGTTTATACATAAGAATACTGATGTTTAGAAAGATTCTGTAACTCGTCTAGAACTGGTAAGATGCAGAGCTGAAATATAAAGCCAGGTCTAATATCAAAGTCTGTGCTCTTAATCACTAAGCTACTCTAAGCCCAGTGTGCAAAATGTAAGTTATAACTTCTTTGCCAAATAAAGCAAATACCTACTAGGATCCTACTGTCCCCATTATATTCCCACTCAATTTATCATCATTGGATTTTACTCCACTCTATTCCTCAATTCATATGGCATCTCATTCATTAAGCCTTCTTTGATGTCCTCCAACTGAATTTAGTTTTCCTTCTACTATATTACCATGACACTCTGTTTCTTTTCTCCTTTTTTTCCCACTCAGCTTTTCAGGTTGAAGGCACTTTGTTTTCTAGGATCCTCTCATTAAGCTGGGACACTGGATCTACGAACGTCCTTTCTGAACAGTGCAGTTACAAATACCCTTGGTAGTCGAGGAAGACTACATAACAGGCTGGGCGCGGTGGCTCATGCCTGTAATCTCAGCACTTTGGGAAGCTGAGGTGGGTGGATCACCTGAGGCCGGGAGTTCGAGACCAGCCTAACCAACATGGAGAAACCCCATCTCTACTTAAAATACAAAATTAGCCAGGTGTGGTGGCACATGCCTGTAATCCCAGCTACTCAGGAGGCTGAGGCAGGAGAATCGCTTTAACACGGGAGGTGGAGGTTGCAGTGAGCCGAGATAGTGCCACTGCACTGCAGCCTGAGTGACAAGAATGAAACTCCATCTCAAAAAAAAAAAAAAAAAAGGAAGACTATATAACCATAAGGAGAAAGCATGGAAACCTTTTCCTTCAGTATTCCCACTAGAACAGTGCTTCCCAAAGGTACCATTTCATAAGAATCACCTGAGATTCTTACTATTGCTGCAGGTTACCAGTTACCATCCCAAATCAATTAAGAGTCTCTGAGAGAGGAAATTATTATTACTTTTAACAAGTATGCCAAGTGATAACTGTTAGATTTGGGAAATCGTATACTAGATAATCCCAGTAAGGCTATTCTCATTCTTCATTCTCATATTTATATAAAAGGAACAGTAAAAGACTAATCTCTTATCAGTTGGAGTAACAGGATACCCTAGTTGACACAAAAATACTGCTCAATATAAAAAAGAAGTAGACTTGTACTCAGGTACAATATAGCTAATGCCTAGTTAAGGAGTGAAGAGTTTATCTTGCTTTTTTCCCTTCTGACAGGCAACCCTTAAATAGGACAAGAAAATAGAAACCTACAAGAGTCCCAGGTCTCAACTCTCTACTAAAAATTCACCGGGATTCTTCTTAGGAGGGCAAAGTCCTAAGGAATAATCTTTATGCCACTGTCATCACAACACTGCTGCACATCTAAACAATAACATAGTCCCACCCTACCAATGCTCAGGATGCTGAAACATCAAAACCCTTTCTGAAGTTGCTGGTACTAGTTTCAAGTTTCAGAAACCAAACTTTTCAGAGCTCTCCTGACCAAAGGTAAAAACCTACTATTTCTGAAGGCACATATAGACACTTACCTGTGGCACAACATCCTGTAGAAAAGTCACAACACTTTCCATGTAGGACTGCTCTCTGGAAAAGGGTGAAATGGACAACACTGGTCAGGAGAGCCTACTACAGACCATGAAAAAAAGCTCTATTTACAAGCCTTAATAAAGTAACTCGTTTTTCTTTTTCTTTCTTTTTTTTTTTTTTCTTGAGACAGGGTCTTACTCTGTTACCCAGGCTGGAATGCAGTGATACAATCTCGGCTGGCTGCCTCGACCTCCTGGGCTTAAGCAATCCTCCTACCTCAGGTTCCCAAGTAGAATGCACCACCATGCCCAGCTAATTTTTGTATTTTTTGTAGAGATGGGGTTTCACCATCTGCCCAGGCTGGTCTCGAACTCCCGAGCTCTAGCGATCCTCCCACCTCAGTCTTCCAAAGTGCTGGGATTACAGGCATCACTCATAATATTCAAAAAAGGATAAAAAAAGAGGCTAACTCTTATCATCTGATATTTCTGCTAAACTAACTACTTTCTGGTTTCAAGAGTCTTTATATATGTAATTAAATGTAAATGAGCTCTTAACATCTTTAAACATTATCTCTTTTTAGAAATCCCTAATTCATAGAGATAACTTCTAAGTCATATTTGAAGGAGTGATGACAGAGACCTAAGGCAGGACCTTCCTCTTGAATCAGAGCAGAAGAATGCCCTAGTTAGAGCAAGTAAAACTGTTGCTGATGACTCACTATCTAGTGACCTTCTCTTTAATTTGGTTATGAACCTAGTCCTTACCTGTATAAAGCAAGTGAGTCTGCATTTTCTGGCAGGTACAGGTATTAGAAGAAGCTATTAAGCCATCGCAGAATTTTGGTATAGGAAAGACATGGAAAAAAAATTAAAATGCATAAAAATGAGGGAAAGCTGGGTGCAGTAGCATGTGCCTATAGTCCCAGCTATTCAGGAAGCGGAGGTGAGAGGATCACTTGAACCCAAGAGTTGGCAGCCAGGCTAGGTAATATAGCAAGACCCCATCTCTAAAAAACAAACAAAGTGAATGGGAAAAAACAACATTGTTAATTACGTAAGGACACTAAATTAATATATTTTAAATATAGAGCATATAAATTCCAGCAAGTGGAGAAAAAATACTTCAAAATACTATTTCAGGCCAGGCATGGTGGCTCACGTCTATAATCCCAGCACTATGGGAGGCCAAGGTGAGTAGATCACTTGAGGTCAGGAGTTCAAGACCAGCCTGGCCAATATGGTGAAACTCCATCTCTACTAAATATACAAAAATTAGATGGGCTTGGTGGTGCACGCCTGTAATCCCAGCTGCTAGGGAGGCTGAAGCAGGAAAATCACTGAACCCAGGAGGTGGAGGCTGCAGTGAGTCAAGATCGTACCACTGCACTCCAGCTTGGGCAAAAAAAAGCAAGACTCCGTCTCAAAGAAAAACAAAAGAAATCAAAATACTAATTCAAATCCATTTCAAGAGACACGTGAAAAATCACACTTGAAAATAATATGATTTATCATAAATCCTATTTAAAAAGCAACATGCCCTAGAGACCTAGAAAAATAGATTAGGCCTAAAAAAAAAATTATTAGGCTACCTCTCCAACCTCATTTTTTGTCACTCTCCTTACTCTGCTTGAGCCGTATGCAACTTCAATTCCTAGCACACACTAAGTTCTTCTTTGAATCAAGACCTTTATACCAACTTACATTCTATCTGGATTCCTTCCCATACCCTTTCGTTCATTTTAGATCTCCAGGTTAAGTGTTGCCTCCCCTGAGAGACCTTCCCTGACAGCCTTATATATATTCTCCTTTGTCATTCTCCATTGTAGTACACTGTGCACAATCGTAGCCTGAAATTATTTTACTTATTTACTTGTTTACTTCAGCGTGGCCAATTTGGTGAAACCCCATTTCTACCAAAAATACAAAAATTAGCCAGGCATGGAGATCCACGTTTGTAATCCCAGCTTCTTGGGAGGCTGAGGCAAGAGAATCGTTTGAACCCAGAAGGCGGAGGTTGCAGTGAGCTGAGATCGTGCCACTGCACTCCAGCCTGGGCAGTGGAGCGAGACTCCATCTTAATAAAGAAAAACAAGGTATACATATAATAGATATTAAACATATTATATACATATATATTTTTTGAGACATAGTCTCACTCTCTCACTAAGGCTGGAGTATAATGGCACAATCACAGCTTACCACAGCCTCAAGCTCCTGGGCCCAGGTGATCATCCCATCTCAGCCTCCTGAGTAGCTAAGGCTGCAGGTGCCTGCCACAACGCCTGGCTAATTTTTTTTTATTTTTGTAAGACATAAGGGTCTCAGTATGTTGTTGAGGCTGGCGTCAACTCCTGGGTTCAAGCAATCCTCCCACCTCAGCCTTCAAGTATACATATCCTTGGCCGGGCACAGTGACTCACACCTGGAATCCTAGCACTTTGGGAGGCCGAGGCAGGCAGACCACCTGAGGTCCAAAGTTCAAGACCAGACTGGCCAACATGGCAAAACCCTGTCTCTGCTAAAAATACAAAAATTAGCCAGGCATGGTGGTGCATTCCTGTAATCCTTGCTACCTGGGAGGCTGAGGCAGGAAAATCGCTTGAATCTGGGAGGCGGAGGAGGAGACAGAGGCTGCAGTGAGCTGAGATGGCGCCACAGCAATCCAGCCTGGGTGACAGAGTGAGATTCCATCTCAAAAAAAAAAAAAAAAATGTACATATATATCTTCAAGCCATATTAGATTATAAACTCCTAGTAAGTATAGACGTTCTTTGTCAAAGAATGCCAAAATCGCTTTCGAGGTAGGAGGCGGCTCCTGTCAGGGCCCACAAGCCGAGGATGGTCAGGGATTGCACATTTGGTAGGCACGACCTAAGCTGCGACTATATTGTTCCAGAAGAATTGTGGAGAAGCCTCGGCTCTTGTGCCCTGCCTCTGATGAAGCCTGTGTTGGTAGGGACATCTGAGAGTGATGATGAATGCCAACCGCTCTGGTGGTTAAAAAAAAAATGCCAAAATCACAGAAATGTACTATGACACTTACTTTGAAACTTTCTGGCAGAGACCTAGACTAAGAGATACCTTTTACAGATAACACATGGATACACAGACAGGAACAACACACACTGGGGCCTGTGAGAGGGTGGAGGGTGGGAGAGGGGGAGAGGATCAGGAAAAATAACTAATAGGGACTATGCTTAATACCTGGATGATGAAATAATCTCCACAAAAAACCACTATGACATGAGTTTCCCTATATAACAAACCTGCACATGTACCCTTGAACTTAAAAAGAGATACATTTTACATCACCATCTGGTAAATACATACATACATATGAACACATCTGTGTGCATGTCACGGAACAATATAAATTCTCAGCTATATATTCTATTATATTCTACTTCATTTTCTAATACTAGTCCTGACCCACTAAACTGATTTACTGATCCATTCGCTTGTTAGAGTTAGAAAACACTGCTCTTCAGGATTTAGCATAGCGCTCTTCATGTACTCTGTAAATGTGCTGAATACATCAACTTAACTCTCCAATTCTTCATTTGGCCTTGGAAATAACTATTCATCCCATAAAGCCAATATTTAAAAGGTTTTTACAAAAGTAATCACCGTTCATAAAGAAAACCTGAATGTTACTATTCTGAGTCTTTTCTTCAGCTATTGGGCTTATCTGAAATGTGCTTACATGACAGCCTGGGGGCGAACCACGACTCCACCAGTACAACGACTGGGTCTTCTTGGGGAATCTGTAGCCATAGCTTCATTCATAAAACCTGTCTCAAGAAAAAAAAAACAAAAAAAAAAACAGAAAGACATGGATCATTGTTGGGGTAGGGAGGAAGATTTATGATTGCTCACTATAGATCCCTTGTCAAAAATGCCTCAAATATAGGAAACTTTCCCAGAAATTCTTGTTACACCAGAAAGGGAAAAAAAGAGAAAGTAGATTTTTAATTTCTTTCAAATTAAAATGAGGGGGGGTTGAGGTATTGAGATGGAGTCTTACCATCTCAATGGTGGCATGCAGTGGCAGGAGCTCTGCTCACTGCAACTTCCGCCTACCCAGGCTCAAGCAATTCTCATGCCTCAGCCTCCCAAGCAGCTGGGATTACAGGTGCACGCCACCATGCCCGGCTAAATTTTCTATTTTTTTGTAAAGACAGTGTTTCAGCATGTTGCGGAGGCTGGTCTCGAACTCCTGAGCTCAAGTGATCCATCCGCCTTAGCTTCCCAAAATGCTGCAATTACAGGAGTGAGCCACCGCGCACGTCCTGTTTTGTTTTTTAATAGGACCAGGCCTCAGAACCACAAAACAATTTAAGGAAGACTCTTGCTGTACGCTTTGGTCTATTGTTAACATAAATTACAAAGGTAAGGGAACCAGATCACGAGATAGGAATTTACTGAAATTTTATGTTGAGATAGCGAAAATATACATGTACAATATTTCAAGACCAAACGGAATAAGTGACATGATACCACTCTACTTTCCAATTAAACCTGTTGGGAATCTGTGAGTAAAGACTGCATGGCCAAAATTTATAGCAATTTGTAATCCCCCCGCTACTGTAACCTACTCACCGGAGTTTAATAAGCAACAAATAAGTCAAATAAGTATTTGACTAGTAGTAAACAGTCAAATAAGTAACATACACAGAAATGTTGCTACAGCCCTTTACCCTTTCCCGTCACATCAGTAAATCCTCATCCTAGAATGTTTCATGAGCCTCTGAATCACTGAGATTTTAAGAGCATGGAGTCGGCTTGGTTAAGGTTAAAAGAGGACTGACAGCAGCAGCAAAGATCTCTTACAGGGCTCAGGAAAGCCCACAGCCTGGAACTCATCTTGAAGGCACCTAAAACCATCATTTCTAAGTAGGGAGCATTCACACCTGATGAGAAAACTCCCAACCTGTGCGCCCCACCTCCTACAACCAAAACACCCTCTGCCCCCACGAGCACAGCCATCACTTCCTCAGGGGGTACCTGCACCTCCAGCCCCTCAGCTCTCTCATTTTCATCCCATTCTTGCTTTCTCGAACCACAGTCTCCCAAGCCCTGTCCTTTAAGGGCCCTGTCTCCTGGGGACGACCCTCGTCAGCCGCTCAGGCCCCAGTCTCCTGAAAGACACTCGCACGGCGCTGCCCACTTAACCTCAACACTGAGCCACCGCTGCCCCCGGCCGCCCTCCGGCCCCTTGCACTGCTCCCCTCCCCCTCCAGTATCGACACCACTCTCCTGTCAAATTTCTGCCATCCCGACCCAGTCCCTCACGCCGCCGGTCCCTCGTCCTCCCCAAGCCTCCCCAAAGCCAAAGCCCCGCCAGCCCTCTCACCGGCCGCCCCGCCGGTTAACGCTGCTCTCCAGCTCTAGGCTCACAGTTTGGAGTCTCCTCGCGTGATTGACGGCTGCCACTTCCTACCACACCTCAGCGGAACCACCGCTCTAGCCAATCCCAGAAGCAAACTGACTACGGCCGGGCACCGCCCTTGGAGGTCAGCTTCGCCAACCAGCAAGTAGGAAAGAGGCGGACCCGCCTCCTGAATGTGTCCAATCCGCTGGGGTTGGAAGGAAAACACAACGGCATGTAAGTTCGGGTGAAGTCGACGTGTTAGGTTCGGTTGCGAACGCAGGCAGCTGGGGGAATAATTGTAAACATGTACATTTTTTTGGAAGACAGAACCTTCGTGGCTTTGAAAAGAAAAGCAACATGCCCCAGACTCCTGTCCCGCTCACGAGCGTCTCAGGTTGGAGCCGGAGGACAGGGAAACTGGTCTGTTTACATTGAATTCTCGCGACAGCTGGTTGGAAGCTCAGAGCACGTGGACATGGCAGCTGCCAATGAGTTTTAAGTGGCCACTCACTCGTCTCACACCCGCCTTCTGCCCCGCCCTTGGCGATGTGTTTACCTTCCGGGAGCCTAGGCTGGCTCGCGCCGGTGATCAGCTGAGGACGGTTGATCTGAATAAGGGGCGCGGCCGGTTATCTCAACAATTTGAGCAATGTTGTAGGTCACGCCTGATCCCTTCCTTGCCTCAGTTTCCAACTCCCTTAGAGTTGAGGATCGAGATCTCGCCGTTGTCATTTCATCAGTTAAATTTATTAATATAAGAATAATATTGACTGATTTCTTGAACACTCAGCATAGTCCTTTGTATACTTCATATACAGTACTCCATATGTATTATCAGATTTAATGCCAACGGGTATGGTGGGCTGGGCGCGGTGGCTCACGCCTATAATCCCAGAATTTTGAGAGGTCGAGGCGGGAAGATCGCTTGTGGCCAGAAGTTCTAGAACAGCCTGGACAACATGGAGAAACCCCGTCTCTACTAAAAACAGCCGAGTGTGGTGGCACAAACGCCTGTAATCCCAGCTACTCGGGATGCTGAGGCGGGAGAATCGCTTGAACCCGGGAAGCGGAGGTTGCAGGGAGCCGAGATCGCCCCGTTGCACTCCAGCACTAGGCGACTGACGGAGACTCCGTCTCAAAAAACAAACAAACAAACAAAAACACGAAACAAACACACGGGGTGCGGTGGCTCACGCCTGTAATTCCAGCACTTTGGAAGGCTGAAACGGGCGGATCACATGAGGTCAGGTGGGCAAGACCAGCCTGGCCAACATTGTGAAACTCCATCCCTACTAAAAACCACAAAAATTAGCCAGGTGTGGTGGCGCATGCCTGTAATCTCAGCTCCTCGGGAGGCTGAAGCAAGAGAATCGCTTGAATCTGGGAGGTGGAGGTTACAGTGAACTGAGATCACACCACTGCACTCCAGCCTCTGGGTGACAGCGCGAGACTCTAAAAAAAAAAAAAAAAAAGAAAGAAAAGAAAAGAATATATTTGGAATTGAAATAACTTGATAATGTGGAATTGTAACATTGAAAACTAGGCCTAGCATGACTAACTCATTTTGCTCCTAAACTGCCCACTCCCACCCCCCTCGGTGATATCTAGGTTAACTGCTTTTGCTTATCTCTGCACATAGACCAAGCTAACTATGAGAGGAATTTATAGTTTAAAGCAAGGATGATGATAATAGTTCCTTCCCAAAACTAACCCCCAAGGAGATAAGGAGGGTGTACACACAAGTAACAATGTTGAGAGTTTGTGGGAGTGTTGTGACCTGACCAATAACAGAGAGGCTTCAGGCCCTCCAGGAACCCTCCCTGGCGCCTAAATGTCACCACCCCTCTCCTTCCCCCTGCCCTTAACACAAAAAAAGCCTGAAATGTGTACTGACTAAAGATGGTTCTTTAGGCCGGGCGCAGTGGCTCACACCTATAGTCCCAGCATTTTGGGGAGGCCAAGACAGGTGGATCACCTGAGGTCAGAAGTTCAAGACCAGGCTAACCAACATGAAAAAACCCCGTCTCTACTAAAAGTGCAAAAATTAGCTGGGTGTGGTGGTGTTCACCTGTAGTCCTAGTTTCTTGGGAAGCTGAGACAGGAGAATCACTTAAACCTGGGAGCCGGAGGTTGCAGTGAGCCGAGATCGTGCCACTGCACTCTAGCCTGATTCTTTAGGATATTATTCTGCAATTTTCCCGGTTTGCTAGCTCTCAGAAATAAAGTTGCTGTCCTTGCTCTAACTCCTTGACTCTTGACCCATCGGCTGTCATGCCATGAGCAGAACAGTCTGGGCTCAGTTACAGGATGAAGGGAAAGAATCAAGGATGTTCAAGTCCAACAAACCTTAAAGGTGTTTAAAAAAAAAAGGGCCGGGCGCGGTGGCTCAAGGCCCTCGCAGAGGCATGCAGATCACGAGGTCAAGAGATCGAGACTATTCTGGCCAACATGGTGAAACCCCGTCTCTACTAAAAATACAAAAAATTAGCCTGGCGCGGTGGCAGGCGCCTGTAGTCCCAGCTACTTGAGAGGCTGAGGCGGCAGAATCTCTTGAACCCGGGACGCGGAGGTTGCAGTGAGCCGAGACTGCGCCACTGCGCTCCAGCCTGGCGGCAGAGCAAAACTGTCTCAAAAAAAAAAAAAAAAACGAAGGATGTTTTCTGTATTTTTGGGCTTGATAGCTGAATGGTGCCATTTACAAATACGATGAACACTGAGTTATACATTTTTTTCTTTTTTTTTTTTAATTCCTGGCAACTTTCATTTAAAAGTTACACATTTCTTAGTGGGAGTAAATTTCTGTGCCTTCATTTGTTTCATCCTTCATAAATTGTAGAAGGAATATTATGAGCCTCATTGGCTTTTTTTTTTTTAAGCGAGGACGTTGGGGGTGTGGGGATAGATTTGCTGTCACCTAGGCTGGAGTGCAGTGGTGCAATCATAGCTCACTGCAACCTCCAACTCCTGGGCTCATGTGATCCTCCCATCTCAGCCTCCTAAGTAGCCGGGATTACAGGCACACACCAACATGCCTGGCTAATTTTTAATTTTTTTTTTTTTTTGTAGAGTCAGGATCTCCCTTTGTTGCCCAGATTGATCTTAAATTCCTGGGATCAAGTGATTCTCCCATCTCAGCCTCCCAAAGTGCTGGGATTACAGGGGTGAGCCACTGCACCTGACCCATAGGCTTTTTATGAGTAAAGAAGGTTTTTTTCTTTCCTTTTTTTTTTGAGATAGAGTGTCACTCTGTCTCTCAGGCTGGAGTGCCGTGGCACAATCATAGCTCACTGCTACCTCGACTTCCCAGGCTCAAGTGATCCTACCACCTCAGCCTCCTGAGTAGCTGGGATGGCAGACCTGCAGCACCACGCCTGGCGAAGTTTTTTTTTTTGTTTTTTTTTTTGTTTTTTTTTTTTGTTTTTGAGACGGAGTTTTGCTCTTGTTTCCCAGGCTGGAATGCAATGGCGCGATCTTGGCTCACCGAAACCTCCGCCTCCCGGGTTCAAGCAATTCTCCTGCCTCAGTCTCCCGAGTAGCTGGGACTACAGGCGAGTGCCACCAAGCCTAGCTAATTTTTGTATTTTTATTAGAGACGGCATTTCACCATGTTGACCAGGATGGGCTCGATCTGTTGACCTCATGATCCGCCCACCTCGGCCTCCCAAGGTGCTGGGATTACAGGCCTGAGCCACCGCGCCCGGCCCAAATTTAAAGTTCTTAGATCTAATTAGAAATTTATCCGAATGAGACTGGCTCATACCTGTAATCGCAGCACTTTGAGAGGCCGAGGCAGGCAGATCACCTCAGGTAGAGAGTTCGAGACCAGCCTGACCAACATGGAGAAACCCCATCTCTAATCAAAATACAAAATTAGCCGCGTGTAGTGGCACATGCCTGTAATCCCAGCTACTTGGGAGACTGAGGCAGGAGAATCGCTTGAACCTGGGAGGCAGAGGTTACAGTGAGCCAAGATCGCACCATTGCACTCCAGCATGGGCGAACTCTGTCTCAAAAAAAAAAAAAAAAAAAATTCTCCAAATGAACTACTAACTAGTTCTAATTACCCCATTTTCTTATTCACAAAGATGGTTTGAGATTCCCTTATGAGCCTTCACATGGAGATAAAACGTGTTGTGATCATATTTTTTAATGGAAGTAACTAGTGGATGCTTTGTATATATTGCCAGTTCATGTGTCACTCCAAAGTACAGAGATGAGGAGAAACTCTTCAGTGAACCATTTGTTCTTGATACCTAGCAATCCCAGCTACAAAAGTCATTTTTAGTGGAAACAAGTAATTTTAAGCAAGAGTTCTTTGTTTTTCCAGTTGCTACCCAGTACAATAAATTACTGATGACTAAGATTGCCTCTCCTATGGCCCTGCAGAACAAAAAACAAAATCCCTAGAGTATAATCAGGGAGCTGTCCAAATGTAAACCAGATTTCAAGGTCAATGTGTACTTTCTTGTGTGTTTTTGTTTTGGATAGGATTCTTCTTTTGGTTTGTTTTCTAAGCCTTAAACAAGCTATTTCCTCACTGACCCAGGCCACCAAAAACATTTTAATAATCCTGTGTTTTCAGCAGTGAAGAAATAACCTGTTTTCACACAAAACTATAGTGAACGTTAGTATTTTCATTTTCAGCGAAGTAAAAGAAAAAAGTTTAAAAATAAAGCCCCATCACTTTTCTCTAAAATCCTCTAGCTACAAGATAAAAATACATTAATTACTCACAATATTGACTTTTTCTGATGTATTCATTAGGTCACAATTTTTTTGTTTTGTTTTTTGTTTTCTTTTTGTTTTGCGAGACGGAGTCTTGCTCTGTCAATAGGCTGGAGTGCAGTGGCGCGATCTTGGCTCACTGCAACCTCTGCCTTTTGGGTTGAAGCAATTCTTCTGCCTCAGCCTCCTGAGTAGCTGGGATTACAGTAGCATGCACCACCACATCTGGCTAATTTTTGTATTTTTAGTAGAGACAGGGTTTCACCATGTTAGCCAGGATGATCCACCCACCTCGGCCTCCCAAAGTGCTGGGATCACAGGCATGAGCCACTGCACCCGACCCACAATTTTTAAACACTACATTTCATAGTAATCTCCTAAAAAGTAGAATTACAAAATTTGTAGAATAGCAAAACCAACATAATCCAAAATCCTATTACCTCACCTCTGTTAATTACTGTTAGTGCCTGTCATTTGTCCATCCTACTAGGTAACTATGCTTTCTAAAACAGCACTTCCCCATAATTTTTATTCAAAATTCTAAGTATTTGCAGTTGTTTATTATGTTGGATCCCTCTACTTATTCCCAAATCCAGCAAACATCCTGAAGATGGCCGGGCGCAGGGGCTCATGCCTGTAATCCCAGCACTTTGGGAGGCTGAGTTAGGCTGATCACCTGAAGTCAGGAGTTCAAGACAAGCCTGGCCAACATGGTAAAGCCCTGTCTCTACTAAAAATACAAAAATTAGCCAGGCATGGCACATTTCTGTAATCCCAGCTACTCAGGAGGCTGAGGCAGGAGAATCACTTGAACCCAGGAAGCAAAGGTTGCAGTGAGCTGAGATCGTGCCACTGCACTCCAGTCTGGCCAACAGAGCAAGACTCAGTCTCAAAAAAAAAAAAAATCCCGAAGACACGGTGATTATTTTCCTTTAGTTTTTCATTCTCTTAAAATTAGTATCCATAAAGTGGACCTATAATTTATCATCTTATCAAGACATTTTTGTGAAATGAGGCTCTTCTAATAATTATACCAAAAAGAAAAGTAAACTAGGACTGCCCCAGACAATATTAAGTATGGTCATCCTTCATCTTATTTATTTATTTATTTATTTATTTATTTATTTTGAGGCGTCTCTCTCTGTCACCAGGCTGGAGTGCAGTGGCATGATCTTGGCTCACTGCAACCTCCGCCCCCCCAGGTTCAAGTGATTCTTGTGCCTCAGCCTCCGGGTAGCTGGGACTACAGGCACACACCACCATGCTCAGCTAATTTTTGTGTTTTTAGTGGAGATGGGTTTCACCATGTTGGACAGGATGGTCTTGATCTCTTGACCTGGTGATCTGTCTACTTCAGCCTCCCAAAGTGCTGGGATCACAGGTGTGAGCCGCTGTGCCTAGCCTTTTTTTTTTTTTTAGAGACAGGGTCTTGCTCTGTCACCCAGGCTAGAGTACAGTGGTGCAATCAGAATTCACTGCAGCCTCAACTTTCTGGGTTCAAAGGATCCTCCTGCCTCAGCCTCCCATGTAGTTGAGACCACAAGCGTGTACCACCACACCCAGATAATTTTTAAATTTTTATTTGTAGAGACAGGGTCTCACTTTGTTACCCAGGCTGGTCTCAAACTCCTGGGTTCAAATTATCCACCTGCTTTGGCCTCCCAAAGTGTTGGGATTATAGGAGTGAGCCACAGCCAGGCCAGGTATGGTCATTGCTTATTTTTGACACATCAGTGCTACTTTGTAACTGCTTATAATTCTATTGCCTGTAACTAAAATGTAACAAAATCTCTTTACCATTGTTTCATTTATTCTCCATGATGCTCTATTCACTAACAGGAACAATTAAATGTCAGAGCTCCTACTCTACTGTTGGCCAGGCATGGTGGTGTCAGAAGTCTTTGAACATGGGCAACTCCATCCTGAATAGGGGCTGGGTAAAATGAGACTGATACCTACTGGGCTGCATTCCCAGGAGGTTAGGCTGTTAGATATAGTGAACCCCAAGTTTCTCTTCAAAGTACTAGTATGTCAATATGTTCAGCTCTCTTATTCTTTAAATCTCTATTTTAAAGTTTAACTTACTTGTAGTTTTAGTAAACAACCTATTCCACTGGTTCTAATCAGTTCACATCTGTTCCCCCCGGTCCCTACCCCATCCTGACTCATCCCGGTCACCTGCTCCAGTCACCTGCCCTGGTCACCTGCTTTGAGCTCTGCTTTCCTGCTCTGACCTGCCGGTAACCATCCTTTCCCCGCCAAACTACCCACCCCACCACTCGGGCTTGTACCCCTGCTCCCTTTAAAATAGCCAATCAGAATTAGACTAGACTGGGCTGTCTAACCCTAGCCAGCAGGGGAATAACAGCAGTAGGGGCGACCTCCGTCAGGCATAAGTACCCCTTCCCCCTCTTTGTCCAGGTGTGCACTCACCATTGTTCCATTGAAGAGGGAGACCTAGGCATCTCAGGTAACTTCCCCTTTTTTTTATTCCTAAGACTGTAAACAGTAGCCCTTTTCATATATAATTCCTAAGACTGTAAACTTCCCCTTTTCATTCCTAAGACTGTAAACCGAAGTCCTTTTCATATGTAATTCCTAAGACTGTAATCTGAAACCCTTTTCACATGTAATTCCTAAGATGGTAAACTGAGACCCTTTTCATATGTTAAGCTATAAACCTAAGATTCTTCCACGTGTAACATCTAAAGTATAAGCCTATATAAAGAAGGAAGCTTCCTTTGTTAGGGGAGCTTGGCTGTTAAGGCAACTATGCCACCTTGCTCCCGGCCGAATTCAACTCCTTTAATTAATTGCTCCCGGCCGAATTAAACTACCATGTGCAGCCCCCAAACCTTAGTTTTATCAGCTGTTTAAAAGATACACAAGGTGGCCGGGTGCGGTGGTGCATGTCTGTAATCCCAGCTCTTTAGGAGGCCAAGGCAGGCGGATCACTTGAGGTCAGGAGTTCGAGACCAGCCTGGCCAACATGATGAAACCCTGTCTCTATAAAAATGCAAAAATTAGCCGGGCATGGTGGTGGGCACCTGTAGTCCCAGCTACTCAGGAGGCTAAGGCAGGAGAATAGCTTGAACCTGGAAGGTGGGGGTTGTTGGGGCGGGGTGGCGGAGAAAAAAAAAAAAAAGAACCTGGGAGGTGGAGGTTGCAGTGAGCTGAGATTGCGTCATTGCCCTCCAGCCTGGGCAACAAGAGCAAAACTCTGTATATGTTTGTTTTGTTTGTTTGTTTGTTTGTTTTTAAAAAAAGGCTGGTTGCAGTGGCTCACACCTATAATCCCAGCACTTTGGGAGGCCAAGGCGGGCGGATGACCTGAGGTCAGGAGTTTGAGAACAGCCTGGCCAACATAGTGAAACCCCATCTCTACTAAAATACAAAAAATTAGCCAGGTGTGGTGGTGGGCACCTGTAATCCCAGTTACTTGAGAGGCTGAGGCAGGAGAATTGCTTGAACCCAGGAGGTGGAGATTGCAGTGAGCTGAGATCTCGCCATTGCACTCCAGCCTGGGCTACAGTGCGAGACTCTGTCTCAAAAAAAAAAAAAAAAAAAAGATACACAAGACATAATTTGCCTTCACCATATATATTACGTTGGTTAAAAATTGCCTTAAAATCAAGGAAAACTGAATCTGTAGTTAACAGTGTTCATAAGTACTTAATAAAAATAATATTAGGTAACATTTCCTGAGCTCTATGTGCCAGTCATTATAGTGTTACCTGCAATTTACAGAGGAGGACCAAGACATAAAGATAAGCTGTCTACCCAGAACCAGGCACAGTGGTGGAAATATGAGGGATCTAAAGCCCCAGAGCATGTTAAAGGTAGCCTCAGGGAAGGGGAAAGTACTGATGGAGATGGAGAGAGAGGAACTCAGGAAAGTGATCCCATGGAGTATTAAACAGCTCCTAATTAGCAAAGCAAAGACTTCGAGAGCTGAACCAGCAAACAGCTCACCGCCTGGAGGTTCCATACTAGCCTCTGGGCCATATACACGGACAGACCAAATTACACAATGGAAGAGACTTCTAAAATGAAATTGAGGTTAGAACCACACCCCACAGGTAGTTGATTCAAACCTGTAACATGAACCTAACCAGATTAATTTCCAAAACAAAAGTATCAGTGGTCAGCCTGGCCAACATAGTGAAACCCAGTCTCTATTAAAATAGAAAAATTAGCTGGGCACGTTGGTGGGTGCCTGTAATCCTAACTACTCAGGAGGCTGAGGCAGGACAGTCACTTGAACCCAGGAGGTGGAGGTTGCAGTCAGCCGAGATTTCACCACTGCACTCCAGCTTGGGTGCAACAGAGCAAGACTCCATCTCAAAAATAAAAATAAAAAATAGCCGGGCGCAGTGGCTCACGCCTGTAATCCCAGCACTTTGGGAGACCAAGGGAGGCGGATCACCTGAGGTCAGGAGTTTGAGACCAGTCTGGACAACATGGTGAAACCCCGTCTCTACTAAAAATACAAAAAATTAGCTGGGTGTGGTGGTGGGCACCTGTAATCCCAGCTACTTGGGAGGCTGAGGCAGGAGAATTGCTTGAGCCCAGGAGGTGGAGATT
Organism: Ateles fusciceps; assembly: GCA_036589455.1. Taxonomy (NCBI): domain Eukaryota; kingdom Metazoa; phylum Chordata; class Mammalia; order Primates; family Atelidae; genus Ateles; species Ateles fusciceps. The sequence continues at coordinate 2,573,726 of JAZHEH010001132.1, forward strand.
GCAGTGAGCTGAGATCTCGCCATTGCACTCCAGCCTGGGCTGCAGTGCGAGACTCTGTCTCAAAAAAAAAAAAAAAAAGAAAAAAAAGGCCAGGCACAGTGGCTCACGCCTATAATCCAAGCACTTTGGAGGCCAAGGCGGGTGGATCACCTGAGGTCGGGAGTTCGGGAGTTCAAGACCAGCCTGACCAACATGGTGAAACCCTGTCTTAAAAAAATAATAATAAATAAATTAAATTAAATTAAATTTTAAAAATTAAAATTTAAATTTAAAAAAGCCACTTCATCTCGTCTTCATGGTTTCTTTTTTTCTTTTTCATTTTCTTTTTTTTTTGAGATGGAGTCTTGCTTTATCACCCAGGCTGGAGTGCAGTGGCACTATCTCAGCTCACTGCAACCTCTACCTCTTGGGCTCATGCAATTCTCCTGCCTCAGCATCTGCAGTAGTTGGGATTACAGGCAGGGTGTGCCACCACGCCCAGCCCTATCATGGTTTCTGAAGAGAAATATGCAGTAATTTAAATCAGTCCTGTGTAGGTCATTATGCATTACTTTTTTCTCTGTTGGCTTTCAAGATTGTATTTCTCTTTAGTTTTTAGCAATCTGGTTATGTACCAAGATTTCTTGTTTGGGGATTTAATGAACTTGAATCTGTAGGTTTACGTCTTTCACCAGACTTAGGATGTTTTAAAGTCATATTTAATTAGATTTTTGTTTTTTGTTTTTTGGGTTTTTTTTTGAGTCAGAGTCTTACTCTGTCATGAAGGCTGGAGTGCAGTGGCCCAATCCCAGCTCACTGCAAACTCGGCCTCCTGGGTTTTAGCGGTTCTCCTGCCTCAGCCTCCTGAGTAGCTGAGACTACAGGTGCATGCCACCACAGCCGGCTAATGTTTTGTATTTTTAGTAGAGACGGGCTGTAGAGCCCATGTTGGCAGGCTGGTCTCAAACTCCTAACCTCAAGTGATCCACCCACCTCGGCTTCTCAAAGTGCTGGGAATACAGGCATATTCTGTGCCTGACCTAGATTTTTTTTTAAACACCACATTCTTCTCTATTTGTTTGTTTGTTTTGTTTTTGCAACAGAGTATCGCTCTGTCGTCCAGGCTGGGGTGCAATGGTGCATTCTCGGCTCACTGCAACCTCTGCCTCCCATGTTCAAGCAATTCTCCTGCCTCAGCCTCCTGAGTAACTGGGATTACAGGTGCACACCAGCACGCCTGGCTAATTTTTGTATTTTTAGTAGAGATGGGGGTTGGCCAGGCTGGTCTCAAACTCCGGACCTCGTGATCCACCCATCTCTGCCTCCCAAAGTGCTGGGATTACAGGCTTGAGCCACTGCACCCGCCTGTTTTCAATTTTTTTCACCCCCGAGATGGAGTCTCATTCTGTCACCTAGGCTGGAGTGCAGTGGGCACAATCTCAGCTCACTGCAACCTCCACCTCCCAGGTTAAAGCAATTCTCCTGCCTCAGCCTCCCAGGTAGCTTGGATTACAGGCATATGCCACGAAGCCCAGCTAATTTTTTGTATTTCTAGTAGAGACGGGGTTTCACCATGTTGGCCAAGCTGGTCTCAAACTCCTGAGCTTATGATCCGCCCATCTCAGCCTCCCAAAGTGCTGGGATTACAGGCATGAGCCACCGCACCCAGCGTCATTTTTAAATCTTGTGTTTTGTGTAAGAGACAGGGCCTAGCTATGCTGTGCAGTTTGGAGTCTAATAGCGATTTACAGGTGTGATCATGGCACACTACAGCCTGGAACTCTTGGGCTCAAGCGATCCTCCCACCTCAGCTCCCTGAGTAGCTAGGACTACAAGAGCTAGGACTGCACCACCACACCCACCTTGCTCTCTTTTAACTCTGTTTTTCCTTTTGTTAATACTTTTGCTACTTTTATTATTTATTTTTGAGGCAGCATCTCCATCTGTTGCCCAGGCTGGAGTGCAGTGGTGTGATCACAACTTACTGCAGCCTCAACCTCCTGGGCTTAAATGATCTTCCTACCTCAGACTCCAGAGTAGCTGGGACTACAGGCACATGTCACCACACCCGGCTAGTTAAGTTTCTATATTCCACTTTTAGTCATAGAACATTGATTCTAAGTAGACTCTAAATGTATGTACATTGTAATCCCTAATGCAACCACCAATACTGCCTAAATATTTTGCCTGAAAGATTAAAATTTACCTAGCACTTTGGGAGGCCGAGGTAGGAGAATCACTTGAGGCCAGGAATTTAAGACCTTGTTTCTTTCTACAGGAAGAGAAGTAGTGAGACCTTGTCTCTACGGAAATTTTAAGAATTAGCCAGGTGTGATGATATGCATGTGCAGTCCTAGCTACTCGGGAGGCTGCAATGGGAGGATCACTTGAACCCAGGAGTTAAAGGTTACAGTGAGCTATGATCGTGCCAATGCACTCCACATCAGCCTGGGGACAACGTGAGACCCTGTCAAAAATTTTTTTTAATTTATTCTCAACTTTGTTAATGAGATCGTTTATTTAGGCAGAAAATACACTAAGATGCTTTACTCCTCTAGAGCAATCTTCCAGAAATCTGGAAGATGATGAAAATAACATTACTCATTAATGCTATTACCAAAACATAGCTAGTGCACATCTTACTAAATGTTATACATGCTGTATTTCAGAATATCAATGCTTTTAACTTCTGGGTTGTGATAGCCTCCTTCCAGATGACACTTAAAAATGCCCACCTCTGCAGATCAGATCAGGAGTTTGAGACCAGCCTGGCCAACATGGTGAAACCCCCCCGTCTCTACTAAAAATACAAAAATTAGCCGAGTGTGCTGGTAGGGGCCTATAATTCCAGCTAGCTGGGAGGCTAAAGCAGGAGAATTGCTTGAACCTGGGAGGTGGAGGTTGCAGTGAGCTAAGCCAAGACCACGCCATTGCACTCCAGCCTGGGTGACAAAGTGGGACTCCATCTCAAAAAAAAAATGCCTACCTCCTAGAATTCATGCCTTGCGTGTAAGCAGACTTGGTCTGTGTGAACAACAAAATAGAGAATTGATATGACACTTCCAGAGGCTAGGTTACAAAAAACATCATAGCTTCTCCCTTGCCCTCTGGTGTTGCTTGCTCTGGGGACAAATTAACTGCCATGTTGTGAAAGGCCCTCTCGAGGAGAACATGTGGCAACAAACTGAGGTCTCCTGTCAACAGCTGTTGAGTCTTGTGGGAAGCAGATCTTCTAGCCCCAGTGACACCTTCGAAAGAGTATAGCTCTGGTTGGTAGCTTGACGAAAACCACGAGACTATCACCACTCAGCTAAACCACTCTCAGATTTCTGAGTCTCAGAAACTGGTGATAATTTTTTTTTTTTTTTTTGAGACGGAGTTTTGCTCTTCTTGTCGAGGCTGGAGTGCAATGGCGCGATCTTAGCTCACCGCAATGTCTGCCTCTGGGGTTCAAGCGATTCTCCTGCCTCAGCCTCCCAAGTAGCTGGAATTACAGGCATGCACCACCACACCCAGCTAATTTTTTGTATTTTTAGTAGAGACGGGGTTTCACCATGTTGGTAAGGCTGGTCTCGAACTCCTGACCTCATGATCTGCCCGCCTCGGCATCCCAAAGTGCTGAGATTACAGGTGTGAGCCACCGTGCCCCACCAATATTTGTTTTAAGCTGCTAAATTTTGATGTTATTTTGTAGCAATGGATAACTAATATGTATTTTAATTCTTGTGGCATAAGATACACAGATCACGAATTATCTTCTGCAAAATACTGAAAATAATCAGAATGTGTAGACATGGTTAAATAATGGCATAGTTAATAACTTACATCTGTAGACTAAAATACTAAAGAATGAGGCTCTTTGACGTACTGATAAAGAAAAATCTTCAAAAAATAAGATTAAGATAAACATAATCATTGCATGTCTACGCATAGACTACTGCTGAAAGAATAAACACCAAAAAACGGGGAAATGTTAACTGTCTTGGGGACTGAAGTAGGGGGCTTTCATTTTACACGTCATGAATTTTCCATTATGTATTATAATGATTTATGTGTTACACAGACAAAATTTAAGAAAAACAGAAACATTAAAGCATTATTTGTGATTGTGTAACAGCTTCGACTCCCTTAAAAAGTAAGTCTAACCAAAGCCCTAGGAACACATACAAAAAAATAAGTAATTTTAACATGTACAGTTATGTGTCTCAAAAAGGTTTCCAACATTAGCTACTAATATGGTAAGGAATTAGACTCTACTGCACTAAAAAATAACGTGATGTAGGAAAGAATGCTGTGACACTTTTTACATTAAACAACTTATTCGAAAAACACAGATTACATAATCTATTTTACAACCACTGGCAAAAAAGAAAAAAAAAGTAAAAAGTAGATAAATTATTTTTTTTTCGAGACAGGGTCTCACTGTTGCCCAGGCTGGAGTGCAGTGGCATGATCATGGCTCACTGCAGCCTCCACCTCCCAGGCTCAAGCAATCCTCCCACCTCAGCTTCCTGGGTAGCTGGGACCCCAGGCACACACCACCATGTTCAGTTAATTTGCGTGTGTGTGGAGATGAGGTATCTTTTTTTAAAAAAAAAAAGATGGGATTTCACCATGATGGCCAGGCTGGTCTTGAACTCCTGACCTCAGGTGATCCACCCACCTCGGCCTCCCAAAGTGCTAGGATTACAGGCGTGAGCCGCCCGCGCCCAGCCTTCTATTTTTTTTTTTTTTTTTTAGAGACAGGGTTTCGCCATGTTGGACAGGCTGGTTTCCAACTCCTGACCTCAAGTGATCCACCCGCCTCAGCCTCCCAAAGTGCTGGGATTACAGGTGTGAGCCACCACACCTGGCCAGAGATGGGGTATCTATGTTGTCCATGCTGGTCTCAAACTCCTGGGCTCGCGATTCTCCCACCTCAGCCTCCTAAAGTATTAGGAATATAGGCAGAAGCCACCACATCTGGCCTAAATGGATTTCAATATTTATTTAGTTTTGCTGGTTTTTGTTGTTGTTGTTTTGTTTAGACAGGGTCTCACTTTGTCACCTAAGCTGCAGTGCAGTAGCACGAGCATAGCACATTGCAGCCTAAATCTCCCAGGCTCAAGTGATCCTCCCACCTCAGCCTCCCAAGTGGCTGGGACTACAGGCATGTGACACCACACCTGGCTTGCTGGATTTTCAGGTGGTACAACTAGAATGGTATTACAGGTGTACAAGATGGAAAAGCGTTTCACAATGAACAGACTCCAGAAGTGTCTGCTAGTTGCTCTCTCTCTCTTGGAAAGATCTGAAAAACTCTTAAGTTTTCCTACAAAAAACAGTTATGTTTCCAATGACAGTCTGCAGCATACCGTAGGTGCAAGACATTGAATTCATGAACTAACTCTTGAATCTCTCAATGACAGCTCTTGTTCCAAATTAATAAATTAAAAAAAAATCTCAGTGTGTAAGTCACCACATCAAAATAATATACTGTTAATTAGTGTTTCAGTATTAATTTCCTTTAGATTTTTCCCTGTATTACCAAAGTATACAGTGTTTTATTCATTTTAAATTGCTACATATTTTACATAATGCTTATAAGCCATAACTGACTTAACCACATTCTTATTAGATATTTAGTTTATTTTAATGTATTCTTTTTTTTTTTTTGAGACAGAGTCTTGCTCTGTCACCAGGCTGGAGTGCAGTGGCACGACCTCGGCTCACTGCAATCTTTGCCTCCCACATTCAAGAGATTCCCCTGCCTCAGTCTCCCACCCTCCTGAGTAGCTGGGACTACAGATGCCTATCACCATGCCTGGCTAATTTTTTGTATTTTAGTAGAGACAAGGTTTCATCATGTTGGCCAGGATGATCTCGATCTCCTGACCTCGTGATCTGCCCACCTCGGAGTGTTGGGATTACAGGCATGAGCCACCACACCCAGCCTATTTCAATGTATTCTATATTAAAATAAAAAATTCAGTGTGCAAAAATGAAGACTTTAAGTTGTATTTTAAACTCACTCCAGGCAAGACACGGTGGCTCACACCTATAATCCCAGAACTTTGGGAGGCCCAGGCAGGTGGATTACCTGAGGTCAGGAGTTCAAAACCAGTCTGGCCAACATGATAAAACCTCCTCTCTACTAAAAATACAAAAATTAGCTGGGTGTGGTGGCACACGTCTATAACCCCAGCTTCTGGGGAGGGAGGCTGAGGCAAGAGAATTGCTTGAACCCAGGAGGCAGAGGTTGCAGTGAGCACTCTTTTATCTAGGCCACTGCACTCTAGCCTAGATAAAAAAGTGAGACTCCATCTCAAACAAACAAAATAATAAATAAATAAATAAAAATAAACTCACTTTAAAGCATGATCATGGCACAACAGAATGTTAATCCAGGTCAAGCATCCCTAATCTGAAAATCCAAAATGCTCCAGAATTGGGAACTTTTTCAGAGCAGACATGATGCTCAAAGGAAATGCTCATTAGAGCATTTTGAATTTCAGATTAGGAACGCTCAAAAGCTAAGTATAAAGCAAAATATTCCAAAATTTAAAAAAATCTGAAACACTTCTGGTCCCAAGCATTTTGAATAGGGATACTCAACCTGTACATACCATTAAAATAAACCAACAACTACAAATCCAGCAACATGAAGAACAGTTCACTGATTTATTAGATGAACGTATATCCATATAATCAATGAAAACTGTATGATATAAAATAATTTAAAGACATGTTGGGAATTTGCAGCACCATCTGTTATTGAAATAGCAAGGAAAACTTCACATATTTTAAGCAAACACGAGAAGGCAGTAACTACTTTAAGACCTAATAATCCCATTGGTCTGGGATAAAAAAAGAAGGGAATTGTTTTCGGCAAACACACTTCCTTCTATGCCGAAGATTTAGTAAGCATATCTGATAATTAAGGTTTTAGAAAAATGCTACTGATGTAAGAGATACTGCATAGTATTTTAATTGGGACAAGACTTACTGTAGCATGGCTCAACACTTCTATAAAACATTTAGTTCTGAATTATGAAATCAGAAATTAAAAACGTTTGAAAGATACTTGTCTCTAAGAAACATGAAGTGAAACACAGGTCACTATGAAAATACATCACTTTTCCAGCCTGCTTAATAATTTACTTTAAAAAGTTGCGCAGTTTTCAAGACAAGTGGCTTATACAAATTTTTTAATAAGCATTTTAAAAAGTTTAAATGTTTTTCTAAAATCTAATAGATTCTTTTGATTTCTTTAAACATTTAGCCCTGTTGTCACAATTACTGTGTATCAGAGTAAGAGACTGAATTTGTGTGGATACAAATTTATACAAATTTTACAGCAACTTATACCCTAACATCTACAAAATTCACATTTATAATACAAGGCCAGGATAAAACTGCTGAATTCTAAAAAGTCAAACTGTATATTCTTTTAATTTTGTCCCCTTAAAAAGAGTTCAACTTCGGCACCAAATTTAAAAAGCCCTCTTATATCCTAAGTTTGGAAAAACCTCATTTCCCAGATGCATTTCAGCAAACACAAACAGTTTTCCTGTGTTGATGAAGTAACGGATTTCCAATTTTCTTCTGGCCCCTAAGTCTGCGTCGCATGGTGAATTTAACAGAGTTCTTGCGCTGTGAGGTTGTGGGGAGATTTGCAGGCTGAGCACCACTACTTCGACTTAAGCCATTTCGTCTATGCTTCTTCATCAGGGGGCCAGAATTAGACTCTTCTAATGTCCTTTTAAAGTTTGTTGGAGGGGTTCTTTCAATTTCTTGGGCTTTGATTTGGCCAGGAGTTGACATCTTCAAATTTTTTTGGTCCATGACAGTGTTTGTTGAATTAGTAGGCACAAGGCCAACTGGCAGGCTATTATTCAAAGAATCATGTATCCTTAAAGTCAGGGCTTTAGCACAATTTTCTTCAAGTGGTTCTGGATCTTTTGAGGGCATGACTACACCCTGGACATTCCCTCGACCTATCTCAGCTGGAACCTCTAAAAAATTCTCTGAGAAGGCATTGCTACGAACCAGGGCAGGTATATGGTCCTTGGAGTTCAGTCGTGGCCATGAATCCTCCTCCAGAGACTAAAAATAAGGTAAAACAAATAAGAAAAAATTTATCCTAGAACTCAACAAGCCTATGCATGTGATATTAGGCTTCTTATGAAGCTATTAGGATGGCAAAAACATGGTAGGCATTCACTAATTCGTTCACCACATATTTACTAAACTATGTGTAAGGTTTAATGGGAGGAACCTGAGTGAGAAGACAATATAAAGTAAGAGTGACATTGAAATCTGTCTTCAGGGTAATAAATGAAATTATAAAATAATCTATTCAAGTGGGTGAAAATTCTTGTGGTTACAAGTTTTTCTGTCCACTGGCAGGTAACCAAAAATAAGACACATTTAAGTAACAAGATTTCAAACCAGACCCTCAAAATTAACCACAGGCACACATTCACTCTTCAACTATTCTGTACCCAAACATGGAGAAGATCAAAAGTATCACATACTCTGTTATGTTTTAATTTTACTTTTGGCAATAACATAATGCTGATGAAATTGCTCTAGTTGTTTTTCAGAAAAGCCTTATATTTTCCATAAGAACCATCAAAAAAATACTTTAAGATGTCACTAAGTGCTTGCTACGGCAGCACATATACTAAAATTCGAATGATACAAAGATTAGCATAGCCCCCGTGTGAAGATGCCACAAATTCACGAAGCATTACCTATTTCAAAAAAGAAAAAAAAAAAGCTTTTTAAAAAATCTCAATTTTTGGCCAGGTACAGTGGCTCACCCCCTGTAATCCCAGCACTTTGGGAGGCCGAGGCAGGCGGATCATTTGAGGTCAGAAGTTCAAAACCGGCCTGGTCAATGTGGTGAAACTCCATCTCTATTAAAAGTACAAAAATTAGCCAGGCATGGTGGTGTGTGCCTGTAATCCCAGCTACTCTGGAGGCTGGGGCAGGAGAACTGCTTGAGACCGGGAGGTGGAGGTTGCAGTGAGAAGAGATTGTACCATTGCAATCCAGCCTGGGTGACAGAGTGAGACTCTGTCTCACAAAAAAAAAAAAAAAAAAAAAAAAAAATTAAAATCTCAATTTTCTAGTAATGAAAACTAGTGTAACCACTGGGGAGGGGGGTGGGTGGTAGCACCTCAGTAGGATAAGCAACAAATTTGTGGTTTTTTGTTTTATTTCCTATCTCCTAAATTCTAATTTTTGAGTATGTAGTGTGGAAAACATTACAACATTAAAACATATTATTAAAGCAAAGTACAACATTAAAGCAACTATGTCATAATGGAAACTCAGATGAATGTTGCTTTGCACCCATCCTTCAAATACTAGATACTGTCCTGTGATCTGAGAAAAGCAGTACACATGGGCCCCTACTAAAAATGGTTAGGGAAATTCCCAGTTGATGAAACAAATGAGAATTATTGAGGGCACTTATTGTTATAAAAATGCTGTTTTAAAAAAGCTTCATGTCAATCTAGACAGATATGCACCACTACTTTGGGTGTAGTGCTCTAAATCTACATATACGCAGAATATCGGCTCATCTCCAGATAAGAACATTATTCTTACTATTAAACCCAACTCTTCCAAACTAATAACATTTCACAAAATCATTGTCTTAATAGTTTATCAAGGTCCGGAATTAAAGCATACTCTCTCCCCAAACATGAAAAATTTTCCTCAAGTGGACTCTCAATCAAATTTATTAAAATTCTAATAGATTCTGAAAAGCCCAAGCAAACCCTTTGTAGAGCGGCAAATAAAGACATATTGATCTTCCTCTGACATAAAATCCTCTATTAATAAACACCTTTCTTAAAAGTGCTATATGAAAGTGTACTTATAATAGGAATGTTTCCTTTGTCTAGAATTAAAAGGAAAGGAAAATAAGGTAGGCAGGGAGGTTCAAAAATAAAAGGGAAGTTGAAGGCATCCAGAAGCTTCTTTTTTTCTTTTTTTGAGACTGAGTCTTGCTTTGTCACCCAGGCTGGAGTGCAGTGGTACAGTATCTGCTCACTGCAACCTCTGCCTCCTGGGTTCAAGTGATTCTCCTACCTCAGCCTCCCGAGTAGCTGGGGATAGAGGTGTCCACCACCATGCCTGGCTAATTTTTGTATTTTCAGTAGAGATAGGGTTTTACACCATGTTGGCCGGGCTGGTCTCAAACTCCTGACCTCAAGTGATCCACCTGCCTTGGCCCCCCAAAGTGCTGGGATTATTATAGGGGTGAGCCACCACACCTGGCCCAGAAACTTGTTTCTAAAATGATCTCAATCTAACCACAAACATTAATATGCTTTACTAAAAAACACATATATATTGACTTTAGGACCAATGGACACTGAAGAAAAAAACAAAGAATTCTCAGTTACTAACAGGAATTCCTCTATAAAAGAAAAACAATGGGACAATTTCAGGGTTAACATAATATATTGTAATTTCTGTTTAGCTGTGTGTGGGTTTTTTTTTTTTTTGAGACAGTATCTTGCTCTGTCAGGCAGGAGTGCAGTGGCATAATCTCAGCTCACTGCAACCTCCCACTCCTGGGTTCAAGGGATTCTCCTGCCTCAACATTCCAAGTAGCTGGGACTACAGGCGCGCACCACCACCACCTCCCCCAGCTAATTTTTGTAGAGATGGGGTTTCACCATATTGGCCAGGATGGTCTTGATCTCTTGACCTCACAGTCCACCTGCCTTGGCCTCTCAAAGTGCTGGGATTACAGGCGTGAGCCACCACGCCCAGCCAGCTGTATCTTTTTAAATGCATAGATGATTATTATTCTGACACTACAGGCGTTCTGGCTTCCCTTCCCCTACTTTCTCCTTGAACTTTTCCTTTTCCTTCTCTTTTTATTGGCATTTGGTGGGAATACACTGCATCTGTTAGCACAGGCAATTGTTTAGACTTCTTACTTACCCCAGATTGATCTGTACTGCTAAGTTCTGCATGTTCATAAAACAGTTATGTTATATTGAGGTTACCCCCTAAAAATACATACTTTAAAAAAGTTCACTGCTTCAGAGATCAACTTTCTCCTCCCATCTACCCTGTAATCCAATATTAAACAATTAATTACAAACTGGTGCCTAAAACACAATTAAATCCTGTTTTAATTTTCTGAATCTCTTTCCTCTCTTCTCCACTCCTTTCTTATAAATCTTAGCTTGTAAAACATAGCTAAATTTAGTTTTGCCCTAAACAAAGAGAAAGAAATGTGAGTCACAGTGATCTACCACTTAAACAAAGGCTTTTCCACTATCTTCATCCCAAAACAAAGACTAATTTATGTCAGAATTCAAATGGAAGTTGCATGTTTACAGACAAATCTAGTCTCAAATGCCTCGTCTGAATGTGAATAAGTCTCTGAAACTATTCAACATTAACCAAATTATCATTAAATTTATCTCTATGCTACTAAACATGAGATAACTTTAATAATGATATAAATGATATAGATAAAATATAGTCAGGAATATTCAACTTTATGTCAATTAAGGTAAATAAAACAAACCGAAAACAATTTCTGGGCAGAAATTTGTCTTTGTTACTTGTTAGATCAGAGCCAACAATATTAATTATTCTGAATTAATCTAAATATTTTCCTGTATTTGGGCAGGGCCAATTGGTTAACAAATAACTATACCTGCACATAAGTTTTGGCATACATACATCTCCTTATCTTTACTTTATTAATATTATTAGGTCACTATCAGAGTTTAAGTAATTTTTAAAATATATTTTATGTATGGGTTTACTAATGCCAATCAGCAGACAGCAATAATTTTTATTTGAGGTCAATATTAAGAATGCCCTTTTGTCCCTCACACTGTTGTTCCCCACCCTAATGTCTCCTCCTCTATACTGCCTAAAGGTCAGTTTATCAGGGAACATAAAAGTAACAATTACATACAAATATTCAGAAATAGGTAAATACACAAACATAAGCTCCTTCACAGCTTCAAAAAGAAAATAAAGAGATTTTAAAAGGTTTCAACCTGCATTATCATTCACAGTTTTCAAAGAAAGCTTTTGTAAATGAAAATACTCCATTTTGGCAGGGCACAGTGGCTCACGCCTGTAATCCCAGCACTTTGGGAGGTGGACGTGAGTGCATCACCTGAGATCAGGTGTTCAAGGCCAGCCTGGCCAGCATGATGAAATCACATCTCTACTAAAAATACAAAAAATTAGCAGGGCGTGGTGGCAGGCACCTGTAATCCCAGTTACTGGAGAGGCTGAGGCAGGAGAATCGCTTGAACCCAGGAGGTGGTGGTTGCAGTGAGACAAGATCGTGCCACTGCACTCCACCATGGGCCACAAGAGTGAAACTCTGTCTCAAAAAAAAGAAAATATTCCATTTCATCTGACTATATGTGTTTTTTACACATGTTTTTTACTATATGTATGTAAAGTGAAAGAAAGCAAAGCAGTGACAATACATTTCCAAATACTGACTATAGGATTACAATGCCCAAAATTAAAGGCCTTTGACACTTTAAAAAACTGCCTGAATAGATGACATTAGATTTTGCTATATTGGCCGGGCGTGGTGGCTCACGCCTGTAATCCAAGCACTTCGGAGGCCAAGGCGGGCGGATCACCTGAGGTCAGGGGTTCAAGACCAGCCTGACCAACATGGTGAAACCCCGTCTTAAAAAAAAAAAAAAAAAAAAAGATTTTGCTATATTTCCCATTTTAATGGTCAGTCTACTGAAAACACATTCTCAGAAGGCCAGATTAGCCATACTATGTATTAAAGCAATTATCAATATTGCTAATTTTTATTGGGAAAAAATTAGGATGAAAACACAACCAAGTATTTGAATTCTTAGTAAATCAAAACAGGAAAGTATGATATCAACTTAAAATTTGCTTATTTCACAGCATATCTTAAACTCATTCAATATTAACATGGATAAAAAACAGGAATAAGGTTTCTTTTTTTTTTTTGAGACAGAGTCTTGCTCTGTCACCAGGCACCAGGCTGGAGTGCAATGGCACAATCTCGGCTCACTGCAACCTCTACCTCTTGGGTTCAAGCAATTCTCCTGCCTCAGCCTCCCGAGTAGCTGGGACTACAGGCGTGCGCCACCACACCCAGCTAATTTCTGTATTTTAGTAGAGACGGGTTTCACCATGTTGGCCAGGATGGTCTCGATCTCTTGACCTCGTGATCCGCCCACCTCGGCCTCCCAAAGTGCTGGGATTACAGGTGTGAGCCACCGCGCCCGGTCAAGGAATAACGTTTCATATACAAGTTAACAGACAACCAGTTCTAACGTCTGCTATCCCCAGGTCCAGCTCAATCTTGATTCTCTATGACCTTATTCGGACAGTTTAATCTCTCAGGTTTATTACTGATAAAATGAAATAATAACATTTGCTCTACTTCTGGGCTATGAGATTCAAATAAAATATATTTAAGTGCTTCACTAACTTCTAAATACTTGAAAAATAATGTTCATGGCATCAGATGGCAAACGATAATATTCTTAAGGAGCCAAAATCACCTTTTTATTAGTTCTGTACACACAGCTGGCATTCAGATTAGTACTGATGTAAAGATAGCTCTTTGATAATAAGTTACATCACTTTGTTGAATCAAGTTCAAATCCAAAATCCTGTAAGAATTTAAAAATTGTTTCCAGGTGACACTAACCAAAGAATTGATGACTACTAAAACATAACTTAAAAACTATGGAACTATATACCTTTACTGGTGGTGTAGAACATGGGGAAGGAGTCATCACACAGGTTTCTTGACTATTATAGGAAGGGCTATCAGTCAGGTTCAGATATAACTCATCTTCATTGGTAAAATTTCCCTGATTGTCCACTTCTGGAGAGATGCAGATTACTATGGCACTAGTGTTATCCGCTCGGAGCATACGCTGTCTCCAGCGGCCTAATGCTCGATTCACAAGCATTTTGGCACAAGACTGTCCATGCTCACCCTGTATTCAAAAGAATAAGGAGAAGGAAAGTAACTCAGATTTAGCTGCCACTACATCTATATCAAATTAAATAATTGGTGTTCATTGTGGCCTAAATAAAGCTCCCAAATTTTCACACATTATCCCCAGTCTCCTTAGCTAAGTTAAAATAGTACTTTCTAAATTAAAACAAATACTAACAAAACACGGTTTTAGACTGTCACTAAATTTCACTCAGATATTATCAAGAAACTCAGCCTTCACTGTAACTTTAATCAGAAAAAGTTATAAAGAAGATACTTAAAAAGAAAGTAAACATCAAGTTATTTAGAAAACATAATTCACAAACAAGACAATCAGGCATGGTGAAAAAAATCATTACAAAGGGTCAATTTCCTCCTAACATAAGAGCTTCTACAAATTGAAAACAATGACTCAACATAAAAATTGTCAAAGGATATAAACAAAATCCAGAGAAAAGGAAATATAAACAACTCATATATATGTGCGTGTGCATATGTATGTGTATATAAAAACAGTCAATGTCACTCATATGGGGAAAAAGTAACATGGTAACTGCTTATAGCATGGAGAACAAATCTATACCAACCAAATCAGTAAAGGAAACAAAACCAAAAGGATCTCATTTTATGCAAATAAATGTGGCTTGGAATAAAACTTTCAGTGTCATATATAAATTTGAAATCTGCTAAGTTTCACAGAATAGAAATGAAAATGATGTACTCCAGAAAATAAGCCTACATGTATTTTTTTTTTTTTTTTGAGATGGAGTTTTGCTCTTGTTGCCCAGGCTGGAGTGCAATGGTGCGATCTCAAACTCACTCCGCCTCCCCAGTTCAAGCAATTCTCCTGCCTTAGCCTCCCTACTAGCAGGGATTGCAGGTACCCAACCCCACACCCAGCTATTTTTTTTTTTTTTTTTTGTATTTTTAGTAGAGATGGAGTTTCACCATGTTGGCTAGGCTGGTCTCGAACTCCTGACCTCAGGTGATCTGCCCGCCTCGGCCTCCCAAAGTTCTGGGATTACAGGTGTGAGCCACCATGCCCGGCCACCTACATGTATTAAAAGTACCTGAAGAAATAAATGAATGATGAAAAACAGTGGAAATTTGTTTGTATGTTGTTTTTGAGACAGGGTCTCCCTCTGTCACCCAGGTTGGAGTGCAGTGGTGTGACCTCGGCTTACTGCAGTCTCAACCTCCTGGGCTCAAGTGATCCTCCAACCTCAGCTACTCAGAAGGCTGAGGCAGGAGAATCAGTTGAACCCAGGAGGTAGAGGTTGCAGTGAGCCAGGGTTGCACCACTGCACTCCAGCCTGGGTGACAAAGTGAGATTCTGTCTCAAAAACAAAAACAAAAGCATATTATTTCAATAGATGCTGAGAAAGCATTTCATAAAATTGAACATTCCTTTTATGATAAAAAAAAAAAACCCTTATCAAAGGTAGGTATAGTAGATATATACCTCAAAATGACAAACCCACAGCTAACATCATACTGAATGGGGAAAAAAATTGAAGGTCTTTCCTCTAAGGACTGAAATAAACAAAGATGCCCCACTCTCACTACTGTTACTCAATACAATACTGGAAGTTGCCTGGCCGTGGTGGCTCACATCTGTAATCCGAGCACTTTGGGAGGCTGACGCAGGTGGATCATTTGAGGTCAGGAGTTCAAGACCAGCCTGACCAATATAGTGAAACTCTGTCTCTACTAAAAATACAAAAATCAGCCAGATGTGTAGGCACCTGTAATCCCACCTACTCAGGAGGCTGAGGCAGGAGAATCTCTTGAAGCCAGGAGGCAGAGGTTGCAGTGAGCCGAGATCATGCCATTGCACTCCAGCCTGGGAGACAGAGCAAGACTGTCTCAGGAAAAAAAAAAAAAAAACAATACTGGAAGTCCTGGCCAGAGCAATTAGGCAAGACAAAGAAATAAAGGGCATCCAAATCGGAAACGAAGAAGTCAAATGAGCCTTGTCTGCAGATAACATGATCCCCTACCTACAAAAACCAAAAATGCCACCAAAAAAACTGTTAGACCTGATAAATTCAGTGAAATTGCAGGACACAAGATCAACATACAAAAATCAGCAGCATTTACTATACCAACAGCAAACAATCTGAAAAAGAAATCAAGAAAGCAATCCCATTTCCTATAGGTATACAAATAATAAAATACCTAGTAATCAATTTAACCAAAGTTGTGCAAGATCTATAAAGGAAAACTAGAAAATACTGATGAAAGAAATTGAAGAGGACACAAAAAAATAGAAAGATAGTCCATGCTTATGGATTGGATGGATTAACACTGTTAACATGACAATACTACCCAAAGCAATTTAAAGATTCAATCCCTATCAAAATTGCAATGACATTCTTCATATAATTTTTTCTTTAAGCTCAGAACTTATATGGAACCACAAAAGATCCTGAATAGCCAAAGCAATTCTAAGCCAAAAGAACAAAGCTGGAGGCATCACACTACCTGACTTCAAACTATACTAGAGAGCTACAGTAACCAAAATAGCATGGCACTGCTACAAAAACAGATACACAGATCAATGGGACGGAACAGAGAACTCATATATAAATCCACACAATTTGCAGCCAGCTCATCTTCAACAAAGGTGCCAAGAGCAACAATAAATGGTGCTGGGAAAACTGGATAACTATATGCAGAAGAATGAAACTATACCCAGAAGAATGAAACTATACCCCTATCTCTCACCATACACAAAAATCAAATCAAACTGGATTAAAGACTTAAATCTAAGACCTCAATTGGTAGGATAGGTAACCACAATTCTATTCTCTCTCTTTGTGAGATCTACTTTGATCTCACAAAACTACTAGAAGAAAACATGGAAGAAACGCTCTAGGACACAATTTTTGCAAGAGACCTCAAAAACACCAGCAACCAAAGCAAAAATAGGCAAATGAAAATACAAGCTAAAATGCAAAGCAAACAATCAACAAAGTGAAGAGAAAACCTACAGAAATGGGATAAAATATCTGCAAACTATTTCATCTGACAAGGAATTAACAACCACAACATGTAAGGAGCTTAAATCAGTAGCAACAAACAAAACCCAAGTGATCCAATTTTAAAATGAGCAAAAAATCTAAAACACTCATTTCCCAAAAGACGTACAAATGATTAACAGATATATGAAAAAATACTCAGTATCGCTAATCATCAGAGAAATGCAAATCAAAACCACAGTGATGTATCATCTCATGCCAGTTAAAATGGCTTGTATCAAAGAGAGGCAACTGCAAATGTTGCTGAGGATGTGGAGAAACGGGAACCCTCAAACAACGTTAGCAGGAATGTAAATTAGTGTAGCCACTATGAAGAACAGTATGAAGGTTCCTCAAAAAAAAAACAGAAGTAAACTACCATAAGATCCAACAATTCCATTACTATACATATATCCAAAAGAAAGACAATCAATACACTGAAGGTCTATCTGCACTCCCATGTTTATTGCAGCACTATTCACAATAGTCCAGAAATCATCCCACGTCAATTTCATTTAACAGATGAAAAAAGATAAAAGATAAAAAAAAAAGAAAACGTTGTGTGTGTGTGTGTGTGTGTGTGTGTATGTATGTATGTGTATATATATATATATATAAAATGAAATAGTATTCAGCCATAGAAAAGACTGAAATCCTGTTATTTGCAGCAACATGGATGGAACTGGAGGCCATCATGCTAAATAAAATAATCTAAGCACAGAAAGACATGATCTCGCAAAGAGAGAGAGTAGAATTGTGGTTACCAGAAGCCAGGAAGGGTAGTGGGGGAGGGAGAGATGAAGAGTGGAAAAAAAGAATATAAATGTATTAATTACTATTGAACTGTACACTTTCAAGTAGTACAAATTTATCATTTGTACTACTTGATAAATTCGTACTTCTTGAAAGTGTACAAATTTCTATACATACATACACACACACAAAACTATACATTTTTATACGCAAAAACTATATATATTTGAAGTAAATATGTATAGTTTACTTCAAATTTTTAAAAGTGTGTTTTAAAATCTCTATTTTTAAGTGTAGTTATGTCCACTCAAATTTTTTTTTTTTTTTTTGAGACCAAAAGTCTCACTCTGTCACCCAGGCTGAAGTGCAGTGGAACAATCTCGGCTCACTGCAACCTCTGCCTCTTGGGTTCAAGCAATTCTCCTGTGTCAGCCCCCTGAGTAGCTGAGATTACAGGCGCATGCCACCATGCCCAGCTAATTTTTGTATTTTTAGAGATGGGGTCTCATCATATTGGCCAAGGTGGTCTTGAACTCCTGACCTCAAGTGATCCACCCGCCCTGGCCTCCCAAAATGCCGGGATTACGGGCGTGAGCCACCACCCCCGGCCTACATGTATTTCTTTGTGTTTTTTCCAAAAACCATTGCTGCCTTAGATCAATCCTACAAACTTTCTTGCTCAAATATCACTCTCTTCCATGAAGCTTCCTATGCAGTCTTCTGAAGTTTTCTATTGTCTCTCTCAGGTCTCATAAGACTTGTTCTAATTATTATTATACGGATGCTTCCTTCAATACTCATCTTAAAACACTTTAGTGTCCATAAATAGGTTCTTCCAACCTACTACAAAATGGCTTTTGTTTTCATGCCATTGAAATGATCTCTCTCAGATCATTAAAGAATTCTAAATCCATTAGACAGAACAGTCTTTATGCTACTCTTTGATATCTGATAATCTCCGATTAAATGCAACACACCAGGCCCTGAAATTGTAAAACTGAATCAAGATGACTCTCACCTTCAAAGAACTCATAATCTAATGGGATTGTTAGTTTTTTATATATTCTATTTATAATAATATGGTAAGTGCTGAGGAAGGACCATATTCTATT
Organism: Ateles fusciceps; assembly: GCA_036589455.1. NCBI lineage: Eukaryota > Metazoa > Chordata > Mammalia > Primates > Atelidae > Ateles > Ateles fusciceps. Next base: position 2,592,577 of record JAZHEH010001132.1, read on the forward strand.
TACTTTTGTAACCCCAGTACGTAATATGTTAGTTGAGTAGATGAATGGAGGCAATTTTTTTTTTTTTTTGAGACAGAGTTTCGTTCTTATCACCCAGGCCGGAATCCAATGGCATAATCTTGGCTCACTGCAACCTCTGCCTCCCAGGTTCAAGGGATTCTCCTGCCTCAGCCTCCTAAGTAGCTGGGACTACAGGCGTGTGCCACTACACTTGGCTAATTTTGTATTTTTAGTAAAGGCAGGGTTTCACCATGTTGGCCAAGCTGGTCTTAAACTCCTGATCTTGGGTGATCCACCCACCTCAGCCTCCCAAAGTGCTGGGATTACAGGTTTGAGCCACCACACCCGGCCTGAATGGAGGCAATTTAACAAAGATTCAATCAATTTGCCCCTCGTTTCACCTCAAAATACAGCTTTACCATTCCTTCCATCTGAGAGAAAGATCATCTTTTCTAAAGATAACCCATCTGTGGGTCTTTGATTCCAGATATGTCCATGTACTCTGTTAGGGGATGATGATGAAAATGTGAGATTAGAAGCTGGGCATGGCAGCACAGCAGTCCCAGTTAATCAGGAGGCTCAGGTGAGAGGACTGCTTAAGCCTAGGAGTTCTAAAGGAGCCTGGGGAACATAGTGAGACCTCATCTCTTGAAAGAAAAAGAAAAAAAAAGTAGTAGAAGTAGTGGTAATGGAGGCCAGGCACGGTGGCTCATGCCTGTAATCCCAGCACTTTGTGGGGCTGAGACAGGCAGATCACCTGAGGTCAGGAGTTCGAGACCTGCCTGGCCAACATGGTGAAACCCCATCTCTACTAAAAATACAAAAAATTAGCCGGGTGTGGTGGCCCATGCCTGTAGCCTCAGCTATTCGGGAGGCTGAGGTGGAAGAATCGCTTGAACCTGGGAGGCAGAGGTTAGAGTCAGCTGAGATCACACCACTGTACTCCAGCCTGGGTGACAGAGAGAGACTCTGTCTCAAAAAAAAAAAAAAAAAAGTAGTGTTGATGGTTGCACAGCTTTGTGAACTACACTAAGAATCAATGAATTATATATATACTTTAAAAGGATAAATTTTATGGTATTCAAATTATATGTAATTTTTAAAATAAGCAATTAGCAATGTTTCATAGGCCAATTTATAATGAAGTCAGTGGTTGTGTATTTTGTTATTAGGTTTCTCTTACTTATTTCTTGTCTCATTCCCCTAATGATTAGGATCTACAAAGCCAATGTTTTACCCACTAGCAGATCCAGGCAAATGCAAAAATCCAAGGTGAATGTCCTTAATTCATATTCAAGACACTGACAGAAGTACCAAAACAATGTTTAGACAACAATATCAAGTTACTGAATCATTTCTCACCATCAAGTATTTTTTCTCCTCTTGGTCCTGGCACATTGAGATGGCATCTTGAGGTGGAATCATATTCCAAAGTCCATCACTCCCCAATATAATATACTTGTGCTTCTGAGGGTCAAGAGTGTGGACACTTGTGTCTGGTTCAGGTGACACCACAAACTCACCACTCAAGAAATCATAGCTCCACAAATCACCTGGGGGAAGGGAACAGAAAAAGCAAGAAGTATTAGTTGTAAGCCAATAGTATGATAGCAACAGATTAAAAGAGAAAATCTACACAGTTCCTCTCAATAGATGCAGAAAAGCATCTGATAACATTCAAACTTCTTTCATGATAAGACTTTCCAGCAAAGTAAGTATAAAGGGAACTCCCTTCACCTGATAAAGTACATTCACTAGAATTCTGTAATAATCATCTTAAAGATAAAATGTTAAAAGTATTCCCTTTAAAATGTAGGAATAAGAAAACTATCCTTGTATCATTGCTTCTCTTCCAATACTATACTGAGTCCTTCCCAGCACAGTAAGATAATAAAAATAAAACGTACACAAAATGGAAAGGAGAAAATAATACTATTATTGCAGATAATTTCATTTCTTTTTTTAATCTTGAAATAGAACCAGCTGAGATAATTTCATTTCTACACTGAAAACCAAAAAGAAATTATTACAGTAGGAAAGTTTAGCAAAGTTGTTAAATACAAACCCAATATATAAGTCAACAGTATTTCTGTACAATAGCAATACTTAGAAAATATAAATTTTTAAATAACCTGATTTTAACAATGAACAAAATATAAGGTATTTAGGAACAAATTTAACAAAAGGTATACACACCTGTTATGAAAATTATAGGTTCTATTTTGAAACATTAAAAAGATAATCTAAATAAATGAAGAAACCAATCACATTCATAGATAGGAATACTTGTTATAATAAAGATATTAATTCTTCCCAAAATAATCTACAAAGTCAATGTAATTCTAACCAAAATCCCAAAAGGACTGTTGTAGAATTTGATAGGCTAAGCACAAAGGGCCAGAATTAATCAAGATAATTTTGAAGAAAAAGGACAAAATGAGAACTTATCCTACAAACAGAAGTACCAATGGCTGTGTGCAAACTTCCTGTTAATCCCTAGAGATAAGTAAACTACCTATACATCAAAACTTACAGAATGAGTACCAGTCACCTGGAATAAAATTCAAAATCGAAAAACGAGCATTTTAATACGATTTACCGACCATATGACCAACCTTTGGGGAGCAACAGTTCTCCCTTTCAGTGAGCCAGAAAAAGAAGGCTCTTACTTTTATCCTTCTCCTTGATTAGCTCCACATAAAAACAATACCTAAACTTCTGCCTGTAGACCTATTAGATACAGTCAACCCAGACCATAAAAAAAGATCAACAGAACTGAAACAGAAGAAAAAAAAAAGATTTATAGAAACCATCTACTTTTCTGTAATATATAAGACAACATAAATGAAACAATATAAATTTTTCTTTTGCTTCCAATAAATGAGGAAGAGGAGACAGAAAGGAGAAAACATTAATTTCCACCTCTTTGGTTTATCGTGAACTACATAAGGGAAAGGCCTAAATCAAAAGCAACAGATTTTCAGACAAGAGGTTAAACAATTTTTGTCCCCTTTCAGTAGGTCTCTTTTTTGTTGTTGTTGTTAAACAAGAGGAAGCTCTTTGTCCTTTTCCTTATTTAAACTTCCCATTAGCACCCATCAGAAATACTGGCAATTCAAACATGCTCAGAGTCCAACGAAATAATTCAAGTCAATTACTCCCACTCAAAAATAGCAAAATCATTGCTAACCCGACTCTTCAAAGAGCAATTCAACCCTCTGAGCATTAGAACAGAACACATGCAACCACTAAAAGCTAATTATAATCCAGATAAGCTCACAAAGACACATTTACCTCTTTATAACAGAAAATAAAGCTCCCTGGTTGACAAAATAATAAAAATAAAACATGGAGACAGTTAGTGGCACAATCATGGCTTACTGCAGCCTTGATCTCCTGGGCTCAAGTGATCGTCCTACATCAACCTCTGAAGCAGCTGGGACTATAGGTGTGCACCAACAGGACCAGCTAATTTTTTATTTTTTGTAGAGATGGGATCCCACTATGTTGTCCAGGCTGGTCTCCAACTCCTGGACTCAAGTGATCCTCCCACCTCCATCCCCCCAAAGTGCTGGTATTATAGGTATAAGCCACGGCACTGGGCCTGCCTTTTATAGGTATGAGCCACAGCACCTATGTAATACATTCACATGGTAAAAAATCCAAAAAATACAAAAGGGTATACAGTGAAAATTCTCCTTTCTCGTCACTGACCTTCCAGTTTTCCCTGTAGGGACTATTATTTTTATGTTCTTACCTTCCTGGAGATACCTATCTATCTACCTACATACACATATATATATGCGTATATTTAGGTTGCTTTTGGTGAAAACATCCTTTCAAGTTTCCAACTTCTACTGACAACTTTGAAATCACTAGTCTCCAATATCTTGCCAATCTCTCTCTCTTTTTTTTTTGAGACGGAGTTTCACTCTTGTTGCCCAGGCTGGAGTGCAATGGCATGATCTCGGCTCATTGCAACCTCTGCCTCCTGGGTTCAAGCGATTCTCCTGCCTCAGCCTCCTGAGTAGCTGGGATTAAAGGTGCCCACCACCACACCTGGCTAATTTTTGTATTTTTAGTAGAGATGGGGTTTCATCATGTTGACTAAGCTAGTCTCAAACTCCTGACCTCAGATGATCTGCCCACCTCGGCTCCCAAAGTGCTGGGATTACAGGCATGAGCCACCACACCCGGTCTCAATCTCTATTTCTTCTTCTTCTTCTTTTTTTTTTTTTTTTTTTTTTTTTTGGGGGAGATGGAATCTTGCTCTGTTGCCCAAGCTGGAGTGACGCAGCATGATCTCGGCTCACTGCAACCTCCACCTCCCAGATTCAAGTGATTCTCCTGCCTCGCCTCTCAAGTAACTGGGACTACAGGCGCATGCTGCCACACCTGGCTAATTTTTTAGTAGAGATGGGGTTTCACTGTATTAAGCAGGATGGTCTCAATTTCCCGACCTTGTGATCCACCCGCCTTGGCCTCCCAAAGTGCTGGGATTACACGGATAAGCTACCACACCCGGCCCTCAAGCTCTATTTCTTTCTCAATAAACCTCAATAGGTTTTTAGAAGAAGGGATTGTTTCTAACTTAAATTTCTGTTTCTTCTAAATTAAATTCTAACTTTAATATATCTGGGTTTTGACTAAGATATATGGTTTATTTCTATTTCTTAGATTTCTTTCATTATTTGGTAGTTTCCCGCATACAAATCTTAAACATAGTTGGTTACAATTATACCTATTTCATGGTTTTTTTGGGTGCAATTATAAATTATACTTCTTTAAATTTCATTATGAATTGTTCATTTCTAGTACATAAAAATATGATAGACTATGTATGCTGAATCTGGGTCTTGTGAACTTGCTGAATCCACTTATTAATTCTAATAGTTCTTTTGAAGACTATTTGGGATCATTTAAGCAGACAATGCTGGAATCTGTGGATAAAGCTGGTTTTAGTTATTTGCTGAACCATCTGAGATTAGATTACAGACTCAAAACACTTCACCTCCAAATAGTAATACTTCAATATTTATCTCCTAAGCATGAGGATGTTATTCTACCACAGTCAGGCAATTCTGTATTGCTACACTACTGTATAATATAAAGTTAGTGTTCAATTTTCCCAGTTGTCACAATAATGCATTTAATATTCAGGATCCATTCAAGGATCATTCTTTGGCCAGGTTAGGTGGCTCATGCCTGTAATCCCAGGACTTTGGGAGGCTGAGGCAGGAGGATCGTTTGAGCCCAGGAGGTCAAGACCAGCCTGGGCAACACAGTAAGACCCTGTCTTTATTTTTTAAAAAACTTTAAAAAAAATCATTCATTGCATTTGTCATTTTTTTAGTCATTTTAAACCTATAACAGTTTCCTGGGGTTTTGCTTTGTTATCATTCATGGTATTGACAATTGTGAAGAGTTCAAGACAGTTCTTTTGCTGGGCGTGGTGGCTCACACCTGAAATCTCAGCACTTTGGGAGGCCAAGGCAGGTGGATCACTTGAGGTCAGGAGTTTGAGATGAGCCTGGCTCTACTAAAAATACAACAGTTAGCTGGGTGTCGTGGCGTGCGCCTGCAATCCTAGCTACTCGGGAAGCTGAAACAGGAGAATTGCTTGAACCTAGAAGATGGACATTGCCAGGATCATGCCACTGCACTCCACCCTGGGCAACAGAGTGAGATTCCATCTTTAAAAAAAGAGGAGGGGGGAGACAGTTTTTTTGCACAATGACCTTTAAATTGGATCCATCGGATTGTCTCCTCATGCTCTACAGTGGTTCATGTCCAGCTAAACTCATTTTTGGCTATAGAACTACACTGCTGATGACATGTCCTTCTCTGTATATCACATGAGGAGAGACAGTGTGTCAGTCTGTCCTATTATTGGCAGTATTCACTTTGGTCATCTGGTTAAAGTGCTGTCTACTGGCAGCATAAAGTGCCTTTTTTTTTTTTAACTGGTGAGTAGTCTGTAGGGTGCAAGTTTGAGGCTCTATGAAATATCCTGTTCTGTACCAAAATATACCATATTTAAGCATCTACTAATGATTCCTGAATGAATCAGTTATTACTATAATGGTTATAAACTGATGATAGAAGATTCTAACTACATTTATTAGCTGACAGTTTTACTTTATTTTGGTTTTTTCTCCTCTTTCCCAACCTCCAAAAGTCTTTTTCTAAGACAGGGACTTACTCTGTCGCCCAGGATGGACTGCAGTGGTGGCTCATTGCAGCCTTGGCCTCTCAAACTCAAGCCATCGTCTCACCTGTCTTCCAAGTAGCTGGGACTACAGGCATGCACGCCCACACCCAGCTAATTTTTTGTATTTTTTTCTACAGATGGGGTTTCACCATGTTGGCCAGGCTGGTCTCAGGAGTTTGAGAGTTGAGAGCTCAGGAGTTTGAGACTCCTGAGCTCAAGCAATCTACCCACTTCGGCCTCCCAAAGTGCTAGGATTATAGGAATAAGCCACTGTGCCTGGCCCGGAAGTCTTTTTTTTTTTTGGAGACGGAGTCTTGCTCTGTCACCTATGCTGGAGTGCAATGGCTCAATCTTTGCTCATCGCAACCACCGCCTCCTGGGTTCAAGTGATTCTCCCGCCTCTTGAGTAGCTGGGATTACAGGCACACACCACCACGTCCAGCTAATTTTTTGTATTTTTGGTAGAGACGGGGTTTCACCATGTTGGTCTCGAATTTCTGACCTTGTGATCCTCCCGCCTCGGCCTCCCAAAGTGCTGGGATCACAGGCATGAGCCACCGTGCACAGCTCCCAAAAAAGTTTTTTCTTTGTTGTTGTTGTTGTTGTTTTTACGGAGTCTCACTCTGTCGGCCAGGCTGGAGTGCAGCAGTGTGATCTCGGCTCACTGCAACCTTGGTCTCCCAGGTTCAAGCAATTCTCCTGCCTCAGCCTCCTGAGTAGCTGGGACTACAGGCACGTGCCACGACACCAGGCTGATTTTTGTATTTTCAGTAGAGATGGGGTTTCACTGTGTTAGCCAGGATGGTCTTCATCTCCTGACCTCATGATCCACCTGCCTCGGCCTCCCAAAATGCTAGGATTACAGGCGTGAGCCACTGTACCTAGCCTGAAAGTCTTTTTTAAAGAAGAGTTTTCCTTGGAGTCTCTCCAGATCTGCTGTGGTCGGGGGTGGGAGGCACATTCAATTTGCGAATTGTTCATTGCCCAATTAAACACCATTAAATGTTAAAAAAAAATGTTTTCCATTCTTCTACCTGTACATTTTGCTTCAACACAGACTTATAGATTCCTTTTTACTCAATATTTTTAAATTTATTCCTGTTATGATTCGTTTTGATGCTCAAGTTTCTTCAAATTTGCTGGTATAAGTCCCTTTTAACAAACTCACCAGATAGATGATTCATATTCATAGTCACTTTCCCCTGTTTTACCAGTTCAAAAAGTCTATGTGACTCTATATAAGATCAAATAACTGGTAAGTATCAGAACTGGGCCTTTAACTAAGGTTTTTATTATTGGTCTAGGGTTTGTACACCAAAGTAAGATCACAAAACATCATTTCTGTAGGTCCTGAAGGGAGGTGCCTTGAACACTGGCAGACAGCCAATTCCCTTTTTCTTCAGTAGAGGGTGCTGAAAGGACACCAGAAGAGAGGAGGCCTTTCTTTTGGTTCCAGTATATTTTCTGCTTGTTCCTTGGCATATGGCAGCCAGCAGTCTACAAGACATTCAGTCGTCCTTACCCCTAGCAAATTTCAGCACCCCTCCAAGTGGCTTCCCATGGAGAACTTCCAACAATGTTTACCCCCCTCTAATCCATTCTCAAAATGGCAATCAAAATTCTCTTTATTTATTTATTTATTTATTTTTTAAAGATGGGGTTTCACCATGTTGGTCAGGCTGGTCTTGAACTCCCGACCTCAGGTGACCCACCCGCCTTGGCCTCCAAAGTGCTTGGATTACAGGCGTGAGCCACCACGCCCGGCCAAAATTCTCTTTAAAACACAAACCTACTGGATTAAAGATTTAAATGTAAGACCTCAAACTGTGAGAATCCTGGATGAACATCAGCCTCGGGAAAGAATCTATGATTAAATCCTCAAAAGCAACTGCAACAAAAACAAAAATTGACAGGAGAGACCTAATTAAAGAGCTTCTGCACAGCAAAAGAAACTATCAACAGAGTAAACAGGCAACCTACAGAAAGGGAGAAAATATTCACAAACTATATATTTGACAAAGATCTAATATCTAGAATCTATAAGGAACTTAAACAATTTAACAAGTTAAAAACAATCCCATTAAAAGGTGGGCAAAAGGCATCAACAGACACTTTTCAAAAGAAGACATGCAAGTGGTCAACAAACATAAAAAGCACCACATTACTAATGATTAGAGAATGCAAATCAAAACCACAATGAGTTACCATCTCATACCAGCCAGAACAGCTACTATTAAAAAGTCAAAAAATGACAGATGCTGGCAAGGCTGCAGAGAAAAGGGAATGCTTATACACTGTTGGTGGGAATATAAATTAATTCAGCCACTGTGGAAGGCAGTATGGAGATCTCTCAAAGAACTTAAAACAGAACTACCATTCCATCTAGCAATCCCATTACTGAGTATACATCAAAAAGAAAATAAATCGCTCTACCAAAAAACACACATGCACTCAAAATGTTCATCGCAGCACTACTCACAATAGCAAAGACAAGGAATCAACCTAGGTGCCCATCAAAGTGAAATGGATAAAGAAAATATGGTACATACACACTACAGAATACTATACAGCCACAAAAAAAGAATGAAATTCTGTCCTTTGCAGCAATACAGATACAGCTGCAGGCCATTATCCTAATCAAATTAATTCAGGAAAAGAAAGCCAAATACCATGTGTTCTCACTTGTAAGTGGGAGCTAAACACTGGGTATACATGAACATACAGATGGCAATAACAGACACTGGGGACTACTAGAGGGAGAAGGGAGGGAAGGAGGAAGAGCTGAAAAACTAACAATTGGGTACTATGCTCCCTACCTGGATGATGTAATCAATCATACCCCAAACCTCAGCATATACCCATGTAACAAACCTGTACATGTACTTCCTGAATCTAAAAGTTGAAATTACAAAAACAAAAATTAAAACTCCTCCACGAATCTAGGATGAATGGTGGTGATGGTTGCATAACAGTGTAACTGTACTTAACATCAATGAACCACATGTTTACAATGGTAAGTTATGTGTAGGTTAAGTATATTTTACCACAATTAAAAACACACAAATCTGGTTATGTTTCCCACTCTTACTCTGTTATAGCTTACAATTGATTTTTAAAATAAAGACGCAATACTTCTGTTTTTTTGAAACAGGGTCTTGCTCTGTTGCCCAGGCTGGAGTACCGTAACGCAATCTTGGCTCACTGCAACCTGCTGGGCTCAGGCAATCCTCCCACCAAAGGCTTCTGAGTAACTGGTACTACAAGCGCACACAACCACACCCAGCTAAATTTTTGTAGAGAGGAGATTTCATCATGTTGCCCAGGCTGCTCCTGAACTCCTTGAACTCAAGCAATCCACCTGCCTTGGCCTCCCAAAGTGTTGGAATTATGGGTGTGAGTCACCACATCCAGTCAAACACAACTCTTTATACTGCCTATAAAATGCAGTATTTTCTCATTTTATCCAAGTCTCTTATTTCTTTATCCCCGTTCCAGTTACACTGGCCTTCACCAGAGTTTCTTATGTCACTATGCTTCTTCCTATCATTGAGCTTTTTGAAAATGCTGTTTTCTATGCCTAAAACACACTTTCTTCCTCCTTAACCTCCAGCAATTCTTCAAATCTCAGTTCAAATATCACTTTTCTCAACTCTCTGGTTAGGTAAAGTATCTTTATTTTAGGTTTTCATTAATACATATAAGAATTGGCTGAGTGCAGTGGTTCGTGCCTGTGATCCCTGCACTTTGGGAAGCCAAGGCAGGCAGATGACCTGAGGTCAGGAGTTTGAGACCAGACTGGACAACATGGTGAAACCCCATCTCTACAAAAATTAGCTGGGAGTGGTGGCATAAGCCTGTAGTCCCAGCTACTCAGGAGGCGGAGGCAGAAGAATCGCTTGAACCTGGGAGACAAAGGTTGCAGTGAGCTGAGATCGTGCCACTGCACTCCAGCCTGGGCGAGAGTGAGACTTCATTTCAAAAAACAAAAAAAAAAGAAGAAGTAAAAATTTTCAGTTTTATCTGGGTGCAGTGGCTCACTCTAAGAGGCTGAGGCGGGTTGATCACCTGAGGTCAGAAGTTCGAGACCAGCCTGGCCAATATGGCGAAACCTCGTCTATACAAAATACACAAAAATTAGCTGGGTGTGGTGGTGGGCACCTGTAATCTCAGCTATCTGGGAGGCTGAGTCAGGAGAACTGTTTGAATCTGGGAAGCAGAGGTTGCAATGAGCTGAGATTGCACCACTGCACTCCAGCCTGGGTGACAAGAGCGAAACTCCATATAAAAAAAAAAAAATTCCGTTTTTGTGATCATTTGATGAATGCCTTCCCCTTTTCCTAGAATGGAAGCTCCAAGAGGGCAAAGATCACGTGCTTGTACATACAGCAGAGTTGCTTCATACACACTGTACTCAAAAATTATCTCCCCAACGAATAATTTGCAAGACTCAAATGCAATTCCAGCAGGCAGCCACTAGGAGGCATCTTTGCTACATTTCTGAGTATCATCATCAGTGTTTATAGGGTACCAATATTGACAAGGAGAAATCTATTCCCACCCCCTCCCCCCACCAAAAAAAGCTAGAAGAAAAATGGCCGTAAACCATAAGGGTGTGTGCTAAATACTAGCATTTGATTTACTTTAGCCAATAAGTACTTCCATGCAACAAGCAAAACTCAGAAAACCAATTGTATAGCCTTTTTTTTTCTTTTTTTTGAGACGGAGTTTCACACTGTTGCCTAGGCTGAAGTGTAGTGGTGCAACCTCCACTCACTGCAACCTCTGCCTCCCGTGTTCAAGCAATTCTGCTGCCTCAGCCTCCCGAGTAGCTGGGATTACAGGCGCCTGCTACTACGCCCAGCTAATTTTTTGTATTTTTAGTAGGCACGGGGTTTCACTATGTTGGCCAGGCTGGTCTCAGACTCCTGACCTCATGATCGCCCACCTCAGCTCTCAAAGTGCTGGGATTACAGGCGCGAGCCGCTGCGCCCGGCCAGTATAGCTCTTTTAAAAATATTTTTTCTGGGCTGGTTGCGGTGGCTCACACTTGTAATCCCAGCACTTTGGTAAACTGAGGCAAGTGGATCACCTGAGGTCAGGAGTTCGAGACCAGCCTGGCCAACATGATGAGAACCTGTCTCTACTAAAAATACAAAAATCAGCCAGGTGTGGTGGCATGCGCCTGTAATCCCAGCTACTCAGGAGGCTGAGGCAGGAGAATCACTTGAACCTGGGAAGTGGAGGTTGCAATGAGCTGAGATTATGCCACTGCACTCCAACCTGAGAGTGAGACTCCATCTCACACACACAAAAATTTCCAAATGTCAGAATAATGGTTTGAAAAGTAATAAGACAAAACCTTTTTAGCTTAAATATTAAAATCTAAAAGGTATCATTATTTTTGAAAACATTTATGTGACATGAAAAATCAAGAGGAAAAAAGCTTTTTTATCACTAAAATGATTTTGTCTCATATAAGCCTTTTATCAAAATATTAATTTATTTCTGTATGTGTTTACAAAATTATGTTGAAATAAGGTAACTTCTACCAAAAAACTGTCTAAACTTGCTGTATCAATTTTTATTCCTCCTAGTCAGGAAGATAGTTCTTTCATTAACCCCAATCATGGTTGTGGTCTCCCTATTCCACCAAAAGCTACTTTCTTTGTCAAGGTCACCAATGACCTCCACATTCCTAAATCCCATGGTCATTCAATCCCCCCTCCACCTAAATTACAACAGTATTTGAAACACCTTCTTTCTGGAAACACTTTCTTCACTTAGCTTCCAGGGCACCCTCTCCCAAATTTCCTGCTATTTGACTTACAGTTCTTAGCTGTTTTACCTTGTTCCTCCATTCATATCCCCTAACTCTTTTCTTTTAAAATTTGAATCCAACCCTCAAGGGGAACCAGAGCACATCCTCCAAGTCTGAATAGTGAGAGTATCTCAAGGCTCGGCCACTAGACCTTCATTCTTTTCTCTCTGTACTCAATCCCTAACATGACCTCAAGACTTTGGATACTATCAATATGCTACTGGCTCCCCCAAATTAAAATCTCCAGCCTGAACCTCACCTGAAATCAATTCTTATAATGGGAAGCCAAATAGGTATCACCATCTTAATGTCTAAAAAGTGCTTAAAGGGTAATGTGTCCAAAACTGAACTTCCAACCTCTCCTTTTCACTGATGTTCCAGTCATTTCAACTCCATCTTTCCAGGTGCTAGGTTAAAAATCATGAATAGGGGTTGGACATGGTGGCTCATGCCTGTAATATATATATATATATATATATATATACACACACACACACACACACACACACACACACACACACACACGTTGTGCTGGATATGGTGGCTCATGTCTGCAAACCCAGCACTTTGGGAGGCCAAGGTAGGAGAATGGCTTAAGCCCAGGACCAGCCCAGCAACATAGTGAGACCCCATCTCCTCAAAAAAAAAAAAAAAAATTAGCTGGGTGTGGTAGCTCACACCTGTAGTCCCAGTTACTTGAGAGGCTGAGGTTGGAGGATAACTTGAGCCTGGGAGGTAGAGGTTGCAGTAAGCTGTCATCATGCCACTGCAATCCAGCCTGAATAACAGAACAAAAACCTGTCTCTTAAAATAAAAATAAATTTGTATTTTCTCAGAGACATTTTCTTTGGAAAAACTACCCCCATCTAGCATAGCCAAGGTGAGATATCTTAATAGGTATAATTCTCTAGCCTTCTTTCTAAAGCCAAGTAGACCAGAAATATGACTTTTTTTTTCATAGCTATTTCACTTTGCTAGTTAAAGAAAAAAAGAGGTTTTGAAGGCTCTCAGGAGGAATATTAAGGGCTAAAGAGGATGGGATACTTAAAAATAGTTTAAAGGAGGCCAGGCGTGGTGGCTCATGCCTGTAATCCCAGCACTTTGGGAGACTGAGGCGGGAGGATCATCTGAGGTCGGGAGTTCGAGATCAGCCTGACCAACATGGAGAAACCCCATCTCTACTAAAAATACAAAAAATTAGCTTGGCTTGGTGGCGCATGCCTGTAATTCCAGCTACTTGGGAGGCTGAGGCAGGAGAATTGCTTGAACCCGGGAGGCGGAGGTTGTGGTGAGCCAAGATTGTGCCACTGTACTCCAGCCTGGGCAACAAGAGTGAGACTCCATCTCAAAAAAAAAAATAAGTTTCAAGGGTAACATTAAGCCTAGACATGCATATACCTCTTTAAGCATAGACAGAAACTAGCAAAACATTGAATGTGACTCATAAACAAAGGGCAATTGTCAGTGAAATATATGCCTAAACCTTCCCCTCAATTAGGCTTAAACACACACACACACACACACAGTCTTGTTCTGTCACCCAGGCTGGAGTGCACTGGCACAATTTCCTGATTTCAAGTGATCTGCCCACCTCAGCCTCCCAAAGTGCTGGGATTATAAGCATGAGTCACTGTGCATGGCCTCGATTAGGTTCTAAAACATTTAACAGAGTATCATGATAGCTCTATCCTCACCATATGCCAAGTAAGGGTTTAGTTTCTCAGTCTCCTCTTTTATTTTGCCACCGTATATGGTAGAAAATTCAATATAATTTCACCAAATTAAGTCCCACTTACCAAGTGCTCTTGCTACTGCCAGAAAAGGAATCTGGTCAATAACTGTGCTCCTTCTAACAGGTCCATTGTGAGTGAGCCGAGGTCGTTTCCAGACTACACGATTCACTCCAGACTTGTTCATCACACTAAAAATAAATAGAGTTCACATAAATAATCTAAATGATTAAAATGTAACAACTAAGATAGCTCAATATATTAAATAATAAAAACAAGACTACATTATCACAAAATAATGCCTTATGTGTTTCAGACACAAAGATGCATAAGCTGAAATTTCTGTTCAGAGAGGAAAATGTTGAGATTACTGGAATAGGCAGTACAACCAAATGAATGAAATGTGAAGAAAAGTGAGTTTAACTACCATGTCAAAAAAAAAAAAAAAGCAAAATGACTTAATTAGCAAGCAATTGGGGGTTGGCAGAAGACCTTATCTAGGTGGAGAGAGAGAACTGTTTGAACCCAGGAGGTGGAGGCTGCAGTGAGCCAAGACTGAACGACTGCACTTCAGCCTGGGTGACAGAGTGAGATTCCATCTCAATAAATAAATAAATGGAGAGGGACTGAATCATGATATAAGCAATTATAAAGGAAAGGTTATAGAGTTCTGAGGGTTTCTGTTGAGGATGGGGAAACACAGCAGAACTTTTTACAATTTTTGTTGGTGGTGGGGTTTTTTTTGAGACAAAGTTTTGCTCTTGTTGCCCAGGCTGGAGTGCAATGGTGCGATCTCGGCTTACCTCAACCTCGCCTTCCGGGTTCAAGGGATTCTCCTGCCTCAGCCTCCTGAGTAGCTGGGATTAAAGGCATGCACCACCACGCCTGGATAATTTTATATTTTCAGTAGAGACAGGGTTTCTCCACATTGGTCAGGCTGGTCTCGAATTCCTGACCTTATGTGATCTGCCCGCCTCAGCCTCCCAAAGTGCTAGGATTACAGGCGTGAGCCACCACGCCCAGGTTTTTTTTTTTTTTTTTGCGGGGGAAACAGCGTTTTGCTGGTCATGTAGGCTGAAGTTCAGTGGCACAATCTCAGCTTACTACAACCTCTGCCTCCTGGGTTCAAGTGATTCTTCTGCCTCAGCCTCCTGACTAGCTAAGATTAAAGGCGCCCACCAACATGCCCAGCTAATTTTTGTGTTTTTAGTAGAGGTGGGGTTTCACCATGTTGGCCAGGCTGGTCTTGAACTACTGACCGCAGATGATCTGCCCACCTTGGCCTCCCAAAGTGCTAGGATTACAGGCATGAGCCATTGCATCCAGCCTGTTTTTTGTTTATTGAGACAGGGTCTAACTCTGTTGCCCAGGCTGGAGTGCAGTGGTGCACTCATGGTTCACTGCCACCTCAACCACCTCCTGGGCTGCCTCAACTGTCTCCTGGGCTGCACTGATCCTCCCATCTCAGTCTCCTGAGTAGCTGAGACTATAGGCATGTGCTACCAAGCCCAGCTAATTGTTGTGGGGTTTTTTTGTTTTTTTGTTTTTCTTTTTTTGGTAGATATGGAGTTTTGCCATGTTGCCCCAGGCTGGCAGTTTTAATATTTTTGATTTCAGCAATATACTTTGGAAAATGAAGCAGCTGTAGACATATATATCTGGGAGTTACAAGAGTAAGAACATCCATCTAAAAATTTGTCACAGGAGCAACACAAATGTCTAAAACTTGGAAATATAATTAGTTCTTTAGGAAAAAATACTGATAATCAAAACATAAGAGATGGTCCCTCAAACTCTGCCTGGCGTGACCGAAATGAGCTTTACTTCAAATGGGAATTGATTTTTTAATTTTATTAGTTTAAACAGCCATTTGTGGCTAGTGGTGAGTATACTGAACAGTCCAGAGGAAGACTGAAACAAGTAGTAAAAGACCAGAAAACATTGCAGGTGTTAACAAAGAATAGAAATTCCAGAAAATTGTTCATTTACCACCACCCCCACCTTTTTAATTTTTTTTGGAGAGTCTCGCTCTGTTACCCAGGCTCAATGCAGCCTCAGCCTCCCGAGTAGCTCGGATTATAGGCGACAGGGTTTAACCATGCTGGCCAGGCTGGCCTTGAACTCCTGGCCTCAAGAGATCTGCCTGCCTCAGCCTCCCAAAGAGCTGAGATTACAGGCATGAGCCACCATGCCTGGCCTACCATCCCTTTTGAGAACTAGTTTTTGTTTGTTTTGTTTTGAGACAGGGTCTCGCTCTGTTGCCCAGGCTGGAGTGCAGTAGTGTGACCATGGCTCACCAGAGCTTGACTTCTAGGGCTCAAGTGATCCTCCCACCTCAGTTTCCAAAATAGCTGGGACCACAGGCATGCACCACCACATGTGGCTAATTTTTAAATTTTTTTTGTAGAGACAGATCTCACTATGCTTGCCAGGCTAGTCTTAAGCTCCTGAGAGCAAGCCGTCCTCCCATCTGGGCCTCCTAAAGTGCTGGGATTATAGGCGTGGGCCACCATGCCCAGCCAAGAACTAGTCTAAATATGTTCTGAAATCAACATGTTGATCATCACAAGAGTTAAAATATCAAAGGTATTCATTTTATTATATCAAGCTTTCTTCAGTGATGATACTCAAAAGTCAACAGCAGAGTAAAGACTAAATTTGCCATTCACAAGAATCCATGAAACATAGTGTTATGGTAAGATGCCAACATTCTGCCCTAATACCATCTTAAAGCTCTATTATTATTTCCTAAACCTGCTCCCTAAAAGGTAAGACTTACACTAAGTAATCTGCAGTAGTTGCTTCCAACATAACTAGGACAAGCAGCTCTCCCCGACACTTAGTATTCAAAGATACTATGATCTGTGTTTCTGAGAAACAAAAAGACAATGATACTGATTAAAACATAGAAGTTTTAAATCTAGTAACAAAAAACCAAAGCAATGTTATAAAAGATGCTGCTTTTACTGCACTCCATGTTGTTGTCCTGTATGATTAAAAGGCATGTAAAAAGGAACAGCCTGACATGCAGAGAGCTGACTGAGCAGCAACAGAAGGCTGGAAAAACATAATGCTGGCCTGTTGCCTAGGCTGGGACAGAGAAAAGCAAGGAAATAACTTATAATAAAATAGCTCAATTTTTGCAAAAAGTTACCTGCTCCAAAATGGCACAGTATCTGTCCAACTGTCCAGATGGTATTTTTGGCGATAAAGCCAAAAAACTCTTTCTAAAAAAGTTATTAAAATCAAATAAAATATAATTTTAAAATTCAAGTAAAAAAAACAAGAAAGAATAGTCATATATATTTTTAAACACAAAAGGGTAATTTCTTCTGTAGAAAATAATTATTTCCTTTTTTGTTCATTCATTTATTTATTTTTAATTATAGAAAATATTTTTACATAGAGATGGAGGTCGCTGTGTTGACAAGGCTGGTCTCAAACTTCTAACCTCAAGTGATCCTCCCATCTAAGCTTCCAAAGAGCTAGGATTACAGGCGTGAGCCATCGCAGCCAACCGCTTTATTTCTTTTCTTTTTCCTGAGACATAGTTTTTACTTGTTGCCCAGGCTGGAGTACAGTGACGGCTCACTGCAACCTCCACCTCCCGGGTTCAAGGGATTCTGGCCTCGGCCTCCTGAATAGCTGGGATTATAGGCATGCACCACCACACCTGGATACTTTTTTTGTATTTTTAGTAGAGATGGGGTTTCGCCAGGTTGGCCAGGCTAGTCTACAACTACTGATCTCAGGTGATCACCCGCCTCAGGCTCCCAAAGTGCTGGGATTACAGGCGTGAGCCACGATGCCCGGTCCCAATAAAAGTTTTTTTTTGAGACAGAGTCTCGCTCTGTCATCTAGGCTGGAGTGCAGTGGTGCGATCTCAGCTCACTGCAACCTCCGCCTCCCAGATTCAAGCAATTCTCTGCCTCAGCCTACTGAGTAGCTAGGATTACAGGCACCCACCACCACACCCAGATAATTTTTTGTATTTTTAGTAGAGATGGGATTTCACCATCTTGGCCAGGCTGGTCTTAAACTCCTGACTGTGATCCACCAGCCTTGGCCTCCCCAAATGCTGATATTACAGGCATAAGCCACTGCGCCTGGCCAAAAAAAGTATTTTTTAAAGAAAGATTAATGAAAAGGAATCAGGCCTACCAATATTAAAAATTACAATGAAGTCTCAGTTTTAAAAATTATAATACTGGTAAATAAGCAGGGAAAAAAAAATAGCCCAGAAAAGACCCAAATATATGGAGGAATTGTTTATAATTTGCAAAGCCCACTTAGCATGACAACCAGCAGAGAGGTCTCAGATATATTCTGACCTTCACAATCACAGGCTCAAATAAACTATAGCCTGAAAGGAGGTTCATCTAACTTTGCAGGATATTGGGCAGGAAATACAGTACGCTGCCATAACGGCTTCAAGGATGTTGTCTTCAGCAGTGATTCAGACAGCCAGAAGCCATTTTTCAACCTCCCAAGTGATGGTTCAGTTGTAAGCAAGATGACAGGGTCTAGCTTAGGTAAGCTTCAGGCGTCACAGAAACCAATGTAATAAACAGCACATGACTATAGTTCCGTGGTCCCTACACAAGACAAACTGCATGCATGTAAGGAAGCCAAGGTCTGTGCTTCCAAACAGAAATGTATAGACCATTCAAAGAATTCCCTACCAAGATGCAATTCTGTTCAAGGATCATTCTACCATAAGCACTGCTGTCTTATAACAGAGGTGATATCCACATTTATCTTAACCAGAGAAATACAAGAAGAGGGTAAATTCAAGATGATCTTCCCACTGAAGAAGGGTCTTAAGCCTGGTCAGCCTGCTACTCAGTGATGAAAAGATGTATAATTATTCAAGTGGCTACTAATAGCCATCTAGAAAAAAAGTTAACTTTTATATTTACTACATAACTTAGATCTTAAAATTCCAGAAGGATTGAAGATTAAAATATAAAAGATGATGAAACCATAACAGTACTGGGAAAGTTGTTCTCAAAATGTGGTTTAGGGGCCCCAGCAGGTTGCTGAAGACTTTTTCAGGGTGTCCCCAAGGTCAGTTTTTTTTTTCCGTAATACTACTAAGACCACATGCATACAGTGGAGTTTTTTCGAGAGGCTGCATGACTGGATATGATACAGTATAATAAAAAGTGTCAATATTTGCAAGATCTACATAACTCAGTGAACCAGTATATTACAAATGATAAATGTATATATTAAAAAGTCATCCATAGGGGCTACGTACTATATGATTTCAACTATATGACATTCTGGAAAATGCAAAATTATGAAGGCAGTAAAAAGATCAGTGGCTGCCAGGAGTTAAGTAGGGAGGGATGAATAGGTAAAGTACAGAGGATTCTTAGGGTGATGAAACTAATCTGCATGATACTATAATGGTGGCTACATGTCATGACATATATGTCAAAACTCATAAAATGTACAACACCCAGAGTGAACCCTAATGTAAACTAAGGACACTGGGTAATAATATGTCACTGTAGGTTCACTAATTGATTATAACAAACACTCTGGAAAAGGATGTTGACAGTGGGGAAGCCTGGAAGGTAGTGGGGAGGGCAGAGTGTATATAAGAAACCCTATCTCTACTAATACTACAAAAAAATTAGCTGGGTGTGGTAGCGCATGCCTGTGATCTCAGCTACTTGGGAGGCTGAGGCAGGATAATCGCTTGAACCTAGGAGGTGGAGGTTGCAGTGAGTCAAGATCATGCCATTGCACTCCAGCCTGGGGAGCCTGGGCGACAAGAGCAAAACTCCGTCTCAAATTAAAAAAAAAAAAAGAAGCTTACACAACCAAAACAATGCTAGTCTTCTCACTAAATGTTTTGGCAAAACACATAATGGGTTCATAATTGCTATTTTTATATGAATTAACAAGGCAAGAGGACTGCTTGAGCCCAGTTTGAGACCAGCTTAGGCAACACAGTAAGACCTTTTCTCTCCAAAAGAGACAGTATTTTTTTTTTAAGAAAAAAGAAAATCAGCTGGCATGGTTGCACAGGTGCACCTGTAGTCCCAGCTCTCAAGAGGCTGACGTGGGAAGAACACTTGAGGTTGCAGTGAGCCATGACTGTGCTACAGCACTGCAGCCTGGAAAACAGAGTGAGACCATTTCTCAAAAACAAACAAACAAACCAACAGAAGAACAAACACGGTTTCTAAGACCAAAAATATTCCTAACTGTTGTACTAAAAAGAAAATACAGAAGACTTTATTAAAAAGCTTCACTGTCTGTATGGCACAAAATTCAAAATGTAGTAACAAAGTAACTAATAAATTTAACTACATTAATTTTTTTTTTTTAAAGACGGGGTTTCACCATGTTGGTCAGGCTGGTCTTGAACTCCCGACCTCAGGTGATCCGCCCGCCTTGGCCTCCAAAGTGCTTGGGATTACAGGCGTGAGCCACCATGCCCAGCCTAACTACATTAAAAGAAACTTCCACACAGAAAAAGTTCCAGGAGGATAATCAAAAGACAAAATGTGGAAACAATATCTAAAATTCACATCACATACATTAGACTAATTTCTTTAATGTATAGACAGCCCTTACACATTAATGTGGAAAAAGAAAGTCTAACAATACCCCAAAATGAACACTGAATGTAAAAACAAATACAGAGAAAAGAAAATATAAATGGCACCTAAATATATAGACAGATTCAACATTTCTCATAAGATAAATTCAAATTAAAACATTACTGAGGCCAGGCACAGTGGTTCACATCTGTAATCCCAACAATTTGGAAGGCCAAGGTGGGAAGACTGCTTGAGCCCAGGAGTTCAAGACCAGCTTGGGCAACATGGCAAGACCTAAAAATTTTTTTAAAACAACATCACCGAGACACTTCTTTTTAAACCCGAAATTGGATATGATCAGAAAGTTCTATATGTTGTCCAGGACATCCATATAGAGACAAATAGTTATCAATATTCAAAACACACACCTGTTTGGCCAAGCAATTCCACTTTTAGGAAATGATCCTACAAATAAACCAACAAGTACACAAAAACACACATGTGCAGATTTTTCATTTCACAGCAGTGTTTGCAATAACAAAAAATTAGAGATAAAAATCCTTCAAGAGGAGACTGATTAAATAAATGATGATACATCTGTACATGGTACAGCTCCATAATATATTTGATTGTATATGAGTATCTCTCTTTTAAAGGACACACAGCCATACTGGTTGCCTATCAAGTAGAGGAAACCAGGTGGCCTTTGGGACAGTAGTAGCTGAAAGATCTTCCATAGCATATCCTCTTTTTATGCTACCTGAATTTAAACCAAATGAATGTCACCATTAAAAAAATTAAAATAAACGTGTATGTGTGTATAAAATCTCATCACTCGTTTATAAAAATTTAGAATACTCCCATCTTATTCCCATGTCTCTGCATTGCTGAGGTAACACTAGAAATATAATTTTATATCTTGCTTTTTTTGGGGGCCATAAGCATTTTTCTATATCATTAAACATTCCCCATATACATGGGAGTTTATATTACTGTCTACCTTCACTTGATGGAAAAATTTCAAAACACCAGGAGTTTTATAAACTTATCTATAAATGTCATTTTTAACGGCTGTATCACATTCAGTATTATGAATACGTTTACTAAATATACTTAACCATTCTCCAGCTGTTGGGCCTTCAAGTTACTTCCAGCCTTTTACAGTCATTAAAAATGCTGCAATCAATAACTCTACTCAGATATTTTTGTCCACAATTCAGATTTCTTCTTTAGAATAGATTCCTGAAATTACTGTTAATAAACATTTAAAGCTAACGGTATATTTATTTTCTATATAGGTAGTACCAATTTATAAATCCTACCAACAGTGTAACCATTTCAACAAAAACACTGAAGGAATCTCTTTGGTTTTTTTAATCTTTATTAATCTAATAACAGGAAATAGTTTCATTTTAATGTTTAACTTTTTTTCCCCCCCAAATGTTTAATACTGTTTTGCATTTTCTGTGTTGTTAAAATTTTCTCTGCTATCCAGGGGTGCCATGCACTTTAGTACTTTATTAATTTGTTGAATTCCTTATAGTTTAAGGATGCTAATTATTTTCCTTAGTCTGTTATTGCTCTGCAAAAGACCAATTTTGATTTAATAAAAGCAAAAATGAGGAAGCTATTATGTTCAGTTAGAATGATTATTCAGAAATCACTGGATTCTACTCAACTTGCTTCATACCCTCAATTTTTAACAATTAGTACTGAGATAATTTTTAAATCTTCTCATGTTATTCACTCTCTTGATTTTTAGAATAATCTTTCATTTAAGTTTGAATCATAAAAATATAACACTGAAATCAATTTCAGTTCCTAGTTTACAAATTACCTACACACTGAAACACTAAGTCCAAACAAAGAAAATAATAATTGGAAAGGTCTGCTGCAAATCTGAAATCAATGAAAAAAGCTGAAGGTTAATTCTAACTTAACTTTTTTCCCCAGCCAGATTCAAAGTGTTCTACTCTGGAACTCCAAGAGCTGTGCTGTCTAGATTCTGAAGATAATGCTGATCCGTATTCATGTGAAAGCTTTTCAATAAAGTCTTGTATTGTATTGTTCCTTGAGGCCCACTGAAATATTATTTCCTTTTAGAGTCATTACCAGAAATGAACAGTCAATTCACAATAATGAGAAAAATATGAATGCACATACATGGGTACTACATCAGACAAACTAAAAAACCTGTAATACTAAGAAAGTAACTTCAATAAAAGGGAGAGTAGTAGGTCAATTTCATTAGTTAAGCATAAAAGGACTAAATACAACCCAGAGAGGAAAGAGAAAACAACAGAATGTTACCTCCCACCAAGTCCTTCGATTCGTTCTCTTTCCTTGGGAAGTTCTGGCTTATGGTCCTGTGTCACCTCCACAGCTCTGACAAAATTATCCTTCGGGTCATCCTGAATTCCAAGAACCACCCCCTGAGTCACCTACGTGAGCTACATACATCTTCATGCCCCGTATGATGACCACACTGGCAGTTGTCCCTGATGTGCTGGGAAGACCTGTCATAGTCTTTGGCCATTCCTCTGTAATAAGAAATAAAATATTTTACTCTTACAAATATAAACATTAATACACTGTCAGGATACAAATGGCAACATACCCTGAATGAGCATGTTAACACTGGAATTAGCATAGGAAAAAATTTAAGAAAAATTTAAGAAAACTACTAAAGGACTTAGGTTAATTAATCAATACATTAATAAATTAATTCTACAAATAATACAATTATAATACAATTATCAAACCAATCCTAACAGAAACGTACTACAGGATAGGTTTACTACTGCTACATAACTCTTAGTCCTAACTACACTGAAAGGAAAGAATATGTTAAGAGGTTTTTTAAATCTGAGTCAGTTTTTTGATTCAAAAGAGTTTTGCTATCATTTAGCCAGCCACTAAGCATCTGTTTACTAACCTAATCTCTCTTTGAAAAGGCTTTCTGAAAAAGCTACTTGATTTGGTTTTTATTTTTATTTTCTAGACAAAGTCTTACTCTGTCACCCAGGCTGGAGTGCAGTGGTGTGACCTCCTAGGTTCAAATGATTCTCCTGACTCAGCCTCCCAAGTAGCTAGGATTACAGGTGCCCGCCACCATGCCCAGCTAATTTTTTGTATTTTTAGTAGAGATGGGGTTTACCATGTTGACCAGGCTGGTCTCAAACTCCTGACCTCAAGTGATCCACCCGCCTTGGCTTCCCAAAGTGCTGGGATTACTGGCGTGAGCCACTGCACCTGCCTTGATTTGTTTTTGAAGTAACTATTTTGAATAGTCACTACTTAACAAATAACATTTACTGAGTTATTACTAGGTCCTATACTAAGAGCTTTACATGCATTATTTCAAATAATGCTTGTAACAAACTTATGAGACAGATATGATTATTTCATTTATTTATTTTACTTATTCCTCATCTTGCAGATAAGGATATCAATACTTTGAATAATTAAGAAAACTGCTTGAGGTAACTCAAATATTTAGTGGCAGAATCCCCCGTATATTAAATTACAAACCCTATATTGTTTAATTAAATTCACTGCCATTCAACAATTCTAAAGTATTCTGTAACACTAAACAAACTACAACTTATAGTTCATGATGGCAAAATAAGTCCAAACAATGACATATTCTCCCCACCAAAATCCCACTGAAAGGACAGAACATAAATATTACAAAAGTCTGGCCAGGTACAGTGGCTCATGCCTGTAATCCCAGCACTTTGAGAGGCCGAGATGGGCAGATCACCTGAGGTTGGGAGTTCAAGACCAGCCTGACCAACATGGAGAAACCCCACGTTACAAAAAAAAGAGAGAAAAGAAAAGAAAACGTCCACAGCAGTTATGAAACACATAGAAAGGTCATAAGCAAAGATGAAGAATTCCTGGAAGTTTAAACAAATAGAATAATGTTAAGGAAAAAAGTCAAAATGCAGTCTTATAATCCAACATAAGCAAAAAGAAAATCAGTAATAAAGACAGTAAATGAGTCTTCCCTTTTTAACAGCGTCCCAGCAAAGTTCAAAAGGCAGGGTGGTAAAGGATGAGGGTAGGAATGGATGGTAGGAGGTTGGCAGATAAATTTTTAAACTGCAGAAGCTGGGCCAGTGCCTAAACTGTCCACACAGTAAGGTGAAATATTTAAGTTCCCAAAGTGCCACTAACTGTAACACCTCTCTTTTAAGGGAAGTAGTAATTTGTTGATGGGTGTGACAGACTCTCAAAAGGAGGTAGAAGAACAAATAGAGCCTAATAAAACTAAGCAGGATAGGTCAAGTGTGGTGGCTCATACCTGTAATCTCAGCACTTTGGGAGGCCAAGGAGGATCACTTGAGGTCAGGAGTTTGAGACCAGCCTGGCCAACGTGGTGAAACTCCATCTCTACTAAAAATACAGAAAGTAGCCAGGTATGGTGGCGCACGCTTGTAATCCCAGCTACTTGGGAGGCAGAGGCAGGAAAATCGCTTGAACCCAGGAGGCAGAGGTTGCAGTGAGCCCAGATTGTGCCACTGCACTCCAGCCTGGGCAGCCTGGGCAACAAGAGGGAAATTCCGTCTCAAACAACAACAACAACGACAAAAAACCAGAAACAAAATAACAACAACAAAAACTAGGCAGAGTCCCAGATGACTTTCATGGCTACAAAGATAACCGCTCTAATATATTCAGGCTAACTAGTTCTTTTTTTTCTTTCCCCAACATTATACACTCTGAAAACACATCTTCATATCCTAAAATAGCATGGGTATCTCATTACATCCCACAATACAGAATGTTCTGTCACTCACAACAGAGTGCTACATAGAATATATGAAATAATGACCTCCACAACTGCTGAGAGAAAATAGAACAGGTATCAATATTGAGCAAGCTAGAAATTCATTCATATACACATACATATTTACATATAATGTGTGAGTATAGTCAATAAAGAATTATCAGATTATTTGATATAGGAATAAATACATGTAAAGCCACCTGCATCAGTACCAGACACATAATAAGGTGCCCAATAAATGTTAGTTCGTGTTGTTATGACCCCTATTTAAGAAATGCAAACAAATCATACACCATAATAAAGTGGAATTTATTCCCAAGAAAAGAATAAACAAATATAGGCTGGGTGTGGTGGCTCACGCCTGTAATCCTAGCACTTTGGGAGGCCGAGGTGGGTGGATTACCTGAGGTCAGGAGCTCAAGACCAGCCTGGCCATCAGGGTGAAACCCCATCTTATTTAAAAAAAAAAAAAAAAATATATATATATATATATATAAAATAAAGTTGTAGAATACAAAATCAACATACTAAAATCAGTCGCATTTCTATTCACTAACTGTCCCAAAAAAAGTTAAGTAAACAATCCTATTTACAATAGCATCAAAAAGAATAAAATACTTAGGAATAAAGTTTAACAAAGGAGGTGAAAGATCTGTACACTCCAACTGTAAGATATTGATGAAAAAAGCTAGAGAAGACAAAAATAAATGTTAAAAATCTGTGTGTGTCCATGGATTGCAAGAATATTGTTAAAATGTCCATACTACCTAAAGAGATCTACAGATTTAATGCAATCTCTACCAAAATTCCAATGACATTTGCCACAAAAATAGAAAAAAATACTTTTAATTCATACAGAACCACAAAAGACCCCAAATAGGTAAAGCAATCTTGAGAAAGAAGAACAAAGCTTAAAAGGCATCACATTTCCTGATTTAAAACTATACTACAAAGCTATAGTAATCAAAACAGTATGGTAGAGACATAAAGATACACCAAGGGAATAGAAAGAGAGCACAGAAATAAACCCATGCATATATGGTCAACTAATCTTTTGACAAGGGCTCCAAAAATACACCCTGAGGCAGCCTGGCCAACATAGTGAAACCCCATCTCTACCAAAAAATACAAAAATTAGGCAGGTGCGCATGCCTGTAGTTCCAGCTACTCAGGAGACTGAGGTGGAAGAATCACTTGAACCCAGGAGGCGGAGGTTGCAGTGAGAGGAGACGGCACCACTGCACTCCAGCCTGGGCAACAGGGTGAGATCCAGTCTCAAAAACAAAACAAAACAAAATAAAACAACAATACACTGAGGCAAGGATAGTCTTTAATAAATGGCATTGGAAAAACTGGATATCCACATGCAAAAGAATAAAGTTGTACCCTTGTCTTACACCATACACAAAAATTAACTGGAAAGTGATTAAAAACTGAAATGTAAGACTTGAAAGCATAGAACTCAGGCCAGGCATGGTAGCTTATGCCTGTAATCCCAGCACTTTGGGAGGTTGAGGTGGGCAGATCACCTGGGGTCAGGAGTTCCAGACCATCCTAGCCAACACGGTGAAACCCTGTCTCTACTAAAAATACAAAAATTAGCCGGGTGTGGTGGCACACTCCTGTAATCCCAGCTACTCAGGAGGCTGAGGAGGACAACTGCTTGAAACTGGGAGTCGGAGGTTTCAGTGAGCCAAGACCGAACTACTGCACTTGTGCCTGGGTGGGGACAGAGCGAGACTCCACCAGAGAAGAGAAGAGAAGAGAAGAGAAGAGAAAGAGAGAGAGAGAGAGAGAGAGAGAGAGAGAGAGAGAAGAGGAGAGGGGGGAGAGGAGGGGGAGGGGAGGGGAAGGGAAAGCATAAAACTCCTAGAAAAAAAAAAATAAGGAAAAAGCTCCTTGACAATGGTCTTGACAATTACTTTTTGAATATGACACCAAAAGAAATGGCAACAAAAGCAGAAATGAACAGGTGAGCTACATCAAACTAAGAGGATTCTATATGGAAAAGGAAACCATCAACAAAATGAAAAGGCAACCTACAGGAAAAAATATTTACAAACTTTCACTATGTGATAAGAGAGATTAATATCCAAAATATATAAGGAACTCTTATAACTCAACAGCAAAAAAAAAAAAAAAAAAAGCAAACAAATAAAAACTGGGCAAATGACCTGAATAGACATTTGCTAAAGAAGTCATACAAAGAGCCAACAAGTATATAAACAGAACCTCAACATCACTTATCATGAGGGAAATTCAAATCAAAACCACAATGAGGCAGGAGGATTGCTTAAGGACAGGAATTTTTAGCCAACCTAGACAACACAGTGAGACCCATCTCCACTAAAAATTTAAAAATTAGCTGGGCATGGTAGCACAAACCTAGCAACTCAGGAGGCCGAGACAGGAGGATCCCTTGAGCCCAGGGAGTCTGGGGCTACAGTGAGCCAGGATCACACCACTGCATTTCAGCCTGAGCAACAGAGCAAGACCCGTCTCAAAAATATTTTAAAAAAAGAGAGATACAACCTTACGCCTATTAGGATGGCTACTATCAAAAAGGTAACAGTAAACAAGTGCTGGAAAGGATGTGAAGAAGGGAGAACACTTGTACATTGCTAATGGAATTTCGTAAATTGGCATAGCCATTGCGGAAAATATTATAGGATTAAAAATAAAAATATAAGTACCATATGACTCAGGAATTGCACCTCTAAATGTATATCCAAAGAAAATGAAATCAGTCTCTCAGAGAGATACATGTACCTCAACGGTCCCTGCAGAATTATTCAAAACATCCAAGATATGGAAACAATCTAAGTATCCAGCAAGACATAAATGGATAAAGAATATGTATGTATACACAACAGAATATTGCTCAGCCATACAAAAGAAGGAAATCCTACCATGTGCAACTCAAGGATGAACCTGTAGGACAACATGCTAAGTGAAATATGCCAAACACAGAAAAAACAAATACTGTATGATCTTACTTATACGTGGAATCTAAAGAAAAAGTCACAGAAGGAATGAGTAGAAGGATGGTTGCCAGGGGTTAGGGGTTGGGAGAAGTGGGGAGATGTTGGTCAAAGGGTACAAACTTTCCATTATAAGAAGAATAAGTTCTTAGTATCTAATGTTCAGCACAGAGATTATAGTTAATACTGTTTTGTATACTTGAAATTTGCTGAAAATAGATCTTGATTGTTCTCACCACCAAAAAAAGGTAACTATGTGAGGTGATGGATGTGCTAATTAACTTGATTGTGGTAATCATTTCACAATATATACATATATAAAATCATCACATTGTACATCTTTTTAAAAAGCAACTAAAAAAGTCTATTCTTCAGAAGATACCATTACTGGAATGAAAAAAAGAGACTCACAGAATGGAAGAGGACACACACACATACACACACACGCGCGCCAAAGGAAAAGCATCCAGAATATATAAAATGTTGCTACAAATCAAATCAATGAGACAGACTACCCAAATAAGAGAATGGACAAAAAGCTTAAACAAGCCTTTTACAAAAGAGGAAATCCAAACACCAACAAAACATGCAAAGGTATTCAGCTTATTTAATCATTAGGGAAATACTGATTTAAAACCACAATGAGATAGCACTGCATAACTACGAGACTGCATAACTTAAAGGTCTGACAATAGCAACTGAACTGTGGTAAAGA
Source organism: Ateles fusciceps (assembly GCA_036589455.1). Taxonomy (NCBI): domain Eukaryota; kingdom Metazoa; phylum Chordata; class Mammalia; order Primates; family Atelidae; genus Ateles; species Ateles fusciceps. The sequence goes on from JAZHEH010001132.1 coordinate 2,621,381, forward strand.
AAATGTAGCAACATGGACTATCATCAACTAATGTGAGAATGTATACTGGTACATTTCAGGAAACATTTAGGCACTACTTAGTAAAGGTAAAGATATGTATACTCTTTGACTACCTTCTAGGTATATACCACAAACTAACCTACATATAAAACAAATACATGAGTCAACAATGGCAGTGCGTGCCTGTAATACCAGCTACTCAGGAGGCTAAGGCAGGAGGATCACTTGAGCCCAGGAGTTTATAGCCTGGGAAATATAGCAAGACCCTGTCTCTAAAACAATAATTAAAAATTATATATGAATGTTCAAAGCAGCATCATTAATAAGGGCTAAAAATGGGCAACAGCCCAAGTTGTTCAATGTGAAAATGGACAATATTACATAAAACTCATAAAAATCTCACAAGAAGCACAGGACAAAAGAACACATACGGCATGGTTTTCTTCAAAAACAACCATCATGTTTACAGAAAAGTCGTAAAACTATTAAGAAAAACAAGTAAACCATTACAGAACTCTCATCACAAAAGTCAGGAAGGTAGCTTTTTATGGGGGAGATAGAAATATGAGATCAGAAAGGACACAGAGATATCTACAGTGCAGACAATGTTCTCTTTCCAAATTGGATGGTGTTCTGTTTATAATTATTCACTAAAGTGTACATTTATGTTTTATGACCTTTCTATACATATGATATATTTCATAATATTTGAAATTTTAAAAAAGCAGCAAGAAGGTATATTTTGCCGGCAGAAATCATGGCAAGGACAGCTCTGTAGCCCAGCCAGTTGTGCAATCTGGTTACAGAAGTTATTTCCTAGAAGCTCAGCCTAGAGTATATTGCATGTTTCTTCAGCCCTTTCAATTATTTTGGGTGTTTACTAGCTTTTGATAAAAGCTTTCTTTTTTTTTTTTTTTTTTTGTGACAGGGTCTCAATTATGCTGCCCAGGCTGGAGTGCAGGCTATTGACAGGTATGATCAAGGCATACTACAGCCTTGAACTCTTGGGTTCAAGCAATCCTCCTGCCTCAGCCTCTCAAGCAGCTGGGACTATAAGCATGTGCTACCGTGCCTGGCTATGCCCTTTCTTTTTTAAACAAGTTGAGTAAATTAAAAAAAAAAAACACTTCTACTACAATAAATGTGAATGAATAAATGAGATGAACTCTCAGAAAGAGCTCTAAAGCACATTCAAAAAACAAAACTTGGCAGGATACAGTGGCTCATGCCTACAATTACAGCGCTTTGGGAGGCCAAGGTGGGAGGATCACTTGAGGCCAGGAGCTCAAGACCAGCTTGGGGAACATAGCCATACTCTGTCTTTACAACAACAACAAAAAAAACTTTTTTTAATTAACTAGATGTGGGAGACATGCATCTGTTAGTTCTAACTTCTTCGGAGGGGGGAGGCAGGAGCTTCACTTGAGCTCAGAGTTCAAGGCTGCAGTGAGCTATAACCATGCCACTGTACTCCAGGCTGGCGACAGAGCAAGACTCCATCTCTTAAAGAAGAAAAAAGAATAAAAGAAAGAAAATAAAATTTACCTATAATATACAAATAATTCAGCCATTCACAAAAATCACCTAAAACAAAATGGCAAGTGAAAAACAAATCTAAAAATAAATATCCTTAGATGCAATACTATTCAAACCACACTTCTGATCAAAAGCCTAACAAGAACAAAAGAGATATTTTGCAATGACCTAAAAATGATGACTAATCCATACTTTTCCTATCCATTTGAAATGTCACCTTTGTTATATACTACATTTTGCCTTAGATATATTTTTGAACTCATCCTATTAATCTATTTATAGTACTTTTTAATAATTGCTGGTTTAAATATCCCTCAATTCTTTCTTTCTTTCTCTTTCTTTTCTCCTCCCTCCCTCCCTCTCTCTCCTTCTTTCTTTCTTTTTGAGACAGAGTCTCTCTCTGTCACCCAGGCTGGAGTACAGTGGCGCGATCTCAGCTCACAGCAACCTTTGCCTCCCGGGTTCAAGTGATTCTCCTGTCTCAACCTCCCAAGTAGCTGGGATTACAGGCATGCACCACCATGCCCAGGTAATATTTTTGTATTTATAGTAGAGATGGGGTTTCACCATATTGGCCAGGCTGGTCTCAAACTCCTGACCTCCAGTGATCCACCCACGTTGACCTCCCAAAGTCCTGGGATTACAAGCGTGAGCCACCACGTCTAGCCTTCTTTTTTCTTTTCTTTTCTTTTTTTTTTTTTTGAGACAGAGCCTTGCTCTGTTGCCCAGGCTAGAGTACAGTGGCTCCATCTCAGCTCACAGCAACCTCTGCCAACCAGGTTCAAGCAATTCTTATCCCTCAGCCTCCAGAGTAGCTGGGATTATAGTTGTGCACCACCACACCCATAACCCCAGCTACAGGAGGCTGAGGCTCGAGAATCACTTGAGCCTGGGAGGCAGAGGCTGCAGTGAGCCGCGATCATGCCACTGCACTCCAGCCTGGGTGACAGAGCAAGATTCTGCCTCCAAAAAACAAAGCAAACAAAAAAATGAAACTTCAAAAGCTGGGTGCAGTTGCTCATGCCTGCAGTCCCAGCTACTTGGGGAGGCTGAGACAGGAGGATTGCTTGAGCCCAGGAGTTAGAAGCTGTAGTGCACTGTGATTGAACGTGGGGGCTCACACCTGTAATCCCAGCACTCTGAGAGGCCAAGGCAGGAGGTGACAGCTTGAGCCCAGCAGTTCAAGACCAGCCTATGCAACATAGTAAGACCCTATCTCTACCCCCCAAACAAAAAAAAGAAAGAAAATTCTGCCACAGTTTTCCAAAGGAATTTTAGTAGCAACTTGCAAAATTAAAAAACCTTCTTAAGATTCTGATTGAAACTGCACTAAATTTATACAAAAGAAACTAATATTTTTATACCGTCTTCCTTAATTATATTTCTTGTTTTCTACTTTATATTTTAATCTTTAATGACATAAAACTGGGAGCGCATTAAAAGACAGCATCAGATAGTACATTAACTCTCACTTAAGTATTCTTTTTTTTTTTTTTCTGAGACAGAGTCTTACTCTGTCACCCAGAATGCAGTGTAGTGATGCGATCCTGGCTCACCGCAATCTCTGCCTACGGAGCTCAAGCAATCCTCTTACCTCAGCCTCCTGAGGAGCTGGATTTGCGGGGGCTACAGGTGCACGCCACCACACCCAGCTAATTTTTGTATTTTTTATATAGATAGGATTCCACTATATTGCCCAGGCTGGTCTTGAACTCCTAAGCTCAAGCAATCTGCCCACCTCAGCCTCTGAAAGTGCTGGGATTAGAGGTGTGAGCCACCATACCCAGCCTAAGGAAAATTTTCTTAAGCAAGAAAATACATGTCATAAAGGCAAAACCAGTAAATTTTTGTTAACATAAATATATAAAATTCTTAATAAACTAAAGCTATTATAACTAATTACAGAATGTATATGTTCTTTGTGAAAATTTAAACCTTAGGACACTTAAGTACAAACTTATGTATGTACCAATTACTATCCACTGACTCTTTTAACTCTCAAGAGGCAGATACTGTCATCTCTATTTTACAGGTAAGGATACCCTGATGCAAATAGGTTTACTCAAGGGCACAAAGGTAGTAAATGGAGAAGCTGGAATTCGAACCTAGGCAGTACAACTCTAGAGCACATACTCCCAATCACTTAAGAGTTGTTACAGAATTCTAATTCCAAAGTAGTATGGAGATGTAAAGCCTTCAGGGAAGCAATGTGAAAACATTTTATTAGCAACCATCAAAAGGCATACATTATTTAAGCAAATAATTCAGTTTTGAGAATTTTTTTTCTGAAGAAATAGTCCAAATTAAAAAAAGGTTATACTGCTTTCGCTTTAGCCCTTATGTAAAGGGCTTATTTAAGTAGTAAAACTATTTACTATTTAATAATACACACCTCTCCCGTATCCATAGACTGAATGGAATCTCAGCTGGACAAAAACTAATAGCTTCTCCTCAAAGCTCTTAACTGGTAAGTTAGGAAGCCTATTATGGTAGAAAAGGTCAAGTGCAAGACTTTGGAGCACCCTAACAATGAGACTCTACTCCAAAATAATAAAAGCACTGTCACATCACTCAAACAATCACAAAGATTCCTGCCATTGGTAAAACATGAAAGATGAAGGGGTGGTAAATCCTATATATTACTATTACACAGTTTGACCACTGCAAAAATCTGATAGCTCTTGGAAAGTGACAGTAAATTATCATAATCAAATGGTGACTCTGAATGCTGCTGTTTCTGATTTATTCTTTTCATTGAAAAAACCAGACTCTGTTATCTGGTACATATCCAGCAGCAGGACTCTGATGAAACTGCTACCTAGATTCCTAAAAGTACCCAGGTTTCTGATCTTTTTATATCTTCAGCTTTACCTTTTCTTTTTTTGCAAGAATAATTCTATTTTCTTTTTCTTGAAACAATAGTGTATAAATCACCAAATCCCAACCATTTTAAATATTTATAGTATTTAATTCCTATACACAAAGGGATTCTCTTACATAACTACAATCCCATCAAAATCAGGAAGTTAACACTGATACCGTGACACCTGCATACAGGTTTGTAGCCTAGGAGCAACAGGCTACACTATATAACCTAGGTGTGTAGTGGACTATACCATCCAGGTTTGTGTCACTATACTCTGATATTCGCTCACCAACACAAAATCACCTAAGACACATTTCTCAGAACATATCCCTATTGTTAAGCAACATATGACTGTATATAAAATTACAGAAAAACAAAATAATCTACAAGACAGAAAGTGGCTCAGGTGTTACCTAGAAATGGAGATTGGAGAAGGTGGGTCAAATCACTTGAGGCCGGGAGTTCAAGACCAGCCTGGCCAACGTAGTGAAACCCATCTCTACTAAAAATACAAAAATTAGCTGGGCATGATGGTGCATGCTTGTAATCCTAGCTACTTGGAAGGCTGAGGCAAGAGAATTACTTGAACCCGGGAGGCAGAGGTTGCAGTGAGGCGAGATCAAGGCACTGCACTCCAGCCTGGGCAAAAGGGCAAAAGAGCCAGACTCTGCCTCAAAAAAAAAAAAAAAAAGAGAGAAAACATGAAAGTGTTCTACATAAACATAGTAAGATAATAAGGTGCTCAATCTTATGAGTAATCAGAGAAATGAGAATTAAAATCACAATGAGATAAAATTTCATCACCATAAAATGCAGACCACTTCAAGCATTGGCGAGAAGGTGAAGGAATGATACTCTCCTATATTTCCTCAGGGGGAGTAAACAGGTATAAACACTTTGGAAAGCAATTTGACAATATCTAGTGAGGTCCAAGACATACATACTCCATGACCAGCAATTGTTCTCCTAGTACACTAGAGCAGGGTCAGCAAACATTTTCTATAAAAGACCAGAGAAATATTTTTGGCTTTGCAAAACATATGGTATCTGTCACAACTACTCAACTCTGCTGCTGAAGTGTCAAAGTAGTTACAGACATTGTATAAACAAATGATCTTGGCAGTGCTCCAATAAAAAAAAATTTATCTACAAAAACTGGTGTTACCCCAATGTGGCCTGTAGGCTTTAGTTTGCCAAAGCCAGGCTCTCAGAAAACCCATCGGGTATTTGAACAACAGTAAAAGACATGTACAGAAATATTCCAAACATCAATGTTTTTAATTACAAATAGTTGTAAAAGTAAATATCCTTCTAAGATACAACAGATGAGCACCATATTGGTATATTTATGCTATCCATAAGTGAAAACGAACAAACTAGATCTACGTGTGTCAACATGAAAGAATCACATACAATACTGAACCCAGAAGAATACAGTAGTACCCCCCATATCCCAAGGGCATATGTTTCAAAACCCCCAGTGGATGCCTGAAACTTTGGATAGTACTAAACCCTATATATACTATGTTTTTCTCTATACATACATATCTATGATAAAATGCAATTTAGAAATTAAGCTCAGTAAGAGGTTAACATTAGTAAAATGAAATAAGTATAATAATATGCCCGCATTACTACTCTTGCTCTTTAAGTCCATTATTGAGTAAAGTAAGGGTTACCTGAACACAAACACTGCAATACCACAAGAGCTGATCTGATAAACAACACCCAAGATGGCTACCAAGTGACTAACAAGCTACTAAGTGACTAAAAAGCTACTAAGTGACTAACAGCTAGGTAGCATATACAGCACAGATATGCTGACAAAGAAATGATCAATGTCCAGGGCTGAGAGTGGGATGGCACAAGATTTCATCATGCTACTCTCAACAGCGCACAAGTTAAAACTTACAAACTGTTTCTTTCTAGAATTTTCTATTTAATATTTTGATGTTGAACAAGGGTTGTAACAAACTGCAGAAAGTGAAACCACAGATAAGGGGTGATAATACCATACAGATAGTAAGATGTCATATGTAAGTTATAAGAAACATGCAGGCTGGGCGCAGTGGCTCACGCCTGTAATCCCAGCACTTTGGGGGGGCCAAAGTTGTAGGATCATGATGTCAGGAGTTCAAGACCAGCCTGGCCAACACGGTGAAACCCCACCTCTACCAAAAATACAAAACATTAGCACAGCGTGGTGGTGCATGCCTCTAATCCCAGCTACTCAGGAGGCTAAGGCAGGAGAATCACTTGAATCCAGGAAGCAGAGGTTGTGGTGAGCTGAGATTGCACCATTGCACTCCAGCCTGGGAGACAGAGCAAGACTCTGTCTTAAAAAACAAACACATGGCGTCTGCGGAGTTGGGGGAGAGATAGCATGGGGAGAAATGCCAGATATAGGTGATGGGGGAGGAAGGCAGCAAATCACACTGCCATGTGTGTACCTATGCAACAATCTTTCATGTTCTTCACATGTACTCCAAAACCTAAAATGCAATAAAAAAAAAAACAAAATGTACTGTATATTGGTTAAAGATATACATAATAAAATTATAAAGAAAATAGGATAATAAACACTGAATACAGAAGCAGTTGTCCCTCATGGGGAGTGAAAAACACATAATATAACAGGGAGAGAGAGAGAGGGGGGCTTTAACTATACTGGTAATTAAAAAAAACTTTTTTGTTTTTAGTTGGAGTTTCACTCTTGTTGCCCAAGCTGGAGTGCGATGGCATGGTCTCTGCTCACCACAACCTCCGCCTCCCAGGTTCAAGCAATTCTCCTGCCTCAGCCTCCCTGTAGCTGGGATTACAGGCGCCCACCACTATGTCTGGCTAATTTTTGTATTTTTAGTAGAGATGGGGTTTCATCAAGTTGGCCAGGCTGGTCTCCAACTCCTGACCTCAGGTGATCCGGCTGCCTCGGCCTCCCAAAGTGCTGGGATTACAGGCGTGAGCCACAGTGCCTAGCACGTTTATTTTTTAAGCTGAGTTATGGATGGGTGTTTATTATATCACTTTACACATTTTTGAGTATTTCATAACATAAAGATTCAAACACATCTAGATTTACTTGCATAATACAGAAACTAATTAGAATTTAAATTGCTTCTCTTTTCTCTATCAGTTCTAGAGACTACCTAACACAGATCAAAAATAATGACTGATAATGAAAATGGAAAAAATAAATTTGAACTTGATAAGTAATATGACACACAATTCTTTCAGAATGTATAATTTATGAGGTGAAGATCCTTGACAGTGAAAAAATGGGAACAACCAACCTAAAACAAGATACACATTTAAAATTGTATAGTTTAAGAGGTTTCTTCAAATTCAGTTCTTTCTCTCTCCCCACTTCAGTTTCCTTCCATTTTAAATTAAAGTAATGCCAAATCAAGAAACAACAATTTAGGTTAAGACCAACTTCTTAATGATTTCCTTGGTCATATTCTTTTAAAATGAATGCTCTAAGTCTTCAGTCCCAATTAACAAATGAAGCTTTTGTATTTCATCTTCCTTTACAAATACTGTGGCTAATTCCCTGTAATCGCACCAGAGATCATCACCCTTCACTTATTTCAACAGAATGTTATTGATAAGACTATGATACACAGGCAAAAGCTGCATTCAGTTCTCCATGTTCTTTAAACTATCAAAAGAAGGGACAATTAAAACATTATTTCCAATAAGTAAACCTAAAAAAAGCCTATACAAACTTTAAAACTTATTTCTTAGAAGGCAAGCATAATAAAAGGGCAGTAAACTCATATATGTGAATATACATAAATTAGGCACAAAGTAAAACTATGATCATGAATAAAGATGAAAGAAAAATAATAACTTTAAAAAAGGAATATATTCAGGCCTGGGTGCAGTGGCTTACGTCTGTAATAACAGCACTTTGAGAGGCCAAGGTGGGAGGACTCCTGAACCCAGGGTGAGGAACCAGCCTGGGCAACATGGCAAGACCCTGTCTATACCAAAAAAATTATTTAAAAAAATTAGCTGGACACGGTGGCGTATACCTGTAGTCTCAGCTACTTGGGAGGCTGAGGCAGGAGGATCCCTTGAGCCAAGTAAGTCCAGGCTGCAGTAAGCTTTGATCATGCCATTATACTCCAGCCTCGGCAACAGAACAAGACTCTGTCTCAAAAAAAAAAAAAAAAAAAGAAAGAAAAAGAATATATTCATATGCTTTCATTCCATACTGTATTTACCAAATCTCCCTACCTCAAGACAAAAACAACGCATTTTAAAAATTTTCCTTTGTAAATTTGGGAGGGGTACACAGCATTAGAAAGACAGAGAGATCAAGCTTAACACTAATCAAATTCAAGAAGGGCTCAGTAACATAGAAAAGATACAATTTTAAAATGTAAGATATTCCACATTCTTAGGTGTTTTTTTTTTTTTTTTTTTTTTTGAGACAGAGTTTTGCTCTTGTTTTCCAGGCTGGAGTGCAATGTTGAGATCTCGGCTCACAGCAATCTCTGCCTCCTGGGTTCAAGTGATTCTCCTGCCTCAGCCTCCTGAGTAGCTGGGATTACAGGCACGTGCCACCACGCCCGGCTAATTTTTTTTTTGTATTATTAGTAAAGACAGGGCTTCCCCATGTTGGTCAGGCTAGTCTCGAACTCCTGACCTCAGTGATCCGCCTGCCTCGGCCTCCCAAAGTGCTGGGATTACAGGTGTGAGCCATTGTGCCCGGCCTGGATACTTTTTTTTTTTAATGAAAAAGTTCACAAGTGTTAGAATATGGGAAAATTGGAACCTTTATACATTGCTGGTAGGAGTGTAAAATGGTACAGCAGCTGTGTAAACAGTTTGGCAAGTCCTTAAAACGGTAAACATAGAATTACCATATGATCCAGCAATTCCACTTATAGGTTTATACCCAAAAAATTGAAAACTGGGATGCAAACAAATGCTTGTACACCAATGTTCACAGCAGCACTAGTCGCAATAGCCAAAAAGTGGAGACAACCCAAATGTGCATCAACAGAAAATTAGATAAACAAAATAAGGCTTGCACGTATCTATATAATGGGATATTATTCAGCCCTAAAAAGGAAAAAAATTCTGACTCATGGTATAATGTGGATGAACTCTGAAGACATGCTTTTTTTTTTTGGAGACACAGTCTCGCTTCTTTGCCTAGGCTGGAGTGCAATGGCGTGATCTCGGCTCGCTGCAACCTCCACCTCCCGGGTTCAAGTGAGTCTCCCACCTCAGTCTCCACAGTAGCTGGGATTACATATAGCCACATGCCACTACACCTGGCTAATTTTTTTATATTTTTAGTGGAGACAGGATTTCACCATGTTGTCCAGGCTGGTCTCAAACTCCTGACCTCAGGTGATCTGCCTGCCTCGGCCTCCCAAAGTGCTGGGATTACAGGTGTGAGCCACAGCACACAGCCTGGTATAAATTTTATGTTATGTATATTTTAGCACAATTTTTTAAAGGGAGAAATTTTAATTTCAGAAAAATGAAAGAAAGTCCATTTATTTATGTACACTCAACAGAAACTGAACTAAACTCAACTAGTTGTTGAGCAGCTACTTTGGGCAAGGTATTATGTGGTCAATCCTAAAAGGATTAGTTATGAGTAAGGCAATATCTCTGGCCCCAAAGACCTCAAGATTTAGGTGACAGGCAGATACTATAGCAGACTAGTATCTCCCAGAGGTCTGTGTAATCTTTATAGGAATTCTACAAGGTCAAAACTATTTTCATAATAATTCTAAGAGTTTATTTGTCCTTTTCACTGTGCTGACATTTGTACTGATGGTAGACTGCTGGTGCCTTGGCAGGAGTCAAGGCAGTAGCACCAGACTGAGTTATTAGTCACTGCATTCTTCACAGCTACCTAATTACAGCCCAGAAAAGGCAAGCTAGTTTTGCTTAAGAATATTCCTAGCCAGGTGTGGTGGCTCAGGCCTGTGGGAGGACGAGGCAGATGGATCACTTGAGATCAGGAACTCGAGACCAGCCTGGCCAACATGGCGAAACCCTGTCTCGGTCTCTACTTAAAAAATACAAAAATTAGCTGGGTATGATGGCACACACCTGTAGTCCCAGCTACTCAGGAGGCTAAACCCGGGAAGGTGAGCCCAAATCATGCCACTGCACTCTAGCCTGGACAACACAGTTAGAATCTGTTTCAAAAATTAAAAAAAGAATATGCTTGATGACCCAATAAAAACTAATTTTATTCAATCTCAACCCATGAATACACACTTTTTTTTCTGTTGCCCAGGCTGAATGCAGAGGTTCCATCATGGCTCACTGTAACCCAACCTCCCAGGCTCAAGCGATTCTTCCATCTCAGCCTCCCGAGTGGCAGAGACTACAGGCACGAGCTACCATGCCAAGCTAATTTTTTATTTTTTGTAGCAACAGGGTCTCACCATGTTCCCCAGGCTGCACATGTTTTTAATATTCTGTATGACTAAAAGGAGAATATATACAACAGCCTTTTATTACATACTAGGGCTGATAAGAGGAAAAGCACCTGTGATTGTCTGAGTCATGTAATGAACTAGCCACATTTTTCACGGACCATCATTTTTCCTTGAGACTGACAAACTGTGTTATTATAAGACTTGGGCATTTGAACATGAACAAAGTGAGCTTTTCAATTCAAGAAAAATTGACAGTATTTGTTGTCAATAATACATTTCTAATTGCTGCTTGAAAAATACATTTTGGAAAATGTGTAACTACAACAGAGAACTAGATAGCTTCTCAATATTTAAAGACTTTTCTGATGAGATCAGTGATATTAACAAACATGATTTTCTTTGATATTGTATAATGAAATGTGTTACTATTCAGAAGATGTTCTTAACTGAGTGAAGCATTATTTTTCCAAATGACTAATGCACTATGTCACAAAATCACACACAGAGAAGATTCATTCAAAGTACAAACCAAACCAATGGATCTTAATGTAAGAGTACAAAATTCATTACTAAGGTTTCAAATTCCAATTCAACTAACTTTAAGAAACTACTTTTCTTCTACCTTCCTCTGAGTAAAGAAACGAAAGAAACTACCACTTTTGTGCAGAATATCCACAATTATCTGAAAAGACTAATATTTTTCCTTTTTCCTACTACATATGCATGTGGGGCTGCTTTTTCTTTAGACACTTCAAATAGCATAGCAGACTGAGTGCAGAAGTGGGTATGAGAATTCAGTTGTCTTCTATTAAGCTAGATATTTAAAGAGGTTTGCAAAAATGTAAAACAATGCCATTCCTCCCACCACTATTTCTTATTTGGGAAAAAAAGTGGTTTTTCTTTAGTTTATTATATATATATATATATATATGTATAAACATATATTTGCTTTTGAAGAAATTTTTTAAAATTTTGTTTAAATTTCTCACATAGTAAATATTGGAAGATGTAGCCCACATAAACAAAACCTCTTTGGGGGTCCTCAATAATTTAAGAGTATAAAGGGTTCTGAGAGCAAAAAGTTTGAGAACTACCACTACAATCCAATAAGCACTACAAAATTAGAAAAAAGGATGCTCAATTCCAAAAGAAAGAAGTCTTCACAGAAGAAAACATACTGACTGAGAATCTACATGATGGATAGATATGTTTTTGTTTGAATTTTCCTTGTCGGGGGCGGGGTGAGAACCAGAAGCCAAGAAAATGGAAGTGGAGTACTTCCATGTTCCCAGAAAAAAGGTGAGTAATGTAATGGAAATTCACATTAACAGATATAATTTACTAGAGAGGCTGAATTTGGACAGGAAAGCGGTTGGCCTGCAGATTACAAACTACAGTTTATTTCGTAGAAAATGTGAAGCCATCCTAGAATTTGTGACTAAATACAAATTTTTTTTTGTCTTTCTCAACCCTGTGACTGAAAAAAATTTTTTAACCTTCATTTCCTTTGTCAAGACTCCCAAAATAATTAGCTTACTTTTTTTCCCCCAAGTTTTGAGGACGAAGTCTGAGGTCTAGCTGTGGTACAAAACAAACCAACATTTTTCTGGAGTGTAAGGTTCTATGCATCATAAAAGTAAAAGCTTAATTCGAAAAGTCTGTGTAGGTAAAACAAAACCATACATATTTGCATTTAACAACATGGTCCCTGCTTTATTAAAAAAATGCTCCTGCAGGTCCAGCACTGTGGCTTACACCTGTAATTCCAGCACTTTTCAGAGGCCGAGGTGGGAGGATCGCTTAAGCCCAGCCTGGGCAACAAAATGAGACCGCCCACACACATCCCTCGCCCCGGCCAGTATCTTAAAAAAAAAAAAAAAAAAAAATTTAAATGCTCATGTAACGGAGTTTATGCCTTAAAGTTTTTTTATTCTTAAAGTTCAAACATATGGCAAATTCATGTTGCTCCAAGTATACTGCAAAATAAACAAGACTCTAAATAGTTCTTTGTGTCTAATCTTCCTCTCTTGTCCTGCTGTCGACTTCTCGTTGCCCTGCAGTCAATGATATGACATATTTCTACAACATACTACAGTGCTTTCAGCTCTATGGTGCCTACACAAAAACAAAATACATCCATAAAGAGGGGCCCCTGGGACTGACTGGGAAACGCCTCCAACAAGCCTACCGGCTGATCTTTGAGTCAATCAACTAATTCTTGGCAGAAAGCCAAGCAAATGGAAAACATTCTTTGAAACCGGCTTATCTACAACTCTATGACAATACCTTTCTAAAAATGTTCTGTATTTGCTAAATCTTCAACTCTTTTCTCTATGTCTCCATCCCTCTGCTGAAAATAAAGCAACTTTATTATGCTGCCATAAACAAGAAGATTTTCTCCCACCATTGGAGAGTATTGTTGTCTTCTTTGCTCTAACAAAGATGCATGCCATTTATTCACTGCAATAGATAAGCAATTATAAACCTGTAAGATGATTCTGTAACTGCTGGGTACAGAAATCCTGCCCGCTTTACAAACATTTAAAACTTAGATGAAACTACAACGATACCAAAATTTTAGATATTTAAGGCCTTTATTTCCTCCTAGTATACAGTACTTCCTTGCCTTTTCCTATTTTGACAGGCATTTACAATTTATAAGTACTTTTAAAGTAGGAACTGTTGAGAACTATCCGAAAGCAATCACCTAAGGCAATTTCCAAAAAGAAAGCTCAAGCAGAATTTAACGCACACCCTTAACACGGGGCCACTTTAAGAGGTAACACCACATTCCGCGCTTTTATTTTTCATAAGCAGTACACGTTTATGATCCTAAAAACATCTCACCATCATTACAACGGAATTCCTTCCAAAACTTTAAATTGCCGGATGATTACACTTCAGCCCTTCTAAATTAGTTCACGCTTTACTCACCAGCCAACCCCAGCTATCCCGGGTCAATCTGGAGAACTGACACCACCGGTAGGAGGCAACCGAGAGGGACAAGACTTCCAGGAGCAGAATTATGACAGATTCTAAGGAAACATTCCAATTTTTCCTTCGCCTGGCCCAGGCAGCAACATCAATTTATCTTTTGGCCAAAATCTGGCGCCAGGTTTCAAACACGTTTTCGCTGGTTGCCACCAAAGTGAAGCAGCGAAAGGAGAGGACTGCTTCCCATTGATCCTTGCAGGATGGAAATAAAGCGAGAGGAGGTTGCAGGGAGACAGCAATACTATCTTCCCCAAGGCCACTTGGTTTGCCGGGACCTCCACCCAGCAAAGAGCTATTCGACCATTTAGAGTCGTCACTTCCATCAATGTACACTTTGGATGCGCTCCGGTGCCGGGGGCCCACGCGGGGCTGCTGCCATAAAAGCCCTGAACTGCCTGAAAAAGGGGCGGGCGCCAAATAAGCCAGGGAACTTACCCAGTTTCTTCCACATGGCGAGGTGACAAGCGAGAAAGCCTTTGCGAATGGCAGCGCAAACCTTCGCCGGCTCGGACGAGGTGAAACCCTTCTGTTTCTTGATGAAACCCCACAAGTGCTCCCGGGCAAACTGTGCCGCCTCCCGCCCGCCGTGCCCGTCGCACACGGCGAAAAAGGCCACGGAGGAACGGCGGCGGCAGCAGCGGCCAGGCGCCGGCGAGGCCCCGGCGTCCGGGAGAGGGTCGCGAGCCTCTCGGGCTGCCACCGCTGGGCCTTTCCCCCGAGACTTCGCCGCTGGGAGGAGCGGGTGGCGACGGCCGCGGAAGCAATGGCTGAGACAGCGACCGCCGCGGCGACGGCTTTTCTTCAGCCGTCGGTTCGGGCTCCACAACGATTTGAGTAACGTCCTCCATGTACTTCCTCCCGCCCTGGTCAGAGAAGACGCTCACTCCCAGAGAGTATAGCCCCGCCATGGCCGGCTGGCCGGGATCCCGCCGGTCCCACGCAGCCCGCCGAATCTGGCGGCGGGAGACACACTGGGCGCTCGCCGGCCAACTATTGTTTATCTTCGACGACGCCGAGAGGTGGGAGGGGGCGGTCCCGGAGGCTGGGGGCGCGCGATGTCTGGACTTGTCCGCGAGAGCTGGGCCGGAGCGCCGGGGCGAGCGGAGCCAGGGAGCTGCGCCTGCGCACTGAGCTTCCCCCGCCCGCCCGCGCCCACCACACAAATCAGGCGTTCTCCCCCGCTGACGTCACTCGGCTCTCTGAATCCGACCAATCCGGAGTCGAGTGGAGCGAGCCCGCCCTTCATACCCGCTTTCGCTCCGCCCGCGGGGGCCGCGCTCCCCTCCTCCCTCAGTTGGCGCTGGGCCCCGCGCACCTCCCAGTTTGCTTGCCCCTCGCCGCGGGCTGTTGCTGCCTCAGAGTTGTCTGCAGTTGCTGAGCCTTTCCCGAGCGGCTTGGTCTGTGTCTCCTTTGGCTCAGTCCGGGGTTTTTAATGCGGCCTACTGGCCTTGGCGTCCCGCTGCTCGCTTTGCGGGGAAGGTGGTGTGGGCTCGGGCCCCCAGCGAGTGGAGAATGAATAGAGAAGAGTTCACTCTCTGCTGCTAAGCGAAATGGCGGGAAACCTCCCTTCCGAAGGGCGATTGTGAACTGGCCGGAACAAGTGCGGCACCCTTGAGCTGGATCTGGGTGGGACGTTTCCGACTGGGAATGGAGGAGGGAGGCCGTCCAATTCTGTTGTTTAAAAAACACTTGGGAAATTTCCACCGTCAGCTGTGCAGTCTCGGTTCACATAGCTAGGTATGTCAGAGACGTAAGAGGGCTGGATTCTAACTAATTCCTAGCAGATCTTTTCAGCTTTTGTTAAAGGCAGTGCTCGTTCCAACCAGCTCTGGATACAGCATTTTATTCTTCCGGTATCACTCCAAGTTATCACTTGAAAATAACTGACAAAAACTGTCAAGAGCGCCAGTGCTCTAACGGTTTGGTGATCGTCCCTTCTCTCCACCGAGTCGGTCACAATCCCAGCGCTAAAACCTTTGCACGGATTTCCACGGAATTAAGCCGCAGACCGGGGAATACACTAGTAGCTTACGTTTTGTAGTTGAATCACTTTAAAGTTCACTTTTCCCGTTTTTGGCCATTTCATCAACCTTTGTACTTTCCTGTACAACCTCTGAGATTTTCAAATGGCCTGAAAACAGTACGGAAATGGGAATGGGGAGAATGTACATACAGTTGGCACAAGAAATACAAATAGAAAAAAATATGTATACCAATAAAAATATAAATAAGCAAAATCAGCTCAAGAAAATGTAGAAAATCTGAATAGATCAACTAAATAAAAATAAATATAATTGAGGATATCCATTGCCCCAAAAAGCACTAGACCAGATGGTTCCAGGGCATAGAAATGCTTGAAAAAAAAAAAAAATCACAACTTGTTTGGAGAGATTGTTATAATCCTATTAATAAAACCGAAGCATTGTGAACACTAAAAGGAAACCTACACACCCTATTTTATAACGAGGAATACAAAAACCTTATTAGCAGCAGCCTCCATACCACAAGACCTGCAACAAGAACGGTTTGTGTAGCTCTATATTATTCCTTTTACGGTTCACCACCTTTGACGCAGGAGATTACCAAAAGAAATTCCATCATGCTTTATAATCCTCTCCACCTCAATCAACCAATAGCATCTGCGCAACCCGTTTATTGCTCTAGTATCTCCATGCTAGTCTCTGCTTCAGCTACTCTGATTCCATATCCCACTCTTCAAACATCCTAAGCATTTCACTTCACACTTTTGTTTTCAACATCTGCCATCAGCCACTTCTCTTTTATTCTTAGCCTCTTCTGTAAATGTTCCCATCAACTTCCCATTCCAACTGAAACCGGTTTATCACTTGGCAAAACTACCTCCCTTGCAACTTTTCAACTACAGGAGGTTATTTTTCCTTTCACAGGTATTCTTATCTTATGGCCCACTCCTCATATTACCTCCAAACCACTTCTCTTCCTTATTCCTTCAGAAACCCAAGTTCTTTTAAAGTTCATGCAGACTGCCACTACTCCAAGATGCTGTCACCTACTGATCCCTGGTGCCTTCCCTGTCATTTTTAATAGCCCACTTGTCTCCCTTTCTTCCGCTATTCATGTCACTTCTCGTCCACTTTATTTCTCAAGATATTGTCCGTATCCTCCATACTCTCTCCTTTTCAAGAGCTTTACTGCTCCAACAATTATCCTCCTTGCCCCTGCCTCATCAATCTCTCCTTTCTCTCTCTTTTTAAATTTTAGAGACACGGACTTGCTATGATGCCCAGGCTGGTGGGCAGTGATTATTCACAGGTGCAATTATAGCTTACTGCAGCCTCAAACTCCTGACCTCAAGTGATTCTCCAACTTTATCCCCCAAAGTAGCTGGGATTAAGGCACGTGCCATCACACCCAGACTAATTTCTCCTCTTCTGGGTCATTTCCATTTGTGTAAACATGTTCTGGTTTTTCTTTCTTTCTCTCTCTTTTTTTTTTTTCTTGAGGCAGAGTCTCCCTCTGTCCCACAGGCTGGAGTGCAGTGACATGATTTCAGCTAAGTGCAACCTCCGCCTCCCGGGATCAAGGAATTCTCGTGCCTCGGCCTCTCTAGTAGCTGGGACTACAGGCGGGAGCCACCACCATACCTGGCCGCTATTGCCTCTTACCTGAACAGTCACTACACTAGCCTCCTCACAAATCTTTCTTTCACTCTTGGCCCTCTGTGATCCTTTTTCCTCCAGTCACTTTATCAATTTTTCAAAAACCATAAATCAGATCAAATCATTCTTTTACTCAATACATTCATGGCTTCCATCACATTTAAAATAATATGGGCCAGGCATGGTGGCTTACACCTGTAATTCCAGCACTTTGGGAGGCCAAGGTGGGCAGATTGTTTGAGGCCAAGAGTTGGAGACCAGCCTGGCTAACATGGCAAAACCCTGTCTCTACTAAAAATGCAAAAATTAGCCAGGCCTTGTAGCACACACCTGAAGTTCCAGCTACTTAGGGGAGGCTGAGGCAGGAGAATCACCCAAACCCAGAGGCAGAAGCTGCAGTGAGCTGAGATCATGCCACTGCATTGAAGCTTGGGCAACAGAGACTTTGTCTCAAAAACAATAAAATGATGTGCAAACTCCTTATGAAGGACTGAATCATCTGTTTCGCCCCTAAATGTTTGTCTGACATTTTTTCATAACAGTTTCCCCTTCACCACTAACCTCTAGCCACACTGGCGTTTTTTCTGTTCCATGAACAGAAAATACCAAATTATTAGGAGACTTAGTGATTTTTTTTCATTAGCATTTCCCTCTTCTTGGAGTGCTATCCCCACTCCCAGCAGCTTTACAAAGCTGAATTCTTCTTGCTACTCAGATCTTAGTTGAAATATTAAGGGACTTTCCTAACCATCCAATCTAAAGTAGCCACCCAGTATCTCTCTATCACATAACCTTATTTTAATTCTCTGCAGAGGACTTCTCATTAGCTAATCTTTTTTGTTTGTTTATTTGTCCCAGTTGGAATATAGGCTCCATGAGAACAAGGAACTTGTCTTTTTCACTGCTGCCTACTGTGAGCCTAGGACAAAAAATTGTTAAGTGAGTTGATTAATGAATTTACTTAGCAAGAAATGTGTAAAATTAATATGAGAAAAACCAGGAAACTTTGCTAAAGAAAAAAAAAGGCCTAAATAAATGTAAAAACCTACCATGTCTCTAGATGAGAAGTCAACTAAATTGGTCTCAAATTAATCTACAAATTTATTTATAACTTTAATCAAAATTCCAACTGGATTCTTTTTTCTCTTGACAGGTTGATTCCAGCATTTATCTGGAAGAGAAAATGGATAAGTATAGCCAAGATGTTGAAAAAGGAGGTGATTAGTTGTCCTACAGGTATTAGAATATTCTTTTTTTTTTTTTTTTTCCTTGAGACAGAGTCTTGCTCTGTCACCCAGGCTGGAGTGCAGTGGCACAGTTCAGCTCATTGCACCTCCGCCTACTGGGTTCAAGCAGTTCTTGTGCCTCAGCTTCTGGAGTAGCTGGGATTACAGGCGAACACCACTACACCAGGCTAGTTTTCATATTTTTAGTAGCAACAGGGTTTCACCACGTTGGCCAGGCTGGTTTTAAACTCCTGGCCTCAAGTGATTTGGCCGTCTCAGCGTCCCAAAGTGCTGGCATGGATTCATTGTGGCCAGGCAGATATCAGAATATTCTCTTTTTTTGAGGTAAAGTTTTGCTCTTGTTGCCCAGGCTGATGTGTAATGGCGTGATCTAGGCTCACCGCAACCTTCGCCTCCCAAGTTCAAGTGATTCTCCTGCTTCAGCCTCCTGAGTAGCTGGGGTTACAGGTGCCTGCCACCATGCCCAGCTAATTTTGTATTTTTAGTTGAGATGGGGTTTCTCCCTGTTGGTCAGGCTGGTCTCGAACTCCCGATCTCAGGTGATCTTCCCACCTCAGCCTCCCAAAGTGCTGGGATTATAGGCTTGAGCCACTGTGCCTGGCCAATATCAGAATACTCTATCTAAAGTTGGCACTGATAGAGAAATGACCAAATTGATCAACAGAACAGACAGTCCAGAAATGGATCAATGCATATATGAGGAAAAGTATATAATCAATGTGACATTTCAAATAACTGGAGAACTGATTATTCACCAACTGATGTTAGGACAACTGTCCATCCCTTTTTTGGGACAACTTCTATCATTGAGGGGAAAAACAGATGAAATTCTTAACTCATGCCACATTTAAAATAAAATGGCAGGTGGATTTTAAACAGCTAAAATTAAGGAAAAATTTTAAAAGTTTAAGAAGAAATAAAGTCTTTTTTACCTACCAGATTGGCAAAAGAATCTTTTAAGTTTGATATCATGTAGGGCTGGGAAAGCTGTAGGAGAGGAGCACTCTCATAAACCATTAGTGGGGATGTAATCTGATATTTCTATTTCTTCATATCAACTGAAATTTAAACTATGTATATTATGGCTAGATGCAGTGGTTTCTGCCTGTAACCCTAGCACTTTGGGAGGCCAAGTTGGGAGAATCACTTGAGCCCAGGAGTTTGAGACCAGCCTGGGCAACATGGCAAAACCGTATCTCTACAAAAGATACCAGAGGAAAACAAAAAATTAGCGGGGTTTGGTGGCGAGCGCCGTAGTCCCAGTTACTCGGGAGGCTGAGGCAGGAGGATCATCTGAGCCCAGGGAGGTCGAGGATGCAGTGAGCCATGATTGCGCCACTGCACTCCAGCCTGCGTGACTGAGACCCTGTCTCAAAAACAAACAAATAAACAAAAACTGCATATATCCTTTGACTTAGAAGATGCACTGCTAGGAATTTACCATACAGGGATCTTTGGAAAAGTTAGATATACAAGCACTTTCACAGCAACATTGTTTATAATAGTAAATGAATATATTTTTTAAAATACTAAAAGAAAACATGGGATAAAAATATCCTAAAAATATTTTGAAGTTTCCTTTGTGATATTTCCAGTGGTTTTATGCTTAAAATGTCCTCAGTGTCCTTTTAAGCCAGGCATGGTGGCTCATGGCTGTAATTCCAGCATTTTGGAAGGCCGAAGTGGAAGGGTTGCTTGAGGCCAGGAGTTCCAGACCAGCCAAGGCAACATAGCAAAACCAGGACCTCGTATCTTAAAAAAGAAAACAACCACAAAAACCCAGAAAATAAAATGTTCTTTGTTACTTCTGAGATTACTTAAATATGACTAAAATTTTATGTTTTCATTTAGTATTTTTTCTGACTAAAATGTGTTTTTACATTCAAATTTATCTGGAATCATTTTGGCATAAAGTGAATTTGAGTTTCTTTCAAACAAGTGTGTTTCCCAATGTGTTTTGTAAAATGATCCACTTCTATCCGTTGGTCACTGATACTCCCTTTATTAGATAGTAGGATTTTATATATGCTTGCATCTATTTCAGGGTTAACTATTGTCAACCACTGATTTGTTCAGTTAGGAGTCATGTCTTCCTATTAATTATAGAGTTCAAAATCTTCAAACATACACTCTGAGAATTAATTTTAGGCCAGGCACAATGGCTCACGCCCGTAATCCCAGCACTTTGGGAGGCCGAGGTGGGTGGATTGCTTGAGCTCAGAGTTCAAGACCAGCCCGGCCAACATAGCAAAACCCCGTCTCTACTAAAAATACAAAAATTATCTGGGCGGGGTGGTGCCCACCTATAATCCCAGCTACTTGGGAGGCTGAGCCACAAGAATAGCTTGAGCCTGGGAGATGGAAGTTGCAGTGAGCCAAGATTGTGCCACTGCACACCAGCCTGGGTGACAGAGCAAGGCTCTGTCTCAAAAAACAAAAAAAAAAAACAAAACAAAGAATTAATTTTAGAAGCAAAATAAAATTTTAATTAATTTGCTATTGTTTCTTCCCATTGTTAAAAAAGATAAGTGACATCTACGAAGTAGAGTAGTAGTTCATTGTCCATCTATTACAGCCGCTTTGTATATTTACAGCTGTGAGATAATGTGTCTCAAGAGGTTAAATTCTCTACACCTGCCTTTACTCTGACCCTATTGTTTTTGCAACTCAGTATTTAACAAAATAATCACTCTAATCTGACTACCACTGTCACATTCATTGTATGTGAATGTAAATTGGTGGGAGACAGAAAATTAGAATCACAGCTGCCAGAGTCGCAAAGGTATCAAACCTGTATATGTTCTTAATTAGCCATGGAAATTCAATCTGTCATGTTTCTGCAGATAAGTGGTTTCTGAGTCAATAATGGGGAAAGAATATTCCTACCTTTGTCTCTTCAGATAGTTCTACGTATACACTTAGCTTAGCCTTTTTTTTCTTTTTCTAAAGACATGTGGCCTAGTTTTTATTGCTTCATTGCTTTTCCTTTATAAAAAGTTCCTTTTTTTTCCATTTTATGAAAAGTTAAGTAAAAGCTATTTGTTTAAATAACTTGGACAAAGCATTTTTTTCCTTGAGGTAATTACTGTATGGTTTAGTTTTACTCAGCAGTACTATTTTTTTTAATTGCTTTTGCTTTATTTACAGCAGTACTATTTACTACACTTCTGCTGCAGAAGATTTTATGCCCTTAATAGTGTACCATCCAGAATTTGAGACAAAATTAGAAAAACCACCTTTAAGATAGAAATTAGTTAAGGTTAAACATTTCATTTGTTTGTAGGTGTTAACAAATTTTTGTTTCTGAGCTAGTGTAGGAGCAGATTATCTTAGAACACTCAGTGTTCCTCTGTGTTAAACTGTAAGGCATAACACTTTTTTTCACATTTTTCTGCCTCTATTCAGTATGTGGGACTTAACTGAACTTAGAAGGGACTTCAGAACTATTTATTTAGAAACAAGGTCTTGCCCTGTTGCCCAGGCTGGAGTGCAGTGGCATGATCATAGCTCACTGTAACCTTGAATTCCTAAAACACCTATTTAAAAAGGGGAAGCTTGGTCCAGGTTGGGTGGCTCACACCTATAATCCCAGCACTTTAGGAGGCTGAGGTGGGCAGATCACCTGAAGTCGGGAGTTCAAGACAAGACTGCGCAACATGGTGAAGCCCTGTCTCTATTAAAAATATAGAAATAGCTCGACACGGTAGCGGGCATCTGTAATCCCAGCTACTTGGGAGGCTGAGGTAAGAGAATCGCTTGAAACTAGGAGGTGGAGGTTGCAGTGAGCTGAGATCACACCACTGCACTCCAGCCTGGACAACAGAAGAAGATTCTGTCTTAAAAAAAAAAAAAAAAAAGAAAGAAGGAAAGAAAGAAAAATGAGGTAAATGAGTCAAAGGATTCATAGATAATGACAGACTGTCTTTGTAATGAGATTAATATGGCTGACTCTACCTGCTTACACATAATTAATTAAAAATCATACAAATTTTGTTCCGATACTCTAGTGGACATTTTGTTTTTTCCTTTCCCGTATCCATAGCGTCCATTCACTCTTCTTTTTTTCTTTTTCTTTCTTTTTTTTTTTCTTTTTTGAGATGGAGTTTTGCTCTTGTTGCCCAGGCTGGAAAGCAGTGGCTGATCTTGGCTCACTGCAACCTCCTCCTCCTGGGTTAAAGTGATTCTCCTGCCCCAGCCTCCTGAGTAGCTGGGATCACAGGCATGCGCCACCATGCCCACCTAATTTTGTATTTTTGAGTAGAGACAGGGCTTCTCCATGTTGGTCAGGCTGATCTCGAACTCCCGACCTCAGATGATCCGTCTGCCTTGGCCTTCTAAAGTGCTGGGATTACAGGCATGAGCCACCACGCCCGGCTGTTCTTTTTCAACTTTTATTTTAGAATTAGAGGGTACATGTGCAGGTTTGTTACAAAGATGTATTGCGTGATGCAGAGGTTTGGGGTATGAGTGAACCCATTACCCAGGTAATGAGCATAGTACCCAATGGGTAGTTTTTCAGCTTTTGCCTGCCACCCCCCTCTTCTCCCTTTCGTTGCTAGTGTCATTGTTCTCATTCTTATGTCCATATGTATCCAATTGTTCAGCTCCCACTTATAAGTGAAAACATGAGGTATTTGGTTTTCTGTTCCTGTGTTAATTTGCTTACAATAGTGGCCTACAGCTCCATCCATGTTTCTGTAAAGGACATGATTTTGTTCTTTTTTATAGCTGCATAGTATTCTGTGGTGTATATGTATACCACATTTTCTTTATCTAATTCACCATTGAGGGCACCTACGTTGATTCTGTTGTGAATAGCACTGCAATGAATATATGGGTGCATGTATCCTTTTGGTTGAACGATTTATTTTCCTTTGGGTCTATACCCAGTAACAAGATCGCTGGGTTGAACACCCTTCTTTTGGTGAAATAATACAAAGATTTTCTTCTGGGTAATCACTCCCTCCCCTACTCTCAAGCTATATGATTGGGTAGAATTGGTCTCAGCCTCGGCTCTGGGAGAGCTCAGACTGGGTTAGGCCAGTCAACGTATTTCATCTCCATGGCCTTACTGATGGTTCATCAATGAACTCATAACCTAGTCTGAAGCCAATGTGATTTAAAGACATCTGCTGGAGCTTCTGAGAAAGAAAAACTTCTCCCTAATAAAATGAAGCTACTGGAAGATAGGCTAATTCTTCTTCAGGATTCTGTGTCCTGTGAATGTGAAGTTGGGACTGCTACAGCCACTGTGTTACCAGGAAAGGAATTAGCCTGAAGATGAAGCTAACACTCAGAGGAAGAGGATCTGGGAGCTAGATCCTAGTAACATGATTTGAACTTTCAATAAAGTCGTGACCATCCCTGGACTTAGCAATAGTCTTGTCTATTTTCTTTCCTAATGAAAGCAGTTTGCCTTGGATTTTTCTTCACTTGCAATATAGAATCTTTATTGACACAGTTAAAAAATCTCCTGCTCCTCCTTGCTAGGGAATTGAGGATATCCTGTAACTAGTGTAATTGGTCTTGTTTGAGCTCCTAACTTTCCTGAATTCTTGTATTGCAGTGTTCTTTTCATCCTGTGTGGTCTGTTCTGAGATTTCTGCTTCCTGGTGAGTCTTTTAAAAAATGTCCTAGTTTTTGTTTATGTACTAATTAAGCATACAATTTTTAATATATTAAGACTTTATTAATGTCTTTGTAGCAGGAAATCCTTTTTATGATGTTCACTAGCTTTCCACCCCTAGACATCCCTACTCCCTCATGATCCTTCCCTTACTGAAAGACATCTGGGCCTGTGCCTCGCGAAAGCGATGTTAGAGAGGAAAAAGTTAAGCATTCAGCTTTTTTGTTTCAAAAACCTATCCTGGTATGCAAAAATATACAAGTTAGCAGAGCCAGTTTTTTTGGTGCAATGAAGGTGATAAAGATTTTACAAACTCACAAGAAGACATATACAGGGTTGTTCATTGCATCATCATTTGAAATAGGAAAAATTGGAAACATTCATCAATAGTGGAATAAGTAAGAAAATTCACATAATTGTAATAGCAGTCACAAGAAATATTCTTTTAGGAATAGCATACCAGACATTGACTGACTGACCTAGCAACCATTCCTGACTCCGTTCTCCATTTGCTACTTTCTCCATGGGGTGAAAAGACTAATTATCCCCTTTCCTAAGCTCCATTGCACCTGGACCATGGGAAAAAATGAGATTTTTTTTTTTCCTTTTTTGAGAAGGGGTATTTTTTTGCCCAGGCTGGTCTCAAACTCTTGGGCTCAGCCTTCAGTAGCTGGGACCACAGGTGTACCATTGTGCCCAGCTGATCAGAGATATAAACGGAAGTTTATTGAGGGATTCTAGAAACAAATGGAGCACGCACTGCATCCTCCTGCACACAACTGTGAAGGAAGTGCCAGGAGAAGTACCGAGATTCTGTCCCTGACATAACTGAGTTATGGAAAAAATGTCAACA
This sequence comes from Ateles fusciceps, assembly GCA_036589455.1. Taxonomy (NCBI): domain Eukaryota; kingdom Metazoa; phylum Chordata; class Mammalia; order Primates; family Atelidae; genus Ateles; species Ateles fusciceps. Next base: position 2,646,554 of record JAZHEH010001132.1, read on the forward strand.
GCTATTGACCTCCAGAATATTTGTATGTGAGAGAAAAAAGTTCATTTATTTAAATTACTCTTGGTTGGAGCCTGTATTATTTTTAGCCAGAAGCATTCCTAACTGATACATTGTGTTAACATGGAAACATCTCAAAAAAAAAAAAACAACTACCAGATCTTAAAGGATAATTGCATTTTTATAAATTTTTTTGAGATAGGGTCTCGCTCTGTCATCCAGGTTGGAGTGCAGTGGCAGGCTCATAGTTCACTGAAACCTTTAACTCCTGGGCTCAAGTGATCCTCCCACCTCAGCCTCTTCAGTAGCTGGGACTACAGGTGTACATTATTACACCTGGCTAATTTTTGTATTGTTTCCAGAGACAGGATCTCACTATGTTGTCCAGGCTGGTCTTAAACTCCTGGCCTCAAGCAATCCTCCTGCCTTGGCCTCTCAAAGTTCTGGGATTACAGGCATGAGCCATGCACCAGCCTAAGTAGATTATTTTATTTGTAATATTTTAATTTAATTAATTGATTTTTTTTTTTTGAGACGGAGTCTTGCTCTGTCACCCAGGCTGGAGTGCAGTGGTGCGATCGAGGCTCACTGCGACCTCCACCTCCCGGGGTCAAGCAATTCTCCTGCCTCAGCCTGCCGAGTAGCTGGGAATACAGGGGCCTGGCCACCATGCCCAGCAAGTTTTGTATTTTCAGTAGAGATTGGGTTTCACTCTGTTGGCCAGGTTGGTCTCAAACTCCTGACCTCAAGTGATTTGCCCACCTCAGCCTCCCAAAGTGCTGGAATTATAGGCATGATCCACTGTTCCCAGCCAATATTTTAATTTTATAAAATAGAAATGGAGTCTCACTATGTTAGCGAGACTGGTCTCCAACTCCTGACCTCAAGCAATCCTCCCATCTCGGCCTCCCAAAGTGCTGGGATTACAGGTGTGACCTATGATGCCCAGCCCTAAGTGGATGATTTAAAATGAATACACAAATTGATATGGCATAGCATATTTATACACATTTCATACACATTCAAGACATTATTGTAGGTCAGGCGCAGTGACTCACGTCTGTAATTGTGCACTTTGAGAGGCCAAGGTGGGTGGATTACTTGAGGTCAGGAGTTTGAGACTAGCCTGACCAACAAGGTGAAACCCCGTCTCTACTAAAAATACAAAAATTAGCTGGCCGTGGTGGAACACACCTGTAATCCCAGCTACTCAGGAGGCTGAGGCAGGAGAATTGCATGAACTTAGGAGAGAGAAGTTGCAGTGAGCCAAGATTACGCCACTGTACTCTAGCCTGGGTAACAGAACAAGACTTCATCTCAAAAAAAAAAAGGACATTATTATATATTGCTGAAGTAAAATAATTTGTGTAATATATATATAGTACAAAGTAATCTAATGTATTTAAAATCTAAAAATTGTACTGGAAGAATACAAACAAATATGGTAGTTGTTGCTCCTGGGGAGAGGACATGGTTAATGCGACTCTGAGGTGCAGAGCAAGAGGTAAAGGAATATAAAACTTATCTGTAATTTTTACATTTATTTAAAATAGGACAGAAATATGACAAAAATGTTAATAATCTTTGATCCTTGGTAGTGAGGACACATGTTCATTCTGTTATTCTCCATATTTTTCTATATGTGAAAAAAAAGACTGGACTTGATGGCTCAGCGCTTTGGGAGGCTGAGGTGGGAGGATCACTTGAGGACAGGAAATTGAGACCAACAAAGCAAGACTCCCATCTCTACAAAAGAAAAATTTAAAAATTAGGCCAGGTGTGGTGGCTCACACCTGTAATCCCAGCACTTTGGGAGGCTGAGGCGGGTGGATCACCTGAGGTCAGGAGTTCGAGACCAGCCTGGGCAACATGCTGAAACCCCCTCCCTACTAAAAATGCAAAAATTAGCCAGGCGTGGTGGCAGGCGCCTGTAATCCCAACTACTTGGGAGGCTGAGGCAGGAGAATCGCTTGAACCCAGAAGGCAGAGGTTGCAGTGGGCCAAGATCTTACCATTGCACTCCAGCCTCGTGATAAGAGTGAAACTTTGTCTCAAAAAAAAAAAGAGAAAAATTTAAAAATTAGCTAGGCATGGTGACACACACCTTTAGCCCCGGCTACTTGTGAGGCTGAGGCAGGAGGATCACTTGAGCCTAGGAGTTCGAAGCTGCAGTGAGCTATGATCTGCACTTCAGTCTGGGTAACAGCAAGACCCTGTCTCAAAAAACAAAACAAAACAAAAGAATTTTTTTTTAAGTTTTCAGAAAAAAAAAAAAAAATTCTACAAGCTATAAGAGGAGGAGAACTGGAAAAAAAAAACTAAATAACTTAGAGAGCGGTGTATCCAAAAGTAAGTTGCCCTGTTCCTGGCCCTCTCCACATGCAAGGGCCTTGGAGGAGTCAACTGAATTTCCCCAGATGGCTTGGGGCTCAGGTGCAACAGAATGTGTGCCTTATTTTCTTGGGCCTACCTGGGAAGGCAGGCACCAGACTTTAAGCTTTACCTCTACCATGCCCAGCATGGTGAGGTTGTAGGATAGTAAAAATTGTGCTCCTGGGATTTGGAAGATGCACCCAAGGAACATCATGGTCCTCGCAAGGGCCAGGGTATCAAGAGAAGTAGCAGAAAAAGCTATCTCAGCAGATGCCAAAGCATAGGAATGATGATTTATTAACATTTGCCCCTTTCACCCTTTAAATTAAGTAAAGCTCCATAAATGGGAGCCCCTGAATGGATTCAGCCCTCTGAATTATTTAAAAGAATGTTCAGTTTATTGGCTAGGCTTGATGGTTCATGCCTGTAATTCCAACACTTTGGGAGGCCAAGGTAGGAGGATCACTTGAGCCCAGGAGTTCAAGACCAGCCCAGGGGCTGGGCACAGTGGCTCACACCTGTAATCCCAGCTACCTGGGAGGCTGAGGTGGGAGGATCACCTGAGCCTGGGAAGTTGAGGCTGCAGTGAGTCATGATGGCCCTACTGCACTCCAGCCTGGGTGACAAAGCAATACCCTGTCTCAAAAAATAAAAAATAAAAAGTCTGGGCACAGTGGCTCACGCCTGTAATCCCAGCACTTTGGGAGGCCAAGGTGGGTGGATCACGAGGTCAGGAGATCAAGACCAGCCTGGCCAACATAGTGAAACTCCATTTCTACTAAAAATACAAAAAAATTAGCCGGGTGTGGTGGCGCGGGCCTGTAGTCCCAGCTACTTGGGAGGCTGAGCAGGGAGAATCGCTTTAACCTGGGAGGCGGAGGTTGCAGTGAGCTGAGACAGTGCCACTGCATTCCAGCCTGGGTGACAGAGTGAGATTCTGTCTCAAATAAATGAAAGAAAGAAAAAGATAGAAAGAAAGAAAACAGAAAGAAAGAAGAAAGAAAGAAAGAAGAAAGAAAGAGAAAGAAAGACAGACTGGCAATCTATGCCGAACCCCTCAAAATGGTATAAGAAAAAAATGATTTGTTGCACAGATATAGGGATATCTCATAGAACCAGAGGGCAGGAAGCCTACCCAAGCATGATGAGGACCTTGGACAGGGACTTGTCAGCAACCAAGGCAACTGTGGTCTGCATCTTTCTAGGAGCATAAGGGTCTCCACTATGCCTTTCACAGCAGAACAGCCTTTGCTTGCTTGTCAGCACAAATATTTTCTAAGCACTTACCATGGACTAGAACTGCTCGAAACACTGGGAATAGAGAGAAGGGAATCAAACAGACAAAAAACACATTCAAGCCTCTCAAGTCTACATGTCCTATCCATTCCAAGGACTCATCATTTTTGGATTTTCTATTTCTCTATTCGAATTCTTCAACATGAGAAAGCAGAGGTCTTAAAAGCTTGCTTCAAGTTTCAAGTTGGAGCTGTCCAACCTCCTGAACTAGTATCAGCAGAGGGCACAATTGAGCCTCACGTGCCGCGAAGGAGGTTTCTGGATCCCAGCCAGATCTCTTCCTAACTTCTATGTTCCAGGTGTCCCTCAGCTGTATAGAAAGAGTTGCTTCTGAGATTCCAGGTTGAGGCCTGGGAGCTGGCAGTCATTGTAACAATGGTGAGATACTAGCCTCCATGTAAAATGTGGAGAAAGAGAAAGGAAAAGTTAGTATCTACCAGGAAAAATAAATTACAAAACCAAACAGTGCAAATAAAATGTCAATCTGAAGGGGACGGGCTAAGAGACAAAGAGGTAGAAGGAAATGGGACAATAGGAGACAAGATGAGTAGGTGAGTTTGGAAGGTGTATTAGTCAGGACTCAATCCAGAGGAAGGGCTGACATCAGAACTGGTTGATCCAGCGATGTCATCAGAAACCACCTCATTCTTCATCCAGAGCTATGGAATGGCTACCTGTAGCATTACGTATATGTAGAATGGCTACATGCTTCCCCATATGACAGGAGATCAAGAATAACTTCCATAGCTTTTTTGCAAATAAAGAACTTTCCGAGCAGACTGGGTGTGGTGGTTCACACCTGTAATCCCAGGCACCTTGGGAGGCTGAGGTGGGCGAATCACTTGAGGTCAGGAGTTTGAGACCAGCCTGGCCAACATGGTAAAACCCCATCTCTACTAAAAATACAAAAAATTACTTGCTGAGAGCAAGGGGGAGGGTGATGGGAGAGGGAACTATGAACATTAGGTGAAGTCTTGTTGCTCTCCAGTTAGCTCTTTTCATAACACTATACAGAAAGTCTATTTGTGTATTGATTGATTGATTGAGACAGAGTCTTGCTGTGTCAGCCAGGCTAGAGTGCAGTGGCATGATGGGAGCTCACTGTAGTCTCCAGCTTCTGGCCTCAAACAATCCACTCACCTCAGCCTCCCGAGTAGCCCAGACTATAGCTGCTAAGCCACCATATCTGGCTAATTAAAAAAAAAAGATAGAGATGGGATCTTGCTATGTTGTCCAGGCTGTTCTAGAACTCTTGGCCAAATCCTCCCACTTCATCCTCCTGAGTAGCTGGGATTACAGGTGCAAGACACCTCACCCAGCTTGTTTTATTATTTATTAATAATAAATAATTAATTTATTATTATTGAATTTATATTTGCAATTAATTCATCCAGACAAGTTGACCAGGAACTTACGTGGTGCAGTGAAAGAATTAAGATTGTTCTTTGGCTGGTAACTAGAAATACCTGCTTGAAATTTTTCACACTTATTGAATATGTGGTTTATTTTGTTTTAAGAAGGGGTCTGATTATATTGCTGAGGCTGGCCTGGAACCCCTGGGCTGAGGCAATCCTCCTGCCTCAGCCTCCCAGTATATAGGACACATGCCACTACACCCAGCTTGACTAGGTGTTGTGATTTAGAAACTTAAAAATTCAATAATTTTAGGCAAACTGGCATGGAATTTATGAGGGAGATGGACCACCACCACGCCTGGCTAATTTTTTGTATTTTTAGTAGGGATGGGGTTTCACCATGTTGGCCAGACTGGTCTCGAACTTCTGACGTCAAGTGGTCCAGCCACCTCAGCCTCCCAAAGAAGCTTTGGCTTCTGCTGGGCATGGTGGCTCATGCCTGTAATCCCAGCACTCTGGGAGGCTGGAGTGCAATGCACAACTTCAGCTTACCAAGACCAGCTTGGTTATAGAGACACCCACCCAGGCAGTGCTGAAGACATTGAGAAGCAGACACCCAGATAGAACAGCAAAGTGGGACTATCCAGGGACCAACAGCCTTCTGAGATGAGAGCCTCAGGGGACTGACAGCATTCCAGGCTGAGGGCCTCGAGCAGATTCTGACTCACGTACTTATTCTCTCTGAACAGGTGATTATTATTAACAAACAGGTGTCCTGTTTTTTCTCATAGAACCAAGATAAACTAGGTAGGCAGCTGGTGCCTGCTTACCATTGGTCAAGGACAAACCAGAAAGTATTCTCCACGAGGGAGCCACGGGGGCAGGGTCACATACCCCATGCTTAAAGAATTGTTGTAACCGATGTATAATATACATATACTGTTTTGCTACTTTAGAATGCTCCAAGAAGTTTTCCACTTGTGTCGGGGGCTGGGGGGACGGCGAGCAGCCGGGTTTTCCTTGCCATTGTTCTTCTTAGCAAACAATATAATTTTATCATACACTCAGCATTTCTCAGCAGTCATACACTCAGCATTTCTCAACATCAGCTCACTACAACTTCCGCCTCCTGGGTTCAAGTGATTCTCCTGCCTCAGCCTCCCAAGTAGCTGGGATTACAGACACCCACCACCATGCCCAGCTAATTTTTTGTCTTTTTAGTAGAGATGGGGTTTCACCATGTTGGCCAGACGGGTCTCGAACTTCCGACGTCAAGTGGTCCCCCACCTCATCCTCCCAAAGTGCTGGGATTACAGGTGTGAGCCACCGTGCCCGGCCCCTGTCAGCATTTTAAAAATGAATATGTCTCTTTAATATTAAAAAATCATTTATTCTCTTTCCTGACTCACCCAGTGCTCCCCTCCTTAAGATATTTCTCCCCTCTGACTTCTGGATCTTTATTTCCATTGTAAACAAAGTCTCCCCACATTCTCCTTTCTTCTCTAGTTTTCCTCCCCCCACTCCCTTCTTATCTTATCCTGCAAATCCTACTCCTGGTGCTATCCTTTTGAGATTAGGAGGTTCATGGTCTCCCGTAAGCTACAAATCATAGGGTCTAGAGGGAATTTTTAATGTTCTTGTTTTTATTGTTACCAAATCAGTACTTCTCTCAGAAGAGTAAAAATCCTCTCCAACTTTTCTTTCTTATCTACCAGTTCATGGTTACTATTTTACATTTATAAGAACATGCAGCACCTTGTTCACTGTTTACCTCTAAATCCCATATTGTGCTACCATCCTGATAATGTCACCTTTCTTTGGAGGAAAACATTAAACACAATAACCTCACACTTCCATGACTTACTCAACTCAAGTGACATTTCACATCAGGCCAATCAGACTCATACATAAACATCCTGGAGGCTGTGCCACATTACCAATTTTAAACTCCCATGTATCTGCCATTCTCCTGCCACAGCAGCTGCCTCTGCACTTGCTGCCTGATTCCTCCTATCTGCCATTCTCTGTCTTCCACGTTTCCTTCCGGATCTCCCGTGCCCTTTTACTACTACTATTCTTAGATCATACGGAGACCTATAGGCTCCTCATCCTTCTTTGTTGTTCCAACCTATTAGCCCCATGGTAGCCTCTCTGGTCTAATGTCCCTTTTCCTTCCTCCTGTAGTCTGACTTCCATGGTTTAATCACTTCAACTGCTCACTCAGAGCATATTGACCTCCCTTGCATCCCTTCCTTCTTCTATCAACCTGGATGTGGAAAGTAGAAAAGTTTCTCTTCAAAGTTTCCTTGTTAAAAAATAAATTTGCTAATAACTCTTTGTTAAGCCCTATCCTGTGTAGCTGTTAGACATGCCATGCTTACAGGCACGTAGTATATTCTACTCTATGTCCTTGTACTTTAACCAAAATATCTGTGCTGGAAGTGCTCACAGGCATGTCCCAGCTCACAGCCTGTGCCCTTTACCTGTTTAAAAAAGTTTTAAGTTATTAGCCAATCAGGTTTTAGTTTAGATTGTGAGGTCTGGCTGCAACCAACAGAGATCAGACACAGCAGTAAGGACAACTCCAAATGTGTAAGGGATAAATATGTCTACTTTTCCTTTGCTCATTGTACTCTCATGGCAAGATGGCTAGTGAGGGTTCCCTTCCTGCAGTGCGGGAAGTAAAACTTGCTCTGTTGAGAGATCCTTTGTCTCAGTGCTGATTTTTCTTTGTAGCACCAAGCATCTGTTTCCAACACTAGACATCCCCAGAAACAATCCTGTATTGTCTGCTCTGCCCCATAAAAAGATGGGGAATGCTATGAGGATAAGTGCTACTACACGCTTCTAGATCTGTATGCCCAAAGTAACCCTCAAGAACCTTATTCCTGGTCCTTGATCTGCTCTCTCCCCTCTCCCATTATCTTCTCATCATTCCAAGCCTCCTCCAGGTAACTTAAGCCTCCTTACATTCATAACTACTCATTTGGCAGCTTATTCTTATTATTTGAGACAAGGTCTTGCTCTGTCACCCAGGCCAGAGTGCAGTGGCATGATCATGGCTCACTGCAGCCTTGAACTACTGAGCTCAAGTGATCCTCCTGTCTTGGACTCCTAAAGTCCTGGGATTATAGGTATAAGATACCATGTCCAGCTTCACCTTTGTTTTTTTCTTTTTCAGACAGAGTTTCTCTCTTGTCCAGGCTGGAGTGCAATGGCACGAACTCAGTTCACCACAACCTCCACCTCCCAGGTTCAAGCGATTCTCCTGCCTCAGCCTCACAAGTAGTTGGGATTACAGACATGTACCACCACACCCAGCTAATTTTGTAGTTTTAGTAGAGACAGGGTTGCTCCATGTTGGTCAGGCTGGTCTTGAACTCCTGACCTCAGGTGATCTGCCCACCTTGGCCTCCCAAAGTGCTGGGATTACAGGCATGAGCCACTGTGCCTGGCCTTTTTTTTGTTTTTGTTTTGTTCTGAGACAGAGTCTCACTCTGTTGCCCAGGCTGGAGTGCAGTGGCTCGACCTCAGCTCACTGCAACCTCCACCTTCCAGGTTCGAGTGATTCTCCTGCCTCAACCCCCAAGTAGCTGGGATTACAGGTGTGCACCACCATGCCCAGCTAATTTTTGTATTTTAGGTAGAGATGGTTTTTTTTTTTTTTTTTTTTTTAACAACCCACAAGCTAAGAATAGTTTTTAACATTTTTAAATGATTTCATTTTAAATTGTTATGTAAGTACCTACATAATAGGCTTCATAGTGTCTGTTGGCCCACAAAGCCTAAAATGTTTACCTATTGAGCCCTTTAAAAAAATATTGTCACCTCCTGATTTAGAATAGACATAATAATTAACTAAAAATATTCTGCACTTATTTTCCTTGGGTCCCGTTATTTACCTGGATGCTGTTGGAATCCCTCATTATGTGGGTTTAAACAGCCAGTTGAACAATTTAGCATCCTGCACAAGGGTTGAGAGAAAGTCAATGCCATGAGTCATCTTATCTACAGGTTTGCCTTTGTGGACCTTTTCCCACTGTTTGTTCAAATTGCTACCGCAGGTGACAGTTTTTTAGTTTTTCAACATCACATTTACATTGTATTAAGATGAAAGTTTTTTGTTTATTTTTGTTGTTGTTGAGACGGAGTCACACTCTGTCACTCAGTCTGGAGTGCAGTGGTGCTATCTGGGCTCACTGCAACCTCTGCCTACCGAGTGCAAGCAGTTCTCCTGCCTTATCCTCCCGAGTAGCTGCAATTACAAGCACGTGCCACCACACTCGGGTAATTATTTTGTATTTTTAGTAGAGATTAAGTTTCACCATGTTGGCCAGGCTGGTCTCAAACTCCTGACTTCAAGTGATCTGCCTGCCTTGGCCTCCCAAAGTGCTGGGATTACAGGTGTGAGCCACCATGCCCTGCCAGATGAGTTTTTGATACCTGAGGTTTTTTTTTCTTTTCTTTTGTTTTTTTGAGGCGGAGTCTCGCTCTGTTGCCCAGGCTGGAGTGCAGTGGCATGATCTCAGCTCACTGCAAGCTCCATCTCCTGGGTTGAAGCGATTCTCCTGCCTCAGCCTCCCAAGTAGCTGGGATTGCAGGTGCACACCACCACGCCCAGCTAATTTTTTTGTATTTTCAGTAGATACAGGGTTTTGCCCTGTTGGCCAGGCTGGTTGCGAACTCTTGACCTCTAGTGATCTGCCTGCCTCAGCCTCTCAAAGTGCTGGGATTAAAGGTGTGAGCCACTGCAGCTGGCCTGATACATTTTTCTGTTTGGCCTGGCTTGTGCTTCAGGTACAAGGCATAGCAGTGTGTGGTTCTCTTACTTACTGTTTTGTAAATTGAGGTGAGGGGAAACTGCCTCGTGGGGTCAGTTGCCCATAAGAATAAGGAAACTTCTCCCAGTGTTGAGATGAGCTACCTGCTCTAATGAGATGTTCCAGTCAGGGTAGAACCTCACCACAGATTTTCTTGTTTTTACGGCCTCCTTTTCTCTCCTAAACTCTGTGCAATTGTCTTCAGGTATTTTTGACTGATCCATGAAAAGAGATTTCAAGGAAAATGGCCCACATATCTTCCAGAAACAGCTTTTTCTAGATCTTGTATCTGTGATTAGTAGTTATTAGCAGGAATCTGCCAAGATTTCCTGTCCTCAATTCTCATGATATTGCACTATTCTCTTGTTCTCTTACAAATAGGTGTATACATGAGTTTTACCCCAGCATTCAGTCCTAGGTAACCATTATCACTGGGCACATTTATCACCCTTCCACTGTTTTGTCAGTTTGTGTGTGTGTGTGTGTGTGTGTGTGTGTGTGTGTGTGTTTTATTTTCTGAGATGGGGTTTCACTCCATCGCCCAGGCTGGAGTGCAGTGGCATGATCTCGGCTCACTGCAGCCTCAGTCTCCTGGGCTCCAGTGATCCTCCTACCTTAGCGTCCTAAGTAGCTGGGACTACAGGCATGTGCCACCACACTGAGTATATGTAAAGATAGGGTTTTGCCTGCCTGGGCCTCCCAAAGCACCAGAATTACAGGCATAGGCCACTGTACCTGGCTTGATATGTATATTTTTATCATTGATGCTAATTTTCCTTTTATTATTATTCTTATTATTTTGAGACAGGGTCCCACTCTGTTGCCCAGGCTGAAGTGTAGTGTCATGATCTCAGCTCACTGCAACCTTCCCCTCCTGAGTTCAAGAGATTCTCCCACCTCAGCCTCCCGAATAGCTGGGATCACAGGCGTGTGCCACCACACCCAGCTAATTTTTGCATTTTCATTAGAGATGAGTTTTCACCATGTTGGCTAGGCTGGTCTCAAACTCCTGGCCTCAAGTGATCTGCCTACCTCAGTCTCCTGAAGTGCTGGGATTGCAGGCATGAGCCACCACACCTGGCCCCTTTGGTTATTTTAATCAGTTGTTTGGAGATAGAGGAGTAGGTGTCTATTTCTTCATCCACACTCAATCATTGGAGGATAATAAAAGCTCATTAAAGACAAAAAGTGTTATCTTCTGTCACACTACCATCTGAGACCCCAAAAAGGCACAGTTCATGTCTCAGCAGTAAAGTCATGAATGACATGGGGACAATGTGAACTGATTCTCAGGGGAGGGATAGAGCAGTCTGTAGAAAAGGCATTATTGATTGGCTCCAGCTGAAACAAATGCCAGATGAAAGGTCTAGAGCTAAGCAGGAAAATTAGCACCTCATCTCAAGTAGTCCATAGTGCTTTTCCTTTCCTGTGGAAAATAAAAAAGTTCCTCTTCAAAGTTTCCATTCTTGTTAAAGAATAATAATAATAAATGTTAGAAATAATAGTTTCTTTTAAAGACTAAATTTCTTCAAAGCCTTCTTGCTTTTTGCTAGTAAGTCTTTGTTAAGCCCTATCCTATGTAGCTGTTAGATATAAAGGAATGAGTACATTCTATGTCCTTGTACATTAACCGAGATATTTGTGTTGGATGTGCTCATAGGCACGTCCCAGCTCGAAGCCCATGCCTCTTCCTTATTTAAGAATGTTATTACTTTTCTAAGTCCTTTCACAAGCAGCTTCCTCTTTTCCTTTGTTCTTCATTGCCTTTACCTATTTATAAAAGTTTTAAGTTGTTAGCCAATCAAGTTTAGATTGTGAGGTCCAGCTCCAACCAACAGAGATCAGACACAGCAGTAAGGACCCAATGCATAAGAAATAAATATGTTTGCCTTTCCTTTGTTCATTGTGCTTTCGTGGCAAGATGGTTGATGGACAGCATCCTTTCTTCAGAAAGTAAAATTGCCTTGCTGAGAGATTCTTTGTCTCAGTGCTGATACTTCTTTATGGTACCAAGCATCTTTTGCCAACATTTCCCTACAGGTGGTAATGATAGATAAATAACACATCCTGGGCTGGCCAAGGTGGCTCACACCTGTAATCCCAGCATTTGGGGAGGCTAAGGTGGGCAGATCACTTGAGGTTAGGAGTTCAAGACCAGCCTGGCCAACATGGTGAAACCCCATCTCTACTAAAAATACAAAAATTAGCTGGGCGTGGTGGCACATGCATGTAGTTCCAGCTACTTGGGAGGCTGAGGCAGGAGGATTGCTTGAACCCGGGAGATGGAGGTTGCAGTGTGCCAAGATCATGCCACTGCACTCCAGCCTGAACAACAGAGATATATGTATCTGAAATTAAATAAATAAATAATAAGAATACATCCTGGATGATAAAAAACAGAACCAATTTCGAGTTCAGCCTGGGGCAACATAGCAAGAAGCTATCTCTAAAACGAAAATAAACAGAACCAGAAGAATGTATTCAGATTTGTTCCAGCAATTGCACAAGTTCTCCTGTGCAGAGAATGTGACAGCACTCAAGTTATCTTCTTTTTTTTTTTTTTCTCTTGCCCTTGTAAATCATCCAAGTTATCTTGGTCTAGGATGCTACTATCAGTAAATAGCCTTCTATCACACAGCAGGCTTTTGGGATGCTCTTTATAAAATATGTCCCACTGACCTCTGGGAGTTCCATTAAAAAAAAATGCACCTTGATGATAGTGGGGGGTATTCCACAGCAGAATAAGCTTAAATCATACTGTTATGAAGATTCATAGTCTGGCCTTGAGCTTGATGAAAGCAGGACAGACTTTAAATAGAAACTTTCCCTGCAGAGATGTAGGAGACTTGAGAAGAACCATGTTTAAGAATGAGCTTGCCTGGCTGGGCACGGTGGCCCATGCCTGCAATCCCAGCACCTTGGGAGGCCAAGACAGATGGATCACCTGAGGTCAGGAGATTGAGACCAGCCTGAATAATATTGTGAAACCCTGTCTCTACTAAAAAATATGAAAATTAGCCAGGCGTGGTGGCATGCGCCTATAGTCCCAGCTACTCAGGAGGCTGACACAGGAGAATTGCTTGAACTCAGGAGGTGGAGGTTGCAGTGAGCTGAGATCACGCCACTGCACTCCAACCTGGGCAACAAAGTGAGACTCCGTCTCAAGAAAAAAAAAAAAAAAGAATGAGCTTGCCTGGAGATTAACTTCCAGAATAGTTCACCTCTGTGAACATGCCTCTCCCACACAAACAATGAAAACTACTGGCAAAACCACTAAGGCTAATCATTTTAGAACTCTAGAAATTAACCAAAGCCAATGAACAAACAGAATTGTCTATCCAAGAGAAACTATTAAACTTTGCTAAGGCAGTGTGATCTGTGATATTTTAACTTATAGATGGGATGCTATTCCCATCCACCTTCCCTTCCTCAGCTCAGCAGAGGAAGGGAAGCTGTGAGCAGCAGTCTCACAGCCAATGGCAAGGGCTGACTTCTTGTGGAGGTCAGTTAAAAGAAATATCCCTCGAGCCCAGCCAGTATTTAGTTCAAACTTGCAGCTCTCTGGAAAATCTCTATTTAGGGAGTTGTAATTACTTGATGACTTAGAACTCAGCTCATCAGAAAAAATGCCTGACTCCCACGGCGTTAACAAAACAAGAGCCATCTGCTAGCAATGTTGAGGCTAAGACTGCACTTTCAGTTGGGGTAAGCAAGAGACAGGCTAGGAATCCAAAAGAAACATCCTGGAGAACTAGACATATAGGGAACTAGAAAAGGGAACTAGACGTAGGGAACTTTGAAAAGTTTCAGCATATTCCAGGGGATCTAAAAGGCTGCATGCATGCTCCAGGCTGTGTATTTACCCAGGAGAGAGATGGGAATGAAGAAGCTTCCAATCACACACCTCTGGCTGACCTTAAGGCGTGTGGGCAAGCAGAAGACGAAAGCTAAGGCTGTCTTGTAAACTGCTTAAAGTATGAAGGCATGCCTTCTCACACAGATTCCCTTGGCAAAGAAGACAGGACAGAAAGACAAAGCGTTAAAGGAATTCTGATTGATCATCGGTTGATCACTAAATTATATTGACCCAGGGATAACACCTAAGAATTCTGGCTTATAAATAATTTTTTTGAAAAGCTAGCAGAGAACTCAATTGCCACACAATGCACAGAATACAGAAGTTATAGAATTATTCAAAGAAACTCATCAAAGAAATAAGGAGAAACAACAACAAAAAACAACCATCACCACCACCTCTGGAAAGTATGCCACATACGTAGGACAAAAAGCAGCAAACAGAAAATGTCCCTGAGTATGTCTAGATTTTGACCTTAGTAGACAAAGACTTTAAATCAACTATTATAAATATGCTCAAAGAACTAAAGGAAAGCAAGTCTAAAGAACGTAAAAAGAGGGCCAGGCATGGTGGCTCATGCCTGTAATCCTAGCACTTTGGGAGGCCGAGGTGGGCTGATCACCTGAGCTTGGGAGTTTGAGACCAGCCTGATCAACATGGAGAAACCCTATCTCTACTAAAAATACAAAATTAGCCGGGCATGGTGGCGCATACTTGTAATCCCATCTACTCAGGAGGCTGAGGCAGGAGAATGGCTTGAACCAGGGAGGCGGAGGTTGCGGTGAGCCGAGATTATGCCACTACACTCCAGCCTGGGCAACAAGAGTGAAACTCCATCTCAAAAAAACAGAACTAAAGGAGAGTATGACAAAATCTTGCCAATAGAGAATATCAATAAAGGATAGAAATTAGCTCATAATATAAATTTTAGAGTTGAAATGTATAAGAACTGAAATGAAAAATTAACTAGAGATGCTCAACAATGGATTTGAACTGACAATGACCAAACCTGGGACTGGGTGCAGTGGCTCACACCGGTAATCCCAGTGCTTTGGGAAACTGAGGAGGGAGGATTGCTAAAGGCCAGGAGTTTAAGACCAGCCTTCGCAACATAGTGAGACCTCCATCTCTACAAACATTTAAAAATTAGCCAGGCCTGGTGGCATGAACCTAACTACTCAGGAGGCTGAGGCAGGAGGATGACTTGAGCCTACAAGTTTGAAGCTACAGTGAGCTATGATTGTGCCACTGCACTCCAGCCTGGGAGACAGATTGAGACCTCATCTTGAAAACAAACACACAAAACCCACTGGGTGCAGTGGCTCATGCCTGTAATCCCAGCACTTTGGGAGGCCTAGGCAGGAGGATCACTTGAGTCCAGGAGTTTAAGATCAGCCTGGGCAATATAGTGAGACCCCATCTCTTAAAAAATATCAAAAAATTAGCTGTGCGTGGTGGCTCTGAGAGATAGGAAAGTTCTTCTTCAAAGTGTATATCTTAGACTACATTATAAGGAGTTACAATCTCTTGCTCTATGGCCATTATCTGCTATTAGCATAAACATATACCCACATATATATATTCTCTAAATCAGCTACGTCTTAAATCAGCTACCTTGACTTGCTCCAGCATGTCTGAACAGAACTGGGCAAGTTCCAAACCCTGGTGCATGTCATTCCTTATTTGGAAACTCTCCTGACCTTCTCCTGACTAGCTTCCTCTTCTTCCTTGTCTTCTTTCCCCCTTTTCTATTCAGGAAATTTTCAAGTTTTTAGCCAATCGAGTCAACCATAGAATGTGAGGTCCCGTTCCAGCCAATGGAAACTGGACACAGCAGTAGGGTGATTGTGTGAGGTTATGAAAGTTATAAATGTCCCTGTCTCCTTTGTTCAGGTGTGCTCTCGTGGCAAGACTGCTGGCGAGTTGCACCCTTCCTGCAGAAAGTAAACTAGCCTTGTTGAGTAATCCATTGTCTCGGTGTGGATCTTTCCCGATGTTATAAACCCGTTTCCAACAGTGGCTGAGGTGAGAGGCTGAGATAGGGTGATCACTTGAGTCCAGGAGTTCGAGGCTGCAGTGGGCCATGATTGTGCCACTGCACTCATCCTGAGTGACAGAGCAAGATCCTGTCTCAGATTTGTCTTCAGCAATCTGAAGACAAGTCCACTGAGAGCCAATCTGGGGGGAAAGCAAGAAAATAACAATGAAAGTCTCAGAGAATTATGGGAAACCTGCAAGTATACCAAAATACAAATAATAAGAGTTCCAGATAGAGAGAAAAGGGTGCAAATAATATTTGAATAAATAATGGCTGAAAACTTCTCGAATTTGAAAAAAAGCACAATACATTCAAGAGTGCAATGAGCACCAATGGGAATAAACTCAAAAACCTTAGCTAGACACATTATAGTCAAATTGCCTCTGCTAGCTTCTGGTGGATGCTAGCCCACCTTGGCTTGTGGCCACGTCACTCCAATCTCCACCTCCATGGTCACATTGCCTTTTCTTCTTCTGTCTGTGTCAAGTCTCCTTCTGCTTTCCTCTTACAAAGATACAAGTTATTTTATTTAGGAGCCCCCTACATAATCCAAGATAATCTCCCCCATCTCAAGATATTTAACTTAATAACATCTGCAAAGTTATTTTTTCCCCATATAAAGTAACATTCACCAGTTCCAGGGATTAGATGTAAATATTTTGTTTTAGGGAGGATCATTATTCAGGCTATCACAGTATTAATCTGAAGTACACATACATTTTTGTACTTTGTGAGTTTTATACCTCATACAGGTATAACATAATCAAAATATATTTGAGATGGAGAGAGAAGGGGGGAAGAGGGGAGCAGAGAAGAGAAAAGATGATGGGTAGGAAACTTCTTCAAACTCGTGTATCCTCTTCCTTACACAAGTATAGTTTCTCAACTCTGGGAAGTACTTTTGATCTGTGATAACGTGGCAAAGTCTTTCAAAGCTGGATTCTGGGAATGGCCTACCTTAGTCTTATATCTAGTCCATTTTTCATAGTTACTTTTTTCTTTTGTTAAAGAAATGACAATCTTTATTTAGATCTTACTAGTTTTTCACTAATATCCTTT
This sequence comes from Ateles fusciceps, assembly GCA_036589455.1. Classification (NCBI taxonomy): domain Eukaryota; kingdom Metazoa; phylum Chordata; class Mammalia; order Primates; family Atelidae; genus Ateles; species Ateles fusciceps. The sequence continues at coordinate 2,663,348 of JAZHEH010001132.1, forward strand.
TTCTGTTCTGGGATCCAATCCAGGATCCCACATTGCATTTAGTTGTCATGTCTCCTTATGTTACTGACCATGGATTCTCAGGCTCTCAATGCAAAAGAAATTGACGTGAGGCCAAAAGAGTTTTCCAGACAAAGCTTCATTGGAGCTTATGCCGAGATGTAAGGGAGGCAGTACACGAGAAAGAATTCCCTGATGAGAATTGACATCCAGGGTAGGGTATGCAGGCTGGGCTGGACAAAGCACGTGAGGGGTAGGGTATGCAGGTCAGCATATCTGACTGTGATGGTTATCTTGAGTAATGGACCACCTGGTGGTCTGGCCAGGACAAGCAGGCTGTAACTCAGTTGTTTGACATTCCTTCCCTAGGGGGAACACTCTGCAACCTTGGTTATCTCCAAGGCCAGTTCCTGGAATTCTTTAAATAAAATGATTATTAGCAGTGACGTAGTCGTGTGAGCATTTCAGTGGGAATGCTCTAGTGGCAGGTAAGCTGAATCCAAGCCGCATCTCCACCCTGTCTCACTTGGACTCCTCCCAATCTGCGAAAAACCTCGACTTTGTAAAAGCAAAATAAAAAAATCCCACCTCTGTGACAAACTTAGACTTTGCCAAAAAGGTAAAGAGGCCCTTGGAGTAAGGTAATGCAAGCCTAATCAAGTACTGAAGGTGAAACAGATTCTTCAGTTGGGAGCTAAATTCTAAGCTCCTCATAAGTCAAATGGAATGTTCATAGAGGTTTTCCTTCAGAGGTTTCTACTTGGATCATTCTTTGGAATGCTCTCTTCCAACCCTTTGATATATGTAGAGGGAGAGTCGAGGCCGCCCTTTCCCAGACACTGGTGAGCTGAGCAGTCTCTGTTAAAAATTCATATTTATGCGGCCGGGCATTGTGGCTCATGCCTGTAATCACAGGACTTTGGGAGGCCAAGGTGGGCGGATCACGAGGTCAGGAGATCAAAACCATCCTGGCCAACATGGTGAAACCGTCTCTACTAAAAATACAAAAATTAGCTGGGTGTGGTGGTGCGTGCCTGTAATCCCAGCTACTCGGGAGGCTGAGGCAGAGGTTGCAGTGAACTGAGATCGCCACTGCACTCCAGCCTGGTGACAGAGCGAGACTCCGTCTCAAAAAAAAAAAAAAAAAATCCATATTCATTTTTGCGCACAAGTCCAAGAAAACATAATCAATTCTTTACAGGTAAAAGGAGATTTATTGGGTTTATTATCATTATTTGAGACAGAGTCTTGCTCTGTAACCCAGGTTGGAGTGCAGTGGCCTGATCTTGGCTCACTGCAACCTCCGCCTCCTGGGCTCAAGAGATCCTCCTGTCTCTGCCTCCCCAGTAGCTGGAACCAGAGGCATATGCCACCATCCCCAGCTTACTTTTTTATTTTTATTTTTTGTAGAGACAGGGTTTTGCCATGTTGTCCAGGCTGGTCCCAAAACTCCTGGGTTGAAGCGATCCGCCCACTTGGCCTCCCAAAGTGCTGGGATTACAGGCATGAGCCACCATGCCTGGCCTAGGAGATTTATTAATCAGCAAAGGTATGTTGAGTACCTACTTGTACTTGGATCTTAGGTTTTGAGGAGGAAATAGATGACCAATAAGCAATTGAACAAACCAACCAGATAAATTTATACCGGCTATGAAGAAAATAAATCAAAGCGATATGTTAGGGTGTTGGGAGTGTGTGTATACTGATTACTTTTGGTGGTCAAGGTTGTTTTCTTTGAGAAAGTGACAATTGAATTGAGATTTGAATGACAAGATGCTGCCAGTCACGTGAAGCCACAGATGGAAAGTGTTCCAGGCAGAAGGAACAATTCCTCCACACACCCTAAGACAGGAATAGGCTGGTTTGTTTGAGAAACAGAAAGAAGGCCAGTGTAGCAACAGCATATTAACCATAAGAGAGATGAAAAATGGGAATAGATGTCACCCCACTTAACCAAATAAAACATTGGGAGTGAATAAGTATACTCTTCTTTTTTACTTTTTTTTGAAATGGAGTCTCATTCTACTACCCAGACTGGAGTGCAGTGGTGTGATCTCAGCTCACTGCAACCTCTTGCCTCCCAGGTTCAAGCAATTCTTCTGGCTCAACCTTTTGAGTAGCTGGGTTGACAGGCGCCTGCCACCACGACCGGCTAATTTTTGTATTTTTAGTAGAGATGGGGTTTCGTCATGTTGGCCAAGCTGGTCTCAAACTCCTGACCTTAAGTGACCTGCCCACTTCGGCCTCCCAAAGTGCTGGGATTACACGTGTGAGCTACCGTATCTGGCCCAGAATAAGTATACTCTTCTTTTTTTTTAATTTTTTAATTTTTTTTATTTTTTATTTTTCTTAGTAGCGTGAAAACGGAAGGTATACTCTTCTTAACTTAGAGCAAAAATGGACTTCAGAATACTTTCTCACTTGTCTTCTAGTGAACACAGATTGGGTTCACTTGAAAGCAGAGGCTGATGCTGGGCCAGTGGCTCATGCCTGTAATCCCAGCACTTTGGGAGGCCAAGGTGGGCGGATCACGAGGTCAGGAGTTCGAGGCCATCCTGACCAACATGGTGAGACCCCCACCCGTCTTAAAAAAAAAAAAAAGTGAAAAAGAAAAGAAAAAAAAAAAAGAAAGCAGAGGCTGAGACAAGGAATTGAATGAAGGTAGTTTATTTGGAAAGTGATCACAGGAGACATGGAGGAGAGTGAAACATAGAAGGAGTAAAAGATCATATAAAGATCATTATCCAGGTTGTGACTGTGGATATCAGGGGCTCCAGTCAGCCAGGGCCTCCTATAATGATTCTTCCGAAGGAAAGGAGGCTGGATCATCACCTATTCCCACCCCTCTCTGCCTGAAGGTTGCCCTGGACTGCACTTGTCCATGGGTCTAGCAGGCTACTGTGGCACTGGAGAATGTCCTGGGTATCGAACAAGATGCATATGTGTACTCATGGGCACACTCAGTGCTAGGTGCATCTGAGCATGCATGGAACTATTCAGCACAGCTGTGTCTAGAAGCAGAGACATGTGGAGGGGACATTATATGAGACCTTAGGGGGTCTGCCGTAGGTCCTGCTCATGATTTTTGAAACTTTCTCATCCAAAAAATTATTCACCCCATAATTTCTAATAGGTGTTTATTTGTGTCTCTTCCCTACCTGAAAATGAAATGGGAAATTGCTAGTGGGCAGAGAGGAGGAAATGTACCATTTCCCAAACCTAGGATGGAGCAACACAAAGGAAGAAACAGAAAAGGGCTGTAATGGCTGCTGTGTGACTCAGTAAAAGTGGAGTCACAGATAATTTGAAGTTCCAAGTACTCTCAAAAGTTTCAGTAATTTTTCTATCTAAACTCAGAAACTGGATCTCAGTTTTGCCCTGACATTTCTCAAAAGAAGATTTCAGGGATCTTATCTGCAAGTACTCTACGTTTGAAACGAAGGAATCTTCCTATCTTTGTTTAAAAGAGTTTCAGAGTTTTAAATTGCTACTCTTAGGGGTGGCAAGAAACAGTCATGATTTATATGGCTTTTTTCAAACAATAAAGTATCTATTAAATTCTCTCTCTTTTTTTTTTAGACGTAGTCTCACTCTATTGCCCAGGCTGGAGTGCAGTGGTGCAATCTCAGTTCACTGCAACCTCTGCCGCCCGGGTTCAAGCAGTTCTCCTGCTTCAGCCTCCCGAGTAGCTGGGATTACAGATGCCTCCACCGTGCCTGGCTAATTTTTGTATTCTTAGTTGGGATGGGGTTTCACCATCTTTGTCAGGCTGGTCTTGAACTCCTGATCTTGTGATCCACCTGCCTCAGCCTCCCAAAGTGCTGGGATTATAGGCGTGAGCCACTGTGCCTGGCCTAGTACCTATTAAATTCTCATGATGTTTGACATTTTAGTTTAGTGATTTTCCTGCTAGGTATAAACTATTATATGCTATTGGAGAGTGGACATACAAATTACTAACTTCCCATCATTACCCAGCACATGAACCATTGTTCCACATACTTTCCCAAATATTTTGCCATTACAATAGCTAGCAACTTGGACGTCTAACAACATGAAATGGAACAACCAACATTTTCTTCTTGATATTAGTTCTTTTGCTTTTTTTTGAGACATTCTCACTTTGTTGCCCAGGCTGGAGTACAGTGGCATGATCTCAGCTCATTGCAACCTCCTCCTCCCTGGTTCAAGTGATTTTCCTGCCCCAGCGTCCTGAGTAACTAAAATTACAGGCATGAACCACCATGCTCAGTTTATTTTTGTGTTTTTAGTAGAGATGGGGTTTCACCATGTTGGCCAGACTGGTCTTGATCTCCTTACCTCGAATGATCCACCTGCCTCGGCCTCCCAAAGTGCTGGGTTTACAAGTGTGAGCCACTTTGTCCAGCCTCCAATATTTTCTTAATTATTATGTCGTGATTAATTTGGATGGAAGCAGAAAAGACAGGAGAAAAGTCATCACAGGGCCACTTAGATGGTTTGTGTGCAGAAGTGGACCCAGCTGGAGGGTTTGTTAAACCCCTGGGCTCACTCCAGTGATTGTCCCGTGACTGGTTGTTATCATGAAAACCTTACTAGTTCTGTCCACTAGGGGGCATTTTCAAAGTAGAACATATAAAATTATTTTGCAAGATATTCTCTTGTCTAGCTAGGGAATGATTCAAAGTTATAAGGTTGTTGTCTAGTTTCAGAGACAGCGCATCCTTTTTGAAAAAACTAGACCCTTTAAGGACTCTCATTACTAGACAACAAAGGTAGTATATTACATCTCCCCAGGATGTAAGATTTCTGTTTCCAGCCCTCTGTTGGCTGTAGAGAATCAACTGTCATCTGGGCTCATGTGCGACTTTTAATACAAATTTGGCAGAGAGTAGAACAGGGGTTTTCAGGATGCGAGGGAGAAGAGGGATTTTCAGGAAGAAAGGCTGTCCTTATAAGTCTAAAGGACACATGAAAAAATCTTTACTCAGCTGTAACAGTCCTGAAAAATATTCTTTTTTCTTTTTTTGAGATGGAGTCTTGCTCTGTTGCCCAGACTCTAGTACAGTGGCATGATCTTGGCTCATTGCAACCTCCGCATTCCAGGTTCAAGCTATTCTCGTGCCTCAGCCTCCAGAGTAGATGGGATTACAGGCATGTGCCACCATACCGACTGATTTTTGTATTTTTAGTAGAGACAGGGTTTCACTATGTTGGTCAGGCTGATCTGGAACTCCTGACCTCAGGTGATCCACCCACCTCAGCCTTCCAAAGTGCTGGAATTACAGGCGTGAGCTACTGCGCCCAGCCAAAAATATTCTCAAGAAATAGGGAGGATATCTGCGACCCCAAGGGATTTTGTAAACTAGCAGTTAGTGATCTCAGAAACTGCTGGATCTCTCTCAGAGAAGGCCCAATTTCAGGAAAATGTTGAAAGATACCCTCTGAAAGCAGCAAATGAAGAGCAGGGCTGGGGCTAGGGAGAGGTAAGTGAGGAACCGGTTGTGTACAACTTAAGGAGACAGATAGATGCTCACCCACAGAGTCCTCGAAATGCAGGTGTATAGAAAATAGAACTTTTTAATTGGGCACAATGGCTCACACCTGTAATCCCAGCACTTTGGGAGGCCAAGAGAGGATCACTTGAGCCCAGGAGTTCAAGGCCAGCTTGGGCAATGTAGTGAGACCCCATCTCTACAAAAAAATTAAAAAGTTATCTGGGTGTGGTGGCATGTACCTGTGGTCCCAGTTGTTTGGAAGGCTGAGGTGGGAGGATCGCTTGAGCCCAGGAGGTCACGGTCACAGTGAGCTGAGATGGCGCCACTGCATTCCAGTCTGGGCGACACAGCAAGACCGGTCTCAAAAAGAAAAAAAGAAAAGTTATATTTAATTTAGTTAATTAATTTGGTTTTTTGAAATGAGGGTCTCTTTCTGTCACCCAGGTTGAAGTACAGTGGAAAGATCAAAGTTCGCTGCATCCTTAGCCTCCTGGGTTCAAGCAAATCCTCCCATCTCAGCCTCCTGAGCATCTGGGACCACAGGTATGTGCCACCATGTCAAGCTAACTTTTGTGGGTTTTGGTGGAGATAGAGATCTCACTATATTGCCCAGGTTGGTCTTGAACTTCTGGCCTCAAATAAGCCTCCTTTCTTGGCCTCCCAAAGTGCTAGGATTTCAGGCATGAGTCACCATGCCCAGCCAAGTAGAACTTTTCTACAAGTCAATCTTAATTTATGACCTTGAGTCCCCATCCTGCCTGAGGCAGAAAACAATCTTGTTAGTCTAAGACAAACTTAATCAAACTCAATTATATCTCAATTCATGTTTAAAATGCCTCAGTTACATTTCTTTCTACTTGATCTTTCATCCTTTTGGAGTTAATATTCCTGGGAAGGGAGGTAAAAATGCTACCAGGGTGGTTGTAGGAATGAGGAAAGCTTGCGACATTCTCAGTCTCTACCTATGTGGTATTTTTTGCTTTATGAGACATAAACAGCTTTTGAACTTAGAAACCAAAATGTACTGACTTTCATTTCTGACATTCCACAGTGATGTCCCCACCCTCCACCCTTGTTTTCTCAAAGCAAGGGGAGATTTTCAGAACTAATTTTAGGTTGTGGAAAAATCTCTTCTGGAAGAAACAACAACAACAAAAAATGTGATGATCTAGAAAGTAAGGAAATGCACATTAATATTTGAAATACTATAGCCCATTCCATAGGCAAACAAAAACACATGCTACGAGCAGCCTGTATAGGGGGGTTTGTGAAGCTGGGCATCTGAGACATTGGAGACCCTCAACAGGAGCCAGACAGCGCCTGTGTGAGAGCAAGCTGGATGCGGGCTGCCTAGAAGGCTAGTTCTCTGAGAACTCTGCCAAGGAGGTGCAAAGTAAAGAGGAAGTTTTTCAGATCTCAAGCTCATTGACTTCATATCTGACTATAAAACATCTCCATAGGGCAAGAGCATATTACAAAAATAATTCTAAGTGTCTGCATTAGATTACTAGACTCTGTAGCAAATTATCACAAACTGGGTGTCTTTGCTTCTCTCTCCTTCCTTCTAAGTGTCTTTACGCTTTTTGTTTTTTGTTTTTCTGAGAAAGAGTCTCACTGTGTCACCCAGACTAGAGTGCACTGGTATAATCACAGCTCACTGCAGCCTCCACCTCCTGAGCTCAAGCAATCTACCCATCTCAGCCTCCTGAGAAGCTGGGACTACAGGCACATACCACCATGCCAAGCTAATTTTTAAATTATTATTATTTTTTACTTTTTTTTTTTTAGACAGTCCAGCTCTATCACCCAGGCTGGTGGGATCTTCACTTACTGAAACCTCCACCTCCTGGGTTCAACTGATTCTCCTGCCTCAGCCAACTGAGTAGCTGAGACTACAGGTGCATATCACCTCGCCTAACTAATTTTTGTATTTTTTGGTAGAGATGGGGTTTTGCCATGTTGGCCAGGCTGGTCTTGAACTCCTAACCTCAAGTTATCCACCCACCTTGGCCTCTAATTTTTTAATTTTTTAAAAATGGAGACAGGGTCTCTCTATGTTGCCCAGGCTGGTCTTGAACTCCAAGCCTCAATCTATTTCCCCCATCTTGGCCTCTAAAGTGCTCGGATTTCAGGCATGAGCCACCAGGCCTGGTCCTGGGTGTCTTTAAACATCAGACATTTGTTCTTTCACAGTTCTGGAGTAGAAGTCCAAAATTGAGGTGTCATGCTCTCTCTGAAGGTTCTAAGGGAAGAAACTTATTTTTTTTCTTTTTGATTTAAACAACATTTATTTCCCACAGTTTTGGAGGCTGAGAAGTCCAGGATGAAGGTGTCAGCAGATCTGGTGTCTGGGGGAGGGCGCTCTTCCTGGTTTGCAGACAGCAGCTGTCTCACTGTATCCTCATTTGGTGGAGAGCTGGGAGAGCAGGAAAATCCTTCCTTGATTCTTCCTAGTTTCTGGTAGTTGCTGGCAATCCTTGGCATTTTTTGTTTTGTGGATGTGTGACTCCAGTCTGCCTCCTTTACTACGTAGTGTTCTTCCCATGTGTCTGTGTCTCTGTGTCCAGATTTTCTCTCCTTATGACAACAGTCTCTGGATTAGGGCTCATCTTACTCCAGTATTGCCTCATCTTGACTTGATTGTACCTGCAACCACCCTGTTTCTAAGTCAGGTCACATTATGAGATACTTGGGATAGAATTTCAACATCTCTTTTGGGGGACACAGTTCAACCTTAACAGTGCCTGAAAATAAAGAAAAAGTGTAGATAGTTTGGTTCTAGCATTTTAAAAAAATCAGCTTTGTTGTCCAGGTGCGATGGCTCACCCCTGTAATCCCAGTACTTTGGGAGGCCAAGGTGGGCAGATCACCTGTGGTCAGGAGTTTGAGACCACCCTGGCCAACATGGAGAAACCTCATCTCTACTAAAAATACAAAAATTAGCCAGGAGTGGTGGCAAGCACCTGTAATCCCAGCTATTTGGGAGGTTGAGGCAGGAGAATTGCTTGAACCCAGGAGGCAGAGGTTGCGGTGAGCCGAGATCGCACTACTGCACTCCAATGATAGAGGGAGACTCCATTCCCAACCCCCCCGAAAAATCAGCTTCATTAAGATGTAATTTGTATATGATAAAATGTACCCATTTTAGCCAGGCATTGTGGCTCATGTTTATAATTCCAGAGACTCAAGAGGCTGAGTGGGGGAGGATTGCTTGAGGCCAGGAATTCAAGATGAGCCTACGCAACATATCCAGACCTTACTTCTAAAAAATAAAATAAAACAATTACCAGGCACAGTGGCACATGGAGTGCAGTGGCTCAATCTCAGCTCACTGCAACCTCCACCTCCCACGTTCAAGCGATTCTTGTGCCTCAGCCTCCCAAGTAGCTCGGATTACAGACATGCACCACCATGCCTGGCTAATTTTTGTATTTTCAGTAGAGACAGTGTTCTTATGTGATCTGCCTCATGTGATCTGCCTGCTTTGGCATCCTAAAGTTCTGGGGTTACAGGCATGAGTCTTAATTTTTTTTTTTTAATGGGTCCTTTTAGAAGTGAGGAAAAGTACAGAATTGGGTTGGAACATCCTGGGAGGAGCTGGAGAAACCACAATGGCTCTAGCGGAAAATTAAGGAGAGCCCTGACACTGAGCTGGCACATGAGTAAGACCCTTCCAGCTAGAATCCTGCAAAAGGAGAACTGGGAAAGGGGAAATCTGGAGACTCTAATGCTTCTTTGGGAGTAAAGAAGGGGTGGGCGGTTCATTTTGTGAACATCGTTTTCTCTTAAACTGTAAGAGACAAAACATACTGTTACACTTCCAATGCTATGACTGAAAAATAACTGGCACAGGATCACTGGGGTGATAACATCTAATAAACTCAACTTGAAAATGTAACTGAGTAGTGAATAAGCTGTGATTTCTCTTGTAGTGTATAAGCAACTATTGGATAAAAGGTAAATGTTCTGCCTTGACCCATTTCAAAGGCTTCAGAGGCCAGTATCAAAGAGCCATTTATAAAAACCTTGAGGAGCTAGACCACTTGTCTTATGTGCCTGAGAACAGTGTCTGGGAGGCCGGCCCGGGATGTGGCGGCAGGAATTGTCTGATATTACCTTGACCTCCTCCCTTGGAATATCCAAAGGGTACACTGTGTTCCAGGAAAAAACTGACACAGACTGTCAGCCAAAAACTTGCTTACTGGCCTTCAGGTTTTGACAAGATACTACAAAACATTGAAAACATAAAACAGAACACATAAAAATTTAAACTACTTTTTCTTAGGGCAAATGTTACTATTAATGAAGACAAATTCCAAATGACACCCGGAAAACATTTTGAATGTACCACTTGATAAAGAACTGGTATTCTCTCTCTCTCTTTTTTTTTTTTTTGAGACAGGGTCTCACTGTCACCCAGGCTGGAGTTCTCACTGTAGCCTTGACCTCCCGGGCTCCAGTGATCCTTCCACCTCATCCTCCTGAATAGCTGGGACTACAGGCATGAGCCACCATGCCTGGCTAATTTTTAAATTTTTTTGTAGAGACAGGTCTCACTGTGTTGCCCAGGCTGGTCTCAAACTCCTGAGCTCAAGCGATCTGCCTTGGCCTCCCAAAGTGGTGGGATTATAGGCATGAGTCATTGTGCTTGGCCAGGATTAGTATTCTTAATATAGATTAGAAGCAAACAACTCCCTAGAGGGGGAACAAAGGAGAAAAACATAAATAAGAAACCCATAGCAAATAACAAACAAACAGCTAATAACTTTAAAAAGTTTCAATTCACCAAAAATAATTTAAAAATATGAATGAGGGCCGGGCACAGTGGCTCATGCCTATAATCCCAGCACTTTGGGAGGCTGAGGTGGATGGATCACCCGAGGCTGGGAGTTCGAGACCAGCCTGACCAAAATGGAGAAACCCCGTCTCTACTAAAAATACAAAAAACTAGCCGGGCGTGGTGGTGCATGCCTATAATCCCAGCTACTTGGGAGGCCAAGGCAGGAGAATCTCTTGAACCTGGGACTCAGAGGTTGTGGTGAGCTGAGATCATGCCATTGCACTCCAGCCTGGGCAACAAGAGTGAAACTCCATCTCAAAAAATATATATATGAACAAGCCCATTCAAAAGTGGGCGAAGGATATGAACAGACACTTTACAAAAGAAGACATACGTGAAGCCAACAAACATATGAAAAAATGCTCATCATCACTGGTCATTAGAGAAATGCAAATCAAAACTACATTGAGATACCATCTCACGCCAGTTAGAATGGCGATCATTAAAAAATCTGGAGACAACAGATGCTGGAGAGGATGTGGAGAAATAGGAACGCTTTTACACTGTTGGTGGGAGTGTAAATTAGTTCAACCATTGTGGAAGACGGTGTGGCGATTCCTCAAGGACCTAGAAATAGAAATTCCATTTGATCCAGCAATCGCATTACTGGGTATATATCCAAAAGACTATAAATTGTTCTACTATAAGGACACATGCACACGAATGTTCATTGCAGCACAGTTTACAATAGCAAAGACCTGGAACCAACCCAAATGCCCATCGATGATAGACTGGACAGGGAAAATGTGGCACATATACACCATGGAATATTATGCAGCCATCAAAAATGATGAGTTCGTGTCCTTTGTAGGGACATGGATGAACCTGGAAACCATCATTCTCAGCAAACTGACACAAGAACAGAAAATCAAACACCGCATGTTCTCACTCATAGGCGGGTGTTGAACAATGGGAACACATGGACACAGGGAGGGGGAGTATCACACACTGGGGTCTGTGGGGGAGAAAAGGGGAGGGATAGTGGGGGGGGGTGGGGAGTTGGGGAGGGATAGCATGGGGAGAAATGCAGATATAGGTGATGGGGAGGAAGGCAGCAAATCACACTGCCATGTGTGTACCTATGCAACAATCTTCCATGTTCTTCACATGTACCCCCAAACCTAAAATGCAATAAAAAAAAAAAAATATATATATATATATGAATATATATATATATATATATGAATGAGAAGCCAGGCACAGTGTCGAGTGCCTGTAGTTCTGGCTATTCAGGAGGCTGAGGCAGGAAGATCACTTTGGCCGTGGGGTTGGAGGTTACAATGAGCTATGATTGCACCACTGCACTCCTGGGCAGCAGAGCAAGAACTTGTCAAAGAAAGAAAGAAAAAGAGAAAGAGAGAGAAAGGAAGGAGGAAGGGAGGGAGGAAGGGAGAGAAAGAAAAGAGAGAGAGAGAGAAATAAAAGAAAAGAAAGAAAGAAAAAAACTGGCCAGGCACAGTGGCTCATGCTTGTAATCTCAGCACTTTGGGAAGCCAAGGCAGGCAGATCACAAGGTCAGGAGTCTGAGACCAGCCTGGCCAACATGGTGAAACCCCGTCTCTATTAAAAATACAAAAATTAGCCAGGTGTGGTGGCAGGTGTCTGTAGTCCCAGCTATTCGGGAGGCTGGGCAGGAGAATTGCTTGAACCCAGGAGGCAGAGGTTGCAGTGAGCTGAGATCATGCCACTACACTCCAGCCTGGGTGACAGAGCGAGATTCTGAGAAAGAAAAGCAAGCAAGCAAGAAAGAAAGACAGAAAGAAAGGAAGAGAATGAATACAGTCGTGAGAAAATCCTTTCACCTACCAAAGGCAGCAATGTAAAAGACCAATACTACCCAGTGAATTTTCAGATTATGTAAATTAGGCAACCATGTCCTGTGTGAAAATGCAAATTGTTATAGTTTTTTTTCAGGGTTTTATGACAATATCTATCAACATTTACAGCACGTATTTCTTTTGAAGCATCAGTTCCTCTATTTAGAAATATATCTTACAGATATATTCGTAAAAATGGAAGAAGTTATATAGGATTGTTCACAACAGCATTATTACAGGAATAACAACCTAAAAAACTAATGTAAATGTGCAATCAGTAGAGAGATGGTTAACTAAATTAGTAAACATTCATCCAATGGAAGACCCTGGAACCATTAAAAATAATGAGATCAATATCTTTTCATTGCATCCATGTTCAGCTTAATAAATTATCACAAAGCAATCACACCCATTAATAGCCCAAATGCCTTCTAATGTATCCTCCTAGTCACAGAGATCTCCCCAAAGGTAACTACCTCCTGATTTCTACCATTATGGATTAGTTTTGCCTGTTTTGAACTTTATAGAAATGTAATCATTACAGCATATTTCTTTTTGTCTGGCTTCTCTGGTCATTATTGTTTATGAGAGATATTCAAGTTGAATATATCGCAATTTATTTATTCTACAACTGGGTTGTTTCCAATTTGCAGCTACTATGAAATCATGCTTATATGAACATTTATATATTTTTTCAGTTCACAGATGTCTACATTTCTGCTGGATGTATGCCTAAAAATGAGACCATTGTGTCTATGTGTATAATTAGTTTTAGTAGACCTAGGTGCCAGTTTTCCAAAATGGTGTGCCAATTTATATTCCCACCAGCAATGTATGAGATTATCAGCTGCTTATATGAAAAATCTGGGAGTATATATGTTAAGCTTAACTAGGTACTTCTGGGCAGTGGAGTTAGGGGAAGAATGTGTGACTGTATAGTTCATACAGGTAAGTACTTTTTCTTTTTTAACAACAGCATATATTTCTTTAAAAAATAATAGGCCGAGTGTGGTGGCTCACACCTGTAATCCCAACACTTTGGGTGGACAAGGTGAGCAGATCACTTGAGGTCAGGCGTTCGAGACCAGCCTGGCCTACATGGTAAAATCTCGTCTCAACTGAAAATACAAAAATTAGCCAGGTGTGGTGGCACGCACCTGTAGTCCCAGCTACTTGGGATGCTGAGGCAGGAGAATCGCTTTAACCTGGGAGGCAGAGGTTGCAGTGAGCCCAGATTATGCTACTGCACTTCAGCTTGGGCAACTGAGCGAGACTGTCTCAAAAATAACTAAATAACTAACTAAGATATAAATAATATTAAAAAATAGCACTTTAAATATTTTTCCTCTTTTCTTTATCTCACTGATTTTATCATTTAAAAAAATAAAGTCTTAAATATAACAACAAAAATATGGTCCAAATAAATGGAAAAGATAATTAGGCTAATAAGAGTTAGCAATGAGAGTTAGTGAGTAGGCACTAAATTTAACTATGGAAGCCAGGTGCAGTGGCATGCCCCCGTAGTCCCAGCTACTCTGGTACTGAGAGGATCACTAGAGCCCAGGAGTTTGAAGCTGTAGTACACCATGATAGCGCCTGGGAATAGCCACTGCATTCAAATCTGGGTAATATAGCAAGATCCTGTCTTTCTTGTTTTTTTTTTTTTTTTTTTTTGAGCCAGGGTCTCATTCTGTCACCCAGGCTGGAGTGCAGTGGCATAATCATAGTTCACTGCAGCCTTGACTTCCCAGGCTCAGGTGATCCTCCCACCTCAGCCTCCTGGGTAGCTGGAACGAACAACACGCATGTGCCATCACGCCCAGCTAATTTTTTGTATTTTTAATAGAGATGGGATTTCACCATGTTGCCCAGGCTGGTCTTGAACTACTGGACTCAAGCAATCTGCCCACCTTATTTTCCCAAAGTGCTGGGATTACAGGCATGAGCCACCACACCGACCATGTCTCTTATAATAATAAAAAATAAAAATTTAACTTTGAGTTGCCTGACAGCCCAGGCAGGATATAGTCTGAGTAATCAGGGTAAACAGGTATTCTCAATATTGATAAGATACTTCAAGAGCCTGGGGAGTGATTCATCATGTCTTACCTGATTAGGCAATGGCCAGTTTTTTGTCATGGTTGGAGACCAAATTTCAAGAAGTAGGCTGGGCATGGTGGCTCATGCCTGAAATCCTACCACTTTGAGAGGCCAAGGCGGGAGGATCACTGGAGTCCAGGAGTTCAAGGCCAGCCAGGGCAACACATCGGGACACCATCTCTATTTAAAAACAAACAAACAAACAACGACCCAAATTTCAAGAAACAGGGGGAGCGAGATCAGAGGTAGGGTGAGAATAAGGAAAGAGGCTGAGGAGTAGGTTTGGATTAGATTATAAAGGGCTATAAAAGCCATATTATGAAATATGCACTTTATGATTTGGTTAATGATGAATCATTAGAGGTTTTCAATCAGGGAAGTAAAATGGTATATTTATACTTTAGAAACATACCCTTGCATCAATAACTATGTAACAGTAAGCCAATATGCCATCTTTGTAGCTACATACTTCAAGGAATATGGTTTAATATACATAATCATTGGCAACAGGGGTCTGGTCTGACTTCCTTATCTACCAAGTGGACCAGCAGATCAACAGAGAAGTAGAGGCCGGGCGCAGTGGCTCATGCCAATAATCCCAGCACTTTGGGAGGCCCAGGTGGGAGGATCACCCGAGATCGAGAGTTCAAGATCAGCCTGGCCAATGTGGTGAAACCCCATCTCTACTAAAAATATAAAAATTAGCTGGGCATGGTGGCACACGTCTGTAACCCCAGCTACTTGGAAGACTGAGGCACAAGAATCGCTTGAACCTGGGAGGCGAAGGTTGCAGTGAACCAAGATTGCACCACTGCACTCCAGCCCGGGCGACAGAGTGAGACTCCCTCTCAAACAAACAAAAACACTCTCACACACACACACAAACAGTGAGGCAGACATGAGCCCTTTCAGTCCCCAATCAATTCTTTTTCAAACCATGTCTGAGAAACAGAGTATATTTCTAAAGTGAGATTTAGCTACTGTTCTTGGAAACCAGACTCATCAGTCCAAACAAAAATTGGGAAAAATCAAATTTGGGATTTTAACTGCCTGAAAGGAAATTGCAGTTAAGAAGGGAAGTGTTTCGCTTTTACTGATTTATCTGCAAGAATGCATGATTGTGTGGGTCATAAGATCTGGATTCATGCTGGAAGTAAGATGCTTTATTTTAGTCTCAGAACTAAGCTTAAGCTACAATTCAGACATACTAGTTTTGTCCATATTAACAGAATTGTATGTCAGTTCCCATCTGATTTTTTTTTCTTTTTTTTTTTGAGACGGAGTCTCCCTCTATTGCCCAGGCTGGAGTGCAGTAGTGTGATCTCAGCTCACTCCAACCTCTGCCTCCCGGGTTCAAGTGATTCTCCTATCCCAGCCTCCCGAGTAGCTGGGATTACAGGCACTCGCCACCACGTCTGGCTAATTTTTGTATTTTTAGTAGAGACGGGGTTTCACCATGTTGACCAGGCTGGTCTCAAACTCCTGACCTCAAATGATCCACTTGCCTCGGCCTCCCAAAGTTCTGGCAAAGAGGGTGAGACTCTGTCTCAAAGAAAGAAAGAGAGAAAGAGAGAGAGGAAGGAAGGAAGAAAGAAAAGAAGGAGGAAAAAAAAAGAAAAGAAAGAGAGAGAGCAGGCTGCTACTGTAGAAAAGCTGTGACCAAGGAGGAATTTCAGATTGAGTGGACTGCTCTAGCTCCTGAGTTCACTGCTCCTCTGCATGAGAGTATAGCCTGGTCTGAAGGTGGCAGCTGCCCTCTGTGCCTATCCAGCAGTTCCCTACTGAAGGCTGGAGAGCTCAGCCTGCCACGGAAGTCTGGTCTGCAGCTCCCAGTGCTCAGGCCACTGAATGGGTAGGAATAACCACTGAGTGGTCTTAAGCTGTTCTTCCACAGGCTAATAAGCCACATGGAAATAAGGTTGACAGAAAATAAACATGTTTCTTAAAAAAAAAGGAACCTGGGAGTAGCCAGTCAGGAGATTCATTCCTTACCTATGAGAAACATGAACCTCCATCTTATCCCATGGAATGCAGGCCATACAGGGGACCGTGGTCCTTTGTTTTGGGTTAAATGAAGGTTGTCAGGTGGAGGTTGCTAGGGTGAGAGTGCTAAGTGAAAATGCTATATAACCAGTATGCTTTTTATAAGCAAATGCAGCTCCTGTCTAGCCTGGCACCACTTGATTGTCCTGTATGTAAGTCTCCTCAATAAACCCTATTTCTCAGCCTGGGTAACATTGTGAGGTCCCATCTCTCTATATATATTTTTAATTAGCTAGGACTAATGCCTTCTTTTTTTAATTAGCCAGGACTAATCCCAGCTACTCAGAAGGTTGAGACAGGAAGATCGCTTGTGTCCAGGTGGTTGAGACTGCAGTGAGCCATGATTACGCCACTGCACTCCAGCCTCGGTGACAGAGCAAGACTGTCTCAAAAAATAAATAAATTAATTAAATAAACCCTGTATCTCATTCACTGGCTCTGCATCTTGTCTTCAGCCTCTCAAACATGGTGCCATCCCTATTGAAGTCAACAGAGGTCCGGTATGACAGCTGCCTACCAATATAACATTTTGATTGCCTCTAGGGAGGGGGAGATAGATGGCTTGTGCCTGCTAGGAAAGGAAGATTTTCACTGTGTATGTTTTTGTACTTTTTTAATTTTGAACCCTGTTTATTGTAATAACTTAGCAAAGAAAAAACTTCTCCCACCAGTTCCCTGTAATTTAGACTGCTGATTCTGAAATTTAACATGTTATGACAATCACTTGAAAGGCTTGTTAAACCACAGATTGCTGAGCCCAACTATCAGAGTTTCTGATTTAGTAGGTCTGGGGTGAAACCTGAGAATTGGTATTTGTAACAAGTTTTAGGGTGATACTGATACTGCTGCTCTAGGAACCACACTTTGGGAACCACTGACTTAGACCTGCTTGTCCAATATGGTAGCCACATGTAGCTATTAAGAACTTCAAATGTATCTAGTTCAAATTAAGATGTGCTATACGTATAAAACATATAGTGGATTTCAAAGACTTAGTACAAAAAAGAATACAGACTCTCTCTTTAATAATTTTATACTGATTTTATGTTTGAAAAATTTTTAGGTTAAAGAAAATGTTATTAAAAATAATTTCACCTTGGAAGAGGAGAAAGTAAGAAAAAGAAACATAATACTTTCACCTGTCTCTTTTTACTTGCTAATTACTAGAAAATTTCAACTCACATGGCTTATATTTCTGTTGGACAGTGCAGACTTAGACAATTCTTTCTTCTCTCCTATTTCTGTGCTGTTTAACACCAGGATTTCGCTACAAGACTGGTTGATAGATCTGATAAGCTGATAGTCTAAATTATTCATAGGTGATGATAACCTAGTAGGTTTAACCTGTTTTCATTTTAACAGCAATTGCTAATATCCACATATAAAAGAGTATCTACTAGGGAGAATGTTCTGACGTCTTGGCAGTCAGGTGGAAAACATACCTTTGGTTAGGCAGTTCTTTTCCAACCTTCTCAATCCCTGCTAAACTCCAAACATACATGTTGCTGCCTCTTCAGCTCATGGTAGGACAGGGCCTGAAAGCAAAAGAACAACTCATTTCTCACGTTTTTTTCTCATAAACTAGACATGTTAAAAAAGAAAAGCTAAATTAATTTGGAGCTACAGAACAGCTGTTTTAAAGCTATTAAGTTATTATTTCATGAATGTCACACGTTCTGTTTAAGTGGGTCAAAGGAATTCAGTGAATCCATATACCAGGAAACACTTTCACATTTCATCATTTGCTAGTTACTTTACCATAAGGAGAAAAATTAGCTTTTAATATCTATTTAAGGACAATAATTATCCGGCTTAATCATTATGAGTTATTTAATTTTTTATCTAATACCCTAAATAGAATGAAATAAAATATTTTGTATTTAGTTTTCTCAGGTTATACAGTCATATAATTTAGAGTCAAATAGTTCCATAAGTTGAATAATGTAAAAAGCTATTTTTTAATTTATAAAATGTTTTGATTTGTGCACATTAAAACTTGTTGCCATTTGTGATAAAATGAATGTTAATGACTTGCTTCAAGTAGGATGAAAATAGAGCTGAGAAGTGTTATAAAGGTATTTGCATTTTCTCATGTGTTTAGTGTACATATCACTTTGCATTTCAGAGCTCTTGAAACTGAACAGAACATAAATATTTCACAGCCCTTTTGGATTTCTTGATCTCCATACAATGCTGCTGGATGAATATCAAGAGTGGCTTTTCGTGGGAGGCAGGGACCATGTGTATTCCCTCAGCTTGGAGAGAATCAGTGACAGCAGTTTTCATCAGTTCACATTATTTTGGTCTTCTAATTGAAGGTATATTCCATGCTCCACTTGTCCTACTGGAGCTTAGCTTCACCATCACCTGGAGCATCCTCTCAGCCCTCGACTTGTATAGAACTTCAGTTTCTCAGGTCCCCCATCGATAGTCTGCCATGCTATGGAGGCATATCCTCTCCTAGCTTAATTACGGTGGAAGGAGAAGGGGAAGCAAAGTACCTTATTCACAAAGTGGCAGGAAGGAGAAGTAAAAAATGTTATTTTTTTCTTTTTTTAGATGGAATTTTGCTCTTGTGGCCCAGGCTGGAGTGCAATGGCGCAATCTCGGCTCACTGCAACCTCTGCTTCCTGGGTTCAAGCAATTCTCCTGCCTTAGCTTCTTAAGTAGCTGGGATTACAGGTGCCCACTACCACACCCAGCTAATTTATGTATATATATATTTTTTACTAGAGATGGGGTTTCACCATGTTGGCCAGGCTAGTCTTGAACTCATGACCTCAAGCGATCCACTGGCCTCAGCCTCCCAAAGTGCTGGGATTATAGGCGTGAGCCACCGCACCCAGCTGAAAAATGCTATTTTTATCCATGCTAATATTATAGTATGATTACTGTCCCTTTTACATTTTGTCTTTCCTGGAGTTATTGTCTTGTTTGTTCATTTATTTGGCTTTTTAATTATTTATTATTAATTTAACTCCAAACTTACTCCAGTTATATAAATCTGCTCTTGATACATTAAAAACAGTGGTGTAATGTATATGGAGGTGCTTTGGTCAAGGAATAGGCCAAGGTAGATATCCAGGCCTGCATGACTCAGTGAGTTTGGTGTGCAGGCGTACACCACCACTTGTTATATAACCTTTTTGTGTAAGTTCATCCTTGGCTCTGAGCCACTATTGTCTGTAAAAGATATAATTGTCCTGCTAACACTATACAGGCATTCTGGGGGCTCGGCTGGCTCAATATGGCTTTACATGGAGCATGCGCTGGTGCCCAGAGAAAGAGAGAGCCAAAGCTGTCCATCTTGCAGACGGCAGGAGGGAGCCAGGACATGACTTGGCTTGCTCGTGCCCAGAGAGAAAAAGAGTTAAGTTGCTGACCCTAAAGGCAAGGGAGAGCCAGCTGCACAGGTATATGTGGGAGCCACCGGACTAAGCAGCTGAGACAGGGTGGACAGTGTAAAAGAGCTAGTGTGAAAAAGCTGTGTAAGACAGCCACTGCTAAAAAGAACCAAATTCACCTGCCTATGGCCGCCCAAGTGTTCTTTCTGCTCATCCACCCACTGCCCTTAGACTTCAGCATGGGCTGGACCCAGACCCTAGGATCTAACAATTGGCAATGAGGACAGGATGAGGTCTTCAGCCCCCGAGGGTTCCCAGGTCAACTATGTGGCCATAGTATGAGCTGTGGTACCTGGTAATAGTGGTGTTGCTTGAATGAGCCCCAGTGGAAACATGGGAGGCAGTGGACAGATCCCCCATGAGTGTGGAGAAGGCACTGAAGCACCTGGATATGCACAGTATTGAAAGGAACATACCTTTGCCAGCAGAGTCAGATGGGCACTTGTGACTGTGCTGAGGGAAATAATGCCCAGTCCCTGCAGGACGAAGTACAGGGAGGAAGAAGAAACTTCATTGCAGGCTCACCCTGTAGTCCATCAGAAAATAGAGCATGGACAGCTGTTGGACCCCAAGGGTGGGCCCAGAGACCCCCCTCATCGTGGTGGAACACATTTCCTATGGTGCTTGTGTCCCCACTGAGTTGTGGAAGTTAAGCAACTAATGTTGGCAGTTGTGTACAGACTTAGCGCATGTCATTCAGGAGAACATTGCTGTGCAACCCATTCCCACCCAAGCATTCCAGTTCAAAGAGTACCTTCTGCAGTCAGCGGAAGTGTAAAGCCTTTTCTGCTTGATAAGAGAACTGGCCAAGGTGCCCAGCTTGCGGGACAGTGAACAACAAAAGCCACATGTGGATTTGGCAAACCTCTGGTCTCTGAACCCGGGTAAGTTTCCAGGCAGAACTGCATAAACAGCTATGAAAGCTGGTCAGTGAAAGGCTTTGCATCTTGGTATCGGCTGCTTGGTTCTCCAGTTATGTACTGTGTATGTGTCTCCTATACCTGAAGACATTCTAGGGGTGGATGTTTTGCACGGCTTGCCAGCTGTACCATCTGTCACGGACTTGCTGGACTGCTTGAAAACGGAACTGGGACTTCTTATCCAGAGAGCCAGGAACAGTTTGCCTTCATGGGAGGGCAACAGTGGACTTTCATAGCATTGTTGGCTGGGCTATTGTATAGCCCCACCATATGCTGTGGTTTTGTTAATAATATGTTAACCTCTGATTCTCTTGCAGGTTTAAAAGTGGCAGCGCCCCTCTTGCCTGGGATTGGGATGATGAGGCCTAGACAGCCTTTCTGGGTAGTAAACCAAGGGTGCCCATTGACACTAGATATACATGCAACCACAGATAGTTTTGGCTAGGGACTATAGCAGTGTATGGAGCACTTGGAAGTGCTAGTAAGCTTTTTTTTTTTTTTTTTTGAGACTGAGTCTAGCTCTGTCACCAGGCTGGAGTGCAGTGGTGCAATCTTGGCTCACTGCAACTTCCACCTCCCGAGGTCAAGCCATTCTCCTTCCTCAGTTGCCCAAGTAGCTGGGATTACAGGTGCTCGCCACCATGCCCAGCTAATTATTATGGGTTTTTTTTTTGTATTTTTAGTACACACGGGGTTTCACCATGTTGGCCAGGATGATCTCTATCTCCTGACCTCGTGATCTGCCCACCTTGGCCTCCCAAAGTGCTGGGATTACAGGTGTGAGCCACCATGCCCAGCCGCCAGTAAGCTTTTAGTCCCAGCTGTGGAAGAGAGCTGAGCTCCAGTGTTCATTAATAGAGAAGCAGTCAGTGACAGGGGGATGGGTGTGTTCATGGGTAACCACCCCTGAGACTGGGAAAGCAGTAACTGCATATGCTGCCCTTCAGGCTCATAAGAGCATGGCAGGACAGGTTACAGTTGCCGTGCTGATGACTAACCCAATAGCAGAATGGGTGTGTTCATGGATAACAACCCCTGGACAGGGACAGGGAAGATATCCACTTTAGCAAAGTGGGGTGCCTACTTAAAGCAGTCGAGTATGCTGAGTACAAGTTCCTTAGCAGCAGAGTTACAAGAGGTTTTGGGACCTGAAGTCCTAATGCAAGATGAGGCCATGGGACCTGAGGCACCCCTAGACCCTAAGCCTTCACTGTTAGGAAGGGCATCCCCCCATTCCCAATAGGGTATTGTGTACAAGGGGGTCTAGCTGGGGTGCTACTGCTGGTGCAGTCCAGCCAAGTACTGACACCATATGGTTTGAAAGCAGGTATAGGCAAAGTAGTTAATAAGCTAAACTCAAGGCAGTGTGAATGGTAATCACCAAGGAGGTGACACCTAAGGTAATCTGCACCAATAGCTGGGTAGTTTATCAAAGCTATGTATGTATGAGGCCTGTGTGCCCAAGGCTTGTGTGTTAGGCTTATATGTCAAGCCTGTGTAAGTATCAGGCCTGCATCCTCAAAGTTTATATGTCAGGCCTGTGTGCCAAACCTGCCTGTCCAAGGCCCATGTCTCCCCCCAGCCTAGAGGGTGGAGTGTAAGGTACATATGGATGTGCTTTGGTCAAGGAATAGGCCAAGATGGATATCCAGGCCTGCATAACTCGGTGAGTTGGCGCGCAGGCCAATTATACCTTTACAGACAATAGTGGCTCAGAGCCAAGTATGAACTTACACAAACAGGTAAGTTCATACTTGGCTCTGAGCCACTATTGTCTGTAAAAGGTATAATTGCCCTGCTAATGCTGTACAGGGGATCTGGGGCTTGGCTAGGCTCAACATGGCTTGACATGGCAGGCGAACTGGCACCCGGAGAAAGAGAGAGAGCGCCAAAGCTGTCCATCTGACAGACAGACAGGAGGTAGCCAGGACACGGTGTGGCTTGCTCATGCCCAGAGAGAAAAAGAGTTAAACTGCTGACCCTGAAGGCAAGGGAGAGCCGGCTGCACAGGTGTGTGTGGGAGCCATTGGACGAAGCAGCCGAGACAGGGTGGACGGTGTAAAAAGCTAGTTTGAGTAAGCCATGTAAGAGAGCTGCTGCTAAATAAAACCATATTCACCTGCCTATGACCCCTCAAGTGTTCTTTCTGCTCATCCACCCACTCCCCTCAGACTTCAGCATGGGCTGGACCCAGACCCCGGATCTAACAAGTGTTTTTCAAGCAATCGTAATCTATTAATTTAATCTTTCTTTGGACATCTCTTCCAGACCCTTCAGGCCTGCTCCAATCTGTACTGGTTCCTCTCTAGGCCTATACCACCGTCTTGTTTTTATCTCCCAACCATCGTAGTAGTTTACTATATACCTGTCTTTTGGTTATACCCTTCATTTTGTGTCAAATATTTCCTCCTTCTTGGTTTATTCCTTTATTTTGGAGGAGTCTATCCCTAGTAGCTTCCTAAATTTTAAAAATATTTTACTTTCTTTTTTTTTAGAGATAGGCTTTTGCTATGTTGCCTGGGCTGGACTCAAACTTCTGGGCTCAAGGGATCCTCCTGTGTAAGGAACATGGCTTCACCACAGTGAGGCAGGAACAGGCTGAGGTAAACATTCTACGTGACTCAGTGAGTTTGGAGTGCAGGTGCATAACTCCACTTGATATATAGTCACTGCTATGTAGCCATAACATGGAAAGGCTCAGCACTTGGTTTGGAGTCCCTATTGTCTGTAAAAGGTGTAACTGCCCTGTTGATGCTGTACAAGCACACTCATGCCCAAAGAGAGAGAGTTAAACTGCTGACCTTGTAGGGAGAGCTGGCTGTGAAGCTGTGTATGGGAGCGGCAGGAGCTGCAGAGCTGGAACAGGTAGCCGAGACGGAGACAGACAGTGTAAGAGAGCTGCTGAATGACACCATCTTTCACCTGCCTGTGGCCCCTCTTTCAGCTGTCTGCCACTCATCCACCCACTCCCTTCAGACCTCAGCATGAGCTGGAACCTAACTTTGAACCTGACATCCTGCATCAGGTTCCAAGTAGTTGGGACTACAGGCATGCACCACTGCACCTGGCTATCCCTTAGTAGTTTTTTGAGAAGGGGCACACAGGGGAGCAACTTTTTTTTTTTTCAAGAGGTTCAACATCTGAAAATACTTTTAGTTTTCCTCGAGATGACACACTAATAAACATTTTACAACAGTGTCGCTATTGAGAAGTTTGATGTCATTACAATTTTTAAAAATCCTGCTGGAAGAACCCATTCATTGTTGACAGTGTTCTGAAAGTTCACACTGATAAGCGTCGGTGGAGAGTTATTCTCATCCAATTTTCTAGGCACTTGGTAGGACCTTTCTGTTTGGATACTCATGTTATTTGTGTTCTTTGGTTTGGGGAAAATTTTCCTAAATTGTTTCTTGATAATTTTCTCTATTCTATTTTTTCTTTCCTTTTTTTTTTTTTTTAAGACAAGATTTCGCTCTGTCGCCCAGGCTGGAGCACAGTGGTGCAATCATAGCTCACTATAGCCTAAACCTCCCCCAGGTTCAGGTGATCCTCCCACCTCAGCTTCAGAAGTAGCTGGGACTACAGGCATATGCCCCCTACATTTGACTAATTTTGTCCTATTTTTTGCAGAGAGTTTCGACATGTTGCCCAGGCTGGAGTGCAGTGACACTATCATAGCTCACTGCAAGCTTTAACTCCTGGGCTCAAGCAATCCTCTCTCCTCAGCCTCCCAGTAGCTGGGACTACAGGCAAGTGCCACCACACATGGCTAATTTATTTTTAGTAGCAACAATGTCTCGCTATATTGCCCAGGCTGGTAAATCTCCTCAACTTTGACTTCCTAAACTACTATTGAGTTTTTAATGTCTGTGATCATATTTTTAATTCCCAAGAGCTCTTTTTCTCTCTAAAATTTAGAATTTAAATGTTCCCTTTTATAATTTCATCTTATTCTTGTTTAATGGATGAAATATCTGTGAAGATTTGAGTACTGTAATAGTTTGTTTGCTTTCTTCCCCCTTATATAGATTTCCTCCAAGTTGCTTTTTGCTGTGTGTTTTGGTTGCTGTTTTACATTAGCTGCTACTGACTAATGCCTGGTGATTCTTGGCTGAGTGCTCTTATTTAATATTGAGCTGCCTCCGGGTTTTATATGTGGGTGGGGCATGTTGACTGTGGCCTTCACTAACCGTTAACCTGACCCAGCTGTTTTGAAGAACACCTTATGTCAATTTCTTTAGCTCTTTCCAGTTATTAAGAGTCCCTAGGGAAGCCTCTTCACCTGCCTAGATGGTACAGACCTACTTGTGATCATTTTGGGAGCTGAGGCAGGAAGAAGGCTGAAGGTGAGAGGAGAACCTCAAGTTCTGTGACATAAATAAGATTGTCTCTTTTATCCATTCCTGGCTTAAGTTTGTGGTGTCCTGGATCTACTAAGTCAGTTAATGCCCATTTCTATTGACAAAATTATGTTGCTGTTGCCTCTATTCTGGTTTTCTTTATTAGCTTTCCTAATTTGCAGAACCTGTGAACTTGTTTTCTTTATACTTTTTTTTTTTTTTTTTTTTTTTGAGTGCAATGGGGTGGTCTCAGCTCACTGCAACCTCTGCCTCCCTGGCTCAAGTGATTCTCCTGCCTCAGCCTCTCAAGTAGCTGGGACTACAGGTGCATGCCACCATACCTGGCTAATTTTTGTATTTTTAGTAGAGACGGGGTTTCCCTATGTTGGCCAGGCTGGTCTTGAACTCCTGACCTCGTGGTCCACCCACCTCAGCCTCCCAGAGTGCTGGGATTACAGGTGTGAGCCACTGTGCCTGGCCTTGTTTTCTTTATTCTTATTGGTTTATGTCTTTTAAAAAAATACTTACACTGTTGTTATAATGGAGTTTGGCAAAGAGGTATTTTTGGCAGAAAAGCTCAGTTGTTCAAACCACTGAAACTAGAAGTCAGGAATAGTTTAAATACTGTTTTGTAAAAATATTAATACAAAATAGATGTTGAATTGGCCAAAGGTGGTGAACAAATTACACACATTCTACTTCCTATCTCTCCAACTTTCTGGTGACATGATTGAAGGAGAAGAAAATTTTCATCTTGCTACTAAAAACTAAAGGGAAACCCCTTTCACACCTTAGTCTTCAAGTGATTTCCATGAAGCTGAGATGAAAGGCTTGGAAGAAAGAATCAACAGTATAGACAACTTGTTAAAGTCTGGGATTATTTCATTTTGGGATTTTAAAAGAGGGGCTTGTGCATTGAGAATTTTCCACAGATGACCTCTACTTGGAAAAACATACATAGACCGATATTATCTACATATTAGGTTACTGACAGAAAAGCCAATAACCTAAACAGTATCAGTAAACCTGATATTTAAATATCAGTGGGGAGCTAAACATATCCTATTTGTTCAACTCAACAAATATTTATTGAGCACCTGCTATGTGCTAGATACTGTTCTGTTCACTGGAGATAAAACAGTGAACAAAACGGTCAGAAATCCCTGCCACTGTGGAACTTACATTCTATTAATAGGAGGAGGAGAGGCAATAACATAAACATAATAATTACTAACAGGTGGCATGTTAGAAAATGGTAAGTACTATGGGAAAAAGTAAAGCAGAGAAAGAAGATTAGGAGTAAATGGGTTGGAGGTCAAGTAGTTATGTTACTTAAGGTGATCAGGGAAGGTCTACTGAAAAGGTATTGTCTGAGCTGAGAATTGAAAGAGGTAAGAAAGTTAATAGTTAAGGCATCTGTGGGAAGAGTGCTCCAGGCAGAGGGAGACAGAAGAGGCGAGGTGCCCACTGTGGCTGGAATAGAGTGGAGGAGACCAGTAGGAAATCCAGTCAGAGAGGTGAGAGGGAGCTGGGGGATCTTCAGATTGTGTGGAGTCTTCTTGGCCATGGGAAGGACTTTTGTTTTTACTTTGAGTGAAATAGGGAAGCCATTACAGGGTTTTGAGCAAAGGAATGACAAGGGTGAATGCAGCGACCCATTTGAGGAGCCTATGTCAGTCATCTGGATAAGAGGTGATGATGGATTGGGCCACGGTGGTAGCAATAGCAGTGGTGAGAAGTGATCAGATTCTCCATCTGTCTATATATAAAGATGATTCATCTAGATTCATCTACCTCTATATATAGAATCTGATCATATATATATATATGTACCCACAACTAAGACACTAATAGGAAGTAAAATGGAATGTTAAAAATATTAGACCATTACCCATTTAGACAAAAGTCTACAACAGGCAAAACTAACCAATAGTACCAGAAATCACACCAATAATTGCCTGGGCTGGGGCTTTTGTGATTTGTGACAACTAACTGCACAGGAGCACCAGGGAACTTCTTGGGAGATGGGAATGTCCACCTTGACTGGGGGTGGTGGTTACATACATGTGTACATCTGTCAAAAGTTATCCATGTGTACACTGAAAATGTATTACTTTTATTCTATGTAAATTTTGCCTTAAAAGTTGATTTTTTTAATAGCCAGGCATGGTGGCATGCACTGCACCTATAGTCCCAGCTACTTAGGAGGCTAAGGTGGAGGATTGTTTGAGCCCAGGAGTTGGAGATTATAGTGAACTAGGATCATGCCACTGTACTCTAGCCTGGGAGACAGAGTGAGACCCTGTCTAAAAAAGAAAAAAAAAAAAAGTTGATTAAAAAAAAAAACTGGCTGGGCACGGTGACTCATGGCTACAATCCCAACACTTTGGGAAGCCAAGGGGGGTGGATCACTTGAGATCAGTAGTTCAGGACCAGTCTGACCAACATGGTGAAACCCTGTCTCTACTAAAAAAATACAAAATTAGCCGGGTGTAGTGGCGCACACCTGTAATCCCAGCTACTCGGGAGGCTGAGGCAGTAGAATTGCTTGAACCCGGGAGGCGGAGGTTGTCGAGATTATGCCATTGCACTCCAGGCTGGGCAACAAGAGCAAAACTCTGTCTCAGACAAAACAAAAGAAAACAAAACAAAACAAAACAAAACAAAACAAAACAAACAAAACAAAACCACTATCATATCTTTACTTGCAGATAGTTTTCGGGGGAAAAAAGACCCAACAAACTATTATATCTGACACTGTGAGTCCATGTGGTGAATTCAGACATCTGAAGTTTTTGCTTGCCAGACACTCCTGACCCCGTCTTTGGTAACATCATCTGATTGCTTTCTTAGGTTGTTACCCTTTTTCTAGCTGATGTAGTTTTGGTGAACAATTATATTGACCTGTCCACTGGCCAAAGGTGGACATGTGACCAAGAGAGCCAATCAGCCTTTCTATCCCTGGAATTTTGAGTCATGTGATCCAAGGACCAAAAAATGCTTACAGCTGTTTCATCCTGCTAGTGATCAGCATCTGCAAGATGGCCAGTGTCTATTTCACCCATGGCCATGGTCTGTGCCCATCACTGCTATGCTTTCCTCCTTCTGGATCATAGAGTTTCTTGAGAGGCAAATTTCTCTGTCCTTTCTCCAGGGCACCTTGGAATTGTCAACCCTTGTGACACGCTGTCAGTGGCCAGCTCTGGGAGGCTGCCTGAAGTTCCCAGACACACAGAAATCATTCTGTTTTTCTGAGCAACTATTGAGTTACCCAAAACACTTCACAGATGCTGGCTACCACCAGATAATTCAAAAGCATCACTGTAAGACTCCCATATCATGCTCAGGGGCCTGGATATGTTGTCTAAGGCCCATCAGCCTGGGCATATCAGGCAGCTGTTCCATTTTGGGTTCCTACTGCATTTCTCAAATCTTCCTGTGAAATAAGTCCTATGTAGTCAGATGCCACAGATCTTCAGTTTTTGATTCCTACTCTGGGATCTATTGGTGGAGATAGTGGTGGCATGGGGGAGGGGACTGCAGGGTACTTTCTACTTTGGGTTTTCTCTCCTTTTCCTTTCTCCTCTCCAGGCAAACTGGCTTGTATAAGGGATGCGGAAGCTCTGTTCAACAAGTTGCTCCCAAATCTACTGCAGTGTCTGTGCATATTAGCTCTTTCTATTTCCCTTCAGGGCTAGACTTTTAAACAAAAGGCTCCTGTTTCTCTCTTCTGTGCCCTCACACTTAAAAGAAGTAAACACAGAACCACGATAGCTGCTGCCTCAATGTGGGGGGAAGGGTTGCAGAGTAACTTCAGTTCACATATTAAAATGGTTATGTTAGTTGGGCATGGTGGCACACGCCTGTGGTCCCAGCTCCTCAGGAGGCTGAGGTGGGAGGGTCATCTGAGCCCAGGGAGGTAGAGGCTACAGTGGGCTGTGATTGTGCCACTGCACTCCAGCTTAGGCAACAGAGTGAGACCCTGTCTCAAACAAACAAACAAACAAACAAACAAAAAGACTGGTATTTACCATGTAAACAAACTGTATAAACATCCTTATAATCTATTTGAAGATGTGAGAAAACATCTATAAAACCAGTTGGAATTGAACATTTTTAAGGCTTCTGATATGTTTGCCTAAACATTTTCCAACATAACTTTAATGTCTTCAACTCTAAATATGCTTTTCTTATCAGGCTAGCTCACCCCTCTGTGGATTTTGTGAGATAAAATTTTTAAAATTTATTTTAATTAATTAATTAGAGACAGAGTTTTGCTCTTTCACCTTGGCTGAAGTGCAGTGGTGCAATCATGACTCACAAGTATAGTCTTGACCTCCCAGGCTCAAGCAATCCTCTTACCTCAGCCTTCCAAGTAGCTGGGATCACAGGCATGCACTACCACAACTGGCTAATTTTTAAATTTATTTTATTTTCTATTTTTGTACAGACAGGGTCTCACTATGTTGCCGACACTGGTCTTGAACTACTAGGTTCAAGTGATTGTGAACCACCACCCAGCCTTTGTTTTTAAGAGACAGAATCTCTGTTGCCTAGTTGCCCAGGCTGGAATACAATGGTGCCATTCTAGCTCACTGCTGCCCTGAACTTCGGGGCTCAAGCGATCCTCTCTCATTGGCCTCTCAAAGTGCTGGGATTACAGGCATGAGCCACCGCACCTGGCTACAAAACTATTTTAATACCACTTTACACCCATTCGAATGACTATTATTTTATTTAATTAATTATTTATTTTGAGACAGAGTCTTGCTCTGTTGCCCACGCTACAGTGCAGTGACCTGATCTCCGTTTACTGCAACCTCTGCTTCCTGGGTTCCAGCAATTCCCCTGCCTCAGCCTTCTGAGTAGCTGGGATTACAGGTTTGCACCAATATGCCTGGCTAATTTTTGTATTTTTAGTAGAGAAGGGGTTTCGTCATGTTGGCCAGGCTGGTTTTGAACTCCTGACCTCAAGTGACCACCCCCAACTACCCCGCCTCAGCCTCCCAAAGTGCTGGGATTATAGGCATGAGCCACCACACCCAGCTATTTTTTCTTTTCTGTCTTTCTTTTTGGGGGGGTGGGGATGGAGTCTCCCTCTGTCACCCAGGCTAGTGTGTTCTTGGCTCACTTGAACCAGGGTTCAAGCAATTCTCCTTGTTTCAGCCTTCCAAGCAGCTGGGATTATAGGCACTCGCCAATACACCCGGCTAACTTTTGTATTTTTAGTAGAGACAAGGTTTCACCATGTTGGCCAGGCTGGTCTCACACTTCTGACCAGTGATCCACCCGCCTTGGCCTCCCAAAATGCCGGGATTACAGGCATGAACCATCGTGCCCAGCCAGAATGACTATTATTTTAAAAAAGGAAAATAACAAGTGTTGGCGAGGATGCTGACAAACTGGAACCCTTGTGCACTGCTAGAGGGAATATAAAACGGTGCACATGCTGTGGAAAAGAGTTTGGCAGTTCCTCGAAAAGTTACACATAGAATTACCATATGGTGTAGCAATTCTACTCCTGGATATATTCCTGAAGAATTAAAAACAGGGACACAAACAAATACTGTACACTGATGTTCACTGCAGCATTATTCACATTTGCCAAAAGGTGGAATTAACTCAAACATCCATTGACAGATGAATGAATAAATGAAATGTGTTATGTACATACAATGGAATATTACTAAGCCTTAAAAAGGAATGCACTTCTGATACATGCTACAACATGGATGAACTTGAAAACATTATGCTAGGTGAAATAAGCCAACACAAAAGGGCAAATAATGTATAATTCCACTACATTAGGTACCTAGATAGGCAAATTTAGAGACAGACAGTAGAAAGCTGGTTGCCAGGGCCTGACTGTGGGGGACAGGGGAATGGGGACTTACTGTTTAATATGTACAGACTTTGTTTGGGATGATGAAATTTTTCTGGAAATAGATAGTGGTGATGGTTGTACAACATTGTAAATATACTTAATGCCCATGAATTGTACACTTAAAACTGGTTAAAATGGGCTGGACGTGGTGACTCATGCCTGTGATCCCAGCACTTTGGGAGGCCGAGTTGGGTGGATCACGAGGTCAAGAGATCGAGCCCATCCTGGCCAACATGGTGAAACCCCGTCTCTACTCAAAATACAAAAATTAGCTGGGCGTGGTGGCGGGCGCCTGTAGTCCCAGCTACTCGGGAGGCTGAGGCAGGAGAATTGCTTGAACCTGGGAGGTGGAGGTTGCAGTGAGCCGAGATCGCACCACTGCACTCCAGCCTGGGGATAGAGAGACTCAGTCTCAAAAAAAAAAAAAAAAAAAGGTTAAAATGGTACATTTTATGTTATAGCACAGTTTTTTCAAAAAAGAAAATTTCTTTTTTTTTTGGTCTTTTTTTTTTTTTTTTTTTTTTAGAAACAGGATCTCACTATGTTACCCAGGCCAGAGTACAATGGCTATTCAGAAGTGCGATCATAACTCACTAGAGTCTCAAACTCCTGGGCTCAAGTGATCCTCCTGCCTCAGCTTCCTGAGTAGCTGGGACTACTGTTGTGCACCAGAACACCCAGCAGGAAAAAATATTTTAAAGTGCATGTTTTTGCCACTTTGGGTTTTAAAGAAAGTAAATGTTTTGCAATGCAGCAAACACCTACATAAACCTAGTAGAAAATGTGCTTTTCCCTCTAGAGAAAAGTAGAAAGGATCTCTCCTTTTCATCCAATTATTAAATACTCATCCTATATCTGCACTATGCCTGGTACCTGAAATACATAATATTTTATGTTTCTGTCCTCAAGATGCTTATGAGGGCCAAGTGCAGTGGCTCACACCTGTAATCCCAGCACTTTGGGAGATCACCTGAGGTCAGGAGTTCAAGACCAGCCTGGCCAACATGGTGAAACCCCATCTCTACTAAAAATACAAAAATTAACTGGGGATGGTGGTGCATGCCAGTAACCCCAGCTACTCAGGAGACTGAGGCAGAATTGCTTGAACCCAGGAGGCTGAGGTTGCAGTGAGCTGAGATCGTACTACTGCACTCCAGCCTGGGTGACAGAGTGAGGCTTCATCTCAAAAAAACAAAAACAAAAAAAATGCTTATGGACCAGTTTGGGGGGTAAGGCATCTATATATAGTAGTCCCTCCTTTGCTTTGGTGGATACATTCCAAGACTCCCAGTGGATGCCTGAAACCTCAGATAGCATCAAATCCTATATATAGCATATTTTTTCTTATACAGTAATGGGTATATAGTGTATACAGTGTAGATATATTGTACAAAAAAGACAATTCATGTCCTGGGCAGGACAGAACAGAATGGAGAATTAAATATTTTTTTCACACTACTCAGAATGATGGGCAATTTAAAACTTATGAATTTATTTCTGGAATTTTCCATTTAATATTTTTGGACCCCAGTTGACTGTTGACTGTAACCGAAACTGCAGAAAGTAAAATAGCAGATAAGGAAGGACTACTGTATATTATGGTATGTTAAATTATAACATATCACTATAAGAGACCTTAAGGGGACAGATTATTATGTGATCTTTTTCTTTTCTCGTGAATTAC
This sequence comes from Ateles fusciceps, assembly GCA_036589455.1. NCBI lineage: Eukaryota > Metazoa > Chordata > Mammalia > Primates > Atelidae > Ateles > Ateles fusciceps. Next base: position 2,695,854 of record JAZHEH010001132.1, read on the forward strand.
ATATTTGTCCTAGTCCATTTTCTGTTGCTACAACTTAATATCTGAGATGGGGTAATTTATAAGGAAAATTTACTTTGTCAGCTCTGGAGGCTGGGAAGTCCAAGGTTGAAGGCTACATCTGGTGACGGTCTTCTGCTGGGAGGGGCTCTCTGCAGAGTCCTAAGGCAGCATAGGGCATCACATGGCTAGGGAGCTCAGGAGAGAGAGCCAACCCGGCTTTTTGTAACAGACCCACTCTCAAGATAACTAACCCACTCCCATCATAATTCATTAATCAATTAACACATGAGTAGATTAATCTATTCATGAGGACAGAGCCTTCATGATCTAATCACCTTCTAAAGGCCCCCACTTCCCAACACTGTTACACTATGAATTAAGATTCTTTTCATTTTTTTTCTGTTGAGACAAGCTAGAGCGCAGTGGCATGATCACAGCTCACTGCAGACACAAGCTCTTGGGCTCAAATGATTCTCTCACCTCAGACTTCCAAGTAGCTGGGACAACAGGTTTATGCCATCATACTCAGCAAATTTTTTAAATTTTTTGTAGAGACAGGGTCTCACTATGTTGCGTAGGCTGCTCTTGAACTCCTGGGCTCAAGAGATCCTCTCACCTTGGCCTTCAAAAGTGCTGGGATTACAGGCATGAGCCATTGTGCCCAGACTAAGTTTCAACATGAGTTTCAGAGGGGACAAACATTCAAACCATAGCAATATTCTTCTCTCTTTTGATATACTATACTCTCTTATCTTTACCTATCATCAACAATTATCACATTATTTTCCCTAGTCTTAAAGCTTTTTCCCATGTCTTCCTGAATATATATATGTGTTTGGGCATATGTATACATACTTTATATATATTATGTATAACATATTATACACTATATATATATATATATATATATATATATATATATTCTTTTTTTTTTAAGAGATGGGGGTCTTGCTATGTTTCCCAGGCTGAATTAAAACACCTCAGCTCAAGAAATCCCACCTCAGCCCAGCTTCCGGAGTAGCTGGGGCTATAGCTGCCTGAACATCATATAGATGCATCAGCCTTTTTTTTTTTTTTTTAAAGACGGGTTTTCACCATGTTGGTCAGGCTGGTCTTGAACTCCCGACCTCAGGTGATCCGCCCACCTTGGCCTCCAAAATGCTTGGATTACAGGCGTGAGCCACCACGCCCGGCCACATCATCCTTAATAAACAAAAAGCTGGACCCAAATTCCTCAGTATTTGTTAGGCTCAGTAGATAGCCTTACCATATATCTTGTATTCTAAGTTAAAAACATGTGTCATTTGCACATTGTAACTAAAATGTTTGGTGGGAGGTTGGAGGTATATGGGATCACTCAGGATAACGGTATTTCTATCAGATGGCTCATGAGTTGTCATTATTATATGACTATATTATATTGCCTATAGTTTTCCTTGTTCCTATTTTTTCTTTTCTTTCTTTTTTTCTTTTAAGACAGTCTCACTCTGCTGCCAAAGCTGGAGTGCAGTGCCACAGTCATGGCTCACTGCAACCTTGAACTCCTAGGCCCAAGCAATCCTCCTGCCTCAGCCTTCCAAGTAGCTGGGACTACAGATGCACACTACCATGCCTGGCTAATTTTCTAAATTTTTCTTTTGTAGAGATAGGGTATCACTATGTTGGCCAAGCTCATTTTGAACTCCTGGCCTCAAGTGATCCTCCTATCTCAGCCTCCCAAAGTGTTGAGAGTACAGGCATGAGCCACCAGGCCAAGCCCCTACTTTTAAATTTTTTCCTGATCCATGATCTTTGCTATTTTCTATGTCATTGAAAAAGCTATAACCTTTAACTGTCACAAATAAAGAACTATATATATATATATATATATATATATATTTTTTTTTTTTTTTTTTTTTTTTTTTGAGACAAGGACTCACTGTGTCACCCAGGCTGGAGTGCAGTGGTGTGATCTTGGCTCATGGCAATCTCTGCCTCCCAGGTTCAAGGGATTCTCCCCTCAGCCTCCCGAATAGCTGGTACCGCAAGTGCACATCACCCTGCTTGGCTAAATTTTTTAAATTTTTCATAGAGATAGGGTTTCACCATGTTGCCCAGGCTGGTCTCAAACTCCTGAGTTCAAGCAATCCAGCCACCTTGGCCCCCCAAAGTGTTGAGATTACAGGTGTGAGTGGCTACACCCAGCCAAGAACCACAACTTTGATTCACAAACTTCTATGTATTTCATACATTCTGATAATTAGAAAAGATTTTAGAAATTTTTACTAAGTGCAATGTCAAGGTGAAAATTAACCCATGTTTAAAAAAAAAAAAAGAGAAAATGAACCCATTTATAATTGCTCAAGTAAATGTGTTCCAGTGTTATTTTCCTATGAGCTTCATTGCAACTAAAAATACTTGAGCACTGACCTATATTGGAACTGTTACAGCATTATTACAATCCAAACCAAGTCATTATCTCCTTCTCTGTGTTCCCATAAGATTTTGTGCAAACCCTATCAGACTTTTCACAATGAATTATCACTGGTTACATGTCTGTCTTTCCATATATGATCCTTAAGCCTTTATTGCATACATTAAACCAGCCTTGGCAGCACGAATCCAAAACTAGTCAGTCCTTCTGTGCTGGGTTTCAACTTCAGATTGTCCAGGCGAGTAGGCAGATTGTGTGTGCACAATCTGACCTCCCACGCTCAAGCAATCCTCCTGCTTCAGCCTCAGGTGGGCTTCTTCAAAATAAGGACTGGCTAATCAGAGGCTATACTTTGTTTTGCTTCTTAGGGTCAAATAGGGATGATGTTTTTTCTTTTTTTTTTTTTTTTTGGAGATGGAGTCTTATTCTGCTGCCTAGGCTGGAGTGCAGTGGTACAATTTCAGTCACTGCAACCTTTGACTCCCAAGTTCAAGTGATCCTCCTGAGTAGCTGGGATTACAGGTATGCACAACCACACCTGGCTAATTTTTGTATTTTTAATGGAGTCGGATTTCAGCATGTTGGCCAGGCTGGCCTCAAACTTCTGGCATCAAGTGATCCACCTTCCTTGGGCTCCCAAAGTGCTGGGATTACAGGCATGAGCCACCATGCCTGGCCTGGTTTTTTTTTTTTTTTTTTTTTTTTTTTTAAGGCAGGTCTTGTCTGTCACACAGGCTTCAGTGCAGTGATGCAATCACTGCTCACTGTAGCCTTGAACTCCTGGGCTCAGGTGATCCTCCCACCTCAGCCTCCCAAGCAAGTAGCTGAGACTACAGATATGCCACCATGCCCAGTCAATTTTTTTTTTTTTTTTTTTTGAGACGGAGTCTCGCTTTGTCACCCAGGCTGGAGTGCAATGGTGCGATCTCGGCGCCCTGCAACCTCCGAATCCCGTGTTCAAGTGATTCTCCCACCTCAGCCTCCTGAGTAGCTGGGATTTCAGGCACCTGCCATCATGCCAGCTAATTTTTGCACTTTTAGTTGAGATGGGGTTTTACCATGTTGGCCAGGCTGGTCTCAAACTCCTGACCTCAGGTGATCCACCTGCCTCGGCCTCTCAAAGTGCTGGGATTACAGGTGTTAGCCACTGTATCTGGCCTTAATTTTTGTAATTTTTTTGGTAAAGATGGGGTTTCACCATGTTGCCCAGGCTGGTCTTGAACTCTGGAGCTGAAGCAATACCCCTCTCCTCTGCCTCCCAAAATGGTGCAATTACAGGTGCCTGCCATGGCAGCCAGCAGGGATAGGATTTTTTTGAGACAGGTTCTCGCTCTGTCACCCAGGCTGGAATGCAATGGTGTGAACACTGTTCACTGCAGCTCCGACCTCCCGGGCTCAAGCAATCCTTCCTGCATCAGCCTCAGCTACGTAGCTGGGTGCACCTCACCACACTTGCCTAATGTTTTTTTAAAAAGTTTTGTAGAGATTGTGTCTTGCCATGTTGCCCAGGCTGGTCTCCAACTCTTGGGCTCAAGTGATCCTTTTGCCTCAGTCTCCCAAAATGCTGGGATTACAGGTGAGCCACTGCACCCAGCAGGGAGGTGTATATGTTAGTAAACACAGTAAAGAGGAAGAACAAGGGAACAGCCTAGCAGTAGCAGTTTGCATTAATTTTGGTCATAGGATATATGTCTAACAACATGGTGAATTTAAAAGGGCCAAGACAAGATGGATGGTAACTATGAACATGTTCAGAAAACTCTTTAGTTTTCTGCAGATATGGGTGACGAGGGATGATGAGAATTAGGCTGGATTTAGGCCAGCTGTGGTGGTTCATACCTGTCATCCCAACACTTTGGGCAGCTGGCAGACTGCTTGAGACCAGGAGTTTGAGATCAATCTGGAAAACGTGGCAAGACCTTGTACCTACAAATACATATATTTAGCTGGGCTTGTATCATGTGCTGGTAGTCTGAGCTACTCAGGACACTGAGGTGGGAGGATCACTTGAGCCCAGGTCAAGGCTGTAGTGAGCTGTACTGGCACTACTGCACTGCAGTCTGAGCAGCAGAGAAAGACCTTGTCTCAAAACAAACAAACAAAAAGAATTAGGCTGAATTTCTTTTTTTTTGAGATGGAGTCTCGCTCTGTCTCCCAGGCTGGAGTGCAGTAGTGCTATCTTGGCTCACTGCAACCTCCACCTCTGAGGTTCAAGTGATACTTCTGCCTCAGCCTCCTGAGTAGCTGGGACTACAGGTGCACACCACCATGACTGGCTGATTTTTGTATTTTTAGTAGAGATGGGTTTTCACCATATTGGCCAGGCTGGTCTCGAACTCCTGACCTCGTGATCTGCCCACCTCGGCCTCCCAAAGTGCTGGGATTACAGATGTGAGCCACCACACCTGGCCTAGGCTGGGTTTCTTATCCAATTGTTTTCTCGGATGACCAGAAGTTGAAAAAGACTTGCTCTTATCTGTGGTTATTTCAAGTTACATGGGTCATTACAAAATGACCTAGTCATTTAGATTTTTTTTTTTTTTTTTTTTTTTTTGAGACAGTGTCTTGCTCTGTTGCCCAGGATGGAGCACAATGGCTCGATCTTGGCTCACTGCAACCTCCGTCTCCCAGGTTCAAGTTCAAGCAATTCTCCTGCCTCAGCCTCCCGAGTAGCTGGGATTACAGGCACCTGCCACCACGCCCAGCTAATTTTTGTTATTTTTAGTAGAGACGGGGTTTCATCATGTTGGCCAGGCTGGTCTTGATCCCTTGACCTTGTGATCTGCCCGCCTCGGCCTCCCAAAGTGCTGGGATTATAGGCATGAGCCACTGCACCCAGCCTCATTTAGCTTTTATGATGTGTGGTGTCATAGGTGTGCCATGACAAGACCCTATTTATTTGATGAGCAATGAATACACGCATTTTAGACTTGGAGGGCTCTGAAAAAGACTTCAGTTTTAGGGAAAAAAAAAACATTGTCTCCATCTGACACTCTGTGACTAGGCAGTTCGCGCTTAAAAATGTAGCAGAGTCATAGTCTGTAAATTATGAAAGTTGTCTAGTATAGGCAACAAATCCTATCATTTTCTTTTCTTGAGACAGAGTCTCACTCTGTTATCCAGACTGGAGTGCAGTGGTGCGATCTCTACTCACTGCAACCTCTGCCTCTCAGGTTTGAGCGATTCTCGTGCCTCAGCCTCCTGAGTAGCTAGGATTACAGGCGTGCGCCCCCATGACCAGCTAATTTTTGTATGTTTAGTCTAGACAGGGTCTCACCATGTTGGCTAAGCTGGTCAACTCCTGACCTCAAATGATCCACCTGCCTCAGCCTCCCAAAGTGCTGGGATTACAGGCATAAGCCACCGCACCCCAGCCTGAATAGTATCATTTTCATCAATGAATCCATATGCTTAGTGATATGTATCTCTGAAAAGGAATAGGTTTATTATGAAGTCTAAGATAATGAGTTCCTGGGAACTTTAGGGAATTGGAATGGGGTATTCCAGTTATCTATTTTGGCATAACAAACCACCCCCAACATTAGTGACATAAATGAACGACCATTTTATGACACTTTTGTGGATGAGGATTTCAAACAGAGCACAGCAGGGATGTTTGTTTCAGCTCCATGATGCTGGGCCCTCCTCTAGGAAGACTGAAGGTGTAGGGTCTCCCAGTTTCCCCCACTTTCTGTGTCCTGACCAAAAATCAGAGTACCTTGACTCTCTGCCAGCTGTATGTTTTTCCCAGTAAGCATGAATTCAAACTGGGGCCTTGAACACCCCCAGGCACGGATAAAGGTATTTAGGTTTACTAGAAAGAACTGGCCCTAGCACTGAGTCAAATTCCTTAAACCCTCATGTAAACTCTATGCTTTGACCCCTTTGCTGCAGACATATCCAGGTAGGACATTCTTTTTCTCTCGCCATCTGTCATGAGGATATGCTGCAACACTCTGTATGTAAGTTCCACTAATAAATGCTTTGGACTGATCACGCTAGCATTTTGCGCTTCTTCTTGTGAATCCCAACCAGCTTCATCTTGAGATGGTTTGGAGCACTTTTTGGGAACATTCTTGCCTCCACTTTTTGGGTGACCCAAGCTGCAGGTTCAGTGGGACAAAATAAAGGGTGAGACTCAAATGTCTTAGAGTTGGAATAGTCTGAAGTTTCCTCACTGAAACTGTTTGCTGGGCTGGGATGACTCAAGGGCTGTAATCTGGAGCTGTGACTAGAGTGCTTACATGTAGCCTTCCATTAGGCTTGGGCTTTGTCAGGGTATGTATGAGTAAAAAAAAAAACTCAGTTTCTCCTACTATAGCCTCATAACATGCCTGTGACACCAGCTATGTGGATTTTTCCCCCTACACAACAAGCAATCAATCAATTCTGCAGCAGACACCAGCTGGGTATCCTCCAGTTCAATTCAGACACTATCTACTTGGAGAAAGCATCAGAGGAGAAAGCATCAGACCCCACAGGTTGAGGACTCAGTCCCACAAGACTGCCCCCAACTTTGATGCCAACAAATGCCAATTGCAAGCCCCAGCCTGTTTTACCTGTGCTTCTGATCGACTGGCTATAAATCAAGGTTCCCATGTCACTCTTCTTGGGTTTGATTAATTTGCTAGAGTGGTTCACAGCTCAGGGGAACACTTACTTACATTTACAAGTTTATTATAAAATGATTTTTTTTCTAAATTGAGACAGAGCCTCACTCTTTTTGCCCAGGCTGAAGTGCAGTGGCACGATCTTGGCTCACTGCAACCTCCGCCTCCCAGGTTCAAGCGATTTTCCTGCCACAGCCTCCCAAGTAGCTGGGATTTCAGGCACCTGCCACCACGCCCAGCTAATTTTTAATTTTTTTTTAGTACAGATGGGGTTTCATCATGTTGGTCAGGCTAGTCTCAAACTCCTGACCTCAAGTGATCTGCCCGCCTCGGCCTCCCAAAGTGCTAGAATTACAGGCATGAGTCATCGTGCCCAGCCTGGATATTTTAAAGGATGCAAATTGCAAAAGAACATAAAAACAGGACCTTGTAAATTTATTATGCCAAGGAAAAAGTTAAACCCTGGAGACTGAGTCTCATAGCATGTTTGCAAGTTCTGCGCCTTAGATTATACATTAACTCTCTTCCTCACTGTTCTTGTTTTATAAATGACTAAGCAAGACCACAGCTCCTCCCCTTCCACTCACTCATCCTTGTTATAGATTAACCACCTCCTTTATTGTTGTGTACCTAAAGGAGGTACAGACCAGATGACGCAAAAGACCCCATGACTGCCATATCTTCAGTGTGTAATGTTAAATATACCTTTCATGAAAGAAAAAGACCACCTGACTAATCAGATTGTTGTAACTATGCATTAAGCCTTATACAGAGATGGATGCAGTGGTTGGCACCTGTAATCCCAGGTACTCAGGGGGCTGAGGCGAGAGGATCCCTTGAGCCCAGCAGTTAGAAGCTGCAGTGAGCTATGATTGCGCCATTGGACTCCAGACTACACAACAAATAAGACCCTGGAGGGGAAGGAGAGAGGGAGGCAGGGAGAGAGGTTTATATAGAAAGATGCTGAAATTCTGTTAAGCTTCCCCAATCTCTCTCTATATAAACGATCCAAATTTCACATTTGCAAAACACTGACTTCCATCCTTTGGAATCTGTGTTTCCCAGGAGGCTGTCCTCAAACTTTGTGCTTGAATAAACTCTCTTTAAATCAGACTCTGGCGGCGTGAGGTGGGTTACACCTATAATCCTAGGGCTTTGGGAGGTCAAAGTGGGAAGACTGCTTGAGCACTCCAGCCTGGATGACACAGTAAGACCCCGTCTCAATAAATAAATAAATACATTAGATTCTCACCCTTTTGACTATTTTAGGTTGACAAAATGAACAGCCAGATTAAGAGATATATAGGGTGAGGAGGTCTGGAACGGTCCCAAGAGCAAAAACCTCCATCCTCATGAAGTTGCAGTGAATCGCCTTTTAGATGTATTTTCCTTCAACTTCTTGGAAGCCCCCTGCAGTCAATCCTTCTGGTTTTTATGGAGGCCTCATTACACAGTCACAACTGATTAAGTCATTGGCCATTGGTGGCCTTCAGCCCCCTTCCCTCCCTGGAGGTGGAGGGTAGGGCTACAGAGTTCCAACCCTCTGAACATTTGGTTGGTTCCCCTTGGCAAGCAGCACCCCGATTCAGTGGTTATCTAGAAGCTTCCAAAAACCACCTCATTAACATAAGCTCAGGTGTGGTTGCAAGGGGCTTGTTATAAGTAACACAAAACTGTCTTTCATCTTTATGCCCTGGAGCTGTTCCTGAGCTATTTCAGAAACGAAGGACAAAAAGGGCAAATATTTTCACAAAAGATACTCGTTTTGCTCTAGTCACTGAGGAAATTACAAGGGTCACCGGAGCTATGAGTCAGGAACCATGGAGGAAAACCAAAAAATATATAATCATATCACTCAGGACATGCTGGCCTCAGAGTAGCTGATCTTCTTACAAGGTAGCTTAGGAATCCAAGAGTGAGTATTATAGATAACAAGGTGACCTTTGAGTGTCCTTTTCTGATCTAGCCTCAGAAGGCATGCAGCATCACTTCTGCTATACTCCATTGGTTGGAGCAGTCATAATCCACCCAGATTGAAGGGGAAAGTATTTAGATCTCATCTCAGTGAAGGGATCCTCAAGGAAATTTCAGCTTAAAAGTTTTCACAGTGGGGGCCGGGGACAGTGGCTCATGCCTGTAATCCTAGCATTTTGGGAGGCTGAGGAGGGTGAATCACCTGAATTCAGGAATTCAAGACCAGCCTGCCCAACATGGTGAAACACTGACCCTACTAAAAATACAAAAATTAGGCCGGGCGTGGTGGCTCATGCCTGTAATCCAAGCACTTTGGAGGCCAAGGTGGGCGGATCACCTGAGGTCGGGAGTTCAAGACCAGCCTGACCAACATGGTGAAACCCTGTCTTTAAAAAAAAAAAAATACAAAAATTAGCCAGGTGTGGTGGTGTATGCCTGTAATCCCAGCTATTTGGGAGGCTGGGGCATGAGAATAGCTTGAACCTGGAAGGTGGAGGTTGCAGTGAGCCGAGATCAGGCCACTGCACTCCAGCCTGGGTGACAGAGTGAGACTCCATCTCAAAGAACAAAAAAAAAAAAAAAAAACAAGTTATCACAATGTGCATCATAGTCTCTTAGGATTCTCAGGGTCGTTTTGGACAAGATTCATGTCTCAGATATCTTTGCGTGGTGCAAGTCCCCCTGCCAAATTTGAGGCTACCAAAAGCCAAGGGTTAAAGGGGATTTGGTGGACTGCAGGGGGTAGTTTGTGATACTAAGGTCCTCTATCTAAAATGTTATAGGTGGCCATAACAGTTTAGGCCTCTTTTGTATTCTACCCTTCTGGAGCTTGGAGAGCATGATTCTGGATCTGATTCTCTACGCTGGTCATAGATTATTGCCATCTTCTTTCTGACACACAAGTCTGAGCTGTTTACTTTCCTGTTTACAATGCTTTAAGGATTGCCTATCAGCTCCAAGACAAAGTCCAAGGCCATTAGCATCACATATAAGCCCCTTTATGTTCTGTTCCTGACCACTAGAAACTCAGATTCTATGTTCTAGTCCAAAACATGGAAAGCAGCATAGTATAACAACTGAATTCAGATCCCCACTCCGGTAAGCTTCATCGATTTTCTGGGGTGCAAGGGAGGACCTTCTTCCCTTAGTTGTGGACAGTCCACAACAAAAATGACCTAGTTTCCACTAGTTTCTCTAGTCAGCCAGTTCTGGAGGGCCCAAGCCTGAAAATGGATTCTAATTCTAGAGCCTATGCTTCCTTTCTGACCTTTGACTTTTAGTATAGATGCCAGCCTATTGGTCCTGACTCCTCTAAACCTCATGGAGAATTGTTTTTCAGGGACCTTATACTTTTTTGAGACAGGGTCTGCTCTTGCCCCGGCTGAAGTGCAGGGGTGCTGTCTCAGCTCACTGCAATCTCCGCCTCCCAGGCTCCAGCAATTCTCCTACCTCAGTATCCCCAGTAGCTGGGACTATAGCTGCAAGCCACCATGCCTGGCTAATTTTTGTATTTTTTTTTTTTGTAGAGACAAGGTTTCACCATGTTGCCCAGGCTCGTTTTGAACTCCTGAACTCAAGTAATCCACCCACCTCAGCCTCCCAAAGTGATGGGATTACAAGCATGAGCCAATGCATCTGGCTCCTTATCATTAAAAAAAAAAAAATATATATATATATATACACACACACACACACACACACACACATATACAGTCATATATACATATATAATCTCATATGTATTTATATATATATATATATAATTTTTTTTCCAAGCAATTCTGCCTCTCTCCCAAGTAGCTGGGATTATAGGTGTGAGCCACTATGCCTGGCCCAAAAAGAAGATTTAAATTTTTAATTTTTGTGGGTACATAGTGGATGTATGTATTTATGAGGTACATGAGATTTTGATACAGGCATGCACTGTGAAATAATCACATCATGGAGAATGGGGTATTCATCTCCTCAAGCATTTATCCTTTGTGTTACAAACAATCCAATTACAATCTTCTGGTTATTTAAAAATGTACAATTGTTATTATTGATTATAGTCACCCTGTTGTGCTGTCAAATAGTAGGCTTTATTCTTTCTTTCTATTTTTTGGTAGCCTTTAATCACAACCCCATCTCCCTCCCAACCCCCTACTACCCTTCCCAGCCTCCGATAACTATCCTTCTACACTCTATGACCATGAGTTCAATTGTTTTGATTTTTAGATCCCACAAATAAGTGAGAACATGTCATATTTGTCTTTCTGTGCCTGGCTTATTTCACTAACATAATGATTTCCTGTTCCATCCATGTTGCTAAAAATAACAGGAACTTTTTTTTCTTTTTTTTTTTTTTGAGATGGAGTTTCACTCTGTCACCAGGATGGAGAGCAGTGGTGCAATCTCCGCTTGCTGCAACCTCTGCCTCCCGGGTCCAAGCGATTCTCCTGCCTCAGCCTCCTAAGCAGCTGGGACTACAGGCCCATGCCACCATGCCCAGCTAATTTTTGTATTTTTAGTAGAGACAGGGTTTCACCATGTTGGCCAGGATAGTCTCAATCTCTTGACCTCATGATCCACCTCCTTCAGAATCCCAAAGTGCTGGGATTACAGGTGTGAGCCACGGTGCCTGGATCTTTTTATTTTTTTTAAAGGCTGAATAGTACTCCATTATGTATATGTTCCCCCATTTTCTTTATCCATTCATCTGTTCGTGACCACTTGGGTTGCTTCCAAATCTAATCTTAGCTATTGTGAACAGTGCTGCAACAAACATGACAGTGTAGGTATCTCTTTGAAATATTGATTTCCTTTCTTTTGGGTCTATACCCAGCAGTGGGATTGCTGAATCATATGGTAGCTCTAGTTGCAGTTTTTTGAGGAACCTCGAAACGATTCTCCAAAGTGGTTGTACAAGTTTACATTCCCATCAATGGCATATGAGGGTTCCCTTTTCTCCACATCTTTGCCAGCATTTGTTATTGTCTGTCTTTTGGATAGAAGCCATTTTAACTGGAGTGAGATGATATCCCATTGACTAGTTCTGCTCTTTTTTGGTTTCCATTGGCATGGAATATCTTTTTCCAACCTTTTATTTTTAGTTTATACATGTCTTTAGAGGTGTAGTGTGTTTCTTATAGGCAACAGATCAATGGGTCTTGTTTCTTCATCCATTCAGCCACTCCGTGTCTTTTTATTGAATAGTTTAGTCCATTTACATTCAATGTTACTATTGATAAGAACTTATTCCTGTCAATTTACTTCTTTTCTAATTGTTTTGTGGTCTTGTTTCCTTCCTGTGTCTTCCTCTAGTGAAAGCGATTTTCTCTGATAATATTATTTAGTTTATTTTTATTTTTTGTGTATCCATTGTATGTTTTTTTGTTTGGGGCTACCATGAGGCTTGCAAATACTAGCTTATAAACCATTATTATCCTCTATTTTCATAAACAAACAAGCGAAAACTAATAAACTCTACGTCTTAATTTTCATCCCCGTTTTTTAACTTTTGTTATTTCTATTTATATCTTATTTTATAGTCTATGTCTTGAAAAGTTGTCATAGTTATTATTTTTGATTGGTTCATCATTTAGTCTTTCTGCTTAGCATAAGTAGTTTCTACACCACAGTTACAGTGTTATAATGTTCTGTTTTTCTATTATCTTTATCAAAATCTATTATCTTTATCAAAATCACTATTACCAGTGATTTTGTACCTTCAGATGATTTCTCATTACTCATTAATGTCTTTTTCTTTCTCACTGAAGTACTCCCTTTAGCATTTCTTGAAGGACAGGTCTGGTGTTGAAATTCCTCAGCTTTTGTTAGGGAAACCTTTATTTATCCTCTACCTTTGGGAGTTTGACTATTAAATGCCCTAAGTAGTCTTCCTTTGGTTAAATCTGCTTGGTGTTCTATAACTTTCTTGTACTTGGATATTGATCTCTCTCTCTAAGTTTGGGGGATTCTCAGTTATTATCCCTTTGAATAAACTTTCTACCCTGATCTCTTTCTCTACCTCCTCTGTAAGGTCAGTAACTCTTAGATTTGCCCTTTTGAGGCTATTTTCTAGATCCTATAGGCATGCTTCATTGTTTTTTATTCCATCTTGTCTCCTCTGTGTATTTTCTTTTCCTTGAGTTGCAGTTTCGCTCTTGTTGTCCAGGCTGGAGTGCAATGGTGTGATCTTGGCTTACCACAACCTCCGCCTCCCAGGTTCAAGCAACTCTCCTGCCTCAGCCTTCCAAGTAGCTGGGATTACAGGCATGCGCCACCATGCCCAGCTAATTTTGTATTTTTAGTTGATGTTGGTCAGGCTGGTCTTGAACTCCCGACCTCAGGTGATCTGTCCACCTCAGCCTCCCAAAGTGCTGGGATTACAGGCATGAGCCCCTGTGCCCAGCCTGACTGTGTATTTTCAAATAGCTGGTCTCAGGCTCACTAATTCTTTCTTCTGCTTGAACAATTCTGCTATTACAAGACTCTGGGCTGGGTGTGGTGCCTGACACCTGTAATCCCAGAACTTTGACAGGCTGAGGCAGATAGATCGCTTGAGCCCAGGAGTTCAAGACCAGCCTGGACAACACAGCAAAACCCTATCTCTCCAAAAAAATACAAGCTACACATGGTGGTGTACACCTTTAGTCTTAGCTACTCAAGGGACTGAGGTGGGAGGATTGCTTAAACCTGTGAGTTTGAGGCTGCAGTGAGCTGACATCATGTCACTGCACTCCAGCCTGGGTAACAGAGTGTGACCTTGTCTCAAAAAAAAAAAAAAAAAAAACAAAAAAAAAAGATTCTGATGCATTCTTCAGTATGCTAATTACATTTTTCAGCTCCAGAATTTCTGCTTCTTTTTAATTATTTCAATTTATTTGTTGTTTATCTGATAGAATTCTGAATTCCTTCTTTCTGTTATCTTGAATTTCTTTGAGTTTCTTCAACATGGCTATTTTGCATTCTCTGTCTGAAAGTTCACATATTTCTGTTTCTCCAGAATCGGTCTCTAGTGGCTTCTTTAGTTCATTTGGTTAAGTTATATTTTCCTGGATGGTACTGATGCTAGTAGATGTTCTTTAGTGTCTGGGCATTGAAGAGTTGGTTATTATCATAGTCTTCACTGTCTGGGCTTGTTTGTACTTGTCCTTCTTGGGAAGGCTTTCCAGATATTTCAAAGGACTTCAGTACTGTGATCTAAGCTGTATCTGCTTTAGGGAGTATCCCAAGCCCAGTAATGCTGTGTTCTTGCAGACTTGTAGAGGTACCACCTTGGTGTTCTTGGGTAAGATCCAAGGGAATTCCATGGATTACCAGGCAGAAACTCTTATTCTCTTCCCTTACATAACTTAAATACGCAAAGTCTCTCTGTGCTGAGCTGCCTGGAGCTGGGCAGGGGGCGGGGGTTTACTCCAAACCCAGTAATACTGTAGTTCTTTGAAGTTCTTGCAGACTCTTACCACCTTGATGGTCAAGGACAGCATCTGGGAGAAATTCTCTGGATTACCAGAGACTCTTGTTCTCTTACCTTACTTTCTCCCCAACGAATGGAATTTCTCTCTGTCCTGAGCCACATAAAGCTGGGAGTGGAGTGACAGACGTACCCCTGTGGCCACCACCACTATGACTGCACTGGGTTAGAACTGAAGCCAGCATAGCATTGGGTCTCACCAAAGACCTGCTGTAACCACTCCCTGGCTACTGCCTATGTTCACTCAAGGCCCTGGGGCTCTACAATTAGCAGGTGGCAAAGCTAGCCAGGTGTGTGTCCTTCCCTTCAAGGTGACAAGTTCCCCCAGGCCCTGGGTAGATCCAGACGTACTGTCCAGGAGTCAGGGACTAGAGTAAAAACTGTTAGAAGTCTACCTGGTGTTCTATTGTACTGCAGCTGAGCTGGCTCTCAAACCATAAGACACAGTCCTTCCTACTCTTCCTTTCCAAAGGGAGACTAGCCTCACTCTGTAGCCACCACCACCACCACAAGCCATGGGAAGTACTTGCCAGACTACCACCAATGTCTCCTTAAGGCCCAGGGGCTCTCAAGCCAGTGTGTGGTGAATGCTGTCTGGCCAGAGACTTACCTGTCACAGCAGTGGGCTCTACTCTGGACCACGGCAGGTCAGAAATGCCATTTAAGAGTCAAGACCTGGAATCAGGAACCCCAAGGGCCCACTTGGTGCTCTACCCCTCTGTGGCCATGCTGGTACCTGAAGCCAACAAGTCTCAGAGGATCACCCAAGGTCCTCAACGTAGTACCTGGGTGTATCTGCTGGTTATTTAGGGCCCAAGGGCTCTTCAATTAGAAGGTGATGAATATCGCCAGGACTAAGTCCTTCTCAGGGGTCTTATCCTTTCTGGCAGTTTATCTGCTCTTGGTCAGGACCTCCTAGTCCATCACACACATCTGAATAACTTTCAGCCGGGCGCGGTGGCTCACGCCTGTAATCCTAGCACTTTGGGAGGCCGAGGTGGGTGGATCACCTGAGGTCAGGAGTTCAAGACCAGCCTGGCCATCATGGTGAAACCCCATCTTAAAAAAATAAATAAATAAAAAATAAAAAATAAAAATAACTTTCAATCTGAAAGCAGTGAAGAAGGGATCAAGAGGCCCTTTCATCCAGAGTCTCCTTTATGACTATATACATTTTTTAGTGTCTAACTCAGTGATATGGTTTGGCTCTGTGTCCCACCCAAATCTCATCTTGAATTGTACTCCGATAATTCCCACATGTTGTGGGAGGGACCCAGTGGGAGATCACTGAATCATGGGCATGGTTTCTCCCACACTTTCTCTCATAGTAGTGAATAAGTCTCACGAGATCTCATGGTTTTATAAGGAGAAACCCCTTTCGCTTGCTTCTCTTTGCCTGCTGCCATTCACATAAGATGTGACTTGCTCCTCCTTGCCCTCTGCCATGATTGTGAGGCCTCCTCAGCCATGAGGAACTGTAAGCCCAATAAACCTCTTTCTTTAGTAAACTGCCAAGTCTTGGGTATGTCTTTATCGGCAGTGTGTAAACAGACTAATATACTCAGCGTTTAAGGTTTACACAGCAATCAATATGTGTATCTGACATACATTTACCTGTTTACAGGACCTTACTACAGGTCCTGACTTAGCCAAAATGTCCAATAACATGTGCATTCAATTTCAAGAGACTCATGGATCCCTTGAGGTAGGGTTGCTGGATAAAATACAGATGTCCAGTTAAATGTAAATTTCAGATGAACAACAAAGTCTTTTGTTGTTTTTTGAGACAGGGTCTCATTCTGTCACCCAGGCTGGAGTGCAGTGGCATGATCATGGCTCACTGCAGCCTCAACATCCTGGGCTCAAGTAATCCTCCTGCCTCAGTCTCCTGGGTAGCTAGGACTACAGGTGCCTGCCACCACACCTGGCTATTTTTAAATTTTTTTTGTAGAGATGGCGGTCTTGCTATGTTGCTCAGGCTGGTCACAAATAAGTTTTTAGTATAAGCATGTCCCCCGTAATATTTGTAGAGATCATAGATAATTATTCTTTTTTGTGGGGCAGGAATCCTGAGCTTCAAAAGCACCAGCGTCTAAGAAGTGATGAAGGATTTGCTGACTGAACTGAAGGCATGAGCAAAACTATTGCATGGAACATACTTACATTTCAAAACTATTGGTTTATCTGACATTAAGATGTGACTGGGCATTTGTATTTTTTTACTTGCTAAATCTGGCAGTCTGATCTTGAGGCCATTCACAGCTTTCCTATGTTCATAGATTATAGAGGAAGAATTTATATAGACTGAAGAAGATTAAGTGTGCTTCTTTTTTGTGGAATTATTTAACCATCTAACACTTAAGTACTAGGTGAAGGGTAAACTGAAAAAACTCTTTCCACTTCTTTTATCTCTAAATGTCAATGAGGACATTATTATCACTGTTTTCAGGACTTACATAGTAAGAGTGACTATGAGTTTGATAGTCTCACCAACACTATGACCAATAATTTCTATGTTAAATTCCCAGAACAGAAAGATGTTACATCAAATTCTTGAAATTGTAGACTTAGAAAATTAAGTTACATAAACAGCAGATGTTCAGGCTGGGAAGTAAAGAAGCTGAAACAAGTACTTCCAATTATTCAACAATCCCTTGAAGCCACCACTGTAACTCTGGGAACTGGAATACCATTAAGTTCTATCACGGCCATCACTTAGCCTTTTTTCTCTTACTATTATTTGTAATTCCATAATCAAGCTAGCCTTCCTACTAAGTTCTGGGGCAGGAGTTTTCTTTTTCGGAAATTTTATTTGGATAAAGAAACATGGTCAAAAAGTTAAAACGGTGCAAATAATTATACAAAGAAAAGTAAGTCTCTCTTCCATCGTTACCCCTAGTTCCTGGACCGCGGGTTCTTAACTTGGGTTAGGAACTGCAGTCTAATTCTAGAGTCATGTGAATTTTCTCAACGCATAATTTTCAATGTACAGATAATTTTGCTCGTTTGTGGGGAGAGGATCCAAACTTTTACCTGAGCCTCAAAAGAGTCCGTGATGCAGAGAACCTGCTGAAGTAACCGATGAGCCCGAGTGACTCGGAACGCCGGGTGCAAATATCGTGTAATAATTTGTCCCCTGTGTGAAAAGTCTACCCCTATCCACTCCACTCCACTCCCCGGCCCCTAGGAAACGACGCTCTCCGTGGGGGGGCATCCAGCTTTTCCTAAGTTTTCCGCCTGCCGCATTCCTCCCCCTCCGGCGCGTCGGCGTGCGCTTACGTCATGACGCCTCACACGCAGCCCCGCCCCTGCAGAGATCGGCGGTGGGACGGAACCTGGGTTTCTCTCAAACTGGGAATGTGAGGCTTTGGCCTGGCCGGCCGCTGTTCTCGGTACCACTTTTTACCCGGGGCTGCGTCCGCTGCCGCTGTCCCTCAGTTCGCCCCCCGGAGGAGGCAGGGCAGCCGTGCCTTCTGCCGTGCGCCCGCGTGGCTGCCACCGCCCCTCCGAATCCTCCGGGGCCGCAGAGGGGTTCGCTACGGAGGGAGGCGGGGGCCTTCGGGAGGAGGAGGCGGAGGAGGCGGAGGAGGAGGGAAGGAAGATGGCGGCCGTGGAACTAGAGTGGATCCCAGAGACTCTTTATAACACCGCCATCTCCGCTGTCGTGGACAACTACATCCGTTCCCGCCGAGACATCCGCTCCTTGCCCGAGAACATCCAGTTCGATGTTTACTACAAGGTATGCGCCGTGGGCCTGCTCTCTGCTCTCCGCCCGCAACCCCGGGGTCCGCACCCCTTCCACGTCTGCGAACCCTCGCGGTTAACCCCTCACCCCTCGAAGTAGGCTTGCCTCCCGAAATGTCTGATGCGGTGTCCGCGTTGCCACTGGAGAAGCACCCTGTCTCCCCATGCCCTGTCTTTTAAGCTTTGGGGCCTTGAAATAATCTTCCTGAGGAGTCTTGCCCCCTTTTGGTGTTGCCTTCTACACAGTGACCCTCTTGGGTAGGCCTTTTGCGTGGACTTCCTCTATCGCGCCCCTGTCCCACCTAGTCCTTTCCTTAGCCTGTATCTTCAGGATATTTTCCACCCTCTCCTTTCAATTAAGTGTCAGCATCAGCTAGACTTTTTTCCCTGCTCCTCCCCCGACCCCTTCCTACTTTCTCATCTCACCGCCTTCCTTCCCCTGGTGTTTTGGGTTTTTGCCTCGTGTTTCTTCATTTCTCCTTTCTTTTCCCAATTGGGAAGGAGTTAGGGATTATTGCAAATAATCTGTGCGTTTTATTTGCATATTCTTTAAAGCTTTGATTTTTTTGTGGGAGAGGAAGAGGTTTATACTTGCAGTTGAATTAGGAATTTTTGAAGATGGGAGTGCTGATCAACTGTTTGAAGAGGACAGGGAGAGATCAAAAAAATACTTTCGATTATGTTCCTGTGTTTGAAAGTTACAATCTTGCAGCATTCTTAAATTGCTCCGTCTCAAAAATCTGAACAGAAAGTCTCCAAGCCACTCTCCAAGGAGTTTCAAGGGTAAATGTCCTTAGATGTGGACGATTTTTGCACTGTTTTGAGAGTGTGGAGAACTTTATGGACTCAGAGCCTGCCTCTTCTCTCCCCCACATTTGAATGTGAACACTGGATTTATTATTCAGTCCTCCTTGTCTTGAATCCGCGTCCATACTCTTAGTCTCCAGTAGCCACCCATGCAAAATGTGACCATAAGTAGAACGTAATTTATTTTTTAGATCTTAAATACTTCCTCTTGATCTGTAATTTGGCTTTAACAGTGTAAACTGATATTTTAACAGATGTGTATGTTCTTATGTAGGTACAGTTTATGGCAGTTGTTTTATTGGGAAGATTGCCTGCTTTCTCCACCCCTTGAATATATATATATTTTTTCAGAGTTAGCAGTTGACGGGCTGCATTCTGCTAAATCCAGCTGCTTTGCACCAATTCTAACAATTAAAGTGGAGTTTCCCCCTCTAAATACTTGGAGAAGATTCATTTAGGTCATGCCTATTATTATTTTGGATTTAGGAAAAAGCTTCCTTTATTCTTAATCCCTTTGATACATTGATTTTCTTCTGTGTATATCTAAGGAAATTTTGTTCATTTAAGATACTTTCCTCTGGAGGAAGGACAAATTAGATTTGTCTTTCTCAGCCTGGGAGACTGCAACTTTGTGTGTGCTCTCTGTCCATTTTATTAAATCATATGTAATCTTGTACCTCATATGTAATCTCTTCAGAAGAAATTATTGGGAATATGATTAAAGTATGTTTACTAGTTGAATTCGCTCAAAATACTTGAATGTCTTCCAGTAACTTTCACCTCTAATTGAAGCTTTTCATTTGAAGATTGTTAGTATGAACAGACGGTGCTTTTGTCAGAATTTCTGTTTGATGTAGTTCACACAGTTTTAATATTGCTCCTTTTTGGTACACTTTTACTTCTTAATAGTTGTATGCTTATTGGGAGTGTGGCGCTGTGCTAAGATGAAGGAAGTATTACATGTGCCTGTAACTGTGTTAAGTGCTTTTATATGTGTTATCTTGTTTAATCTTCAGAATTAAACTGTATTTCTGAAGTAGAGTACAGTATTACCCTGCTTTATTGGTGAGAAAGTTAAGTAATTTAATTAAGGTCTTAAGCCTGATACTTAGTTCCTGAGTTCCTTGCTTTTTTACTTAGATACCTATCTTAAGATAGTAGATTATTTTCATGAAAGATATTGTAACATTAATTTTTTATTAGCTTCTGTAGAAGTAGAGTGAAAGTCAATCCCAGGAATCTATTCTAGTCTTCAGTGGAGATATAAGAAGAAATTATTCTTTTTATTAAAATTAAAAAGAAAAAAAAAGAGATGGGGGTCTCGCTGTTTTGCCCAGGCTTGGGGTCTTGAGCTCCTGGACTCAAGCTATCCTCTTGCCTCAACCTACTGAGTAGCTGAGACTACAGGCATGTGCCGCCACACCTGGCTTTTCTTCCTTTTAAACACTGTGTTAACACATAAGTATAAGAAACTTTTTTTGTGTGGAGACAAGATCTTGCTCTGTTGCCCAGGCTGGAGTGCAGTGGTGATCATAACTCACTGCAGCCTTGAACCCCTGGGTTTAAGCAATCTTCCAATCTCAGCCTCCTGAATAGCTGGGACTACAGGTTCATGCCACCCACACCTAGCTAATTTTTTTTTTATTTATTTATTTTTAGTATAGATGAGGTCTTGCTATATTGCCCAGGCTGGAGAAACTTTTTAAAGCAGTATAATTGCACACATAAATATAATACACTAATCCTCTGCTCAACTCATGAAAATTTTAGGAAGCTTTGCTATTTACAGTTTCCATTTTTTCCACTTTAAAGCCAAGGAGAAACTCATCACTACATCTCTCTTGCAGTCCAAATTTCCATCAGTAGGCATAGTCATAGACAAAATTGTAGTATTTGTGGAATCATAAATTTCCCCATTCTGCTTGTTTGGTGTAGTACAGTATGACTGTGTTAATTTTTGTAATAGCTTCAGATAAAGGCACAGTCATAAAGCATTAGGAGATGGGATTATGAAATGAATGGAAGGTAAAGAAGTAGGAATGTTGACTGCTCCATAAGCAGGGAAGGGAGAGAGGAGTTGATAAATAGGGTAAAATATGAAGTGTTTTTTCTTTTTTGTAAAGAATGGAAGACATTAGAATATATTTGTTGGCTGAATGGCAGAAACAAAGAGAGTGAGGTTGAATATCCAAGTGAGGTGGGAAATAAGTTATGGAGCAAGGTCCCTGAGCAGGACCATGAGTTGATGAGTCTTGCCCACTTTTGGTCTTTCCTCCTTCACCATACCTAAATTAAGATATTATCCTTATATTGGAGTTGGGGAAAGAACTTTTCTTCTAAGATCAGAAGGAAATAATTAAAGATATAAAGGCACGGGGCTCACACCTGTAATCCCAACACTTGGAAGGCTGAAGCAGGAGGATCGCTTGAGCCCAGGAGTTCAAGACCAGCCGAGGCAACATAGTGACACCCCGTCTCTACAAAAAAATAGAAAAAATTATCCAGGTATGGTGGTGCATGCCTGTCATCCCAGCTACTTGGAGGCTGAGGTGAGAGGATTGTTTGAGTCCAGGAGGTCAGAGCAGGCAGTAAACTTTGATTGTGCTACTACGCTCCAGCCTGGGCAGCAGAGGGAGACCCTATCTCAAAACAAGTCATTAATACAGATAAGTTTGTAAGAATGATTGTAACGAATTAGGAGGTGAGTTCATTTGTAACGAATTAGGAGGGTGAGTGGTAGGAGTGGTAGCTTTTATGTAGGAAGTCTAAACAGAAGTTGGGAATGGCTACTGAGATGTATGAGAAGGAAAGGTGACTAAAAATATGTAAAAGAATTGACAGTTCCATAAAAATCAGTACCCTACAAAATAAAGTCATGTGTTGCTTAATGACAGGGATGTGTTCTGTGAAATGCATTGTTAGGCGATTTCATGCTTGTGGGAACATCGGGAACATGAGAGAGTATACTTACACAAGCCTAGATGTGTAAGCCTAGGTGGTATAGTCTACTGCACACCTAGGTTATACGGGATAGACTATTGCTGTTAGGCTACAAACTCGTACAGCGTGGTTACTTTACTGAGTACTGTAGGCAGTTGTAACATAGTAGTAAGTATGTCTGTATCTAAACCAAGAGTGTCCAATCTTTTGGCTTCCCTGGGCCATGTTGGAAGAAGATAAATTGTCCTGGGCCACAGATAAAATACCCTAATGATAGCTGGTAAGCTGAGGGGAAAGAAAAAAGGAAAAAAAAATCTCATAATTTTTTAAGAAAGTTTATGAATTGCTGTTGGGTCGCATTCAAAGCTGTCCTCAGGGCCAGGTGCGATGGCTCATGCCTGTAATCACAGCTCTTCTGGAGACAGAGGCAGGAAGATGGCTTGAGCCCAGGAGTTTGAGACCTGCCTGGATGAGTTAGCCAGACCCCATTCTTCACAAAAAGGAAAAACAAAAAGTGTAACTGAAAGCTGTCCTGGGCCACGTGTGGCTCGCTGGCTGTGCGTTGGGCAAGCTTGATCTAAACATAGAAAAGATACAGTAAAAATACAGTATAAAAGATAAGAAATGGTACACCTGTATGGGGCACTTAACATAAATGGAGCTTTTAGGACTGAAAGTTGCTTTGGTAAGTCAGTGAGTAGGTGGTGAGTGAATGTGAAGGCCTAGGACATCACTGTACACTACTGTAGATGTTATAAACAGTGTATACTTAGACTACTCTAAATTACTGTTAAAAAATAAAGTAATTGGACTGCAGTGTCACTAGGCAATAGGAACTTTTCAGTTCTATTATAATCTTATGGGACCACCTTTGTATATGCAGTTGGTTGTTGACCAAAATGTTAGGTGGCATGTGATTGTAGTGGCTTGGATTCTGAAAGTTTTCTCTCCAACCATTTTGGTATAAAAGTGGATAAGATGAAGTGAAAGAATTGTAAGCCAGATGCAGTGATACATGCCTGTAGTCCCATCCTAGCTACCGAGGAATCTGAGGCAGGAGGATGGTTTGAGCAAGTTGGAGGTTGTAGTGTGCTAGCTGTCGTTGTGCCTGTGAATACTGCCCTTCAGCCTGGGCAACACAATGAGACCTCGTCTTTTAAAAAAAAAAAAATTGTAGAACTCTATACAGAGTGAAAGAAAATAGACAGAGGGCTGCATTCTTATTCTAAAGAATAAAGTTTATGGTCAGGCATGATAGCTCACACTTATAATGCCAGCAGTTTGGGAGGCTGAGCTGGGAGGGTCTCTTGAGTCCAAGAGTTCAAGACTGGCTGGGGCAATGTGGTGAGACTCCATCTCTTTAATAAAATGAAGTTTATGATCTTTTTATTTTAACTGCTGAAGGTCTATTTTGTGTTTTGTTCCAAATACAAAGTATGCCATACAGTTAAGCTTTAGGTGAAGTGTTTCAGTAATGTGTTTTATTTATTATGTTCACAATCTTGATTTTTTTTAAAAACAGTCTTGCTCTGTTGCCCAGGCTGTAGTGCAGTGGCATAATCTCTGCTCACTGTAACCTCGGCTTCCCGGGTTCAAGTGATTCTCCTGCCTCAGCCTCCCGAGTAGCTGGTATTACAGGCACCTGCCACCATGCCCAGCTAATTTTTGCATTTTTAGTAGAGATGGGGGTTTCACCATGTTAGCTAGGCTGGTCTTGAACTCTTGACCTCAGGTGATCTGCCAGCCTCGCTTCCCAAAGTGCTAGGGTTACAGGAGTGAGCCACTGCACCCAGCCTCCTTAATGATTTTTAAAAAAAATTATTTAAAGTATGCTGAAAAGAAAAAATAAAAATAAATATCATGCTGACAACCGTACTAATTAGGTTCTGATTTAGGATCAGAGTTAATTTTTTTCTTTTTCTCTGTATTTGTATAGCTATATACAGCTTGAACCAACATTCAGTTTTCTGAGAATTTAAAAAAATTCGCTGATGGCCAAGCATGGTGGCTCCTGTCTGTAATCTCAGCACTTTGGAGGCCATGGTGGGAGGATTTTGCTTGAGTCCAGGAGTTTGAGACCAGCGTGGGTAACACAGTGAGATCCCATCGCTACAAAAAAGAAAAAATTAACTGTGTGTGGTGTTGCATGCCTGTAGTCTCAGCTACTCAGGAGCCGGAGGCAGTAGGATTGCTTGAACCCAGGAGGCGGAGGTTGCAGTGAGCTGTCATTGCACCACCATACTCTAGCCTGGGTGACAGGGTGAGACCTTGTCTCAAAACAAAAAAAAGATTAAATTTGGTTACTGAAATTATAAAAGTATCAGAAGAAATTATTGGGTCAATATTTTGGAATGGGAAATGACCGAAATTTCTTCTTTAGAGAAATTGTTTTTCTTTCTTTTTTAAGAGACAAGGCCTCCCTCTGTCTCCCAGGCTGTAGTGCAGTGGCATAATCATAGCTTACTGCAGCCTTGAACTCCTGGCCCCAAGTGATCCTCCTACCTCATCCTCCCGAGCAGCTAGAACTACAGGTGTATGCCACCACACCTAGTTAATTAAAAAAATTTTTTTCTCCTCCTTGTAGGAGATAACAACAAAAATACCTTAAAAATTTTTTTCGTAGAGACCCATCATATCTCACTTTGTTACCTAAACTGGTCTTGAACCCTAGCCTCAAGCAGTCTTCCCGCCTCAGCCCCCTAAAGTGTTAGGATTACAGGTGTGAGTCACTGTGTCTGGCCTAAAAAATTATTTTTAAGGTGATGTGCAAATTGTGAAAATGTCAAATACTGGCCGGGCGCGGTGGCTCACGCCTGTAATCCCAGCTCTTTGGGAGGCCGAGGTGGGTGGATCACCTGAGGTCAGGAGTTCAAGACCAGCCTGGCCATCAGGGTGAAACCCCATCTTAAAAAAAAAAAAAAAGAAAAAAAAAAAAGAAAATGTCAAATACTATGAAAATAAGTGGCCAGGAGCAGTGGCTCATACCTGTAATCCCAGCGCTTTGGGAGACCAAGGCAGGAGAATTGCTTGAGCCCAAGAGTTCAGCACCAGCCTGGGTAACACAGTGAGACATAGTCCTTACAAAAAAAAAAATTGCTCAGGCGTGGTGGTGCATGTCTGTGATCCCAGTTGCTTGGGAGATTGAGGTGGAAGGATCATTCAAAGCTTGGAAAGTCAAGGCCACTCAATGACCTGTGATTGTGCCATCGCACACGAGCCTGGGCAACGCAGTGAGAACTTGTCTCAAAGGAAAAAAAAGTAATGTAAAAATAATGTTAAAATCTATCTTTACCTCTTGTCTTATCATCTTGCCAACACTGAAATGCCATCTTGGCATGAAGAAGGCTTTTCTAAGAATGAAACCGAAACCCAGAAGGAAAAAAAAGAAATTGATGTGTTGGAATGCATTAAAAAGTAGAGAGCCAGGAGCAGTGGCTCACTCCTGTAATCTGAGAACTTTGGGAGGTCAAGCTGGGAGGATGGCTTGAAGCTAAGAGTTCTAGACCTGCCTGGGCAACATAGGGAGACCCTGTCTCTACAAAAAAATTAAAACTTAGCCAGGCACGGTGGCATGCGCCCATGGTCCCAGCTACTCAGGAGGATCACTTGGGCCTGGGAGGTTCAAGGCTGCAGTGAGTGGTGATCTTTTCACTCCACTGTCAGCCTGGCAGAGTGAGACTCTGTCTCTCACAAACACCCACAGGGTGGGTATGGTAGCTCATGCCTATAATCCCAGCACTTGGAGAGGCCGAGGCAGGTAGATTGCCCAACCCTAGGAGTTCAAAAGTAGCCTAGGTAACATGGCAAAATGCTGTCTCTACCAAAAAATAATAAAAAATTAGCCAGGCATGGTGGCATACACCTGTAGTTCCAGTTACTTGGGAGGCTGAGGTGGGAGGATTGCTTGAGCCCAGGATGCGGAGGTTGCTGTGAGCCAAGATCATGCTATTGCACTGCAGACAAAACGAGACTGTCCAAAAAAAAAAAAGAAAGAAAGAAAGAAAGAAATTATTAGCACGCTTTAAAAAAACACTTTGCAAATGACAGCATTTGACAGATGAAGGGCATGTTTTCTAATACAGAAAGATCTAATTCTAATCAGTTTGAGAAAGGCAGCTAAGACAACTAATTCATGTCCCGAAAACCTGAAACAGCCAGCTTACAGAAGAGGAAATATGAATGGCCAATGAACATTAATGGTTACTCAACTGAAATACAAATTCAAATGCAAGACGAAGCCAAATGCAAGAGAATCATGATGATGAAGAAAGAAAATCTGGAGGAATTAAACTTAATTGTTACCTAGCTGTAACAGTTAAGATAATATGGTATTGGCACATGGATTGACAAATAGACCAGTGGATCAAAATGGACAGTCCAGAAACTGACTGATACATATGCTATCACTGACATTACGATAAAGGTGATACAGCACTATGATAGGGAAAGGAAAGTCAAATTAGTGGTATTGGTCAATTAATTTCTGTATCAGGGGAAGAAAGTATCTTGACTTTACCTCACACCACACACAAAAGTCATTTCCAGATAAATTGCTCATCTAAATGTGTAAAAACAAAACCGCTTTTTAGAAAAAAAATTTCTTTATGTCAGCAAAGATTAATTAGGATCTCAGAGTAGGTAAATATAAAGTGTGAAAAATTGGTGCTGTATTAAGATCAAGAACATCTCATCAAAAGATATCATTAAGCAAGTGAAAAATCAAGCCACAGAGTGGGAGAAGATATTTGCAGTACCTGTATCTGACAAAGGACTCATCGTACACCTAAAGAATTATACATTAATAGCAGAGAAAAAGCCAGGCACAGTGGCTCATGCCTGTAATCCCATCACTTTGGGAGGCTGAGGCAGGTGGATCACCTGAGATCAGGAGTTTGAGACAAGTCTGGCCAACATGGTGAAACCCCATCTCCACTAAAAATAAAAAAAATTAGCCGGGCATGGTGGCAGGCGTTGTAATCCCAACTACTTGGGAGGCTGAGGCAGGAGAATTGCTTGAACCTGGGAGGTGGAGGTTGCAGTGAGCTGAGATTGCTCTATTGGACTCCGGGCCGGCGACACAGTGAGACTATGTCTTTAAAAAAAACATAGCAGAGAAAAAATACTGAGGTTTTTTTTTTTTGTTGTTGTTTTTGTTTTTTGTTTTGTTTTGTTTTTAATGAAGAGAACTTAAATAGGCATCCCAAAGAGAATATTCAAAGGGCTAGTCAAACATTTAGAAAGCAGCTCAACCTTATTTTCTCTTCAGAGAAGTACTGTTTTACTGTACACCCGTCACAGTGGCAAAATGAAAATGTAAACAAGGATATGGAAAAATAAAAAACTCTCATACATTGTTAGTGTGAATGTAAGTTGATAATGCCATTTTGGAAAAGTTGAATTATCTACTAAAACTGAACATAAACACACCCTGTAAGCCAGTAATGCTACTTCAAGATACATATGCTTACGAAATGTCATAGCTCCGCTATTCATAATAGCCCCAAAGTGGAAATTGTCCAAATTCCCATCAATAGAATAATTAATATTAATAAATAGTGGGATAATCATATAGTAGAATATTATACAATGAAAATGAATGAACAACTACTACTTGAAATAATATGAATAACTCTTGCAAATGATACTGAGTGAAATAAACCAGTCACAGGAATATATACCAGAGGTTCCTAAACTTTCTCGCTTTGTAACACTTGGTTCATGGCAACCCCAGGCTAAAAGAAATACCTGACAGTTCTGTTTATTAAGTAATGAGATCCCAAAAAACTTCATATTGTTTATGTCCTAACAACTTAAGATCTGTTTTTAAAACGCGCAAGAATTGAAAGAAAAAACTTTAATTCTTAGACAACCACGTTAACTAATGGGATGTTTGTTTGTTGGGCAGTGTACAGCATCTCAAACATTGGAGTCAGACCGGGTACCACCACTCTCATCTTTTTTTTTTTTTTTTTTTTTTTTTTGAGATGGAGTCTCACTCTGTCGCCCAGGCTGGAGAGCAGTGGCATGATCTCTGCTCACTGCAACCTCTGCCTCAGCCTCCTCAGTAGCTGGGATTGCAGGTGCGCACCACACACCTGGCTAATTTTTTACGTTTTCGGTAGAGACCAGGTTTCACCATGGCTAGGTAGGTTTCAGACTCCTGACCTCAAGTGATTGCCTGCCTCAGCCTCCCAAAGTGCTGGGATTACAGGCATGAGCCACTACGTCCAGCCTCAACTTATGTTCCATATTGACTTTTGCATATTACTCTGTTATCACAGCAACCACTGAAAACACGGCTTCCTAAAGATGTTATTGAAAGCAATGTAGTATACCAATCTAGTCGTTGCAACAATTGCAGATGCAACAAATGCAGATGTTGAATGTTGTTTCTCTCAGATTAAGAATATCTTGCAGTGCCCCACAGCACCTTGGTGCATTTTGGAAATTGTGGGTGTATAATACATTCCCATTTATATGAAGTTCAAAACAGGCAAAATTTAGGTGTTGGAAGTTAGGAGACCCTATCCTTGCACAGTAGTGACGATGCAGGGACAGAGGTGAGGCTTCTGAGATTTTGGTTATACTTTTTATAATCTGGATGCTGATTACAAGTGAGAATTTATCAAGCTTCACATTTAAAATATGAGTTGTGTACTCTTCTGTATGAATGTTATACTTTGATTAAAAAAATTTAAACTAAGCCAGGTGTGGTGGCTCATGCCTGTAATCCCAGCACTTTGGGAGGCCGAGGCCGATGGATCACCTGAGGTCAGGAGTTTGAGACCAGCCCTGTCAACATGGTGAAAACCCATCTCTGTTAAAACTATAAAAATTAGCCAGGCATGGGCTTATGCCTGTAATCCCAGCTACTTGAAAGGCTGAGGCAGGAGATTAGCTTGAACCCACGAGGCGGAGGTTGCAGTGAGCTGAGATCGCACCACTGCACTCCAGCCTGGGAGACATAGTGAGTCTCTGTCTCAAAAAAAAAACTTTTTCTTTTTTGAGACAGAGTCTCACTATGTCTCCCAGCTGGAATGCAGTTGCTCATGTTTGTAATCCCAACACTTTGGGAGGCCAAGATGGGTGGATTACTTGAGGTCAGAAGTTCGACTCCTGCCTGGACAACTTGGTGAAACCCCATCTCTACTGAAAATACAAAAATTAGCTGGGCGTGGTGGCGGGTGCCTGTAATCCCAGCTACTCGGGAGGCTGAGGCAGAAGAATCACTTGAACCTGGGAGATGGCAGTTGCAATGAGCTGAGATTGCACCACTGCACCCCAGCCTGGGTGACAGAGTGAGACCCTGTCTCAAAAAAAAAGTTTTAAAATAATATCACCCTTTACCTATCAGATTGTCATGGTTGAAAAATTCAAATCACTCATACCCTTTTAACTAGCAATACCATTTAAAGAATTTTTCCTCCAGGAATACTTGTTGAATATGTGGAAAATCCTATTCAAGGATATTCAATGTTTGTTCATAAACAGCATTGTTTATGAAGGCAAAGTTGAAAACAACTGAATGCTAATCAGGAATGGAATATCATAGTGTGTTTATAAAGAATGAGTATTCTATATATACTGGAGCAGAGATGCCAGAACATAGAGCAAGTAGGGAGAATAAAAAGTTTGTTACAAAGTAGTATGAATAGAATAATCTTATGTGTGTGTTTTGTTTTTGCTTTTTTGGTAGAAATGGGGTCTGACTATGTTGCCCACGCTGGTCTTGAATTCCTGGCCTTAGGTGTTCTTCCTGCCTTGGCTTCCCAAAGTGCTGGCATTATAAGTATGAGCCACCTTGCCTAGCCTCCATTGTGGGTTTTTTGTTTGTTTATTTTGAGACGGGATCTTGCTCTTTTACTTAGGCTGGAATGCAGAAGTACAATCACCACTCACTGTAGCCTCCACCTCCTAGGCTCAAGTGATTCTCCCTAGTAGCTGAGACTTACAGTTGTGTACTGCCATGCCCAGCTAATTTTTTGTATTTTTTCCAAAGATGAGGTTTTGCCACATGGTTCAGGCCGGTGTTGAACTCCTGGGTTCAAGTGATATTCCTGCCTCAGCCTTCCAAAGTGTTGGGATTATAGGTGTGAGCCACCATTCCTGGCCGTTTTTGCTTTTTTTTTTTCTTAATGTGGGGGAAAATATATGTATATTTATGTGTTTGCATTGAAAGAAGAATATAGGGGAACAAACAAAATTTTTTTTTTTTTTTTGAGACAGAGTCTTGCTCTGTTGCCAGGCGCCAGGCTGGAGTACAGTGGCGCGATCTCGGCTCACTGCAACCTCCGTCTCCTGGGTTCAAGCAATTCTCCTGCCTCAGCCTCCCAAGTAGCTGGGACTACAGGTGCGCCCCACCACGTCCAGCTAATTTTTGTATTTTTTAGTAGAGGCGAGTTTCACCATGTTGGCCAGGATGGTCTCAATCTCCTGACCTCGTGATCCGCCCACCTCATCCTCCCAAAGTGCTGGGATTACAGGCATGAGCCACCATGCCTGGCCACAAAACAAAATTTTAATGGTGTTTACTTAAGGAATAGGATCGCAGTTGCTTTTTACTTTGTACATGTATGCTTTGCTTTATTTTATTATTTTATTTTATTTTATTTTATTTTATTTTTGAGATGAAGTTATGCTCTTGTTGCCCAAGCTGTAGTGCAATGGCACGATCTTGACTCACTGCAACCTCCGCCTCCCGGGTTCAAGTGATTCTCCTGCCTCAGCCT
Organism: Ateles fusciceps; assembly: GCA_036589455.1. Taxonomy (NCBI): domain Eukaryota; kingdom Metazoa; phylum Chordata; class Mammalia; order Primates; family Atelidae; genus Ateles; species Ateles fusciceps. The sequence continues at coordinate 2,726,529 of JAZHEH010001132.1, forward strand.
CCTGAGTAGCTAGGATTACAGGTGTGTGCCACCATGCCTGGCTAATTGTTTGTATGTTTAGTAGAAACGGGGTTTCACCATGTTGGCCAGGCTGGTCTTGAACTCCTGACCTCAGGTGATCGCCCTCCTCAGCCTCCCAAAGTGCTAGGATTACAGACGTGAGCCACTGTGCCTGGCCTCAAAATAATAATGTAGAAAACAACATTTATTTTGGTGGATCTGTGTTGATACCATATTTCTCCTTGAGAAGCTTCAACTGTTCCTCCTCCTTCTTTGTGTCCATCTTCTGAAATGCCTTGTTGGCCTTGTAGTATAAAACCACAAGTTATCTGTTACAAACATTGACTCCCAATAGGTGATCACAGGCATTCTTGGCAACAAAGATTTCTTCATAGACCACATAAGCTGTTCCTCTAGTTTCACGTGTGTTCCACACTCTGATTTGATGAATAGTTCCGTATTTGCCAAATATATCATACATTGATTCAGTTGTGATTTTGTATGACAGATTTCTTATTTACAATATTCTATTTACTTCAGGTGGAAGTCGAATGCTTGCCCTCTTAGCCACTTGCATTGCTGTCTTGGCGGGCTGATGAGGTTACTGTAGCAAATGCTGAAATTCCTCTAGACACCTCCTGAGCTCGCTGGGCTTCAGACACTGCATGGCGTCAGGGGGCAGGACATCAACACCCAGGCTCTGCTGGAAGCTGTTATAGCACCCACCGAATAGCACTGTCTCACACCGAGACACATCCATGTAGCGTTCCCTTTCGTATAGACTCCCAGAGCAAAAAAAAAAAAAAAAAAAAACAAACCCAAGTTGTTTTTTAAGTAAAGACTTTCAGACTTATTTCTGAAACTGTATACTATGTATTCAGCACTTTTTTTCCCCCTGAGACGAGTCTTCTGTTGCCCAGGCTGGAGTGCAGTAGTGCAGTCTCAGCTCACTGCAGCCTCCACCTCCTGGGTTCAAACGATTCTCCTGCCTCAGCCTCCCGAGTAGCTGAGACTACAGGCGCGTGTCACTACATCTGGCTAATTTTTGTATTTTTAGTAGAGATGGGATTTCACTATGTCGGCCAGGCTGGTCTCAAACGCTTGACCTCGTGATCCGCCCACCTTGGGCTCCCAAGGTGTTGGGATTACAGGCCTGAGCCACTGCTCCCAGCTCTATTCAACATTCTTGAAGTGCTAACCAGTACAATTAGAATTGGTAAAAATTGGCTAAGTCAGCTGAAAAACCATAGCACTAAAGGGGCTGATTACACGTTTATAATAAAAAATTCAATTTTTCTATATGCGGTATAGGAAAGATTATATCTGATTCAAAATAATAAAACACAGCAAGGATTAAATCCAAAAAGACACCCAGAAGTCTTCAATAAATGTAGAAGAGACAATATTTTGTTCCTAGATTGGAAGATTTGGGGTTTTAAATATGTAACTCTTCCCAAAATCTATATGTTCAGTGTAAATTTAATCAGAATCCCCAGAACAGTTCTTAGAACCAAGTTAAAAAATTAAAATGTGTAGTGGGAAAATATATATATATTATATAATAGAGGATTAAAGTTTATTAAGCATATTCCAAACTCTTGCAAATCAATAAGAAAAGGAGGACTGAAAAGTGTGCCATTGTGTTGACAGTGATTTTTCTATGTAGATGGTAAAATTGAGCAATTCTTTCTGAAATTCCCTATATTTTCTAATGTTCTTAAAAACATAAATTCTGAAATCAGAGGAAACAAATGTTTTACAGTTGGTTATCTAAAATACAGAATGAGTTTTCTTATAGAGGCAGAATGTATTTTCTTTTTTTTTTTTTTTTTTTTGAGTCAGAGTCTTGCTTTGTCGCCAGGTGCCAGGCTGGAGTGCAGTGGCGTGATCTTGGCTCACTGCAACCTCCGCCTCCCAGGTTCAAGCAATTCTCCTGCCTCAGCCTCCCTAGTAGCTGGGACTACAGGTGCGCACCACCATGCCCAGCTAATTTTTGTATTTTTTAGTAGAGAGGGGGTTTCACCATGTTGGTCAGGATAGTTTCAATCTCTTGACCTCGTGATCCGCCCACCTTGGCCTCCCAAGGTGCTAGGATTACAGGCGTGAGCCACCACGCCCAGCCAGAACGTCTTTTCTTATAGCTATACTGACCTCTCCTTCTGCCTCATAGGAACACTTCTGATTTTCACCACATATTGGTAGTAAAGCTTCAAGAAGAGAAGCTGAGAAACTTATTCCAAATACAGAGATTGCTGGTATATATTGTGTTATGTCTGACTGGTTATTGCTGGCTACGTCTTAACATCTAGCTAGATTTTTGTTTTGAACTTCCATTTGTACTATGGTAACATCTCCTACCATTAACACAGTTATACTATCTTGACAATTATGCCATTGACCTATAATGTGAAGTATACAGTAGGAGAATCTGGGTAAATAACACAGTTCATTCTTTTAACCATTGGAGGAAAAAAAACTCTTTAATTTCTTGTTTCATGAATGATTGACCTAGTGACATCATCATCATAAATGGACAGCATATTTAAGTTTTAGTAAAATATTCTCTGAAATGACACTGTAATCAAACAACAGATAAAGGACATTAAATATATGGTATAAAGTACAAAGAAAAGGAATGTCAATATTCTAATATAACTTTTTTTTTTTTGAGATGGAGTTTTGCTCTTGTTGCCCAGGCTGAAGTGCAATGGGCGATCTTGGCTCACTGAAATTACCGCACCGCCTCCTGGGTTCAAGCGATTCTCCTGCCTCTGCCTTCCAAGTAGCTGGGATTACAGGCATGCGCCACCACGCCTGGCTGATTTTGTATTTTTAATAGAGACAGTGTTTCTCCATGTTGGTCAGGCTGATCTTAAACTCCTGACCTCAAGTGATTCGCCCACCTCAGTCTCCGAAAGTTCTGGGATTACAGGCATGAGCCACTGCACCTGGTCTATAATTTTTTCAGAGTACAGATGAATTTTTTTTCCCCAGAGACAAGATCTCACTTTGTCACCCAGGCTGTAGTGTAGTGGTGCAGTTATGGCTCACTGCAGCCTCAACCTCCCAGGCTCAGGCGATCCTCCCATCTCAGCTTCCCAAGTACCTGGGACCACAGGCACATGTCACCACGCTTGGCTATTTTTTTTTTTTTTGTAGAGATGGGGTCTCCCTACATTGTCCAGGCTGGCCTCAAACTCCTGGGCTCAAGCAGTCTTCCCATTTTGGCCTGCCAGAGTGCTGGAATTACAGGTGTGAGCTACCACACCCAACCTCAGATGAGTTTTTTACTTTTTAAAATTGTTTTTGAGGCAGGATTTTGCTGTGTTGTCCAGGCTGGAGCTCAGAGGTATAACCATGACTCACTACAGCCTTAACCTTTGGGGCTCAAGTGATCCTTCCACCTTAGCTGCCCGACTAGTTGGGACTACAGGTATGTACCACCACGTCTGTCTAATTTTTTATTTATTTTGTGGAGACGGGAGTCTTGCTACATTGCCCATGCTGGTCTCGAACTCCTGGTCTCAAGCAATCCTCTCGTCTTGGCTTGCCAAATTGCTGGGATTACAGGTGTGAGCCACCGGGCCAGCCTTCAGAATCATGTAAGTGAAGATAACATATGTTTATTAAATGAAACATATTCTTTTATGTTAGAAGTAAAGGATACATTTACAAGATTTTTCTGTTTTAGAAAATTAAATACGTACAAAAATAGAATAGAATAATAGATTACTATATGTCTGCCATCTAGCTTTAACAGTTATCAATTCTTGGCCAGTCTTGTTACTGAATCTATTCTTCCCTTCACTTTCCCCTTTCATGTAGTGTTGGGAAGCAAATCTAGATATCAGATAATTTCATCTATATATATTTTAGTAACTACCATACTGTTATAACACCTAAGGAAAATGAACAATAATTCTTTAATGTTCTTAAATATACAGTCACTGTTCAAATTTTCAGTTGTTTCAAATGTGGTTTTTTTTTTTGTTTTTTTTTTTTTGAGACAGAGTCTTGTTCTGTCACCTAGGCTGGAGTGCAGTGGCATGATCTTGGCTCACTGCAACCTCTGCTTCCCAGATTCCAGCAATTCTCCTGCCTTAGCCTCCTGAGTAGCTGGGGTTACAGGCATGTGCCATCATGCCTGGCTAATTTTTGTATTTTTGGTAGAGACAGGGTTTCCCCATGCTGGCCAGGTTGGTCTCGAACTCCTGACCTCGTGATCCACCTGCCTCAGCCTCCCAAAGTGCTGGGATTACAGGCGTGAGCCACCATGTCTGGCCTCAAATGTGTATATTTTTATAGCTTGCTTGTTTGGATCAGGATCCAGGTAAGTTTCACATGTTAACATTTTGTTGATATACCTCTTGAGTCTCTCTTGATCTATAGTTTACCTTTCCTTCTGTTTTCTCTTCTTTGCAACTTATTTGTTGAAGAAACACATTCCTTTGTCCTGCAAACTCTACAGAGTTTCCTGAAGTCCAAATTTTGCTGATCAGTATATACAGCATTTTCATCTCCCCCTCAGAAAGACCTGGGTGTGTTTGCATGTGTCTGTCTGGGGACTTCATGAGTTTCGCTGGTTTCAAACCAGTTTTTAATGCCATATTCTGAGTTTGGGGTCTGTAAATCATCTATGATTTACAGTAGTATGAATTTGAACCAGGTACCCTTGTATGTCCTGGGCTGGAGGTTTCGGTTTTTCATAGGAGACTTGCTAAGGCCAGAGGAGATGATGTAGATCTTTAGGTAGGTAGTTAATCTCCAGGTCTCTTTGCTTACAGGATATACTGCCTCAGCTCCTTTCTGGACTTTGATACTCTAGCTTGAAACCATTCAGAGTTATAAACTACTCTGTTTTTCTTCTTTCCTAGCTACTTTCAAGTTTGTATTTTCCTAATTTTGGCAATTCTGGAGTTTCTATGCTTGGTTTCAGTTTAGCTATTTATCCAAAAGTTATTTTGTGATTTTTTTTTTTTTTTTAATATCCAGCCTTTCTATGTTCGAAAAAGGGTTGAAAGGCTAGCATCTTTGTCAGTGCTATCTGCCATATTGCTAGAAATGTTACTTAGCAATTTCTCTACATCTTGGAGTAGATATTTTATTTGCGTTCTTAAAGCAATTTGTCTACCTTTGTTGTATAATCTGTGAACATTTTTTTTTTTGTCTTTTGAAAGATTCTAAATTTTTTGAGATTAGAGAACAGTTCTACAAAATAATACAAAAATTAACCAGGTGTCGGTGACTCGCACCTGTAGTTCCAGCTACTCCGGAGGCTGAGGCTGGAGAATCTCTTGAGTCCGGGAAGCAGAGGCTGCAGTGAGCTGGGATTGTGCTGCTGCACTGCAGCCTGAACAGCAGAGTGAGACTCTGTCTCCAAAAAAAAAAAAAAGAAAGAAAGAAAGAAAAAGAAACAGCTTGGCTGGGTGTAGCAGCATGTGTCTACTTGGAAAGTTGAAATAGGAGACTCTTGAGCCCAGGAGTTAGAGGCTGCAGTGAACTATGATCACACCACTGCACTCCAGCTACAGTGACAGTGAGACCCTGTCTCAAAAAATGAAAATGAAAGGTGCTTACAGTCTGATTGGAGAGGCAGTAGTAAACTGTGTGGAAATGAGTTTTTTCCCAAAGTGTCAAAGTTACAACCAGATTAACCTGGACGATTTCAGTAAATAAGGATGTACTATAATAGTAATACTAAATTTAGTGTTGATTTAGAGTAGAGACTATGTCTTGAATTTTTTTGTGTCTTCTGAGGTTCTGCATTCCATCTAAAGTAAGTAAGTACCAATTTGGATTATTGATTTAGAAAATATTTAATGGGACCAGGCATGGTAGCTCATGCCTCTAATCCCAGCACTTCAGGAAGCTGAGGTGGGCAGCTCACTTGAGGTCAGGAGTTCTAGACCAGCCTGGCCAACGTGGAAAAACCCCATCTCTACTAAAAATATAAAAATTAGCGTTGCATTGTGGTGCACGCCAGTAATCCCAGCTACTTGGAAGACTGAGGCATGAGAACTACTTGAACCCAGGAGGTGGAGGTTGCAGTGAGCCAAGATTGTGCCACTGCACTCTAGCCTGGGTAATGGAATGAGACTCTGTCTCAAAACAAAAAAAAAAAGAAGGTTCAGTTGAAGACTGCACCCCAGTATTATGCAATATATCCATATAACAAACCTGCAGAAAGAAGGGAAGGAAGGAGGGAGGGAGGGAGGAAGATTCAGTTGAAGCCCACACCCCAGCATTATGCAATATATTCATGTAACAGACCTGCACATGTACCCCCAAATCTAAAATTTTTGAAAAGAGAGGAAAGAAAATATTTTTTTTTAAAAAAGAAAATATTGGATGCACTAAGCACTGTGCTAGGTATTGGGAATATAGTGGTGACTATGGTCACCTCATAGAAGGTTGAATGTGATGGAATAATATATTTAACAAATGACTGCTTAGTGAATACCTGCATGTCTTAATGCTACCATGGAGGTAAAAAAAAAAAACAAAACAGCGTGTCATGAAAAAGTTTAACAGGACACAGAATTTAGATTGCTGAGTCAGAGGAAGGTCTCTGTGAGGAAGTAACATAGTAGTTGAGAGGATTCGGATGAGTTATAAACTAACCAAGCAAAGAATCATGTTACCAGTGCTTCATGTAGAGGTAGTAGCATACGTGTGCAAAAGTTAAGAGCTATAAGAAAGCTAAGGTAGCAGGAATATAGGGGACAGGGAGAAACAGTAGTAAAAGATTAGGTCAGAAAGATAGACATCAAAGCTGAGGGCAGTGGCTCAGGCCTGTAATACCAGCACTTTGGGAGGCCTAGGCAGGAGTATCGCTTGAGCCCAAGAGTTCATAGACCATGCTAGGCAACATAGTATGATCCTGTCTCTACAAAAAAAAATAGAAAAATTAGCCAGGCATGGTTGTGCATACCTGTAGTACTAGCTACTGTCTGGGGCTGAGGTGGGCGGATTGCTTGAGCCCAAGAAGGAGATTGAGGCTTCAGTGAGCCATGATCATGCCGCTGCCGTCCAGCTTGTGAGACAGAGGTGAGACTGTCTCTCAGGGAGGAAAAAAAAACAAAAGAAAAAAAGGCCACGCACAGTGGCTCATGCTTGTAATCCCAGCACTTTGGGAGGCCAACTACTTGAACCTGGGAGGCAGTGAGCAGAGATCATGCCACTGCACTCTAGCCTGGCAACGGAGCAAGACTCTTTCTCAAAAAAGAAAAAAGAAAAAAAGAAAAATTAAACAGCTGAATATAGAAACTGCCAGTAATTGTTAATAGGACATATTTTCAAACTAAGGCAGCAATTTTTCTAAGTTCTGTTTTTAAATCTCTTTTAGTAGGATGCACCAATTTTCAGTCTTTAAAGGAATATGGTGAATTGTAAAATAGATAAAATTTTGTTTTTAGGCAAAGTAGTTTTATAACTTGTTTTTGTTTTTTTTATTTTTTTTGAGACAGAGTTTCACTCTGTCACTCAGGCTGGAGTGCAGTGTCGTGATCTTGGCTCACTGCAACCTCCGTCTCCTGAGTTCAAGCAATTCTCCTGCCCATCCTCAAGCAATTTCCCTCCTCCGCCTCCCTAGTAGCTGGAATTACAGGGTCAAGCCACAGCGCCCAGCCTTACAATGTTATTTTAAATAGCAGTTCTAAAATGTTAGAATGTATAAGCCATTATGACATGATTAGAAATCCTTCCATTCTGCATTACTATAGACATACTCTACTATTGGTGTGTTTTTGAGATGTTATACTCAGGACTGAACTGAGATTTTCGAGGTGGTCATATTGACCAGCTCTGTTTTCTGGACATTACCTTTGTCATCATTTTGATAACTTTACATTGACTCTCCAGTTTTGTTTAAGTAAAAAAGTTAACAGGTTAACATTTCTTTAATGATTTTTATCTGTATTTAGTAAACACATAATTATACAGTACTCTGTAGTACTTACCATGTTCCAGGTACTGTTCTAGGTGGTTTACAAATACCAATTTATAACGATTATATACAACTAGTAAAATATTTTTATATGAACTGTAGAAATTTGTTAGTGTTACATTTCTTTTAAGCATCTTTCCTGAAATAAATCAAATTACATTTATCAAATATGATTAAAGTAAAAATAAAAATAAAATTGTAGAATTTAAAAATCATAATTATTTATTTTTTATTTCAGCTTTACCAGCAGGGACGCTTATGTCAACTGGGCAGTGAATTTTGTGAATTGGAAGTTTTTGCTAAAGTACTGAGAGCTTTGGATAAAAGGTAAATTCTTTTTTAAAAAAATTGTGGTAAAATATACATAACATAAAGTTTACCATTTTAACCAAATTCAGTGACATTAAGTATATTTACATTGTGCAACCGTCAGCACCATTCATTTCCAGAACTTTTTCATTACCCTAAACAAAAACTTACCCATTAAATAGTAACTCCCCATTCCCTCCTCCCCTTATCCTGTGCAGCCGCCATTGTACTTGAGATGAGTTTGACTGCTCTGATATCCCATATAAGTGGAATCCTATAATGTTTATCCTTTTGTGTGTGTTGTATTTCATTTAGCATAATTTTTTTTTTGAGATGAAGTTTCGCAACCTCTGCCTCCCAGGTTCAAGTGATTTTCCTGCCTCAGCCTCGCTAGTAACTGGGATTACAGACATGTGCCACTATGCCCAGCTAATTTTGTATTTTTAGTAGAGACAGGGTTTCTCCATGTTGTTCAGGCTGATCTCAGACTCCCGACCTCAAGTGATCTGCCTGCCTCGGCCTCCCAAAGTGCTGGGATTACAGGCATGAGCCACCGCACCTGCCCTCATTTAGCATAATGTTTTTAAGGGTCATCTATGTTGTAGCACAAGTCAGAATTTCATTTCTTTTTGTGGCTAGATTATATTCCATTTTGTGCATATACCACATTTTGTTTATTCATTTGTCATGTCAATGGATATGTGGGTTCTTTCTACCTTTTGGCTAGTGTGAATAATACTGCTGTGAACATGAGTGTAGAAATAACTCTTGAAGTCCCTGTCTTCGGTTATTTTGGTTATATACCCAGAAGTTGAATTGCTGGATTATATGGTAATTCTATTTTTATTTGTTTATTTTTTAAGAGACTTAGTTTCACTATATTGTACAGGCTGGCCTGGAACTCTTGGGCTCAAGGGATTCTCCGTTCTCAGCCTCCCTGCTAGCTGGGACTACAGGTGCTATGCCATTGCACCCAACTCCTGTTTCCAATTTTTTTGAGGAACTGTCATACTGTTTTCCATACTTTTTTTTTTTTGAGACAGAATCTTGCTCTGTTGCCTAGGTTGGAGTTCAATGGCATGTTCATAGCCCACTGCAAACTCAAACTCTCCTTGGCTTAAAGCCATCCTCCCACCTCAGCCTCCTGAGTAGCTGGGACTATAGGCACATGCTACCATACCCAACTAATTTTTTTTTTAGTTTTAGTGAAGATAAGGTCTCTCTAGGTTGCCCAGGCTGGTCTTGAACTCTTGGGGCTCAAGTGATCCTCTTGCCTCAGTCTTTGGAAGTGCTGGGACATAAATATAAATTCTTTTTTTTTTTTTTTCGATACAGAGTCTCACTCTGTCGCCAGGCTAGAGTGCAGTGACACAATCTTGGCTCACTGAAACCTCCACCTCCCGGGTTCAAGCAATTCTCCTGCCTCAGCCTCCCGAGTAGCTGGGATTACGGGCACGTGCCACCACACCTGGCTAATTTTTGTATTTTTAGTAGAGACGGGGTTTCACCATGTTGGCCAGGATGGTCTTGATCTCTTGACCTCATGATCTGCCTACCTTGGCCTCCCGAAGTGCTGGGATTACAGGCATGAGCCGCCGTGCCCAGCCAAATTCATTTTTAAGTTACTTTTTAAAAAAATTCCACTACAGCTCTTTTTTTTTTTAATTTATTTATTTAACTTTAGGTGCATAGTATATCTGGCATTTCTCCCCATGTTATCCCTCCCCATCCTCCCCTCCCCCCTGAAGTTACATTTATTTTTGGCTAATGTCTTATGTGATTTAGAAATTATTTCATAAATCTGATTATATCAGAAAATTTAGAATGGATAAAATAATTTTGCCTCGTAAGTGTAGAACCATTATAAATGTATAAAATTGTTTCATTGAGAAATTGTCTCAATTGGTTTTTCCATATATCTGGTATTATTTCACTATGAATTGTGTTTATTTGCACTTGTTACCAGAACCCCTGTCTTACACTTCTTTCCAGTCACTACTTCCCCTCCCCTAGGGTAACCGCTAGATGCATTTTATGTATTTTAGATCATATTAAATAAAATTATACAGTTTGTGCCCTTTCGTGTCTGGCTTTTTTTTCCCCCCCCCCAGTATTGTTTTATGAGAATCACTTATGTGCAATTACAGTGTGTTCATTCTCACTGCTATATATATATGGTGTTTTATTATATGAATATATTATTATTTATTCATTCTATTGTTGATGGACATTTGGGCTCTTTCCAGTTTTTAGCTATTATATCTAGTGCTGCCCTGAACATTCTTGTAAATGTTTTTTGGTGAACATATGTGTGCATATCTATAGATATATACCTAGAAGTAGAATTTGAAACAATTTAAGACAACTCAAGGAGTCTTTGCCAGCATCATAGAGAATATAGTAAAAATACTGTGGCAGTAATTGTACAGCCCCAAACAGAAGCCTGGTGACAAAGAGAAGATAATTTGTTCTGCCTGCTTCTATCCCCTTTGGAAAGTTAACGTTTTGGCAGTTTAGCTTTTTGAGTTCAAAAAAAGGGAGATTGAATTCATCTTCCTGTTGTAAATATCATCATATAGAAGTAGCTACAGATCTGGCTTTTCATTGTACTTGCTGTTGTCTTTTTTTTTTTTTTTTGAGACAGGGTCTGACTTCATTACCCGTCCTGGAGTATGGTGGCAAGATCATGGCTCACTGTACCCTTGACTTCCAGGGCTCAGGTGATTCTCCTACCTCAACCTCCCGAGTGGCTGGGAATACAGGCATGCACCACCACACCTGGCTAATTTTTTGTAGTTTTAGTAGAGACGGGGTTTCGCCGTCTTGCCCATGCTGGTGTCAAACTTCTGAGCTCAAGCCATCCCCCTGCTTTGGCCTCCCAGATTGCTGGGATTACAGATGTGAGCCACCATGCCTGACCTACTTGCTGTTCTATTTAGTGTTCTTCGCTAAGTTTAACTGCCATTTTCTTTCCTAACCCGAATTTCTAGGAAAATATGAATATAGCTTCACAAAATACTGCTGATCTCTAATAAGAATCTTACAAAGTTGTTGGCATTTATTCAACAGATAAAATAAATACTTGTTGAGTGTTTAATATGCTTCAGGTACTGTTTTGTTTTATTTTTATATTTTTATGTTTTTAGGGGTACTGGTAGGTGCATACATTTATGGGTTACATAAGATACTTTAATACAAGTGTGCAATGTGTAGTAATCACATCAAGGTAAATGAGGTATTCGTCACCTCAAGCATTTATCCTTTGTGTTACAGACAATTCAGTTACATTCTTTTAGTTATTAAGATGTAGAATTAAATTATTTTTTACTATAATCCTGTTGTGTTAGCAAATACTAGGTTTTATTAATTCTGTCTATTTTTTTGTACCCATTAACCATCTTCATTTGCCCTCCTCTCCCCAGTTGCCCTTCCCAGCCTCTGGTAACCATCCTTGTCCTATCTCCATGAATGCAATTATTTTAATTTTTAGCTCCCACAAATAAGTGACTACATGCAAAGTTGTTCTTTCCTTGGCTGGCTTTATTTTACCTACTATATAGTTCCATCCATGTTATTGCAAATGATGGAATCTCATTCTTTGTTTTTTGTTTGTTTGTTTGTTTTTTTGAGACAGAGTTTCACTCTTGTTGCCCAGGCTGGAGTGCAATGGTGTGATCTCAGCTCACCGCAACTGCCACCTCCTAGGTTCAAGTGATTCTCCTGCCTCAGCCTCCCGAGTAGCTGGGATTACAGGCATCTACCACCACTCCTGGCTAATTTTGTATTTTTAGTAGAGACAGGGTTTCTCCATGTTGGTCAGGCTGGTCTCAAACTCCTGACCTCAGGTGATCTGCCCACCTCGGCCTCCCAAAGGGCTGGGATTACAGGCGTAAGCCACCACGCTCATCAAGGATCTCATTCTTTTTTATGTCTGAATAGTAGACCATTGTGTATATTTAATACATTTTCCAGATACTGTTTTAGATCCTGGGGCCATAGCAGTGAATAGGATCCACAAGGTCCCTTCCTCATGGAGTTTGTATTTTAGAGAGGGATGATAAGATAATAAACAAGTAAGTTGGCTGGGCACAGTGGCTCATGCCTATAATCCCAGCACTTTGGGAGGCCAAGGCGGGTGGATCACTGGAGGTCAGGAGTTCAGCCTGGCCAACACGGTGAAACCTTGTCTCTACTAAAAATACAAAAATTAGCCAGGCGTGGTGGTGGGCGCCTGTAATCCCAGCTACTCAGGAGGCTGAGGGAGGAGAATCTCTTGAACCTGGGAGGGAGAGGTTGTGCTGAGCTGAGATCGTGCCACTGCACTCCAGCCTGGGCGACAGAGTGAGACTCTGTCTTAAAAATAAATAAACAAGTAAGTAAACAAGTAAGCAAATAGCATGATTTCAGGGTTTAAGGATAACTTTGAAATGTGGTCTGTGTACTAAGATTATAGAGAGACTTCTTGATTAGTTGATTAGTTTGTAAGAAAAACTAATAAATGAGAACTTACCATTTTGGTAAAAGAAGACTAGAAAAACTTTTAAAAATATTCCTGACTCTAAGGAAAGGTTAGCTTTCGGGGATTTGGATCTCTCTAGGTAGTTTTAAACATGGCTGTTGTAAAGATTTAGTGGAATACCTCTCTTTCATCTCTTAGGTTATCTTTCACCAAGTCCAAATCCTTTGGTAAGTGTTTTATGTATTTGTGAAACTAAAAGCATGTAAATTGACCTTTTCTTCCTTTATCCAAATCAGTGACTTTGTTGTTTACAATTTTGTTTAAAAGTTTTTTTTTCTATTGAAACATAATTCACACACTGTAAAATTCACCAGTTTAAATGCTACCATTCAACTATTCACAAGATTTTGCAACCATCACCACTATCTAATTCTAGAAAATTTGATCACCACAAAAAGAAATCATTAACAGTCACTCCATTTCCTCTTACTCTGGCTTACCATTTCCTCAGTTAACAGTCACTCTGTTTTCTCAGTTACTGGGTGACCATTAATCTACTTTCAGTTTCTATGGATTTGTCTATTCTAGATATGTTATATAAATGGAGTCTTATATGATCTTTAGTGACTGACACTTTGACTTAGCATAACATTTTCAAGGTTCGTTCATGTTGTTGCTTGCATCAGTACTACTTTTTTTTTTTTATGTCTGAATACTTTCCCACTGTAAGGATAATACTGCATTTTGCTTATCCAATCATCTGTTGAACATCTGAGTTGTTTCCACCTTTTGACTATTATGAATAATGCTGCTGTGAATGTGGTTGAACAATATTTTGTGTGTATATAGTCTCAATTCTCTTGAGTATATACCTAGGTTGTATAATATGGTAACGCTATGTTTAACTTTTTGAGGAACCACTAAATTGTTTTTCGCAGCAGCCGTACCATTTTATATTCCCACCACCAATGTATCAGAGTTCCCGTTTTTTTTTTTTTTACCACGTGACCACTTCAGAAAAATTATAGCAGGGTGTAGTGATGGGTATCCATAGTCCCAGCTACTCTGGAGGCTGAAGCAGGAAGATCTTAATTGAGACCATGAGTTCAAGGCTATAGTGAGCTGTGGTCATGCCACTTCTCTGCAGTCTGGGTGACAGAGCAGGACCTTGTCTCTAGAACATAAATAAATATATTTTTAAATTCTATTGAGTTTAAAGTGTTATCTCATCATGATTTTGATTTGCATTTCCCTAATCATTAATTGTGTTGAGCTTCTTATTTTGTGTTTATTGGCATTTGTATATCTTTTGTGGAGAAACAGCTGTTCATATCTTCATTACCTTTTAAGAATTGGGTTATGTACCTTTTTATTGTGGATTATAATTTGGTTTTTAGAGCCAATTTTAAAAGTTAGCTTCATCACTCCTTGTGATCGAGTTACACATTGTGTACTTTTCCTGAATGTTGTAGGATCACTCAGTTATCCACTGAGTAAAGATATTAGGCTAAATTTTGAATTTTGGCCTCATAATTGATAAGGCAAAATGCTTTTTATCTTATTCCATCCTGGAAAATAATGGTGCTATTATTTAAAAGAGAAGAGAAGCAGCACTTTCTAAAAGGAGAAAAATAAATTACCTCTATAAAATAAACTTTTTCTTTTCTTACAGACATTTGCTTCATCATTGTTTTCAGGCTTTGATGGATCATGGTGTTAAAGTTGCTTCAGTCTTGGCCTACTCATTCAGTAGGCGGTGCTCTTATATAGCAGAATCAGATGCTACAGTAAAGGAAAAAGCCATTCAGGTTGGCTTTGTTTTAGGTAAGTAATGGTAAAACAGAAGTGTTTTGTCCTGTGATGGACTCAGAATTAAACCTGCTAACGAAGAATTCTTCCAGGATTTTTCCAAAGTCTACATAAGAAGATTATGAGAAGAACATCAGAACCATTTAACTCTGTGCCAAAGCACTATACTATATATTTGGATAGTATCTTTCTAAATCCTCATGACATTCTAACTAAGTGTTGGTATTAATAGCATTTTACAAATGAGGAAACAGACTCAGAAAAGTTGAGTAACCAGCTCAAGTCACATAGCTAGTAGAGCTAAGTTTAGAATCCTTTGTCTGTGTGATTCTAAAGTACTTATTTTTCTACCATGTCATGCTGCCATCAGCCTCTTTCACCTACATACTGTAGGCTGTGGCAGGGAACTTCATCCTTTTGGAGTCTCAGTTTTCCCATCTCTAAAATGAGGATTATTCTTTATTTCCTCATGGGGATGTTATGAGGATAGTGAAAACAAATGTAAAAGCAACATAGTGAGACCTTAAAAATACATGATAGGGCCAGGTGTGGTGGCTCATGCCTGTCATTCCTAGTACTTTGGGGGACTGAGGCCAGTGGATCACTTGAGGTCAGGAGTTTGAGACCAGCCTGGCCAACATGGCGAAATCCCATCTCTACTAAAAATACAAAACTTAGTTAACTGAGTGTGGTGACACATGTCAGTAATCCCAGCTACTCAGGAGGCTGAGACATGAGAATCACTTGAACCTGGGAGGCAGAGGTTGCAGTGAGCCTAGATTTTGCCACTGCACTCCAGCCTGGGTGACAGGGAGACTCTTGTCTCAGAAAAGAAAAAAAAAAGGCTGGGTATGGTGGCTCTCACCTGTAATCCTAGCACTTTTGGAGACTGAGATGGGAGAATCGCTTGAGCCCAGGAGTTTAAGACCAGCCTGGGCAACATAGCTGGGCAACCTCATCTCTAAAATAAATTTTAAAAATAAATAAATAAATGATAAATATAAAAGTAGAAAAAAGTTTTGTGTGTTATATATGTAGAAAAATTTGTTTAATGTTTGTATAAAATTTTACATGGTTTTCACATATCTGTATAGATAAGCATGTTTCAGGCAATTGCATATTAAAGTTTTTGCTACCTTTTTTGTTATTTTGTTTTATTATTTTATTTTGAGACAGGGTCTCACTCTGTCACCCAGGCTACAGTGCAGTGGCACAATTGCGTTAGTTCGTTTTCATGCTCCTAATAAAGACATACCCAAGACTGGGTGATTTATAAAGCAAAAGGAGGTTTAATGGACTCATAGTTCGACGTGACTGGGGAGGCCTCATAATCATGGCAGAAGGTGAAAGGCACGTCTTACATGGTGGCAGTTGAGAGAATGAGAGCCAAGTAAAAGGGGGAAACCCCTTATAAAACCATCAGCTCTCATGAGACTTACTTGCTAGCATGAACTATGTATGAATGGCATGAAACAGTATGGGGGAACTGCCTCCATGTTTCAGTTATCTTTCACTGGTCCCTCCCACAACATGGGAATTATGGGAACTACAAGATGAGATTTGGGTGGGGGACACAGCTAAATCATACCATTCTTCCCCTGGCCCGTCCAAAACCTCATGTACTCACATTCTAACACCAATCATGCCTTCCCAACAGTCCCTCAGAGTCTTAACTCATTTCAGCATTAACTCAAAGGTCCACAGTCCAAAGTCTCATCTGAGACAAGACAAGTCCCTTCTGCCTATGAGCCTGTAAAATCAAAAGCAAGTTAGTTTATTTCCTAGATACAGTGGGGGGTACAGGCATTGGATAAATATAATGATTCCAAAATGGGAGAAATTGGCTAAAATGAAGGGGCTAACGGCCCCATGCAAGTCTGAAATCCAGCAGAGCAGTCACATTTTAAAGCTCCAAAGTGATCTCTTTTGACTCCATGTCTCCCATCCAGGTCATGCTGATAGAAGAGGTGGGTTCCCATGGTCTTGGGCAGCTTCACCCCTGTGGCTTTACAGGGTACAGCCTCCGTCTCAGCTGTTTTAACGAGCCAGCATTGAGTATCTGTGGCTTTTCAGGCACATGGTGCAAGCTTTCAGTGGATCTACCATTCTGGGATCTGGAAGATAGTGACCCCCTTTTCGGACCTGCACTAGGCAGTGCCCCAGTGGGGACTCTGTGTAAGGGCTTCAACCCAACATTTCCCTTCCCCACTGCCCTAGCAGAGGTTTTTCATGAGGGCTCCACCCTGTAGCAAATTTCTTCCTGGACATCCAGGTATTTCCATACATTCTGAAATCTAGGCAGAGGTTCCCAAATGTCAGTTCTTGACTTCTCTGCACCCACAGGCTCAACACCACCTGGGAGCTGCCAAGGCTTGGGACTTGCACCCTCTGAAACTATGGTTTGAGCTGTACTTTGGTCCCTTTTAACTATGGCTAGAGCAGCTGGGATACAGGGGACCAAGTCCCTAGGCTACACACAGTAGGGGGGCCCTGGGCTCAGCCCACAAAACCACGAAAGCATTTTTTTTCCTCCTAGGCCTCTGGGCCTATGATAGGAGGGGCTGCCACAGAGGTCTCTGAAATGCCCTGGAGACATTTTCTCCCTTGTCTTGGAGATTAACATCATGTGAATTTCTGTAGCCCCCTTGCATTTCTCCACAAATGGGTTTTACTTTTCTTTCACATCCTCAGGCTGCAGAGTTTCCAAATTTGTATGCTCTTTCTTCCTTTTAAAACTGAATGCTGGCTAGGCGCAGAGTCCCAGCACTTTGGGAGGCCGAGGCAGGCTGATCACCAGGTCAAGAGATTGAGACCATCCTGGCCAACATGGTGAAACTCTGTCTCTACTAAAAATACAAAAATTAGGTAGGTATGGTGGCCCATGCCTGTCCCAGCTACTCAGGAGGCTGAGGCAGGAGAATCGCTTGAACCCAGCAGGTGGAGGTGGTAGTGAGCTGAGATCGCACTACTGCACTCCAGCCTGGCAACAGAGCGAGACTCCATTAAAAAAAAAAAAAAAAAACTGAATGCTGGCCAAGCGCAGTGGTTCATGCCTCTAATCCCAGCAGTTTGGGAGGCTGAAACAGGTGGATTACTTGATATCAGGAGTTCCAGACCAGCCTGTCCAACATGGTGAAACTGTGTCTCTACTAAAAATACAAAAATTAGCCAGGCATGGTCGTGGGAGCCTGTAATCCCAGCTACTCAGGAGGCTGGCTGAGGCAGGAGAATCACTTGAACCTGAAAAGTGGAAGTTGAAGTGAGTTGATAACGCCCACTGCACTGCTGAGATCACCTCACTGCACTCCAGCCTGGGTGACAAAGCGAGACTTCATCTCAAAAAATAAAAATAAATAATAAAACAAGGGCCTGGCATGGTGGTTCACACCTGTAATCCCAGAACTTTGGAAGGCTGAGGCAGGCAGATCACTAGGTCAGGAGTTTGAGACCAGCCTGGCCAACATGGTGAACCCTGTCTCTACTAAAAAATACAAAAATTAGGCATGGTGGCGAGCGCCTGTAGTCCCAGCTACTTGGTAGGCTGAGACAGGAGAACCACTTGAACCTGGGAAATGGAGGTTACAGTGAGCCGAGATTGCACCATTGCACTCCAGCATGGGCAAAAGAGTGAAACTGTTTCAATAAATAAATAAATAGGTAAAGCTTTTAACAGCACCCAGGTCACCTCTTAAATGCTTTGCTGATTAGAAATTTCTTCTGCCAGATACCCCAAATCATCTCTCTCAAGTTCAGAGTTCCACAGATCTCTGAGGCAGGGACAAAATGTCACCAGTCTCTTGGCTAAAACATAGCAAGAGTCACCTTTACTTCAGTTTCCAACAAGTTCCTCATCTCCATCTGAGACCACCTGAGCTGGATTTCACTGTCCATATCATTATCAGCATTTTGGTAAAAGACAATGAAGAAGTCTCTAGGAAGTTCCAAACTTTCCCACATTTTACTGTCTTCTGGGCCCTCCAAACTTCCAAACTTTACCTGTTACCCAGTTCCAAAGTCGCTTCCACATTTTCAGGTATCTTTATAGTGGCTCCCTGCCCTACTGGCACCAATTTACTGTATTAGTTCATTTTCATGCTGCTGATAAAGACATACCTGAGACTGGATAATTTATAAAGAAAAAGGAGGCTTAATGGCCTCACCTCATAATCATGGTGGAAGGTGAAATTCACATCTTATATGGCGCAGGCAAGAGAGAATGAGCCAACTGAAAGGGGAAACCCCTTATAAAACCATCAGATCTTGTGAGACTTACTCCCTACCATGAGAACAGTATTGACGAGACCATCCCTATGATTTAATTCTCTCCCACCAGGTCCCTCCTACAACACATGGGAATTATGGGAGCTATAATTCAAGATGAGATTTGGTGGAGACAGTCCAGCCATATCAACAATCATAGCTCACTGTAACTTCAAACTCGGGGGCTCAAGCAGTCTTTGTGCCTCAGCTTCCCAAGTAGCTAGGACAACAGGCATGTGCCACCACATCCAGCTATTTTGTTTTTGTTGAGACAAGGTCTTGCTGTGTTTTCCAGGCTGGTCTTGAACTCTTGGGCTCAAGCATTCCTCCCAAACTACTGGAATTATAGGCATGAGCCACTACGCTTCACTCTTTTTTCTTTATTAAACAAATTTTTTTGAAGTGACTGTAGATTCATAGGAAGCTGCAAAAAGAGTACCCAGAATTCTTTGAACCATTCCTCCAGCTTCCCCTAGTGGTCACATATTATATAACTGTAGGTCAATATGAAAACCAAGAAATTGACACTGGTATTATACCATTAACTAGACTCCTGGCCCTATTTAGTTTTCACCGGTTTTTACATGCACTCATTTGTGTGTGTATGTGTGGTTGATTCACGTAAAGAGTCATATAACCACCATCACTATCAGGATGCAGTACTATTTGATAACCACAAACTACTTTTGTTTTGGGGGGGCGTTTTTTGTTTTTTTGAGATAGAGTCTGACTGTCACCCAGGCTGGAGTGCGATGGTGCGATTTTGGCTCACTGCAACCCCTGCCTCCTGGGTTCAAGCAATTCTTTTGTCTCAGCCTCCCAAGTAGCTGGGATTACAGGCATGCACCACCACACCCAACTAATTTTTGTATTTTTAGTAGAGACGGGGTTTTACCATATTGGTCAGGCTGGTCTTGAACTCCTGACCTCAAGTGGTCTACCCACCTTGGCCACTAAAAGTGCTGAGATTACAACTGTGAGCCACTGCACCCAGCCCTATTTTTTATTTTAACCTCTCCCATTACTGTGTGCATGTGCTGTGTGTTTTCTGTCTTACAAGTGTACACACATGTACATACACATCTTTCCCAGCAAATTTTAATAGTCATTTTCTTATAATCTTTTTTTTTTTCTTTGAGACAGGCTCTCATTCTGTCGCCCAGCCTGGAGTGTAGTGGCACGATCTCAGTTAACTGCAATCTCTGCCTCCCGGGTTCAAGTAATTCTCTTGCATCAGCCTCCTGGGTAGCTGGGACTACAGGCGTGCACCACCATGCCCAGCAAATTTTTGTATTTTTAGTAGAAACAGGGTTTCACCATGTTGGCCAGGCTGGTCTCAATTTCTTGACCTCAGGTGATCTGTCCGCCTCAGCCTCCCAAAGTGCTGGGATTACAGGCATGAGCCACCACACCCGGCCTCTTTTCTTTAATCTTAGAATCATTCTTTGTAGTAGTCAAAGACAGCTTGCTGAAGGAACTTCAGAACATATTTTTTTGAAAGGGATCCTCAGCATTTATTTTTTAGCCTTAGGAATTTCAGTAGCGACAAAGAATTGTCCAGAGAAAATCTCTAAAAACTTGTGATCTTGACCGTTGTTAAGGATGATACCCCTTTAGTTCCAGATGATCATGTAAAAATGTGTGCATGAGAGAAATTTAGTATCAAAGAAGATGAAAGGAAGACTAGTGTTCATTGAGGTCCTCAGTCATCTCCACATTTACTTATGCCAATCTGGCCATTGTAATGACCCAGATAGACAGATACCTTGGAGGGAGAACCAAGTCCTGGCAAACTTACAGTTATCAGTCTTAATCCTGAAATTACCCAGAAAGTGAAAAAAGTCATACCAGAAGTGTTCTGCGTACATCACCACAGTAAGTTTAGAACATTATTACCACCCCAAAAAGAAAACAGTACCCATTAGCACTCACTTCCATTTCCCTCCAACACCAGGCAAATATCATTCATTTTCTGTCTCTATAGATTTGCCTGTTCTGGATATTTTATATAAATGGACTCTTGAAATATATGTTTTTTGGCTGGGCTCAGTGGCTCACACCTGTAATCCCAGCACTTTGGGAGAGCGAGGCGGGTGTATCACGAGGTCAGGAGTGTGAGACCAGCCTGGTCAACATGGTGAAACCCCATCTCTACCAAAAACACAAAAAAATTAGCTGGACATAGTGGCATGAGCCTGTAATTTCAGCTACTCAGGAGGCTGAGGCAGGAGAATCGCTGAACACGGAAGGCAGAGGTTGCAGTAAGCCGAGATTAGGCCACTGCACTCTAGCCTCGGTGGCAGAGCAAGACTCCATCTTGGTAGAAAAAAAAGAAAGAAAAAGAAATATATGGTCTCTGTGACTGGCTTGTTTTATTTAGCATAATATTTTCAAAATCCATCCATGTTCTAGAGATGTAATATAAAGAATATTTGTTTATTTAAGAGACAGGGTCTTGCTGTGTTACCCAGGCTGGTCTTGAACTTTTGGCCTCAAATGATCCTTCCACCTCAGCCTCCAAAAGTGCTGGAATTACAGGCATGAGCCACTGTATCTGGCCTAATACAAATCATTTTTAACCAGATATAAGAGAACTAAAAAGGGAACAGTAGAATATTACGGACAAAACAGTAGAGTATTAGGAACAATAGAGTATTGTGAAAACTGGCTACCATACCTGTGGCTTGGGGAACCAAGGGAAGAGGTTGGAATTAAAAATTAGAAATTGGAGGGGTTTGCCCTATAAAGCTGGGATGCTGTTAGGCTGTTACTGGTGCCTCAGAGATCTGAAAAGAGGGCCATGGATCTAGCTAGACTTCTAGGAGGGACAATCTGGGTGACTGTTGCTGGTGTTTGATGGAGTGCTGTGAAACTGGTTTTGCAAGCATTGGAAAACTGCAACTGGTATTGACTATTACTTAATGGAATGAACTGCTACTACCAGAGTAAAGAAGCAAACCCTGGGGTGTTTTTGTCAGCAGGAACCTCACTAACACAAACAGGAAGGAAAGTGTCCTTTGCTCTTGGAGTCTTGCAACCCCTTCTCCAGTGCCTCCTATTTGCTGAGCCTAACAGGAAGCCAGCTAGCAAAGGAGAAATGTGGTTTGCAGAGTCCTTGCTCAGCATCCTCAAACATACTCTAGTAGTGTGAATTTGAAGCTGAAAGAAAATATTCTAATAACCAACCCAATACGCAATATGCTGGGACGATAAATAGAATATTGCTTAGTATGAATATGAATAATAACCTCATTATTCTGCTCAACTTGGTGAGGAACCTAGAAAGTTCTAAAGCACAGTTCTCTCCAATTAATTTTAAAAATTAATTACATGTAGATTTAATTAAATAGAAAATGTGAATCTAAGCAAAATACAATATTTTGTTGACTCAGACATTAATACTGTTGAGACACACCATATTTTTTTGTGTACCAAGAAAAAAAAATGCAGCCAATTATTGTAATATTACCGTCAGTTTTATCATGTATTCTACCTTCAGAGGTTTTTTTTTTTTTTTTTGAGACAGAGTCTCGCTCTGTTGCACAGGCTGGAGTGCAGTGGTATGATCTCCGCTCACTGTAGCCTCTGCCTCCCAGGCTAAAACCATTCTCCCACCCCAGCCTCCTGAGTAGCTGGGACTACAGGCACTTCCCACTACACTTGGCTGGCTTTTGTATCTTTTGTAGAGACAGAATTTTGCCATATCACCCAGGCTGGTCTCAAATAATTTCAGAGATTTTTTTTAATGTGCAAAAAAATGTGTTTTAGAACATACCATGATGGTATGTTACTTCATGTTTTCTGGTTATTGTAACTAATCCTGAATAGCACTAAGAAATTATTCCTTAATAACTAATGTAGTATAGGGACTACAGACTTAGCCTCTGAAGTCAGATTGTATGGATTTGAATCTTTTCACTTGCTGAATTATAAGTGTTGGTTTTTCTGTGACTCAAGTTTTTTCATCTATTAAATTGAGGCAGTTATTTCATTTAAGTTGAAGGTGTGTTATGAAAGTTAAATGAGTGAGTTCATGTAGAGTAGTTACCAAAATACAAGGTGTTTTACACGGTGTAGTAACACTGTATTAAATGTTAGTCATTTTTAGGGGTGAAATTCCTCAAAAAGATAATATTCTGAGTAAATAATATCCAGAACAGTAATTTCTTGCTAAAAAAAAAAATAAGATAATTAAGCATCACAGTCTTTTTTTTTTATCTGTATATCCTCCATTATGTACTGCTTACTAAGAAGATTAAGTATATTCAGATTTATCTTCTTTGGGACTTCGTATTGGGAGATGCTAAGGTTATATGTACACTGCAAGGTGAAAATAGTAAAATAATTTAGTTAGTTCATTAGCTGGAAGATTACAACTCTTAGGCCATGGAGTGAGTATTCTTAGAGAGTTGAAACTTTGACTACTTATTCAAGGTCTTAGCCTTAATCCTCATTCCCTGAGTTCAAAATCTTTTTATAAAAATCTTACAATTCTTATCTGTGTTAAACACAAGACTTTAGTATCATGGGGTTTTTTTAATTTAGGCAATATTCACTGTCAGCATGTCATTTCAGTTTTCAGGCTATTTATCAAATGATGTTTCTTGTTTTTTAGGTGGCTTTCTTTCCGATGCAGGCTGGTACAGTGATGCTGAGAAAGTTTTTCTGTCCTGCCTTCAGTTGTGTACTCTACACGATGAGATGCTTCATTGGTTTCGTGCAGTAGAATGTTGTGTGAGGTAAGTTGGAACATATCCTGTAATTACATGCTATAATGATTTAGTAGCTTTTACAGTTTTAGCTCTTCTAAGTACATGCCAACATTTGAGTAACTCTCTGAGATGATATTTTTATGTCATAGTTTTACTAGTTTGGCCTCCTCTCTCTCATCTCTAAAATAGTTAATCTGTTATAGGCAACTTAGGTTAGATTTGTGTGTTACGAACCAGAATGTGTTTCTTTTTTTTTTTTTTTTTGAAATGGCATCTCGCTCTGTCACCCAGGCTGGAGAGCAGTGGCGTGATCTTGGCTCACTGCAACCTCCACCTCCTGGGTTCAAGTTACTCTCTTGTATCAACCTCCTGAGTAGCTGGGATTACAGGCATGCACCACCATGCCCGGCTAATTTTTTGTATTTTTAGTAGAGATGGGGTTTCACCATGGTCAGACTGGCTCAAACTCCCGACCTCAGGTGATCCACCTGCCTTGGCCTCCCAAAGTGCAGGGATTACAGGCTTGAGCCACTGTGCCTGGTCCACAGTGTGTTTCTGTATATGTTTTTGCTTTGTCATAGCACTTGTTTATTCATTCAAGAAGTATTTATTGAATAGTTATTAGTACTAGGAACTATGGTAGACACTGAATGCTAGGAAACTCCAGAAATGTACTTTTTCTTGGGTGTTACTTTGTACCCCTGCCTTGTTTATATTTCCATAATTGTGCATAACAAGATTAGTGCTTTACTTATGAAAAACTTTTCTTTGAAGATACATTTATATTTATTACTTTTTTACAGATACTCTTAAAGTCAGGCAAATCTAAAAGTAACTCTGCTTTATTGTCCTTATTTTTGTCTGCATATGTTACATTTACCTTTAGCTATTTTAATACAGGTTTTCTCTTTGTCCCCCAATTTGATTTGGCATTTCTTAAAAAGAATTTTTTATATAAAACTAAAAGAAAAATAAAGTCAAAAAATTAAACAGCAGAAATTCTTTATCCTAAGTTAATTAAGTCCAATCAATTTATTGAATGTACAATATTCTATTTTTATGGGATTAAGGTACATATTTCTAGGTGTTTTTAGATGAGTTAATTAAATCTGAATCCCTTCAAAGCTAGAATAGTCTTTTATAAAACTATTGTATTTTTGTTTTGGGGTTTTTAAAATATATTTTTTACTTTATTTTTATTAGAGATGGGGTTTTGCTGTGTTGTCCAGGCTGGTCTCCAACTCCTGGGCTCAAACACTCCTCCTGCCTGGGCCTCCCAAAGTGCTGGGATTACAGGCATGAGCCACCACACCCAGCCAGATTACTGTTGATTTAAGCTAAAATTGAGTAAAACTCTCTTTTTTTTTTCCTCTCCAGTTGAATTTCAGTCTTTTGAGGCTGTCATTGCCCTTTTTTATACAAGGTTTATCTATGTCACATAGACATTCAAATCGTGAAGTTAATTTTGCAGTATGCAATCTTAATTATAAATAATATTTTATAAGGTTGTGATAATTTCCCACATCTACTTTAGAAGTGTATGATAAATTATAGGAATATTTGTGTACAAAAACTATAAAAGGACTGGTATTTAGCCCTATAATTTATGGTACTCAAAAATAATCTCTCATTTTTCCCCCCCCCTTCTGCCTATTCTATATTTGACTAGACTATCCCATATGGGATTTGGGAGGTTAGTTATATATTTCTATGTATATAAACTGGTTAATTTAGAACAGAAAAGGCATTTTGTATGATTTTATCGTAGATTATTCACTATAGCAGTCTTGACCAAAAGATAAAGCACTTTCTTTTTTGTATATGCTTTAGTTTTTTTTATTCACATATTCAGATTTAGTTCATCCAATTACCTGTGTTTCTTCTGATTTTAAGGCTCTTGTATAAATTTGGCTTTAACCTTACCAAAAGGTTTAGTTTTTTCACAAGACAAATCAGTCTCCTTCTCTCCTTCCTAGTTTCTCATCTTTAGCAAGTAGCTCACGTCTCATTATGGTTATAGCAAGTGTTAATAGGCAGTGAGAAGAGGAGAGGGCAAAAAATGGATGCCAGCCGAGTCTTCTTTTTTAAATCAGAAAAAAATTGCTTTCCCGGAAGTCTAACCCTATATCTTTGATTACCTGTCTTTTAAACTGGAAACTGGAACACATTCTACATAACTTCTAATCTGTGTAATATAGTCTGAGAAGCAAAACATTTTTAATTGTGCATGAGTGAATTTATGGATCTATATTAAGGAAGAAAACATGAGGAATATTGGATGATATCTGATAACTGGCTGGGTGCAGTGGCTCACGCCTATAATCCCAGCACTTTGGGAGGCCAAGATTTGAGGATTGCTTGAGCTTAGGAATTGGAGACCAACAAGACTTAATTTCTATAAAAAAATTTTTAAATAAATAAAAAGAATAATTAACAATTCAGAACTGGCTGTCCTTTCAGCAAGCACATGTGAAACTAGAATATTGTCTGGACCAAGGAACAAAGCCATTTATAATGCCAACTCACTGCCTGTATACCAGGATATTTTGTCTTGATGAATTTGAAATTTCAAAATAAAATTTGCCTCTATTTAACTAACCTTGCTGCTGGGCGTGGTGGCTTATGCCTATAATCCCAGCACTTTGGGAGACCGAGGCAGGCGGATCACCTGAGGTCGGGAGTTCGAGACCAGCCTGACCAACATGGAGAAACCCCAACTCTACTAAATATACAAAATTAGCTGGGCGTGGTGGCGCATGCCTGTAATCCCAGCTATTCAGGAGGCTGAGGCAGAAGAATTGTGTGAACCCAGGAGGCGGAGGTTGCGCCATTGTACTCCAGCCTGGGCAAGAAGAGCGAAACTCCATCTCAACTAACCTTGCCAAATTATTGGCCATTACAGGTGTATTTAATATAATTTATATATAATTAATTTTTTCATCTACTTAGTATTGTTTGAAAAGATTAAAATTTTATGACTTAGCTTATTTTTTTAAGGCAGAGAGAAATTTGGGATATTTAATATAATTTATACATAATAAGTAATTTTTTTCATCTAAGTATTGTTTGGAAAGATTAAAATTTTATGACTTAGCTTTTTTTTAAGGCATAGAGAAACTTGGGGTATTAATTGACCATGTGTTTAACTGAATTGGAAAACAGGTGTTTTGCAGAACAGATACTAATCAAATCCTTTGGCCAATCCCAGGGGGTTTGAGCCTGATGCAAG
This sequence comes from Ateles fusciceps, assembly GCA_036589455.1. Taxonomy (NCBI): domain Eukaryota; kingdom Metazoa; phylum Chordata; class Mammalia; order Primates; family Atelidae; genus Ateles; species Ateles fusciceps. The sequence goes on from JAZHEH010001132.1 coordinate 2,753,252, forward strand.
AATAAAAGTATGTTTTTCAATTTAATGTCACAAAACCAATTTCTAATCTGGGGCTAGCATCAGAACATTATAGAACAAAGGTCAGAGAAACTTCCTAGCGTTTCTTAATAGAAAGTAGTTAAACCTGATACCATTTTTCAGTCCTTTGTATTCTTTGAGGACCCTGCCTATTTCCATTTATTCATTTTCTATTTAATAGCTTTGTTTTTCTTGCTTATGCATGTCTGTGGCCAAACACATCCAGAAAATACAGAAAGTAATAAGGAAGAAAATTGTTGCCTATAACCCTGCTGCTCAGAAATAACCACAATTACTGAATTGGTCTGTTATTGGGAGATGACAAACGTAAAATCACACCCTCAACACCCTTTTCAGTTTTTTTCTGTGGAGTTAATCAATCCATGTGAGCATGGTTTGTCTGAGGTCAAGAATTCTCTAGAACCTCCAGATGAGAGAGCAGAGATTGCCTTTGGGCTTGTCAGAGTTGGGCAGAAAAAACTTTACATTTTATTTTAAATGCTTTTCTACTATTTATTATGTTTTTAAACCGTTTACATATATTACATTAGTAGTTTTTTTGAAAATGATAAGAACTTCTTGTGGGGTTGGGTGGGTGTGTGTGTGTAAAGACTTGAATGTGGATTGAAAGAGAACCCTGGGCAGTTGAATTTCCTGAAATCCAAATATAAATAGAAATTAGAAGCTAGAAGGAAGTAGCAGTATCTCTGTTACTGAGAGAAAATACTGTACCTCACCAGTTTTAAGGGCAAAAGAAATAATTTTCAAATATATAAAGACCCAGTATACCTCCATGTACCTTATCTGAGTGAAATAATCAAAGAACTTCTCTAACCAAATATAAGTTCCGGCCAGGCATGGTATCTCATGCCTATAATCCCGGAACTTGGAAGGGGTCATGACAGGAAGACTGCTTGAGCCCAGCCTAGGCAATATAATGAGACTGTCTTTATTTTTTTAAATAAAATTTAGAAACTTTTTAAAAAAAATTCTTATAATAAATTCCAAGGTAGGAGAAGGTGATATAGAAACAGTGGTAAATAATGAATATTGGTAATATATGTCTCACATGTAAATGGAGTAGGAAGAGAATGAAGAACAAATTGAGAATTTGTAATAGGCCTTAAATAAGGATTTTTTTCAAATCAGAGAAGAAAAAGAAATTTTAGAAATTACAAAAAACAAAAATTTTTAGTTACCATGTCAAATCTATTACAGGTTTAGTGTTCCTAATCCCAAAATTTGAAATTTGAAACATGATTGGTCCCAAACATTTCAAATAAGGATAGTTAACCTGTATTTTAAACAACAAAGTAGTATTTAGGAAAGAAATGTTAACCTGAAACTTCAGTTAGTGCTAATGCCAGGAAGCTTAGAGAGACCACCTAGCAAAATTTTCTTTCTAGAGAAGTAATGAGGCCAAGTGCAGTGGCTCACGCCTGTAATCCCAGCACTTTGCGAGGCCAAGGTGGGCAGATCGTTTGAGTTCAGGAGTTCAAGACCAGCCTGGCCAACATGGCAAAACCCTATCTCTACTAAAAACACAAAAAATTAGCATTAGCACTAACATCTAAGCTCTTGTCACCTCCCCTTGGAATTCCTTTTTCAAATCTTCCTTAAGAATAGGAAGATTGGCTGGGCACAGTGTCTCATGCCTATAATCCCAGCACTTTGGGAGGCCAAGGTAGATGGATCACCTGAGGTCAGGAGTTCAAGACCAGCCTGGCCAATATGGTGAAACCCCATCTTTACTAAAAATACAAATGAATTAGCTGGGCATGGTGGTGGGCGCCTGTAATCCCAGCTACTTCAGGAGGCTGAGGCAGGAAAATTGCTTGAACCTGGGAGGCAGAGGTTACAGTGAGCCAAGATCATGCCATTGCACTCCAGCCTGGGTGACAAGAGCAAAATGATCTCAAAAAAAAGAAAAAAAAAGTAATGAAATTTAACAGATTTAGAATTATTCTTGAGGTCATGACCTTATAGTTTTAAGAGTTAGATAATTTTATTAACTGGCTGTTTAAAGATTACTTTGAAAAGTGATGGAGTGAGTAGTTCAGTTGTGGAGATCATGGATGACTACTTGCCATAGGAGAAATTGAAAAGCCCGGCAATCCTAATGCTTTGCAAATGGTTACTGGTAGCTTTGGATTAAATTTCTGGTGACATCAGAGGTTCAGAAGTACTGGTTTTCAAACAAGTGAAAATGTTTTACTCTAAAAAACTGTCATTCCAAAGAAGGATTTGTTTATTTAAAAGATAAAATAAAATGGAAACTGTCAGATGACTGAAGAAATAACTATGGTGATGATGAAGCTAAATGTGTAAGGTACATGTGAATAATTTGGATAAAGCAAATTGTGAAGAGGAAAAGCGATTTTTCGAAAATTTAATTTAGATTTTAAATATGTATGTATAAGGAAAGATTTAAATGTTATAAATTTTTGTTGTTTCTGTTTTTAATAGAAACAAGACCTCAGGATGTTGCCCAGGCTGGTCTCAAACTCCTGGGCTCAAGTGATCCTCCTGCCTTGGCCTCCCAAAGTACTGGGATTATAGGCATAATCAGCACACCTGGCCTTAAATATAAATGATAGGTGTTTTAATGTTATCACATATATCCCTAAAACTTGATATATATGAGTTGGCAAAAATATTGTTAGATGGAAAATGGAGGTTCACCTTACATTCAGGTGATTTTTTAATAGACGTATAGCCTATTTTTAAAATATACATTTGGGGCCGGATGCAGTAGCTCACACCTGTAATCCCAGCACTTTCGGAGGCCAAGGTGGGTGGATCACAAGGTCAGGAGTTCGAGACCAGCCTGACCAACATGGAGAAACCCCATCTCTAAAAAAAAATAAAGTAAAATAAACATTTGGGAGAATGGAAAAGTAAAAGTGTTATAAAGTTCTCATCTTTGTGGGTAGAGTAGGAAAGGGCATCATTATTTAATGTTCAAACATTATCAGTGCTAGAGCTGGGTATTTAAATGCCTTGTGTGATGGAAAAGTGTGATAAAACTTCCATACTAGGTGGTACGCATATGGGTGAGAATAATTGGAAACTTGACCAAGCTAGATCATAAGCAAAGAGAATAGAGAAAATAACTGATTATGACAAATGAAAAATAAGATGAAAAGGTTAGACCAAATATAATTATCATCATAATACATGTAAATGGGCTCAATTCTCCTACCTAAAGATGGCAGTTGCCAAGAGGGTTAAAAAATAAAAGTTAGTGTTATATCATAAAAAGAAAAACAATAATACTAACAATAAACACTAACACCCCAAAACAATAATACTGACAATAAGGAAGAATTCAGGATTAAAATCGTAAGTTGATAGGAAAGGGATATTGATAATAGAATGTATAATTCACAAAAAGATCATAAACCTATGTGTAGCAAATAAGATTGGAGCCACCAACATAAGCAGTGCACCTTAAAAATACAAAAACTTTGATAAAAAGATAATCAGTACAATGTTGAGTGCCTCCAGGGTAGGTTAATTCTGAATATATAGAGGTTATTAATGAACTAGGGTCGTTCCATCTGTCTGCTAATTCTGTGTGTACCCATCTTTTCTTTGGCTAGCTCTCCACTGCTTGTAAGATTACTGCCATGGTTTGAGGTATCAGGTACAGATTCTACATTCTCTAGCAGGAGAAGCACTCTCATAGTGATGTCCTCCCTGACTTGAAATTAAAACCATACCAGACTAATAAAGAAAAAAAGAAGACTCAAATAACTAAAATCAGAAATCGGACTTGGAGCATTACTACAAATCTTCCACAAATAAAAGGATTTAAGGAGACCCCTATGAACAGTTGAACACCAACAAATTAGGTAAAATAGATAAAATTGACAAATCTAGAAATGTACAAATTACCTAAAGGCCCCAAGAAGAAATAGAAACTCTTACAAGACCTATAACAAGTAAAGAAATTAAATCCATAATCAAGAACCTTCCAACAAAGTCCAGGACCAGAAGACTTTACTAGTGAATTCTATCAAACATTTAAAGAATTAGCACTAGTTCTTAAACTCTTCCAGGAAATTGCAGAGGAACAAACACTTCCTAACTCATTTTATTTTATTTTATCTTTATTTTCATTTTCATTTTGTTTATTTTATTTTTGAGACAGAGTCTCACCCTTTCGCCCAGGCTGGAGTGCAGTGGCATGATCTCAGCTCACTGCAACCTCCACCTCCCAGGTTTAAGTGATTCTCCTGCCTCAGTCTCCTGAGTAGCTGAGATTACAGGCGCCCACCACCAGGCCTGGCTAATTTTTGTATTTTTAGTAGAGACGGGGTTTCTCCATGTTGGCCAGGCTGGTCTCAAACTCCTGACCTCAGGTGATCCGCCAGCCTTGGCCTCCCAAAGTTCTAGGATTACAGGTGTGAGCCACTGCACTGAGCCCCAACTCATTTTAAAAGACCAACATTACCCTAATACCAAAGACCAAAAAATGACATCACAGAAAAGACAATGTCAGACCAGTGTCTCTCACAAATATGGTTGTAAAAATCCTCAACAAAATACTAGCAAATCAAATCTAACAGAATATTAAAAGGATTTTACACTATGACCAAGTGAGATTTATCCCAGGAATGCAAGGGTGGTTCAGCATAAGAACATCAATGTGATACACCATGTTAGTAGGATAAAGGGGAAAAAAAAAAGAAAAACCCAGTCATCTTGGTTGACACAGAAAAGACATTTGGCAAAATCTGACACCTTTTCATGATTTAAAAAAAAAAGAATTCCTAGAAAGCTAGGAATAGAAAAGAACTTCCTCAATATGATAAAAAGTATTTATGAAAAACCTACATTTAACATCATACTCTATAGTGAAAGACTAAAAGCTTCCCCCATAGGATCAGGAACAAGACGTAGATGCCTGCTGTCACTAGTGGTATTCAACATTGTACTAGAAGCTTTAGCAGAAGAAATTAGACAAGAAAAACAAAAAAGCATCAGTGTTGGAAAAGGAAGAAGTAAAACTATTGATTTGTTAGACTTAATCAAAATAAAAAACTTACTGTACATCAAAAAACGTCAAGAAAGTAAAAAGACACCCTATGGAATGGGAGAAAATATTTGTAAATCATATGTCAGGTAAGGGTCTAGTATCCAGAATATATCAAGAACTACAGACAATTTAAAAATGAAGCCATGTGTGGTGGTTCACACCTGTAATTCCAGCACTTTGGGAGTTTGAGGCAGACAAATCAGATGAGGTTAGGAATTCGAGACCAGCCTGGCCAACATAGTAAAACTGTCTCTACTAAAAATACACACACACACACACACACACACACACACACACACCCAAGTATGGTGGTGCACACCTGTAATCCCAGCTACTCGGGAGGCTGAGGAGGGGAATCCCTTGAACCCAGGAGGCAGGAGTTGCAGTGAACTGCGATCGTGCCACTGCACTCCAGCCTGGGCTACAGAGCAAGATTTCATCTCAAAAAAAAAAAATAAAACCCAGTCTGGCCAACATGGTGAAACCCTGTGTCTACTAAAAATAGAAAATTAGCTAGGCATGGTGGCGGGTGCCTGTAATCCTAGCTACTCCAGAGGTTGAGGCAGGATAATCACTTGAACCTAGGAGGCAGAGGTTGCAATGAGCCAATCGTGCCACTGCATTCCAGCCTGGGCAACAAAAGCAAAACTATAAGTCAAAAAATAATTAATAAAATAAAGAGCAGGCTGGACATGGTGGGTCACACCTGTAATCCCAGCACTTTGGGAAGCTGAGGCAGAAGGACTTCTTGAGCCCAGGAGTTTGAGACCAGCCTGAGCTACATGGCAAGACCTTGTCTCTATTAAAAATTTTTTAAAAAGTCACCCAGGTGTGGTGACGCAGGCCTGTAGTCTCAGCTACTTAGGAGGCCAAGGTGGGAGAATCCCTTAAGCCTAGGAGATCATGGCTGTAGTGAGCTTAATCCATACCACTGCACTCCAGCCTGGGTGACAGAGTGAGTCTCTGTCTCAAAAAATAATAAAATAAAAAATGGGCAAAGGACTTGAATAGACATTTCCCCAAGGAATATAAAAATGGCCAGTAAGCACATGAAAAGATGCTCAGTGTCATTTGGCATTAGGGAAATACAAATGAAACATAATGAGGTACCACTTTATTCCTACCAAGATGGGTACAATTAAAAAAGTAAAAACAACAGAAAATAAGTGTTGGCAAGGATGAGAAGAAATCAAGTGATTCTGCTGAGAGAGCATTTGAAAAAAAAAGAAATTGGAAACTTTGTGCACTGTTGCTGGGAGTGTAAAATGATGCAACTGCTGTGGAGTACAGTTTGGCAGTTTGTGAAAAAGCTAAACATAGAATTACCGTATGACTCAGCAATTTCACTCCGAGGTATATGCCTAAAAGCATTGAAAGCAGGGAATCAAAAGTTATTTGTGTGCTAGTGTTTATAGCAGATTTTTTCACAAGTCAAAAGATGGAAACAGTCCAAGTATCCATCAACAGATAATAGATACACAAAATTTGGCATTTACTTACATATACATACAGTGATTCCCTCAGTTTTGATATTTGCTACAACATGGATAAACCTTGAAAATTTTATCCTAAGTGAAATAAGTTAGACATAAAAAGACAAATACTGTATGGTTCCACTTATATGAAATATCTAAAATAGGCACATTTAGAGAGACCGAAAGCAGATTAAAGGTTACCAGGGACTTAGGGGTAAGGCAAAAGGGGAAGCTATTGCTTAATGCTTATAGAATTTCCCTTTGGGGTGATGAAGTTTTGGAAGTGGATAGTATTCATGGTTGCTTGACATAGTGAATATAATTAATGCCACTGAATTGTATACTTAAAAATGGCTCATATGGCAAAGTTTTATATATATTTTACCATGATAAAAAATATTTTAAAACCCATGCTAGTCTTTATTTTCATTATGCAGCTCACTCCTTTCAAGCTCTCATTTATTTCCAAAATTTTAAACTGGTTCTAGAAAAAGACTCTTAAAAGAAGGAGAGAAATTCTTTTCCTTTAGGTTCATTTTCAGTGTAGTTTACTTTTGTCATGTCTAGGTGATGAGGCTCTTAACTAGTCATATTGTGTCTTATGATAAATACAGTAGTAAACTAATGACTTCTACATTTGTATATTTTTCATTTCAAACAATGAATAGTTCAATCAAATAGTTACTTGCCCTTGACAGTAGGTGTTGATCAGGTAGACATGATTTTATGTTATTAAGAAGGTAAAATACTGTGCTTACATGGTAGTGCCACATTTTGAGAGGCTGCCTTTTCCTTAGGCAGAATGTTGGGATAAAATTAGACCATAATAAGTTGGACCAAAAGTTCCTTGGATTCAGTATACTGCTTAGTGTCAGCCCAGATGAACATCCAGACCTAAAGAGTCTCGATATGTTTAATTTGCCCTTTTGTTTAAATAGACATCCAGCAAGGACTGGAGAAAATATCAAGTTGTGCCTTTCTGGCATAGTGTTTATTTTGTTACCTCATCATGTGCCAATTACTAAATAATATCCACAGATTATTTCAGGAGAATACTTACTACAGTAAGGTCTTTAAGAAGGAAATTCTTAGTATTGTGGAAATGAGAAGTAAGCACTGTTCTTTTCATTCTCTAAATTTTCAACCTATGGTTTTCTCATTTTTTTCTCTTTCAACCATTTGGCCATCAAATCTGTGTTTCAAATACTAATCCTTTTTTTCTCAAGGACTTTTTTTTCTGGACTATTAGAATATCTTCTGCCTTAGTTGCTTTGCTTCCATTCTTGGCTTTGCTATAATCCGTTCTCCACACTGGCCAGAGCATTCTTGATAGCGTTGCATTGTCCCATATGGTAGCCATTAACCACATATGATTAAGTTTAAATTAATTAAACTTAATTAAAAGTAAAATGTGTCTGGGTCGCACTAGGCACATTTCTAATACTCAGCCACTGTGGCTAGTGGTTACCAAATTGAGCAACACAGCATAGAACATTTCTGACATCTCAGGAAATTTGATAGTGTTCTAGAGCATAAGTCAAATCACCCCCCCTTTACTGTTGCAACCGAAACTCCTTTCCTCGTCCAGTGAGGTGCTATAAATCTTGCTTATCTCCCCCTTCTCATTTCTCTTTACATAACCCTTTATCACTGTAGTCTAGATGAATTGGCCTTTCTGTTCCTTTGATTATGCCAGGATTTCCCCCCATCCTTTCTCAGGGGCTATTTCTTTTGTTTTGGAACATGCTTCCCCACCAGATTTTTATGTGGCTGGCTCCAGTGTCATCATTTAGGTATCAACTTAAATGTTATCACCTCAGGAGAATTCTTCCCTATCTACCCTAAACACCTCCTTTAAGAATCTTTTGATCATATTACCTTACTTTTTATCATCTTTGTAGCATTTATCCTTAAATGAAAGTCTTACTTATTTGTATATTTGTCTGCTTATGCTAATACCCTTCTCACCACTAGAACGTAAGCTTCTTACAGTGATAGATTTTGCAGATAACTGTATGCTACGTGTTAGGAGGATACACACTGCCGTTGTATGGTATTCATCACTTTATTGTTTAGTCCTGGTTCTTTTAAAGTTAATCTGTTTCCTTCACTATACAAGATTTAAAAATTGTCTGAATTTTCCTCATTATGGGTTATTAACCTGTTAATATTTGTGGTATAGATGGAAAAAATAAATTTCACGTATCTGTTGATTTGATGCTCCTGAAGAATACTTCCTAACCTCTCCATCCTTGGTTTTCTTTTCAATAGCTTTTATACCTTTATTCCTTCTCAGACTGAGCATTTTCAGAAAATTGTATTGGCTTGATACATGAACATAATGTTCTAGCTAGCATTTAATAAATAAATAATTTGTCCAGTCCTAACACTATTTGCCTATCTTTGTACAGTCTGAATCGATATACAGTCTATTGCTATCAATACCAGTGTGATCTCTAAAGTATTGTACTATTTTGTCATATCATTAAATAGTCAGCATGGTTATACAGTTACTTTGTGTAAAGAACTCTGTATTTCCACTATAGAAGATAAAGATTTTAAAGTAAATAGTTGACACTATTGCTATTTTCAGTAAATTTGTGTTATTGGAAAGAAACTTACTTTCAGATGCTGCCTTGTAATTACATTTAATTACCTTAAGTCATTTAGGTGATTGGTAAGAGGTCCACCAAGCTGGAAATATCAAAAACAGAGCAATGTTATTTGTGTTTTATAGATTGCTTCATGTGCGAAATGGAAACTGCAAATATCATTTGGGTGAAGAAACATTTAAATTAGCTCAGACATATATGGATAAACTATCAAAACATGGCCAGCAAGCAAATAAAGCTGCACTCTATGGAGAACTGTGTGCACTCCTGTTTGCAAAAAGTCACTATGATGAGGTAAGTGTTTTAAGGTACATTTCATTGTGACCGGTAAGTACTTATAAAATCCAAGGGTAAATCAAATAGTCTTCTCTTATTTTTCTTACAGATCTCATTTTTACATACTAGGTTTAAGGCAGTACACATTTGTAATGGAAAATTTAAATCAGACAAGCTGGGCACCGTGGCTCATACCTGTAATCCCAGGAGTTTGGGGCCAGCCTGGGCAAGTCTACAAAAAATTAGCCGGGTGTGTAGCACATGCCTGTGATGGTCATGCTACATGGGAGCCTGAGGCAGGAGGATCCCTTGAGCCCAGTAGGTTGAGGCTGTAGTGAACCCTGTTTATACCACTGTACTTAAGCTTGGGTGACCAAGTGAGACTGTCTCAAATAAAAGTGAAATCAGACAAAAGGAGTATTTGTGAGATGGATTTGAAATATATAAATGTATAATTTAGAGCCCTTTCTTATTGTTTTTCTTTTAATTTAACCAAAAGTATCTGCCTAAATTGTTTGGATGGGCTTCTTGTTGTAGTTTTTGAGACAGGGTCTTGCTTTGTCCCCCAGGCTGGAGTGTAGTGGCACAATCTCGGCTCACCACAAGCTCTGTTCCAGGGCTCAGGCAGATCTCCCACCTCAGCCTCCCAAGTAGCTGAGACTGCAGGCACACATGACCACACCTGCCTACTTTTTCTGTCTTCTTTGGTAGAGACAGGTTTTCACCATGTTGCCTGTGCTGAACTCAAACTCCTGGGCTCAAGTGATCCACCTTCCTCAGTCTCCTAAAGTGCTGGGATTACAGGCTTGAGCCACCATGCCCAGCTTGACAGTTATTTTCTTTCTGCATTTGGATTTAGGGATTTATACTATACCTTATTCATGTATTTGCAACTCTCAGCACATTCATGAGGAATGTAGAAGTCTTGGATAATTTTTGACAGTTTAATCTTTTAGTGATAAATAAGCTTTTCACTGATATTTACAGAAAAGTACACAAATCTTAAGGACATAGTTTGTTGAATTAGCACCATGTTCTTGTGTTAGTCAGGATAGGCTAGGCTATGCAGAGGTTATATCAACCCCAGAATAGCTTGGAACAATGAAAGTTTCTTTCCAGCTCATAATATATCCCTGTCTTCAGATGGCTATGGCTGTTCTTAACATTATATCTGTACTTTGATCAAAACCCAGTATGGTTTTTGGGTCTATGTGGAACATACCCATCTAGAACATTACCAGCCTGGGCACAGGGACGGAAACTTCATGGAGAAGTACTGCTGGCTCTTGGACTTTTCTTCCAGAAAAGGCACATTTCACTTCTCATATTTTAATTGCCAAAAGAAATCATATGGCCACACTTGTGTTTGTTTGTTTGTTTGTTTGTTTGAGACAGCATCTTACTCCATCAAGGCTGGAGTGCAGTGGCATGATCATGGCTCACCACAGCCTCCACCTTGGCCCCACCAAGTAGCTGGAACAGGTGCACATCACTACACCCAGCTAATTTTTTAAATTTTTGATGGAGACAAAGTCTCACTATGTGATAACCCAGGCTGGTTTCTAACTCCTGAGCTGAAGCAGTCCTCCCACTTCAGTCTCTCAGAGTGCTGGCATTACAGGTATGCGCCACCACACCCAGCCTAAGAGAATTTATTTTGCCTTTTTTATTTCTTGCACTAAGCACCAGGAGAGGAAGGACATTTTTTGTTTTGTTTCCCACTTCATACCTAGATACTAGCACATTGCCTGCCACTTAACCTTTCTATACCTCAGTTTCCCATAATATTACGTATCTTATAGGACTGTTGTGTCAGGTAAATGTGTTAATACACATAAAATACTTTGGACAGTAGCTGGGACAAAGTAAGCACTCAACAGACAATTCAGATGTAAAATAATAAATGTTATAGTAGGAGGATGGAAAGTATAGAAAAACTTGTCTAGGGCTGAAACCTGCAAGACAGATGAGTTTTAAGGGGTTGGAGGAAGGGGGAAGGTATTTTAAGGCAGAGGGAACAGTACCTGCAAAGGCTTCTGGTCAAGAGAGAACATGCCTGAGATTTCCTGAAAATACGTCAAGTATCCACAAGGTCTGATTCAGACAAGCTGTAGATATCAAGCGTAAAACTAATATAACAGATTTATACTTTGAAGAAAGTTTAACCTCAGAAAATTTTAACTGTAAATTTTGTGTGTATTCTTATTTAAGTACTTGAAAGCTTGTAGAACAGTTTTGCAGTCATTTTGTTAAATATTGTCAATTTGATTTACCACAGTTGTGTCTCTTCTATAAATGATTTTTTTAGGCATACAAATGGTGCATTG